>CM062522.1:54201430-54930018 GCA_031439585.1 Pterocarpus macrocarpus
CAACTCCATTCTCTGTATTGTTGTTGGATTGCCCATTGACAAATACTTGCTCTTCATCTCCTAATTACATATAGTCTTCCAATGATATCTTGGAAAAAAAAAAAGTGATTTTATTAAGCTTATTTCTTTTTGTGAGAAGAGTATTTAATCATAATATATCTTTAATATTAATAATGTTACTGTGTGTTTTTCTCCCACTCTTTTTGAGAGGGTTTGTAATGATACAAAATCAAAGTAGTGTTGGGGAATTAAATCCCAGGATCAATAGTTTCCTTCAAAGTAGTAGTTAGAAGGAAAAATTCCCTCTTATTACTCTATTTCTTTGGTTTATCACTTCTCATTTTCTTTGACTCTATTTTCATATCTCTGGTGGCATAAACTTTCCCCTCTTGCAACATATGACTGAAATGTTGAAACAAATTTTTTGTATTTATTTGCATGTACAAAGGAGTTTCCTATATAATTAAGAGAAATGGCTAAAAGAGTGAGTAAGGTGATAAACATGTTTTTTTATGTGTATATTTCTTAATGTTTTTAATGTTGCGAATGAGTAAGAATTTTTTTGGTGTTGAATGAGTAAGAACAAGTAAGGTTAATAAAATAATTTTCATACATTAAATATGAATGTTTATTTTTAGTTGAGCGATGTTAGATTTTCTATAATGGTGCTAACATCATGTTAATTTTTATATTTAGATAATCAATAAAAATAAGCTACAATAAAGGATAAAGCCAACTATGTAGATTTATACTTTATTATACAATATATCTAACAGGTACAAAAACTAAGCTTACTTTATTTTTATAATTGTCGATATATTAAATTATGAAAGAAAAAGGAAGGAAAAAAGTATAAACAAAAAGCTGTAATAAATGTTTTCCTTTAAATTTGTGGATAAACTTAAACAAACATAGAAAGTATTTTGTAATATTTATAGCACATATATCTATTTATGTGTGTGTTTTTTCCTATAACATATACTTCTTGTGGAGCTTTTATCTTTAGTTGAGGTAAATTTTACTTGATTGTACACTATAGCTTACAATTATATAAAATGAGTAGCTTTTCCTTATTTTGTTAATAGCTATAGTTATGTAAATAAAAATGAGGAAAAAAAAAGTAAGTAGTAACTGCTAGCATGAATTTTCCACTAAGTTCCTAGATTAATTTGCACAAACATAGAAAGCATTTTGTTACTTATATAACATATACATCATGTCTTTTCCTTTATTTTTTCCTCTTGCTCCATTTATTACACCTGTGCATGTATTGAAAATTTGTCTACATATTTGTCATAGAAGTGATGGGACTTTCAGGATGAGATTTGCCCAAAAGGGGTTTTATTTTTAAAATGATTAATGTTTGAATTTTTGAGAAGCGTATAAATAAAAACATGCTTTCATTTTAAATGCAGATTATCTTCATAATAATGAAAAGAAAATGTAAGGCCCTCTTGTGAAATGGCTGTAATTTTTTAAAATATATAATATTATTGTCTTTGACTTTTGCCCTCTAGAGTTGTCCAATTCAATGCGAGAATGGATACTTGAAAGCAGAATTGGAAACATTTTTGTACTTCTGTACCAAACAAAATTGGTTGAAAGATTGTTAATTTATCAATTCTAAATCATGACATATGTATTTGAAGAAAATATTTGTTATATGAACAATATAATCATTATTTTTAATAAGGCCTAATGTTATGAATGGAGAGAATTTTTATTAGAAATCTATAGTTTACCACATGATAAAATATGTGGATGGGGTAGGAAATTATTTAAAAAGAAAGAAAAGAAAAAGATGAAAAACATACTCTTGTTTAAATTAATGCGTAATCTTTGCCCTCATAAGTCTTGAAGTATCTGCTATTAATTTTTATTTATTTCTTTGGTACACATTATTGTATTTTTATTGTAGTACCAATCACTTTGCACTTGAAACATTTTCATAATACTATATTTAAAATATATAATGTCTTTCATGGATACACTTAAAACACCATTATATTAATATATTTTACTAAATTCTAATTGTAATTGATCCTCTAAATATTTACATTTTAATTTAAAAAATGAACAATGTTGTTGACTTATAAGTGTATAATTTTGATATTCACCAAAAAAAAAAGTGCATAATTTAGATTAGTAAACTTCGAAAAATATTCCACTGAAAATTTTTTTATATTAATATTTTTGATTGAATTTTAATAAATTTCACTGGTTATTCAAATTGTAGGGAAGGAAGATATGAAGAAATCATATTCTTAAAACATTCTGATTTTTTATTAAATAAATTAAAGGTTCGTATAACGTCTTTACTTAAGTGAAAGTTTTCATAGAATGATATACTTTATATTATGAAACCAGATTTATGTATACAAGTTTTGAAAAAAAAAGAAAAAAAAAAGAAAAGAGAGTAAAGAAAAAGCGAAGCAGAGATTTGAGTTCACTTCATGATATATATGTCTTATCAAGCTACAACACTTGATTTTTAGAGCATTGTCCAAGCACACTAATTTTCCTAGCATACTAATAATAAATTAAGAAAATTAATTTAGTATTAATGCATACTTAATTAGTTTGAACATTATATTTATCTTGTTCGTTGATTCTTCAAACAATCACTATGCAGGACAAAATAATCACAAACTAATCATATAACCATGACATGTTGTAAAATATTTAGCATTTGTCAAGAGTATTTACTTGTTCATCTGGCAATATCATTTCTATGAGAATTGGATCTTGCAGGTTTTGTGGTGTGAAAACATCTCAGAGGCTACCCACACGAACTTTTAAAAACCAATCATCACATTTCGTGATGAGATTTTAAACATACTGGTATTCCATATTAGTATTGTCAATTTGTTAATGAAATGTAAGGTAGGAATAGAGTGAGACGTCTACAATTGTGAACCTGTGCTTATATAGAATCGTGGAAGTGTAGATGGTATGTGGTAAATGAAATGTAAATGATTTTTTAAAAATTTTGAATGATTTTGTGGTTATATTCTGATTACTAAATTTAAGACAATAATTGTTTTTAATGAGTTAATGATTTTGACATCAGTTTTGATTTGAGTAAACCATAATTCATATAACCATAAATAATATAAATAAATTATCATTGCTGTAATTTGTTAAATAAATGGACAATTATTATTATTATTATCATTATTTCCTATGTCATAACGTTAATGCAATGATTTCATATTTTTTGAATTTAAATGACTTGTGATAACATTATTGTTCATTTATATAACTTGAAGCTCTCTGAGTTAAGTATGTACAACTAAAATCCAACTCCAGTCAAAATCACACCAGTTTTTGAATGGCATGTGAAGATCATGACATAAGTATGAGAAGTTGTGAAGTATATCAGAAAATATTACCTTAATTCTACCTTAGTCATTCCACTTTAGGTGTTCAAGTGCATTAGTATGAAGATTTTTACTGCATCAGCGTTGCTTCCTCATTTGCCTTTTGTGTTTCCTTCAATAAATTTGTAATGTTTATTTTGGCCTTTTGAGTTATGAAGATTTGTCGAGTTCAAATTGTGTGGTTATATCAGTCAAACAAAGAAAAAGTATTAATCGATAAAGATGCGTTAGCAACTTGTGTACAATACCATCTCTATCTATACATCATACCATGTCATTTTATAGAAAGAAATAAATAAAGCTGAGCTCATTAATATTATGCTAACTAATGTTAAATGTGATGAAGTTCTTAATAGTAGATATTCTTGGATACATTTTGTTGTCATTTTATAAAATTATAGATCTTATATTATATCAAAGTCTAGCCAAGAAATTTTAATTATTGTGGATTGTGAATAGAGAGTATGATTGATTTGGAGAGATGTGGTTTTGTGACCAAAAATACATTATGATTAAGCTTGAATAACAAATTCTATCATTTCATAATTTTCTGTAGAGCAATCCTGCTAAAGACAGATGAGTTACAACCACAAGGGCCATAAAGGGAGGAGCATGGTTTGAGAATTATGTGTTAGTAGCTATTTTAGCAATAGAAGAAGCAGATCTTTGTATTAAAGAGGAGCTTGTGACTCACATGAGCATAAAAAGAGATAAGCAAAGGAAGAAACATACACCAGGACAGGGAATTAGTAATGACAAACTTTGTTGCAAATGTGATGAGGCTCGGCCTAAGTTTGAGATTCTTAAACATGGTGAATGCATGAATACACTCTTGGTGTTAATTTTCTCTAAATTTCAGTTATTAATTTTCTCTCCACTTTAATTATCCAAGAGTAAAACCTTTGAAAGGTCATTTCACATGTCCACCTTATGCAGAGAAAGCAGAGAAAGAAAAAATGCTAGCAAAGATACAATTTCTTTCAAACTTGTTGTTTTTCTCTCCAATATAAATGACCATCAAGCAGTCAAAAAATGTTATTACCAAGTTTTATAGGGATACCAACAGTAAAATTGAACCCACATCAAATTATCCTCACCAAATCTGCTTCAGCTTGAATGTCAAAGCGAGAACTCTGAATCAAAATCCATCAAAGTAATGCATAAAAGTTATGAATAAAAAGATCTGAGAAACCAACAAAAAGCATTGAGTAGGGACTAATTAATGTTAAGAATGGACCTCCCTATGCCTTTGAACATGCATCAAAGACAAAAGTCTCACAAGTAAACACAACATTCACTAATAATAATATTGGAAAAAAAGAACACCGCCGTTTGCACTTTCAAAAGACACGGTCACTTTAGTTAGAGATACCTTCTTTCTTTCTACAATCACACACACACACACATACACACACACACAAACATAGAGGCAAAGAAATCTAACACAGAAACATAGCTTGAAAAGCAAAAGCAAAATAGAGCATTTAGCTTTCAAATCAGTGTACAAAACACACACACTCACTCGCTCCAAAGTGCAACAAAGCTTACCTCACTAAGCAAAAGCAACATGGAGAAGATCTGCCACATATACTCTGCAAACATGCACCTCTTGCTGGTTTCCATGGGTTATGAGCTCACTATGATGTGAGATTATCCTTGTTGATCCAGATTGATGACATCTATTTTGAGGGTTGAGAGACATTCACAGCAGGACTTGACTTCACATTGGCCATTACCGATGGTAGTAGTAGCCACGCTGACTATGTTGTAGGACCCTTTGACAGTGAAAGGTGGGAAATCATTTTTGCTTCGAAGATTCAAAGGTTCATTCGTGTAGCTAACTTAGTTGGAAGGGAGAAGAAATGTGATAAGTTTGTAAAGTCAAAGAGGAGAAGAAATGAAGATGAAATTTCCATTCTTAAAAGAAGATCATACAGATTTTGATTATGTAGATATAAGACTATCTAGTACT
Source organism: Pterocarpus macrocarpus (assembly GCA_031439585.1). NCBI lineage: Eukaryota > Viridiplantae > Streptophyta > Magnoliopsida > Fabales > Fabaceae > Pterocarpus > Pterocarpus macrocarpus. Next base: position 54,206,783 of record CM062522.1, read on the forward strand.
GCTTAAGAAGACAATAAGTAGTGTACATTTACATGTATCATAATATTATACGTGACTGTTGGACTAATCATTCATGAGGAGAATCAACAGTTACAAAAAACAAATTTGAATTTGATTCTTTCTATAAAGGTGAAGGCAAATTGACCCCTATTTGAACCGTCTTAATAGGAAGTAAAGCGAGGAAAATGAAACTATTAGGATTCACCATTGGTCATTGAACCACCGCTGGACATGGATTGATAGTGGCGGCTCATATCATCGCCGGAGAATAGAGGTGGTGGCGAGTTGCTATTTCGCACAAAGAGGAGGAAACATGGCATGATGGTGTCATCAACAGAGGGGGTGGTGAAGCGACCAGGGTGGAGTTGCGACAAGGAGGAGAGAGGGTTCGGCAGAGGTCAATGGTGATGTACAGTGTTCTGGGCGTGACCCCGTGATGGCTCAAGGTATGGGTAGAGGCTGAGGTTGCGGATAGGTTGAAGTGCAAATTCTGCTGCATCTATGAGGGAAGAGGGCTACAGATTGCTATCTCGCACAAGAGGAGGAGACATGGCATCATTATGCTTTGTATGGTCAGTGATATTCGGAGGGCATTTTGTGAAAAGAAGGGCAATGGGGAGGAGAAAGGGGGGTTTGGGTAGGAGGAGAGAGACGGGTTTGGGTGGGAGAGGAATGGAACAATTTGTGAAACATAAAGGAGAGAGGGCTTGGGATAGGAGAGAGCAGGAACAAAGAACGCCAACTCCAACAAAATGATGACGTGGCAAAATTTTAGGCTATCTAACATGGCAGAAGCTCAATATGTTATTGGTCTCAGAATTAATTTATTATAATAGATTGTCAAATTTTCTCACATGATACCCAAGATTGCCATTCCTTTATGTTTGACTTAAGTGATACAACATTTCTTTCCTTTCCAAACCTTTGTATAAAATTTGCTGATAAGTAATAAATGACTCTCATAAACTGATAAAAAAACTTGGACGCCCCAATGACTTTTAAAATAGCTATATCCAAGTTAATTCTAGATCACTTTTATACTTAAGATCATGGCAACTAGTTAGACAATCCACAATGATCCATGACCTTGTCATGACCCAACTCGAGCCGTGATGGCCAGGCACATAAGGGACAAGTTCCCTAGTAAGCCTACACCAAGCAAATTTTCTTAAAATTTGGGTAGAGTCTCGCTTTGTATTCAGGACTATTCTCGAATACGGATCCTCTTCCTACACAGAAAACACAAACCATTGGGGATCCAGGCATTCTTAGAATGCACTCCACTACTCATAGTATAAAAGAAAATATATAATTACATTTACTCATCCAAGATACATAGCTTGATTCTTTAGAAAGCCAATCCTTTAGAAGATCCAACACTTTTAATATACATATATAAATAATATACAACATCAACAATAAAATCAGGTCAAGGTTGGACCACATGCAGTAGTACCATAGAGCTATAACATTCTAAGAAATTCACAAGGCTTCAAATTAATAAATGCCCTAGAAACAAAAAGGATATCCCCAAAAGTAGGAATTTCACCGTTGAAAGATGGAATGATCATATCCTAATCGAATACTTGTAACTGAAAAAGAAAAAGAAATAATAGGGTTAGTTTATAAAACTCAGTGAGAGATAGAGTATCCCTAATTCACATGAGACAATGCATAGTAATTTAAAATAACAATAACATATAAAATTTAATAAAAGAAATCTTTTATTCCCAAAAACATCTTTGATATATAAAATAAAAACAAGGAAAGCTATCTATTCCAGGATAATCTATCAAGAATCACACTTAGGTGGTCCTTCCTTCGTGTGACCCTGTACTCCATCACGCACCACTTTTCCTGTGGCCATGTAATATCTGTTACGCAGCACGCTATGTGTCTACCTGTGTAATATCCATCATGCACCACTCCCTTAAGTGGTTGTGTAAAGTATCATCCAAGGTGCATCCAAGGCTAACGTATATTGCCGTTAGCATCTGAGATCCTAGCCTAAACTTTCCCAAGTCTTTCTTTTCCATTATACATACTACTTAGTAAGGTTCCTTATAAAACATGCCAACATATCATTAAAGAAAAGCTTTAACATCTTAATACTTCGAAAAGTAATAGAATTCCATAGCTTTCTCTAAAAAACCTTCCATTTAATCCTCATACATATCATTCATATACTCATATCCTTTCAAAACAAGAACAATTTCCAAAATTTAGTAGAAAACCAATATAACAAATAACTATCATACTTCTTCGAAAATTCAGTCATTGTCTCATGTGTAAATTTGGAATTAACATGTAACAAGGATCTAAAACATAGTTCTGTGATATACCAAATCATTTGCATATATATATTAAACAAATATATTAGAAAATAAGTTAGGGATAAACTATCTATTTATAGTTGGGACTCATAGAGCGGTCATCGGAATCATCTAGCATCACAAATATGATAGATTAACCAAATAGTATCTATTGGCACCAGGAATTAGCACTAATTACTTCCAAATCTTAATATCCCCAATTTCTCTAACCTAGGGTTCATAGAGATCCCCCAAACCATGCAAGAATCAAAATTTTCGGAAAGAGAGAAAGGAAAAGTGTTAAAAATCACCTTTAGGAAGCAATGGGAATGAGAGTGGAGGTAGGTTTCGCGATTTGTCTTCCTCCAAGCTCCATGCTCCAAGCTCATCCATCTTTGAGGTAGAGAGAGAGAGTGGCTGATTTAATGACGGTTTGGGGTAGATTGAAATGTTTAATGGGTGCTTGAAGTGGATTTTAGTAAAAAGATATGATATGGTGGTGTAGGATAAAGAAGGGAGTGAGTTTAGAGAGAGAAGAGGGAGTTTTTGGGTGAAGAGAGAAGAAAATGCAAGAAAATGAAAGAAAGAGCATCCCAGGCTATATATATAAAGCTTTGGTAATCGATTACGACTCTTGATAATCGATTACCACGAGCCTAGATTTGGTAATCGATTACCAGTCAGTGTAATCGACTACAATAATGAAAAGTTTAGTCTGTGGGCATACAGAGAGCATTATGTCGATTACCAACCCAACCGTAATCAATTATAATGTCCAAAACTTAGTTCCTTGGTTTCAAATGCCATCTAAGACCTAGGGTATCACATACATACTTATTTACATTTCTTAATGTCCACTTTACTCTCGTTAACTTTAAAACATAAATGTAAATAAGGGAATACCCCTTATTTATATTCAATAAAAATATCCAAAAATCTAAAATCCTGAAGAATCAGAATCCAACTTTTGGGTTTAGTACAATTTTTTGAATACCTACATTTTTATGAACTCTTAAGCTAAAAACGAAGGGGTTACCCAATCTCTAAAATTCGTTAAAAATTGCCTTTTAACTCATTAATGTCTAAGGAACCATTACCGAGATTTTTGGTCCTAAGAGAATGTCTCAATCCTATAACCCTCCAAGGAGGCATAAGGTTCATAATTAGAATTTTCGGGATTCGATACAAATGAAACGATTCTACAGCTTGCATTGGGGTATTACATTCTTCTCCCCTCAAAAAAATTCGTCCTCGAATTCTAAAAAAACAAAAGTACCAATGCCATAAGACTTGGATGAGTATAGATAGTTGACTTAAATGGCTTTCTTGGCCTCTTAGGTTGCTTCCTTCCTCGAGTGCTTCTCTCAGATCTATTTTGTGGAGGCTACTTCGTTCAAATCAAGCTCCTTTACCTGTCTATGACCTCAAAAGGGTCAAAATGACTTAGGCTGAATTCTCAAAATACACATGGTGATCTGTCGAGAATTCTAGTCTTGATTATTAAGATTGGCATAAGCCCTTTGTCTACTTTGAGTTGCTCAAGCCATTACTTGATGACACTCTCACCCACTTGTCCAATACGACTTAAATAACTTACCACATGTTTGAACCTTAAGAAACTGGGTGTAGGGAAAGACTCCATAATTGGATATCAATAGCCACTACTTAGAGCCCACCATTAGAGCAATTGAATGGTTTCCAGACTGCATTGGCATATCAAGGATTGTCCATCCCACGAATAATCGTGGCATTTGAAGCCAACAAGGTTAGAAGAAAAGAATTCAACACGTGAATCAAGATCCAGCCTACTAAGCTCGGCATCAACTCTTGGTAAAACACTTATCCGATATTATTATATATCCAAATGTAGTCATTCTAGTGTTCTTTTCTATAAAGAATTTAACATGCACCTTAGTGTTTTGCACCATATTAATTTTACACATAATTCTAGAGAGCTTTCATTGCCTTCCTTTTAATCTTAAACTATTTGTCATGTGCCACACTTGTCCCATTTTCTATCTATTTCATCTCCTTTGATACTTCTTTAAACAAATTATCGATCATCTTTTGATGCTTACTCGTAGGGTGTAATAACTTCAATCTCATGTGACTAAACTATAATTCAGGTGGATCTTGCGTGTCCTCACCCCAAATGTAATTGGGAATGATACAGCACAAAGTTAGCCGATAATGGTCCATGTCCACCTACATTCTAACAAATCCTTTACCCTTAGAACCACCAAAGTTCCCTTACCTAAAGTAAGAGTGAGATGCTTCTTGCCCTAGCCCTACTGAGGATTGTGTAATCCATTTAGCCATCTCCTTTAGTTTTCCCCTTCCTCTTACAACCAAGATACTTATTCAAGGAACCTCGTTATAAGTAGGATTGTCGCCATTCAAAACACTCCAATGCACCTCACAAGATTAACTTATCTTTAGGAGATATTCCACCAAATGCTTCTTGCATATAGTTCGTGATGCCCCTAAAGACTTGGTAGCCTTCACATAGTTTAGCATCGAGGGGTAGGGGATCAATATCCATTATTTTGACATGATCTATCTAGGAATACTTAACATAAGTTAATATTGGGCATGGTTGAGCAGAATTCAGTGACTCCATTAGTTACAAGGCTACGACAATCTCTTAGGGCCCAAATCATACCACGACCATAATAGCCAAAACATGTAGTAGCTCATGTGTGAACCACATTGTTCATGCAGCCATGAGGGATTGGGGTGTATCCATTTGACAAGCTAAATAGCGATTTCACCACTTCATTCAATTTTGAAATGTGACCTGATTGAGGATAGTAATTGAGACTAGTTGAGGTAGTAGGAAATTGCTTCCTAGCATCTTGTACCTTCCCATTGCTCTAATTCTACTAGGCTGTTCAAACAAAGTAACTTCTTATCGTTGCTTTCCATGCACCCCTAATCAATGTGATTTTAGGGAAGTCATCATCTAATTTCCCAAGACATTTTGATTTCACTATCAACCTATTATCACTCCCCTATCTGAAGTATACCTCAAAGCTCTGTCAAGATATTTCAAACTTTGGGGTAACTATTAAGGATTAAACTTTAGCTTCTACCTTACCTTCTAATTGTGCCCTTGGGAAGTCCCATATGCCAAGGCCTCTTCGATTCAAGGTTGGATAATCCCTCCAAATCTCATTGCTACTGAAGCAAGCCAACTTTTTTTCTCTTAACTACTACCTTTATCCTATCAACCCATCAGTATTCTTCGTAAAATCACTAGAACCACAACCGTGAGCCATGCTAACATAGCCTTAGTTGCTACTAATCCATCAATCATCTTCTGCGACCACATTCCATTAAATCGTATTCTTATTATTCAAGGATGAGATACCCTTCCAAGACTTAACCCGTCTTATAAGCCAAGGTATTAACCTTCATAATCAGAGGGTGTTCTACTTATTCTCATACTTGATCTAATCATACATTGTCGAATCTACATGGCAGGCAACAACTTAGCGAGACCTTCTTGTTCCTTTCTACATCAACAACATCCCCACACCGGGTACTGGATACCCAACCAATGTTCTCCATTCAGATGGCCTCCTAGCTTGTCTAAGCCTTCTTACCATAACATCCATCCTAACTTTGTAACATCCTTGATTTAGGTAATAGTGCTAAATTACCTTAGTAACCTGAGTAATTAGGCACTTAATGAGAAATTATGAGATTAAGGCTTAATTAAGTGATTAACGAGGTGTTTATGAGTTAATTATGAGAAGAAAAGTCAAGAGAATGCTTAATCGAGATTAGATAATCTTTAATTAAGCAAGTTAGACCCTTAATAGCTCAATTAAGCACTAATCACCCCTAATTAACTTAATCAAGTTTAATTAAGGATAATTAAGCTTAATTGCAAGATTAATTTTTGTTAATCATATTCTTGTGTGTTAACCACTAATCCTTGCTTAATCATGTTAATTAAGTTACAAGAGCACTTAATCACATGATTAAATTCAAATTTAGTCAATTAGACAATAAAGCAAAGGTGATGTCACTAAGCACAATAAAGACAAGGTTGCTTTTTGTAAGAGATTGTACACGCTTTGTTCCCCCATCATCCAATTTGTCTCCTTAAACCTTAATTAACATAAAATGAAGCAAAAATATCTCTCCTTACCTCTTTATACCTTACGGCCAAACACACACACACATACACACACATCCACTTTTCATTTTTCAACATCTATTCTCTCTTTAAGTTTCCTACTCCTCCAACTTCTCTCTACAATTCTTTTCTTTTTCTTTATCTTTTTTTTTTTTTCTCCCCCACCACCATAACCAAAACTCTCACTTAGCTTTTCAAGGACCACATCTTTTGGTCTTTGGAGACAAGATCTAAACACTACAACCTTTATTTTTAAGAGAACTCAAGAGCTCTCTCTTGCTTCATCCAAAACCAACACCATTATCATCAAGGAGGAGCCTTTATCTTCTTCTTCTTCTCTTGCAAAAGATGACATCTTCACCCCTAGGTAGTGATTTTCACTCTTCTATTTTGTTTACTCAAGAAAGCTTGAAACTTGGTTTCTCTCATGACCAAGATCTTCAAGTGAAAGCTTGAGAAAATCTTTCATGCTTTTCATGAGCAAAAGTTTCTGTTTTTGGTAAAATATATTTATGTTCTTCTTCATGAGTGTTCTTGATTCTTTTGAAAAGCTCCTTTCTTTAGTGCTTCAAAGTTTCTATTTTTCCTTTTGATGCATGAGATCTTGATGTTTCTTGTGAGTTGCTTAACAAAGAATGATGTTCTTGGTAGTATTTTGTTTAAAGTTTGTTTCTTTTCTTATGATGAGTATATGATTAGAAAATTTTCATCTTTACATGTTTTTCATGGTTTGATAAGACTACGAACATTCCAAAGTATAAAGCTCTAAAGTTTGCTTCTTGATGTATGGAAAGTGGCACAAGTTTTGGTGCCTTCATAAAGTCTTATTTTGTTTTGTCTTGAAGACAAGAATACATGTAAATGTCTAAGCTTTTGGAATATGAAGCCTTTTTAAGTTATAGAAATGATATCTTATCACTTTATGTCTTAAAGATTGACTTTTGGACACAAATCCTTGTATAAAGTTTTAAACTTTAATCAAGAAGGTGACTTTAAGTCATAAAGTTATAAGCTTGCACTTTAGTCTTGTAAAGGTTGAACCTTGAGATGAATATATTGAATAAAGTTTTAAGGTTTAAGCAAGAATGTCATTTTTGAGTCATAAAAGTGTTAACTTTTATAAAGATAAAGACCTTCTAACTCTAAAGTTGATGTTTTATATCATTAGTTCATAAAGTAGGAATCTTTTAGACTTTAAGACAACTTTAAATCATAAAGTTGAGACCTTGATAGTCTTTGAATAATTAAGTGTCAACTTTCATAAAGAACAAGACTTTTTAGTTCAAAAGCTAGTATCTTGTATCATTATTTCATAAAGTTAACCTTTAAGACAAGAGTTTAATTTTAGAGGCACTTACTTTCTGAAAGAATGCAACTTATTAATTACTTTATAAAGAATAATTGCATTTATAATGTTAAAGGTAAAACCTTTTTATGTTAATAATAAACGCTTGAAACTTGGCAACTTGGATAAGTTAAAAATCACCCTTGGTGATTAGTGAACATGGTGTTGTTGGGTTCATGAGTGTGGTTATGCATTGTCATGACCCAAGGATTAGAGGGACCTTGAATTCCTTGGGAACAGAAGTATGATTAGGGCCTCTGAGCATATCATGAACCTAGGAATGGCTAAGTGCACTATCTCAAGGAAAAGAAATAGTTACTTAACTTAATTAATTTGAACAAGTGTTTCATAAGACATGTACTCAAGTAAAGAGTAATTTCACATGAGAATGAAGTAACTAAAAGACTACATACATATTTATTTTAACTATCTGATTCTCGCATAGGTAACCATGTGAAATCATATTAGGACTCATAAGACTTTCCACAAAGAATAACACGACTATGAACCCCTTTAGGGTATGAATGTATTATGCTATTCGGCATGATGAATGACAAATTTGACTGAGCTTTGTCTCATGATTGAATGACTAGTGTGATGATATGATATGGATATAATGGTGTTGATTGAAAGTGTTATGATTGGCATTTTGGGGAAGTTCAGTATAAGCCAGTCATCTTTCTTGGGATTTCCGTCAAAACTATGGACTTAGTCATATCATTGCATGTGTCTAGTCAAAGAAGTACAATACATATAAAGTATAATGATAAGAAAAGCAAGAATGGGATATGACCCTTCAATCACTTCGGTAAAGGAAGTGAGAGATGGTGATCCACAAAGACTCAAGGAACCTCTATGGGGGAAATAGGGTGACATGGAGGACCTTCCAACTTAGAGGTAACCAATATCGGCTTAGTTTGATTTGGTTAGTATTGCGTGACGACAGACATAGAATGAGCTTATGTCCAAAAATAGTCTATTTCAAAGGAAAAGTAAAGAAAGTTAAGCATGTGCTAAACATGAAAGTAAAGTCAAAGTAGAACCATGGTTAAGTCTATGAGATTTCATGTCATCGCATGTATTTATATTGTCCATACACATTATGAATGTTTATTCTATGCTTTCGCATGTATGTTTACTTATGATGTTATGGTTATGATGCTAAGTTTAAAAGCAACGCGCTTCGGGACTTAAGTTTTCAAAATCATTAAAACTGAACCTATACATGTTCACTGTTTTCATAATTAAACCCGAAGTGGCTGGGATGATAACGATGACACAGTATTTGTCTAGTCGCGATCCTACTGAGAAATTTAGTATTTCTCACTCCTATATTTTCGTGTTGTCTTTAGGGGATGCCGGCATCGGGCACAGTGGTGATCTTCATTGAGTTCCAAATTTAGCATTGGTGCTTCGACCCGATGCTGAATGCCTCGATGATGTCTGTGAGCCCAGTGATGAGGGTCTACATATTCCATGACCGTCCATTTCAGGTTCCAGTTATGAGCCCGTTCTTCTGCCCACATTAGCCGTATGAAGAGGTTACCATGGATGATATTCGCCCCTACTTTCAACTGTCGAGGTACGCCACTGACGATTAGTCCGACTCGAATACTCGTCTGACTCCAACCGTTTCATTGGATTTCAATCCTTCGGAGCCATCCTATTTGAGCTATCATGTGGATACCAACCCATCCGAGCCCTCCTACCTGTTCGTGATTCGCCGGACGTCTGATTCATCTTCTTCCTCAGCAACTCCTCATCACACTCCACCCCTAGTTCGCGGTCGTGGGTTCATTTGTACCTGTGTTGTGCCTCATGGGCGTGGCCATGCTCGAGGAGGAGGATATGGTGATGTTGCTCCCAGTGGTTTCGGGAATGGTTTCCTTCCGTCTGATGAGTGATGTGGTGATTACATGCAAAGCCAAGCACGAGGATAGCCCTTTTTGGTTGCAATTATAGGGTTGTCATTCTTTTGTATAGCATGTTTAGGCAGTAGGGATTTCTTATGTATTTTCTTTTATGATATATTTAGTTAAGTTTCTTTTGTAGGGCCGGCAGTAGATATTGGACCCATTATATCACTATGTATGACTCTTGGTAATATTATATTAACTATGAATGGCCATGGAATGAATGTTATGTTTATCTAAGTTATTGTTATTCTTGTCGCTTCTATTTACCTTATTCGCACTGTATGTATGAGTTAGCAATGTTTATATTATACGTTTATGATGTGCTCATGGCTCTTGGTTTTCAAAACAGTTTATTCGTTGTTGTTCAAAAAAAAATTTAGCCCTATTCATATAAAAGTATTTTCAAATGGTAATGTTAGTTTTGCGAGCAAAAGTAACAACTAGTAATTTCATAATATAACTTAAGCATAGAATGGAACTATTAGGGTGTTACAAACCTCAACCTCGCTTCTTTCACCTCAAGAGAGGCTATCACCTTTAGATCACACATTGAAAGCCCTGCGTCTTATTGCTTCAGCAAGCGCGAGAAAGGACAAGTTCACCAAACATGATGAACATTTGAAGTGGGAGAGAAAACAAAGAGAACATAACTAGAATTAGGAATAGACACTATTTAATAGAGTATAGGCAAAGATGATAATCCTAATATAAAAGCCTCTCATATTGCCACAATATGTGAAAATGAGCACGCTTTCATTTGTACAGTTGTAATCCTACCAAAGGACACTTGCTCTATAGTACATAAGGAAACCTAAGCTCTGATACCAACTTTGTCACGACCCAACCTGAGTCATGACCGGCACATAAGGGACAAATCCCCTACCAAGCCTACACCAAGCAAATTTTCTTAAAATTTGGGCAAAATCTCCTTTGTGTTCAAGACTATTCCTGAATATGGATCCTCTCCCTGCACAAAAAACACAAACCATTGGGGATCTAGGCATTTTTAGAATGCACCCCACAACACACAGTATAAAAGAAAATATATAATTACATTTACTCATCCAAGATACATAGCTTGATTCTTTAGAAAATCAATCCTTTAGAAGATCCAACACTTTTAATATACATATATAAATAATATACAACATCAACAATATAATCAGGTTAAGGCCACGCTCTGCCTGTAGTACCATGGAGCTATACCATTCTAAGAAGTTCAAAAGGCTTCAAATTAATAAATGCCCTTAAAACAAAAAGGACATCCCAAGAAGTAGGAATTTCACCGTTGAAAGATAAAATGATCAGATCCTAATCAAACACACATGTGAAAAAGAAAAAGAAGCAACAAGGTGAGTTTATGAAACTTCAGTGAGAGATTGTCCCTAACTCATATGAGACAATGCACAGTAATTTAGAATAACAATAACATATAAAATTTAATAAGAGAAATCCTTTGTTTCCAAAACTTCTTTGATATATAAAATAAAAACAAGAAAAGCTATCTATTCCAAGATAATCCATCAAGAATCACACTTGGGTGGTCATTCCTTCGTGTGACCTTGTATTCCATCACGCACTGATTTTCTGTGGCGTGTAATATTCTCACGCACCACACTATGTGTGTGGTTGTGTAATATCCATCACGCACCACCCCCTTGAGTAACTGTGTAAAGTATCATCCAAGGTGCACCTAGGGCTAACGTATATTGTCATTACTATATAGATCCTAGCCTAGACTTTCCCAAGTCTTTCTTTTCCACTATACATAACACTTAGTAAGGTTCCTCATCAAACATGCCAACATATCACTAAAGAAAAGCTTTAACATCTTAATACTTTGAAAAGTAATAGAATTCCATAGCTTTCTCTAGAAAACCTTCGATTTAATCCTCATACTTATCATTCATATACTCATATCCTTTCAAAACAAGAACAATTTCCATAATTTAGTAGAAAACCAATATAACAAACAACTATCATACTTTTCAAAAATTCAGTCATTCTCTCATATGTAAATTTGGAATAAACATGTAACAAGGATAAAAAACATAGTTCCATGATATACCAAATCATTTGCATATATCTATTAAACAAATATATTAGAAAACAAGCTAGAGATAAACTATCTACTCACATTTTACCAGTCCAAAGGTAGAATTCAATTCTACGAAGCTCCGGGACTCAGAGCGGTCGTCAGAGTCATCTAGCATTGCAAATACTATCGATTAACCAAATAGTATCTATCGGCATCAGGAATTAGCACTAATTACTTCCAAATCTTAATATCCCCAATTTCTCTAACCTAGGTTTCATAGAGATACCCCAAATCGTGCAAGAATCGAAATTTTCAGAAAGAGAAAGGAAAAGTGTTAAAAATCACCTTTAGGAAGCAATGGGAACAAGATAGGAGGTAGGTTTCGCAATTTGTCCTCCTCCAAGCTCCAAGCTCATCCATGGTGGAGGTAGAGAGAGAGTGGAGGATTTGATGACAGTTTGGGGTAGATTGAAGCGTTTAATGGGTGTTTGAAGTGGATTTTAGTGGAAAGATATGATATGGTGGTGTAGGATGAGGAAGGGACTGAGGTTAGAGAGAGAAGAGAATGATTCTCCATTAACTTTAAAACATAAATGTAAATAAGAGAATACCCCCTATTTGAATTCAATAAAAATATTCAATAATTCAAAATCCTAAAGAATCAGAATCCCACTTTTGGATTTTAATATAATTTTCCAAAAATGTGCATTTTTATGAACTTTTAGGCTAAAAACGAAGGGGTTACCCATTCTCTAAAATTTGTTAAAAATTGCTCTTTAACTCATTAATGTCCAATGAACCATTACCAAGATTTTTGGTCCTGAGAGAATATCTCAATCCTATAGCCCTCCAAGGAGGTATAGGGTTCAAACTTAGAATTTTTGGGATTCGATACAAGTTGCAACCCGAACTGGGGTATTACAGACCTAATATGCTATGATGTTATTATCACATCAACAAGGTTCTCAATTGTTTTTTATTCAAGCCCCAAAAAAAAAAAAAGGAAAACAAAATCACCATATCATCAGTTAATAACAAACTACTTATGAGTTACTTATAAATTTATAAGAATAACAAAGTCGTGCTGCTTTTAAGTATTACCTAAAATGGATTGGAGTTTCCATATTTGACGGAAGTGTAGCCAAGATGTAGTTGCAAAATTATTCATACATCAACTTAAGGATTATGGTTGTGGCTCATTGTTAGCCAATTTTAGCAAATCAGCTCTGGCAAGTATCTTAGGATCATAAATAATAAAAAAATGAGTACGGGATTGTCGTTCCCATGAGGACTAAAACTAATTACTGGTTCACTTGGGCACGTCACTATTCAAGCAAACACAAATTGAGAGAAAATTAGAATTTAAATAAATGTACAAATTGTAATTAAACAAGCTATAGAAAATAGGAATAAGCAATGGATGGAAAGCAGGTGTTAGGGGTTGATTTCATCAAAGTTTCCTAATTTTTGTATCACCAAATTATTAAATTATTTTCTTGACAATATCATTACTGGTTGAATTACTCTTAATTATAGTCAAAGCTCAATGGCTTAATACTTGGACCCTCTTAGGACAAGTTGAATAGTTTAATTTCTTAGACTATTCTAAACCTATTCTAAGGATGAAAAACAAGAATTCAATTGTTCACACAAATGAGTACTTCCACTCATGGCTACTCTAACCTATATTAATTTCTAGTTTGGCTTATTTTATGAAATGAAATGGCTTTCGACGTCAAAAAATCATACATCAGTTAATTGGTGATTAGGCCAAAAACAGCATTAAGAACATTGGAAATTAAGTAATGTATTGAAAAGATAATTAAAATAACAAAACGGAATACAAAATCAGTTTCCTAAGACTACATCTCCCTAACAACTGGAAGAAATTTAGCAAGCCATTCAAAAAGAAAAGAAAACAATACTCAAAGTCATGTCAACTAGAAGAGGTCTCTGATAGCTCTCAAGAGTTTCCAGCCCTTAGTCTATGTTCCCCTCTTTCCCACAATAGATCCCCTACCCTCTAATGGATAAAAGAATTTAAATCGAAACAGAAAGAAATTAATTTTCTTGATTTTCTCCTTTTTCAAATCTTCATCCTCTTTTTTTAAAAAATTAAAATTTGATTCAAATCTTCAGGTAATTTCTTCTATCTTTTCCCTTCTTTGACTCAAATCAAATCATTCAAAAATCCTCTTTTTGCTCTTCCAAATTGTTAAATCTTTATCTAATCGTTCACCTCTAATCTTCAAATCATTGATGATAAAAATCGATTATACAATCACATAAATTTAGTGAGAATATTTGCCAATTAAACTCAAAATAATTAATTTTTCACTAAAAGCATTAATAATTAAGATTTATTAAATTAATCCAAGAAAATCATCATTATGGGATAAATTTGGAAAAATTCAATGCACAAATACGGGGGAAAATAATATATTTTCACCAGTTATCACACCTCTACATTTAAATTTGTGCTTGTCCTCAAGCAAAATAAGAGATAAAAAGGATAAAAAGGGGACATCTCACAACCTCTCAATTACCAGGCACCAACTAAAATTATATGCAGTATAGATAGTAGTGGATTCATAAATGTCAATTTAACACAAGCTTGCAAAATTACACCAAAGTTCTAACCTTGATGAAATAAGAAAAAGCTCTAATCAATTTAAGCGAGGGTAAGCAGGCTCAAATCAAGTTCTTTCATGGAGACTCCAAAAGGAATACAAATTAGGATGCAAATTTTTTTGTAAATGGACCAATGGGGCAAAATAAAATACAAACCACATATTCAGCACATTTAATTTGAATTTTATTATATATATATATTTTTTTGGATTTGGTGACTCTAAATGCTCTATCCCATGGTGACATTTTAGAGTAGTGTTCGATCAATGACTCCCATTCCAGTTGGCCCAAGGCATTAGGTGATTAAGCACCCCTTGGATATACTTACTCAAGTCATCTAATGGCATAGACAAACCACAAGTACATATCTAAGATAAATGTTGTGCATTATGCATTATGCATAGCTTGAACATTGATACTCAGCCTTAAGATTTTTATAGCCTTTGGCATTTCTCCAATTTTTCTCTTATTTTTCTATCTTCTCTCTTTTTTTTTTTTTTTGGTCTGTAAAAAAAATTCCAACCACCACATGGACAATATTAGAAGCAAGCAACAAATAAATTAATCCAAAATAGAAAGCCACTAAGAATAACAGAATGAAACAAAAGGTAACACAGAGCTTAAAGAGATTATAATAAATTAGTAAATCAAAAGGTAGAAATATTGATGAATTAAAACAATTTTGGGAAAAATTTGACATTTACCACCACAAACAATCAATTGCCAATTTATGCCACTGACCTAGTAAAAGAAAAGGAAATGAGGTCACATATGGTTAAAAAGACACGGCTCAAAAACTAAGCTAGAAAGACTATAATCCTAAGCTAATAATGAGAATAAGCTAATAAGAAACAACTTGAAATAAAGGAAAATATCAAAATAACTAAAAATTATAGAAAAGAAAGAAAAAGAATAGTAGATACTCCTCAAATTTTTGTTTAGCAGCCCATTGTTCTCATGTTGGATCTGGTGGTTTCCTCTGTTTTGGCTCTAAAGCTCTTCAATCTTCCAATATCAAGCTTCAAATTGAGGCTAAGTGGATTACCTTTGAATTCTGGCTCCAGCAACTATCTTGTACCATACTTAGACACCCAACAATGAAATTAACATAAAAATTAAATCTAAACATGAACAATAACTAGCAAAAATTAAAAATAAAAAAATGTAAAAGAAAGGAAATAGAAACTTGGGTTGCCTCCCAAGAAGCACTTATTTATAGTCCTAGCTAGACTATGTCCCTCTTTCATGTCTTGCCACAACAGATGGAGGAGTTGTTGCCATAAACTTTTCCTCCTAAATAGTGCTTCAAGACCTTCCGTTTGCCACATAAAAATACTTGAACTACACCAACCCAAAAGCTACTAAGGGATCGCCTGGATCCCACTTCTTGGTGATGTCTGCCTCCTTCTTTTGAATTATGCTATGAGGCTCAAGGGGCTTGGTAAGTTGAGATCCTTCCTTCTGCATGTCTTTTACCACCGTAGTAAGCTCCATTTTTGCCTCAACTGTTGTTTGTATGGCTTCCTGGGGTACCCCTTATCTGTTGGAGGATCTTTGACATCCACTTTGTAGCAATAATCTTGCTTTACAGGGTAGTATATTACTTGAAAAACTTTGAAGTTTACTTTCTCATCTTGAACCCTGAGTGTTAGCACCCCTTTTTGAACATCTATTAATGTTCTACCAGTGGCCAAAAATGACCTTCCAAGTATAAGAGGAATATTAGAATCCTCTTCCATGTCCAATACCACAAAGTCCGTAGGGAAGATAAATTTATCCACCTTCATAAGAACATCTTACACAATGCCATATGGGAACTTTATGGACCTATCCGCTAATTGAATAGATACCATGGTAGGCTTTACTTCACTAATGCCCAATTTATTCATAATAGATAGAGGCATTAGGTTGATGCTTGCCCCCAAATCACAAAGTGCCTTACCAATGGCCATATTGCCAATGGTGCATGGTATAGAGAAACTTCCAGGATCCTTCAATTTGGGTGGCAGCTTCCTTTGAAGTATGGCAGAGCATTCTTCAGTGAGTGGCATAGTCTTATCTTCTTTTAACTTTCTTTTCTTTGATAGTAACTCATTCATGAATTTGGCGTAAGATGGCATCTGCTCCAATGCCTCAGCAAAAGGGATATTAATATGGTGTTTCTTGAAAACATCTAAGAAACGAGCAAACTCCTTTTCCTTCTCTTGCTTCATCAACCTTCCAAGATATGAGATTCTTGCATATGGATTATCTTTTAACTTTTCCCACTTGCTCATTTCTTCTTTTCTCTATTTTTCTTTCTCTCCATTTTTTTCTCACTTTCATACTTTTCTTTTTTCAACTCTTTGTCCTTTTCTTTTTCTTTTTCACCTTCCTCTTTCAACTTTTCTTTTTGTTGCACTATCCTCCCATTCCTCAAGGTAATGGCGTTGCAATGCTCCTTTGGTCAAGAATAGTGTCACCAGGTAGAGTGTTGTGTGACCTCTCTAAGTTGGAAATTTGCTTTGACAGCTGACTCATCTGGAACTCCAAGTTTCGAATGCTTGCACCATGATTCTTGAAATTTGCTCTAGTCTCTTCCATGAATGCAGTAGTATATTGAGCAAGCATTCCTATGGCTTGCTCCCAGTCAGCCTTCTTCTCTTGTGGAGGAGCATTTTGTTGTGACCCCATATTTCCTTGATTACTCCAGGAGAAGTTTTGATGATTTCTCCATCTTGGGTTATAACTATTCGAATAGGGATTATTCTGGGGTCTTTGTGGCTATCCCATATAATTGGCCTGCTCTAGTGCGGCTTGAAAATCTGGAGTGCAGTCTCCAATACCAAATGGTGGAGTTTGTACCACTGCTAACTGTAGCTAACTCATTTGCTTACTTATGTCAACCATTTGTTGAGTCATGGTGGTCACAACCTGGGTTAAGAGCTTGTTCTGAGCTAGAAAAGCATTTGTGGTATCAACTTGGAGGACTTCTCTCTGCCTTTCAGATGGCATCTGATACTCATTGGTTGCCATGGTCTCAATTAACTCTCTTGCTTGCTCAAGAGTCTTCATATTCAATGAGCCACCAGCAAATGCATCTACCATAGCCTTTGTAGTGGGATTCATTCCACTATAGAAACTCTGCATTTGCTGCCAATTAGCAAATGCATGTTTTGGGCATTTTCTTAAAAGTTCCTTAAAACGCTCCCAAGCTTCATATAATGACTCACCATCTTTCTGCATAAAACAGGGAATGTCAGACCGTAATTTAACCATCTTAGAAGGAAGAAAATATCTACCCAAAAATTTAGAAACTAAATCATCCCAAGTAGAAATACTCCCTAATGGCTGTGAAGACAACCAATGAGCAGCCTTGTCTCTTAGAGAAAAAGAGAACAATCTCAATCTAATGGCATCATCACTAGCTCCGTTGATCTTGAATGTATCACAAATTTGTATGAAACTAGTGACCTCCAAATTGATTTTGTTGCACCAGTTGCACAATAGCCGTCTTGATTTCAAAATTGTTTGCTTGTACAGGTGGCCTTACTATATTGGATCCACAATCATCAATAATTGAAATAGCATAGTCTCTTCAAGTTCGTAGAGAATGAGGGTTTTCATTAGCCATATCTATTTCTTGATAACTTGATGAACTCTTCTCTTATCTTCTTTCTTTTGCAAGTCTCCGATTCCTTTTTACAGTTTTCTCTATCTTAGGATCGAAGAGATGTTGGTCTAGTGGAATAGTACCTCGCATACACAAAAGCTAAGAGCACAAAAAAATTTCACCAAGGGTGAGTAGTAAATAGAAGTAATGAATTTTTTTTTTTTTGGAGACTGAAATAAAGTAAATAACTAAAAAGAAATAAATAAAAAATATAAAAATAAAGAAAAAAATCAACACAAAAATAAAAAAATAAACAACCTAAATTAGCAACACCCAAATTACTAATGATATTGATCTTTAGTCCCCGACAACGGTACCAAAAACTTGTTAGCTAGTTTTAGCAAATTAGCTTCGGCAAGTATACCGGGTCACAAGTAATAAGAAAATGAGTACGAGATTGTCGTTCCCACGAGGACTAAAACTAATTACCAGTTTACTTGGGCATGTCACTATTCAGGCATAAATAAATTGAGAGAATATTGGAATTTAAATAAATGCAGAAATTGTAATTAAACAAGCTATAGAAAATAGGAATAAGCAATGGATGGAAAGCAGGTGTTAAGGGTTGATTTCATCAAAGTTTCTTGATTTTTATATTACCCAATTATTAAATTAATTCCTTGACAATATCATTACTAGTTGAATTACTCTTAATTATAGTTAAACCTCAATGACTTAATAGTAGGACCCTCTTAGGACAAGTTGAATAGTTTAATTTCTTAGACTATTCTAAACCTATTCTAAGGATGAAAAACAAGAATTCAATTGGCCACACAAATGAGTACTTTCATTTGTTGCTACTCTAACCTATGTTAATTTCTAGTTTGGCTTATTTTATTAAGTAAAATGGCTTTCAATGTCACAAAACCATACATCAATTAATGGGTGATCAAGCCAAAAATAGCGTTAAGAACACTAGAAATTGAGTAATGTATTAAAAAAATAATTAAAATAACAGAATACAAAATCAGTTCCCTAAGACTACATCTTCCTAACGCCTAGAAGAAATTTAGCAAGCTATGCAAAAAGAAAAGAAAACAATACTCAGAGTCATGTCAACTAAAAGAGGCCTCGATAGTTCTTGAGTTTCCACCTTAGTCTATGTTCCTTCTTCTTTCCACAATGGATCCCTGCCTTTAACGGATAAAAGAATTTAAATCGAAACAGAAAGAAACTTATTTCCTTGACTTTCTCCTTATTCAAATCTTCATCCTCTTTTTTTTTTTAAATTAAAATCTGATTCAAATCTTCAAGTAATCTTTTCTATCTTTTCCCTTTGACTCAAATAAAATCTTTCAAAAATCTTCTTTTTACTTTTCCAAATCTTCAAATCTTTATCTAATCGTTCCCCTCTAATCTTCGAATCATTGATGGTAAAAATCAATTCTGCAATCAAATAAATTTAGTGAGAATATTTGCCAATTAAACTCAAAATAATTAATTTCTCATTAAAAGCATCAATAATTAAGATTTATTAAATTAATCAAAAAAAATCATCATTATGAGAATAAATTTGGAAAAATTCAATGCACAAATATGGGGGAAAATAATATATTTTCACCAGTTATCACCCATCGTCAATTGCTAAAAATTTGCACTTCCGATCTGAAGAATTCCCGCTCTGCATCATTGTTGGGTTTAATTGTTCCAGATCCTCCTTAAATACCCAGCGATACCCACAACTCTTCACTTCTACATACGAATCTTGTCGGTAAAGACTGAACATTTCAAATTTAATACCGTCAAGATCCCATGTTTCTTTTTGTGAAGTCCTTACAAAGTCATCCATGAATATTTCCCGAGAGAAAAATTTTACCAACATATGATTTAATTCAGTAGTGACCAGATCTTTCCCGAGATGTATTGGCACCATGGGATATCTCCCATCCCGTCTTTTATTTATAAAACCAAACCCAATATCCATTCCCCAGTTTTCTTCATCGAAATTAGTTGGACCATCATGTGCCACAAATGTTGCACAGCAAGCAATCCCAATCCAATTATCGTCATCCATTATGGGAGAAAATGGATCTAGGCTTATTGAACTACACATATTCTGTTTGTTGAACCACCTAGGAATTTTAGTTCCCGGAATAAGAACATCAATTTGCCTTAAGGGGAAAGAGCATCGCTTGTTCACCTGGCACCAGAAAAATAAGTTATGTATTAGTTCAGGGTATACACACAAAGAGAGCAAAAAGAAAAAATGGTAAATGAAGGAAGGGAAGTAGGCATCTGAAGGACTTGTATCATCCAAGAAAAAGCTGTGCTACAGCAATGTTCCATGTCACTCAAATGAGAGCAATTGAAAACATATAATCCCGGCCAATATGGAAAAGAGGATGCTTTTTTTCTTATTGGCAAAATAGTACTTGAAGGGAGCTCAGGAAAATACTTTAGGTGCTTACAGTGCTCCAAGTTCAACCATGTAAGCTTGGAAAGTTCCTTGATGCTACAAGGTAGTGCAACAAAATTGTTGCCCCCTAAATTTAAGCTTTCCAAACAATGTAGCCGTCCAATAGCATCAGGGATTTGAAGAAGATTACAGAAACTTAGGTCAAGATATGTCAAACATGGGAAACGAGGCAAAAATGGCAACAACGAACCAACCTTATCTGCATGTCTCCCAGAATGGAAAAAATCGAGAGGCAACATAACAATTTTGTAGATTGAGGATGTCAATTGGCGTTGGATACTACTTTGACTTGTATCAAGCTTTATCAAATGTTCTCCATGCCTTGGTTTCTCTAATAACTGATTTTTAAATAATTTTGAGCATCCGGAGAGATCTAGATGTTCAAGAGAGCTAAGACCAAATATGCTATTGGGAATACTAACAAGACCTTTGCAGTTTTTCAATCTCAAGAAAATAAACCTTTTAAGAAGACCAATGGATGGATCGATGTGGACAAGTTTAACACATCCTTTAAGATCTAGCCTCTCAAGATTTGGGGCTTCACTAAAATCTGGCAACTTAATGAGATTCTCAGAGTAATAGAGTTCCATACGTTTCAAATTGTGTAGAGGCTGCAAAAAAGGGCCAATAAAAGGAGACAAGGTTAATATAGCCACATTTAAGCTCATGTGTTTAATTGACTTCAAAGGAAGGGGAAAGAATGTGAGATAATTTGTCCTTTTTTTTATTTGAATAAAATCAACATAGAAATGGGCAATATCTACAGTACCTTTGTTCCTTCCCACAGTTGTTTAATGTTGCTATGATGTAGGATTAGCTCAACAAGTTTATTTGGCTGAAAACTTGAGGGCAAACATGTGAAAGGAAATTTTTTCCATAAAAGATATCCTAGTTCATTAGAAAGAAAACAGAGGCTTCCTGAGAGATTCACTTGCATGAGTTCAAGCAACTTAAGGCGGCTCATTTGTGATAAAGCTTCAGCCCTTAATGTTGTCCTTTCTAATAATTCTTCACAGTTTTCTGGAAATGTCCGCAAAATTATGGCTTCAAGTTTTTCTGATGCCTGAAATATTAGACCTTTTAAAGTTATTTATATTCTTAAAAAATGGAAACCAAGAACTATATTTTCAACAACTCTTTTACCTTTTTCTCCAGCAAAACATTGCAGAGATCCTTGTAGTTCCATAACCTGCTCCACTTTCCTGGCTCATTAGGAGATTTTTCTTTAACAATGCTCCTACCCAGTTCTTTCAACAAATCATGCATTCGAACTATTCCCCTCATACAAGTTATGAGTGATTTATCAATGAGAACTTTCATGCCAATATCAGGATAAAATCCACGAATTTCTAACATTTTCTTTACAGTTGTCTTTGACTCATTGTAAAAGAAACAAGCGATATCAAGAAATATTTCCTTTTCCATATCCTCGAGTCCGAAGAACATCCATAATATCTTTCCTTGGACTTTCTCTCAGTCTAGCCAATGCACTTCTCCACTCAGAGACATCTCGACCAAACAAAAATGAACCCAGTACTTTAATTGCTAATGGAAGTCCATTAGCATATGCTAATGCATAATCTATCAAGTTTTCGTAATCTCTTGCAATATGATTACATTTGAAAGCTTTTCTACAAAACAATTGACGAGCATTACCGTCATTCAAGAGTTGAACTTTGTAAACTTTTTCCACTTCATACTCTCTCAATATGTGCTCATCTCTAGAAATTATGATGATTTGACTCCCCGCACCTAGCCATTTGCGTATCATAGATAGTTTTTCCAGCTGCTTCCCTTGATCAACATTATCCAAAACTATAAGAGCCTTTCTATGGCATAAGCTAGTTTGCAGCAAATTAGTTGCCATTGAAAGATTGCAAATCTGAAAATTTTCTTCCCTTAGAGCTTGACAAAGAGGTTGCTTTTGTGTACCCACTGGACCATAATCTGCATAAGTTTTACTTACATCATCCATAAAGCAAGAAACATCATATTGATGAGAGATTTTTTCATATAAGATAGTGGCAAGAGTTGTTTTTCCTATTCCACCCATTCCACACATCCCCAAAACTCGAACATCATCATTGGAATACAAATTTAGAAGCTTTTCTAATTCTTCCATAGGAGAGTGCATCCCAACTATATCATCTGCTAGACTTGATGTTTTGTGACTCAATATGCTTGTTATCACTTTGATAATTTTTTCAACCTCAACAGACTGTGGCCTGAAAAGACCAAAGAAAAACAAAACACCAAATCCTCAAATAAGACATCACTAAATAATAACTACATATATATAAGACAAGACAATAGATTTTGTGAACTTCTTAAAACTATTTAACGCTTAGTTCAAGGGCAAAAAATCATATCTAAAAAAGCATAAAACCTGTATAGGATACAATATAGCACTTTCGTGATTAATTAAACTTGTTCAATGAAATCTTTGAAGTTGTATTAATCAACTTTAGAGTGTTGATTAACTTACTGCAATGGCATAAACATCAAACTTAGAAAAAGATTACTCACTTATCCCTTACATCCCAACCAGAGAGATTGGCTACTTGTGTTAGAGCTCCCCTCCATCTTCGCACTTGTAACATCATCTCTGCATCTGCTTTGAATCTTTCTTCATGTTCCACAAAGGCTTTTTCATAATTCCCAGTCTGCTTTCTCACCTCAGATGGTTCACATCATAAAAAATAGGGAGAACACATTGTCCTGGTACTTGAATGCAGTCTTCTATCTTTGCCAGTTCTTTCAAGCACCATGTTGAGGAAGCATAGTTCTTTGAGAAGACAACAATCAAAACCAAGGATCTTTCAATAGCTTGTGGAAGCTCTGCTGATATAGTTTCTCCTTTCTTGAGCTTTGTATCATCCTTGAACGCAAATATGCCTTTTTTGTGGAGAGCAGCAAAAAGATGATCGGTAAAATTGTTGCGTGTTTCACCTCGGAAGCTCACAAACACATCATATTTCCATGTCATCCGAGGTGAAGAGGTGCTTTGGATTCCCGTGCAATCCATTGCAAAAAAAGGAAAAGAAACTTGGTGAAGATGATGTATAATGAGTACTGTGCACTACGAAGCTTGAATGCTATAAGGACTAGTCTTTTTGGGAATGAAGAGAACTGAGGTAGGGAAGAAACATAAATCAATGGAGCGCGTTTTGGTTTGCTAGTGGGGTCATAATTTTCCTGTGCTGGAAAGTTTATTCGAAAATTTCTTGCATTGAGAACTTTATTGCGAAGTGCGGACAAAAGAAATCACTTTCCAACGGGACAGACGTTGTAGAAACGCGTAAAACACTTCCATTGTTGTCACTCCTTAGTCCACAGTCCACACGCTTTTCCTCACATGCCAGCCATTTGAAAGATATAGCACTGGTATTTTCTTGATGAAGTTTCAGTTGCCTTCTTAGACTAATATGTATCACTGACGAAATCATGTATTTCTTGGAAAATCACCGACACAAGCTATGGCGCCCGGGCTGGGATCTTAAATTATATATTGCAAGTTAAATTATAAATTACAAATAGTTACTTAAAATTTTTAATTAGCAATTTTCTATCCCTCTATGCGTTGTCTCTTTTATAATGCAAACTAACTTTTTGAGTTTGATTGTTAATAGGTATATAATGTGTAGAATATTTTTCTAAAGGTGACTATACTTTAAAAAAAAAAATCACAATTTTACAAATATTATCTAATGAATCAATTGATTTATTTAGAAGAAATTAATGGAGAGACTAATTTTAGTATATTGTTAGTGAAAAAAATGTTTCATATTACCATACAATTTCATGCTTCTATTTGCAAAACTTTGAAAATAGTTTATGATTAAGTTAAATATTTTTACTAATATATCTATATATAATTAAATATCTATATACAACTTTTTATATTAATAGTGCATCAAAATCAAATTTAGTTGAGTCTATTTTAATCTTACAGAACTATATGGGGTTATACTTGCTAGAACCTATATTTTGTTATGAAAAATCATGTAATGCATTGTCTATAATAATCTCACTAAAAGAGTTGAGGGTTCATATAATTGAAAATGATAATAAATACACAGACTATATTAAAAATATTATATAGAATAATTAAAAAAATTAAATATATTCTTAGCATATCTGATTTTTAATCATTATTTCATATTTCTTTTTAAAGTATTATTATAACAAATAATATTAAAAAATGTTAATAAACCCGTGCAATGAACGGGATTTAATTCAAGTTTGTGGTACTTTCAAATTAAGCTGTACGGAATATAACGGACCTTCGCTAAACTAATAAAACATGACCGTAAATTCAAAAGAAAAGTTTTAAATTTATATATTTAGGAATGTATAAATGGTTCTGTTTGGATATTTCAATATTTTTTTAAAAAAAAAAGTATATTATGATCGAAATACAATGTTACTTATTGACTGTTTTTGGAGTAAAGATATTTTATTTTGTTAATACTAAGACCGATTAATAATGCGTAATATTTATCAAAACATAGTATGTAGCACATAGTACTTAAATAGTTGGAAATTACAAATCCGAAATCCCAAATGCTTTGATATTGTAGTAGGGTGCCAAACGCAATTTTTAGTGGCATATGGGGTCAAACCAAAGAGTAAATAAAACATGGTCAAAAGTGCAGGGTTCCCTGTGGGCAAAACTTACGAGACCCACCGTAAAAGCCACCTTCATAATGAGGAAATTGTGTTATGCGTTTCCCGTGACTTGCTGTGAAAAAAGGTGGGAAGTTCTTGCGTTGTGAACTTTGTTGCAAGAATTTGAAAATAACACTTTCTGACAGGCTTTTTAATAAGCACGCGTCAACAAGGACAATGCACCGCACATGACTAGAAGG
Organism: Pterocarpus macrocarpus; assembly: GCA_031439585.1. NCBI lineage: Eukaryota > Viridiplantae > Streptophyta > Magnoliopsida > Fabales > Fabaceae > Pterocarpus > Pterocarpus macrocarpus. The sequence continues at coordinate 54,232,105 of CM062522.1, forward strand.
AACCAGTGCACTACAGTTGCAAGGATAAATGTTCGTTTATTCATTTACCCTTTTCATCTCGCAAAGACAAATGTGCCTCCTCCTTGATATCTAAAACTAGCTCCACCTTCCTAGTTCTGTTACCTTACGTATTCTCTGGCTCATGTGATACGTTCTATTGTTTGGTTGAATGGAAAATAAATAAAGACTGAAAAGGAAAAGGCGATTTCTCTTGTACCCTCCTTAAATCAAGGAATTTGAACCCTTTCTTACATAATTTACTAGAATTTAACCATATATTAAATTTTTATCCGGGTGATTTTTTTAATATAAAATTTTGAGAGTGAAATTGAGAATATGTGAAATTTTTTATAAAATTAGATAAATATAAGATTTTAAAGCAAATTGGTGAAAAGATAACCGGATCTTATTTTTTTATTATTTTTAAAAAGTAAATCCAGTGGAGAGAGAATCAGATTCTATTTTTTTATTATTTTTAAAAAGTAAATCCAATAAAAAAATTAGATTCTATTTTTTATTATTTTTAAAAAATAAATCTGGTGAAAAAATAACTGGATCTTATTTTTTTTAATTTTTAAAAAGCAAATCGATAGAGAGAGAATCGGATTTGCTTTTTAAAAATAATAAAAAAAATAAAAAGAGTGATTGTGTACGTGCGCACATGTGTGTGTGATTGTGAGCATGAGAGAGAGAGAGAGAGAGAGAGAGAGAATAAGGTGTGGGGGAGAGGAGAGAGAAAAGAAAAAAGGAAGAGAGAAAAAAGAAAGAGAGATGATAGAGAAAAAGTAATAGAGAGAAAAAATAACAAAAAATAAAAATATTATATTTTTCAAATTTTACTAAAAACATCATATTTTTCAAATTTTTTCACATAAAAATTATATAAAAAATAAATAATCTTTTTATCCATCTAAATATTGAGTTATTATTATTTATAAATCTATATTTAAACTCTATTTTTTTTTTGACAAAACTTTTAATTTTATTTTTATCAAAAATAATGTCGAACAAATTAGTCCTTAAGAAAAAAAACACATACACATATCTCGTGGTCCCTCACACTTAAAAATATAAGATAAGTTAGTCTCTCAATATTTTTAAAGAATTTATCAGACAAATTAATCCCCAACAATTTAAAAAATAATTCAAATTGATCCCTAATAAAAAATATAAATAGAACAAATAAATTTATCAAAATATCGAGGAGGAACTAATTTATCCTATATTTTCAATGGTGAGGGACCACTAAATATATTTTTTTTGTGAGGGACCAATTTATTTGACGCTATTTTTGAAAAAGACTAAATTGGAGGTTTTGTCAATTTTTTTTTTTTTTTTTACAAATTTACTCCACGGTCTATTCACAAAATTAAAAATTTCTCCTAAACATCAAATCAACTTGTCTACCTATCCTAATTTCTAAGCAATCGAAAAAAAAAAAAAAAGAGTTTTATCCCCATATGAGGAATAGGCTTAAAAAAAAATCAATCCCTGAACATTAAAATATGAGATAATAGATACTGAAAATAAATCCTAGCTTAGAGATCAAAATTTGAGAGAATATCATACCACAAGTCATATGATATAAGCATCTTGAATCCATCATTCAAAAATAAAAAATAGAAATTTAAATCATATAAATCAAGTTGGATGGATAAAATGGAAGATTTCTTTGCTGATAAAGAAAATACTCAAGTTTAAAGGAAAATTTTATTACATAACTATAAGACTAGCAACATGGGGGACTAAATGTTGGGAGATAAAAAAGCAACAATTAAGGTTAATGTTGCATAAATGAGGATATTGCGTTGCATGGGGGGATACATACGTCAAACAAAATAAAATTATGAATGAATACATTAGAAAGAAAGTTGATATATAAGTAGTGTTGGTAAAGTGGACCGGCCAGCCCTAACCCGTCAAAAGTAGGGTGAGACGAAGCGGGCCGAATTAGGAAGGCGGGCTTAAAAGCCGGTTGGCAGGCTGGCCCACAAAAAAATAAAAAAATAAATTTATTTTAATATTTTTTATGGGTTAAATTACTTTAAAATTTTTTAAAAATTAGAAAAATATATTAAATAAAAAATTTACTTAAATAAAATAGAATAAAATAATTAAATTACATAATATATATCCAAATTTAATTCAAATATAAATATAATAAACTAATTAGGATATATAGATAAGTTTATAAATAATAATTAACTATAAATTTATAACATAAAGTCTATAGTATAAAGTTTATAAATTAATAAAGTATAATAATAACATAATCTATAATAAAAATTTAAATTTTTTTTAAAAAATATTCTTGTACATAAAAAGAAAAAAGAGACACTCGCCCCCGCCGGCCAAAGCTCGTAGGTTAGGCGGGCCAAAAATTTTTGACAGGCTAAATTTGTCAACCCAATCTATTATTTTTAGTGGGTTTAGCGAACCAACCCGGAGGGTTAAACTCGTTTTGTCATCTCTATGTAGTAGTTAATGTAGAAAATATTGTAGAATCTCTTCTTAGATGCTTTAGGTATGTGTGGAAAAAGTCTATAGATACTCCATTACGTAATAGTTACTGACGAAAAAAACCTAATGAGAAACCATTAAAAAAATTAGATTACAAGCTGTTGACATGATTTACGATAATACACTATGGCATTATCTAATTATGCAGGTGAATCTGTCTAATAGGATAAATTTGTTTAATGTTATATTGTCATTCCATCCCAACAAAAGGCATTATCTTCTCCCATTCAGTTTCCTTGCCTATTTCTTTAGCCATTATATATATACAATGCACCCAATTTAAAATTCATTTGTTTAAATTTGAAAGAAAAGCTTTTATTATATAATTTTTTAGTTACTCTTTTTAATTTATAAAAGTATCAAAATAATTATTTTGAAGTTTAATTTTTTCAAAAAAAAATCATTTAATTATCTTAAATTTTTTTATATCATATCTTTTAATTAAAATAATACTTAAAATTAGTGCTCAAAGAAATTAAGAGTGCTCAATCCTCATATACGAATCACTTTCATTCTCGCAATTCAAATTTTGCATTCTGCATTTTGCATTTTGCATTTCATTCTAGTTTGACATTCATTGCAACTTTTTTGCCTCCTAGCTAGCGGACTAATTACCAGACAAATGACCACAGCAAATGGGGGTTTAACATTTGTTATGTTTCTTCCTCTTAAGGCCTTAACATGTAGATACATGTGTGTGAGAGTAAATTATCATGTGTCTCTCTTATTTATGTCAAGGACTTCAGAAAGATGAGAAGAAAAGAATGTACATTTGATGCTAGACGACTGCAAATAAGGTCTTCCATTTTTAAATTAATACTTGCTAGGACAATTAAGAAGTTCCTATGCCCACTATACAAGTAGAGTAGATAATCATTCCAGTTGGCCACACTCTTCTTGATGATATCTGTAATGAGTCTATTGTGGTCTTGGGCTTTTATTGGCCCAAACAAAAAGCTGCACTTCTACCCATCCTATTTATGCATTTCTCAAAAGGCTATGGTATTTTGAAACCTATTGGAATATTTGTACTTAACACTATACAAGCTCATGAGTGGACAAACGAGGGCCCCGTCATTGAGAAATACATACCGACTCATCTCTATTGCTATTGTCATTCTTCAGGGTCATTGTTCAATATTACTTCAGTAGCTCCCTTTATGTGTGACCAAGTGGACCATACTGTTTTTGTTGTTCATACCATAATATTCTTTATGGTAAATGCATTGATAACTGCTATGGTGATGACCATTGGAATTGCAATTGTTATTTGGGTTGCACTTCCATATTCCTTTACTACCTTACATTTTAATGGGACAAAAGGCTTCAAGAGTGGAAAAATATTCTGGTGCATTGTCAATGGTCATTGGACAGATTTTATAACTAGTTTTGTTATTCAATCTTGTACTAGCTTTACAGGTCATCTTATGTAGAGTGTTGTGATTTACACATGGCTTGTGTTTCTGTTAATATGTCAAGTGGTCTTGCCTTGTAACACAAGTTTGTTAGCACTACAATTTTGTACACCGTGGCTAGAATTTTTGTTGGCATTCAATTGGCTACAATGTTTAATATTGTTGGTATTGAACACAAATTGTGATATTCCTCAGCCATTCCAAATTCCATGGATGCAATGGGTGCAATTTGTGCCAAGGCTGAAGATTTTATTGAATTGGATGAGATGCCCAAGGAAACTAGAGAGCATTCATTGCCATTGGCAAGGAGATCTGTGATGTTGACAATGATTATACTTCTAGTTTATCTGAAGGAAACACTACTGCTGTCATTAGCAAGAGTTTGGCTATTGGGTCTGCTGTAAGTTCAAATAGATATAGGAAATATAGTCGAAACTTTGACCTTGAGGACAAGGTCAATTTTAGAGGGGAAGGTGATGTAATGAGTCTATTGTGGTCTTGGGCTTTTATTGGCCCAAACAAAAACAAAAATGTAACAACAATAGAATATAAGGAAAAGTGGGGCTCAATTGTGGGGGTGTGGATTATGTGAGTAACTTCTAGTCTCTCCCTTTGGTATCTGAATCCTTCTTCCTCTTCTTCTCTCGGTTCCCTGTGTCAAGGTATTTCTTCTTCAAGTTCTTGTATCTCAAACAACAGACTCAAATAGTGGTTTTATGGTGTAATTGCTTAGTTGTAATATCATAAACTCACTACTGTTACATTGTTCTACTGCAATTCTTCATTGTTCTGCTATATTTCTTCATTTGCTTTAGTGTTGAGTAGCTACCTATTACAATATCAAGTATTGTTACGATTCAAACCTCAAGTCCTAATTTTCCACTTTGATAATAAAGCAAGAGCTGCATTCATTAAGATTTAATATAAGTTAGTTTTTCTTAATTAAGCATCTCTTTAGTGGAAATGAATCAAATGATCTTTCGCATAGATATTGGGTGGGAAATTGAGCAAACATTCATAAAATATGTGCAAAGAATAAGGATGTAACTGTGCCACACCTAGTTGTACAAGTTTACCAAGTGTGACAGACAAATGTTATTGATAGTTGACAATAGTAGAATCAAATGACTGTAGCATGAGCACACTGACAACTTACTGCAATTTATCACACCTAATACACATGGGACCCTTCCTCAGTTCTACCTTATATTACAACTAATTCAGCATTTTTTTGGTTCCTTATCACAAATGCAAGCCTCTTACATACTTGCTGTACAAAAGCCTCGAAAGATCTAGCTTCCATTTGTGGCCAACACTTGGATTTGCAATGTTCTTGTTCCTTCCTCCTAGTGCCAGCCCTGAAGCCCCAACTTCACAAAGAAGCAATTCGGTGAGGCCAACTGAAAGATGCACTATTGTCAGTGTATGACAGCATGTTAGCAAAAAACAGAACTCAGGAGCTAAACTGGTTTCATCAATTTCATTCACTTGAAGAATATATATTTATACACAAAAGAGGCTTTAAGGCTTGCTAATGATCAATACAAACTGTGATAATATACTTCCCCAAAATAAGAACTAACACTCCTGTACTAGCGGGCCACGTCAGTTAGTATAATGGCAATCAGTTAGTTCAACTAACAATGTATAGCTTTTTCTTAAATTTCAACTAAGCTCACACCTCTTATTAAAATACCTAAATCAGAATATATTTATAGAAAATGGGTCAACACTCGAATACAGTAGTAAAGGTTAAAAAAATTTATTTAGAGGATTCTTGACATGGAAGGAAAAGTTACCTGTCTTTTTAACTTTCTACAATCGATTACTGATATGCCATAGTATACAGCAGAATGATATACGACTGATATTTAAATAGTGAAATGGTAACAAATGTTAAGACTGTTGCTTTGATATATTTTTGTATTGGTTCATTATTCTATTCTACAGTGGGAGATGACCATTACTTGCCTTTTTGGATATAAATAAGAGAAAGATTGCTACAAAGATTTTTTTTCTCCCTCTCATTATGAGGTTAATGGATACTCGGATCATCTTAATTATTCTACCACGCATGAAAGTCACTACAGCAATTATAAATGGGACCTCCTTTGACATGAAAAGGGACACGCTGAAGTTATGCTCCCGATATAAATTTCCCTGGGCGTGTTATAAAGTTTGATAATGAGACCTCCTTTGACAAAATAAAAAGGATATTCCAGTTAGAGGTAAGTTCTTGGACTTAATTTTGAAAGAACAGGAATTAATTGAAGAATGCCTGATTGTAATAGGATAATGATAAGTACTTCGGTGGTCATGCCATATAATTGTCAATGCACTGAAAACGCATTTATGTGAGAAGTACATTAGTACAACATTAGAATCCTTAATAGGAAGTTGACAGCATGGCTCGTAATTTTATTCATACTTTTAAGTTACAAATCTTTTATTGTGCTTGTCCGCTTTAGCAAGCATATTTCTTTAATTTTTCAATTTTTCTTGTAGGCATAAATCATGGTCAATGCATTTCACTCACTGAAATTTATATTATTAATCATTATTTTTTTTAGATTTATAGGATTCGTACAACACTGTTCTTATGTATTTGAAACTTAATCCATTTAATTATAGCTCAAATTGATTGATTGTATATCCTTATTTAGGGAATAAAGCCGAACTATAAACACAAAATAAAATTGACTAAATGGGTACAAGGAGGACACTTACCTCTACTGGGCTCATCATCAACGTAATCTCTTCTTTTCAAATGCATTGCTGAATGAATCAGTGAACAACGGAACTGAGCAGAAAGGATTGGATTCCTTCTCATCTTGTTGCAAGCTTAAGTCTGCACTTCATTACTCTGACCTATTTCTAGATTCTAAAGAGAGTATTGGAGTGCCTATCCCGCAGATCATCATGGATTTGAATGCTGCTGCTTCCTTCAGCTGTCATTGTGCGCACCAATCCTTCTATGTCTTGCTTATATACCCAACGAAACGCCAAGTTCTTTGTCTCTATGCACAAACCTTGGGGTTCTTGTTTGAGTTCCATTTCGACTATCAATCTAATGCCATCAAAATCATGAGTTTCTTGTGTAAGCCAATATATCATTTCAGTGAACCATTCACGAGAAAAATAGACTAGCCAGAGGTGATCTGATTTCAGTGTCGCTAGATCTTTCTGCAGATGTATATGACTTTTGACGTAAAGCCCACAGTCTTTTTTGTGTAACTGGCAAGTCAATTTGGATGTCATATTATTCAAATTATTTGGATCAATATGTGCAACAAATGCTGCGGAGACAACTATGCCGATCCAGTCTTTGTCATATATAATGGAAGATGGTCCTATGCCTATTTCACTACCCACAGTCCGATTGTTGAACCACTTTGGCATTTGACTCCCGGAATAACAATATCAATCCACCAAAGGTTGGCACAGGAATCATGTTGTGCCTGCTAAAAGAAAAGCAGTTATGTCTTAGTTCCTACACACACAAATTGAAAGATAGATAGATAGGGGAAAGAGATAAGAACTACGCACCTGAAGGATTTGTATCATCCAAGAAAAAGCCAACCTGCTACACTGCTCCAACTCACATAATTTCGGGCAATAAAAAATAAGCAATCCCACATAAATTCCTCTATCTTGTGGCAAGATAGAACTTGTTGGGAGCTCAGGCAATGCTCCAAGTTTAACTCTATCAGCTTGGAAAGATGCTTGATGCTACGAGGTAGTGTAACAAATTGGTTTCCCCCTATGTTTAGTGTTTCTAAATGAGTTAGCCATCCAACAGCATCAGGGATTTGATGTAGGTTGCAGACACTTAGGTTAAGTGCTCGCAAACCAGGGAAATTAAACAAAGAAGGGAACAATATAATGTTTGAATGCTTATTTGTTCTAGAAGAGAAGAACCGTAAAGGCAACATATTTTTTCTAATGGAAGATGTTGATTGGCATTGCATAGCAGCTTCACTAATATCAAGCTTCTTTAAATGCTCTGCATGCCTTGGCTTTTCTATCAGCTGTTTATTAAATAAATGTGAACACCCAGGGAGACTTAAAATTGAAAGAGAATTGAGATCAAATATGTTGTTTGGGATACTGATTAGATTTTTACATTTTTTCAAGTTCAAGGAATAAAGCTTGCCTAGAAGACCAATTGATGGACTTATCTTCCCTAGTTTTGTACATCCTTTAAGCACTAGCTTAATTCTCAAGGTTCGGGATTCGTTTAAAATCTGGCAACTTGATAAGATGTTTTGAATGACGGAGATCCAAAAATCTCAAATCATGGAGAGGTTGCGAAGGGTCAAGAGGAGCGTGCACAATTAACCGATAGAGAAAGAGAAAATAAAATGAGATATAATTTTTTATTATAAATATTATTTCTTATAGAACATAAAAAAAGACATTTACCATACTTTTACGCCTTCCCATGGTTGTTTGATGTTGCTATGAGGCATGATTAATGAACCAAGTTTATTTGGTTGAAAACTTGGTGGCAAACACTGGAAGGGGTATGCTTCTCACTCAAGATATCGTAATTCATTGGAAAGACAATTAAGGCTTCCTGAAAAACTCATTACTTTGAGAATGAGCAACCTAAGACTACTCATTTTGGATAACCCTTCAATATTCAAAGTTGTGCCTTCTCTAGAAGATCATGGATGATCCACAACAATAGCTACAAGGTTTTGTGTTTCCTAAAACATTGCAAATAAGAAAGAAAAGCATAAATCACTTGAATTATACATGGAATTTAGAAATGCAGGTAACAGAGGTTTTTTTTTTCAAAGGGATATTTTACCATATTTTCCATCAAAACATTGTAGAGATTTTCATAGAGCCACAATCTACTCCACTTGCTCGGCTTTGTGGGTGAATTTTCTCGAAAATTTTTTCTACCTAGCTCTTGCACCAAATCGTGCATTTGAATCACAGAATTCAAAATGAATAGAAGTGACTTGTCAATGGGAACTCTTATTCCAATATTAGGATGAAATCCACAATTATCTAAAACTTTGGTCACATATTCTATAGAGTAGTAGTTAAAGAAGCAAGTAATATCTAGAAAGATTTCCTTTCCTATTTCCTTTAATCCATCATAGTTGATTCGAAGCACATTCATTATATATCATATGGGTTTTCTCTCATTCTAGCTAAAGCACTTGTCCACCCAGAAATATCCCGATAAAAAAAAATGAGCTCAATACTTTAATTGCTAATGGAAGGCCTATAGCATACTTCAATGCATCCACTATCAAATCTTCATAACCTCCCAAAATATAATCACGTTTAAAATCTTTCTTGACAATTGAAGAGCTTCTCCCTCATTCAACAATTTAACATTGTAAATGACATCTATTCCATACTCTGTCAAGATATGTTTATCTCTAGAAATTATGATGATTCTACTCCCTGCACCTAGGCATTCACGATACATAGCCAATTTTTCTGGTTGTTCAACTTGACCAACATTATCAAGAGCTATAAATGCCCTTACATGGCATAGCCTAGTTCTCACCAAATAGGTTCCTTCAAATAGATTGCATATCTCTAGATTTTCATCATGACACCTGTTGGACCAGAAGCTTGATAAATTTTGCTTACATCATGAATAAAACAACGGGTATCATATTGATGTGAGATTCTACTATACAAAATAGTAGCAAGAGTTGTCTTTTCTACTTCTCCTAACCCACAAATTCCCAGAAGTCGAGCATCATCATTTGTGCCCAAAAGTAAAAGCCTTTCTAATTCCTTTATAGGAGAGTGCCATCCAACTAGATTATTAGGATGACTAGAAAATTTGTGACCCAACATATGTATTATTACTTCAACATTTTTTCAATCTCTGCATTTTGTGGCCTGAAAATTTGTAGAAAAATATGACACTAAATCATCACCGAATAAAACTAATAATAACCATATTGATAGTATTATTAAAACAGTACATATAGAGGATTAAAACAAAGTAAAGATTATTATTATTATTATTATTATTAGTTTACTTTTCAGAAACTCCTTTTAGTCTTTCTTCGAGCATGTAAATTTTCACCCAAATTGAGTGTTACATCTTTAACAGATTATACAATACTTTCCCGTCAGTTAAAATACAAAATCACTACAAATATAATTAAAAATGAAAGTACATACGTGATTTATATTTAGTGGATCTGTAATAAATTAAGATTTTCTTTTAATGAAAACCTTAAATTTTCTTTTAAGATGTTTCACAAAAATAAACCATCAACATTTGGAAAAGTTTACCTATCCAGTATATCCCAAATAGCGAGATTGGCCACTTCTGTCAGTGCTTCCCTCCATCTCTGCACTTGTGCCCTCATCTCCAAGTCTTCTTTGAATCTTTCTTCCTGTTTAGCAAAGGCTTTCTCATAATCCCCACTCTACTTTCGCACCTCAGGGGGGTCAACATCACAGAAAATAGGAAGAACACGTTTTTTTGATACTTGAATGCAATCGACCATCTTTGCCAGTTCTTGCAGGCACCAAGTCGAGGAAGCATAGTTCTTTGAGAAGACAACAATGAAATCCCGTGATCCTTCAATTGCGTGTATGAGGTCAAATGCTATGGATCCTCCTTTCTTCAGTCTTTTGTCATCCCTGAAGGCAAGAATGCTTTTACTCTGCAAAGCAGCAAAGACATGATCAGTGAAACCATTACGGGTGTCCTTTACCTCTGAAGCTGACAAACAAGTCATATGCTCGTATCATGTGAGATGAAGAGCTGATTTGGTAGCTGTTGGAAGCCATTGCAAAAGTCGAAGCACGCTTATTGAAGATGGTGCACAACTAGCTAGTTTAATGTGTGTGTGTTGACCGGAAAACAATGTACGTACTGCGTGTAGAAATGAGGAGATTGTCGGTAGGATCTATTTGCCGAAGACCATGTATGGGAAGGATCATCAATGGTCTATGCCATACGAACTGTAGATTTAACGGATCGGATGAGATTCTTTCCCTGAAACTTGTGGTGTGGTATAAAAATACAATATTTGCAAAATGAACGTCTAGCTATCAATATTTTCGTCGAGCTCCATCCCTAGCGGCATTTCCATCCATGGATTCCATACAGCTTCTGCATCTCGGCGAGTTGGCTCTTTCTTGTGCCACTTCTCTTGCCTATCTTGACACGTTTAAGTTTATTAGAGAGTTTTATTTTCCTTAGCTTCCCTTTTATCTCATTACTATAATGATATAACGAAATGGATTCTCAGTTTTGTATTCGTTGGTTGTTGAAAGTATAAGATCACCTTTTGGTAAGGAAATTATAAGGTAAAATTAGTGTTTTTTTTTTTGGCAAAAAATAAAAGTTGTTTTGAATTGAAAAATAAAAGTTGTTTTGATTAAATAAAAGTTGTTTGGGTAAAAAGGAAATAAATGGTTTATAAGCAAAAATTATAATTTTGAATTAAAAAATAGCTTATAATCATGAGCAACTTTTTAAAACTTTTGATATAAGCATAATACATTATTTTAAAATTAATTTTCAAGTTAATACATTTAAATATAATTTGATTTTCATATAATCAATTACAAAATAATAATTATACTTATAATTGATTATTGAAATAGTTTTAATCTCATAAAATTTTCAACTCTGAGAACTATTTATTTACTTCTGTAAATCCCTAAGAATTTGGAGTGTTAATGAGGTAAAGGTCAGATACAGCAAAGAATAAACTTGTTGATCATTACTAATTGACTTCTATAAAGCAGAACAAATATTAATACTTGTAAGCATAAAGTGCCAATAGTTTCATTACAAATTCACTTTTTCAACGTGATTGTTGATAAATGATAATGAAGCAGGCAATGGATAACAGTGTGCGCTTTGAGTTAAATAATAATAAAGCAAATATCAAGCATCTATCACTAAACCAAAAGATATATTTTGTTAAAGTTTTTTCAAATAATATTTAGAATAAGGGATTCACCTATTACATATATCAAAAGTAGAGATGTTAAGCCTGCCAAATTGCAAAGGTTTCTCTGGTTAAATAAAACTAATAATTTCCATCAATTTCGGCAATGAAGATTTAGATCCATGATCTTGCTGTCAAACACTTGTTAAATCAGGTGCTTATTATTATGTCAAAAGTTATAACTTATGATAAAAGGATATAACTTTATTTTCTTAGAATTTTTCAAAATTGCATCTAAGATAAGGTGTTGTTCCCTATTATTGCTGCAATGAGTTAAAATATTAAACCTATCAAATCCTATAGATTAGGATCCTCTAAAGTGAGGAGACTTATCAAGTGAAAAAAAGTAAAAGGTTAACCACCATTGAATCAATAACTTTTATTGTGATTGGGACCTATTAAATGATCCAAGGGTAGTTAACCCTTCATTTTCTCATTTTTTAAGTCTATTTATTTTAGAGTATCCAAATCCAAATTGTATTGGTGGACAATAGTGAAATGAAGCCAACAAATGGATAAGAGTGTCCATTTAGCTATTCTTGGATTTTGGAACCGTAAGAAAAGTTTGTGCCTAACCTTATGTTGCCAATCATATGAGGGAAGTAGCATCGAATGGGCATAACCGTACAGAGAACCATGGTTATTCTTATGATCGCAGTATTCCGCTTGTAATTATTTGGGCAAACACAAGATATCGTTATAATTTTCCTTGACCAAGATTCTCCGATATTTATAGAAGTGGAAAACTAGGCTTAGCTAATGATTCCAAGCCATTTAGCATATGGTCGTGTTTAGTACTTACAAACCCAAAATACAGTATTTCCAATGATGTTCAGCCATAGAAAGATGACTTTATTATATATTCTTACGTTGGATTATGGTATTCAAGTATGGACTTGCGAGCAAAGGAGCCATCTCACATAATAGCTGCAAATTTTGTGGAATATATAGCAATATAACGTTGTGAAGGATCAAATAGTAATAAACACTTACTAAAGGTTTAAATTCAAACAGTACTAGAAATTCATTAGAAGTCGACAAATTTTAATGATGGCTAACATCCGTCGAAAATATCAACAGATTATCCGTCGATAAAATTAAATAAATGACATGCATGGAAATTTACCAATAGTTTGGTATTCCATTAGTAAAAGTGTCGATAAATATTCATGTGTAATTGCTCCGAACTATTACCGGCGAAAAATCTGTCGAAAAGTAATAATTATTCATTTTAATTTAATTTAAGAAATACAAATTTTTCATTGGTAATTTAGGATTTAATATATATTTTTTGCTATTTTTCTTTAGAAATTATATATCCATCAGTATTTGAAAAATGGAAATCATTGCCAAAGTCCGTTCATTTTCCATTTTACCCACGGATTTTCCGTTAGTAAATGTCATTTAACAAAACGACATGTTTAATTACCATTTTATTGATGAAAAATCTGTCAGTAAAATGCGATTAATGAAACGAATCATTTCATTAAATTGTTATCAACGGAAAATCCTTCGGTAAAAAAGAAATATATCATTAAAATGCGAACCCACTTCTTCTTCTTCTTCCTTATTTCTCCCATCGCTCTCTCTCCCTCCTCGTCTCGTTCTCTCTCGCTCCTTTGTTCATTTTTCACCATTTGCACCCCCTAGAGCTTCTATTTCACTGTTAGAGCCTGTCATTGTGTTCATGGTATGTTATTTAACATTTTAATCGGTTTAGTTTTCTATTTTAGCCTTTTTTTTATAATTCCACTTGTTTACTCAGTTTTTTGTTTCTTGATTAGTTAACTAACTTATTTTGTTATTTTAAATTGTTAAAGATCGCATTTGGAGCAATTCTAATCAAGTGCATAAGTTTATTTGAGCTTCCTAGTGGATTAGGTATGTACATTGTGTAACATCCCCATTTTCATCTAAACTAATTAGCTCAGTGTCTCCAGCTAATTAGAGGGGTTAATGATTAATTAAGAACTAATCGATTAATCTCGAGAGCAATGGCTTAGTAAATTAAAGGCAAGTCAACAAGATAAGTGAAAGTCAACGATTAATTAGAAAATTCAACAATTGAAGCATAATGCATTAAAAGTTACAATTAAGAGCCTAATTGCCCAATTCTTGTTAATTCGTGATTTAGAACATATAATCAAGGTGACCTAACCTTATTAACTAAGTGCATGACAAGCATTACATCTTAATCACACATGAGAAATTAACCCTCACACCCTCTATACATAATTAACGAGGAAAATTCTTTTCAATGAAAATGTGTTAAAGTGTAATTAAACCAATTGAATTAACTAGCATTTAGATAATTTTTACAATTGTGAAAATTTAGAAACTTCCCTTTTATTTATTGTTTGAAGTTTGGTCAAGGTAAGAGCCATATCCAATCATCCAATTTGCTTTCTCATCATGCACCCTTAGATCAAGAGTCTATGCTAGTAGTATTTTTTGAGTCAAGACAAAAGATGTACTTCTCTCCATCAAGATTGTGCCACTTGGAGTGATTATATTCACCCAAGCCAATCCCAAGAGTGGTCATGCCTTTGACCACTTGAAAAACACTAAATGGTTTTTACCCAAGTGCTAAGACTCAAAAGAAACACAACTCCCTCTTTTGCCCCAAGGTTTTTCCCCACTCTCTTGCTTGTTGTAAGAAGCAAAATCATATCATTCTTCCCCCTCAATTTGCACCATCAGCCCCCTCTCTCTCCCCCCTCATTTCATTTTTCATTTTCTCTCTCAAGGCACAAAGCTCTCTCATCTCTCCAAGTCTCATCCCCACCCTCTTGTTCATCCAACCCTCTTTGCTCTTCTTCCAATCTCCTTACTACTTTCTACCTCATTCCCATCACCACCCTCACAACCCCTTCAAGGACCACCATTTTTGGTCTTTGGAGAAACAAGACAACACACACACAAGCTCCATTTCTAAGCTTTCAAGGAGGGAGGCTCTCTCCAACTTTCTCCACACTCTAACTCTTCAAGAAGCTCCCTTTGGTAGTGACTCTAACCCCTCTTTCTTCTATGTTTTCAAGCTCTAGAACTCCTAAGCTCTCCATAACTAGGTGGTTTTAGAACTTGCTCTAAAGGCCTCATGGCTATGCTTTCATTATAAGAAGTTGTTTGTGATTTTGCTTTTCTTTTGGAAAATAACTTTGGTTGTGCAATGTTGAACGTAACTTTTTAGAACTCAAAATATTGATTTTTACCAAGATCTCAAAGTATAAAAGTGATTTGGAAATATAAAGTGGTCACTTGAAGAAAAGATTTAATGTTTTTACAAGAAAACTCATTGAAATCAAAACTGTTGAAACTGGAAAATTCTAGTAGTCTATATGGCATGACTAATAACTCTTTCAATATAACTCTAAATGGAACAAAACTAATTTTAAATGAAAATAGACTCATAGAGATTTTTATACATGTAAAATACGTGAAATTTGGCCTTAAAACGAGAGAGATATGAATTTTCAAAGTGTGCTGTCCCCAAATGTGTTTCTGTTCGAGCAGTATGTAATAAAATCTTAATAACTCAAGTTATACAGAACATTTTTGAGTGGGACCAAGTTTGTTAGAAAGCTAAGACATAGAGGAATGTCCCCATAAAATAGTTTTGGCAGATTCCTTGTGAGGAGCTTGCAGTAATGTTTAAAATTCACTATACCGAGAATAAACTTAAAAGCTGAGCAGTCAGAATAAAATGTGTATATCTCAAGTTACAAAATGAATTTTTGAGTGGGGTTTATTTTGTTTAAAAATAGACTCAGAGAACTATAATCATATTAAAATTCAAGTCAAGATTATAAAAGATGAAATTATGGCGAATTTTTGAAGTTACTTCCCCACTATAAAAGTAAAACTGGGTATGGTTCAATTTAAAGGTTAATGAGAAATGAGCTTAAAGACATTAAGACCCTCAATTTAAGATATGGAAAAACGTCATAATTCAAATTAAAAGTTTCAAAAAGGATAATAGACAAAATTGACCCTATGCCTAATAAAAGAATTTATATAGGGGGCAACCTCAATTAAAAGCTTGCACCAAATTTACTAAGCTAAGCTCATAAGACTTTGTGTGATATGTATGCCTCTATGTGTCAATATGATGACAATGATATGATGATGATGAATGATGATGATGTGAATATGATATGTTGATGATATGATACTTAATGATATGTGATATTGGATTCTCTGTTTGCCAAAATCTTGGGAAGCTTCGATCTAGCCATTATTATCTCAAAGTGCAAAACTTGTGGACTTAGAAATATTTTGCATTATAAGCTTTAATAAGAAGAGATTGAAGTAAGGGTGTGATCCTTCAAAAGGGAAGGTGACCCGCAATAAGAAGCTCCCTTCACCCATGACTCATATGAGGCATGGTATTGACCAGCAAGTGTGAGTATAGGGGATAGGGCTTACATGAGGCATGGCATGACCCAACTAGTGTAAGTACCGAAAATTTATGGTAGCAACGGCCACGGTATGAACTCATTACCACTTATGTTTAGTGGATGAAAAAGACTTAAGATAAAGTCAAGTTAAGAAAAGAAAAGGACTTCAGTCTGACCCTAGTACAGAATGAAACTCTCAAGATGTTCATGCTTGATATGAATTGTCATATAAGTTATTATGTATACCATGATGTTATTATATGAGAATACATACTTAAAATGGAATCCGCTTCGGATATTGATGTTTTCGAAAAACCTAAGAATTGAACCTTATGAATGCTCACTGTTTTCATTTATAAGACCGAAGTGGCTGGGACAATGATGATGACACTCTAGTGTCAGGTTCAAGTCCTACTGAGAAATCCCATTTCTTACCCTAGTTATTTTCTGCAACGTCACTAGATTCTGATGGCACATCCAATGGAATGGAGCTTGGAGCCACCGCACTATGAGCAAACGCAAGATGAGGGATGCCAAACGATGTTGATTTGGACTTTTAGCTGCCGCAGCTCTGCACCTTCATACATTCCTTTTTGTGACAAACTATGTCAATTTAAATTTGTATTCAGTATCTAGTATTTGGGTTATGGCATGACCATGAACCTCTTTTGATGTAATGATGATATATATATATATATATTATGGACCCATGTGAATGTAATGATTAGCTATGTATTGCAATATATTTGTGTATTACTATTTATTTACCTTTCTCATGTTTTGTGGTATTGGGATATGTATTTTATGCGACATGCTCTTTCTCTATCTATCTTCTCACTTAAGGCTTTACTTTCCAAAGCGCTGCAAAGCGAGGACATTTATATTTCAAAAAAAAAAAATCTTACTGTACTTTTCACGTAACTTAATTTCAAAACAAAGTTTCGTTTTCCACGAGCATAAATAACAACTAATAAAATGCCATAATACGACTTAAGCGTATTATGGGTTTATTAGGGTGTTATACATTGTAATTTTTTTTTTTAATTTTATGTTTTCTGAAGTAGTAGAGATTTAAATATTCTAGGATAGAATTGTAGGATGATATTGCATGACTAAGGAAAGGCTTAAAGTTCCTTCCTATTATTTGAATTGTGTTATGTGGTATTGTGTGCATCTATGTGAAGTAAATGGATGCATTTTAGAACTTTTTTGGACTAACTGATTAATTTGCATGATTGCATATATTTGTTATTTGTGTTTAACTAATGAAATAATTTTTTTGATAAATAATTGTTATTTGTGTTGAAATGCCAAATTAAATAATTATTCTCTGAAATAATTATTTTTGAAATTATTTATAATATTCTTTGCATTAAATAATTATTGTTATGTAATAAATAATTATTATTTATGTTGAAATACTAAATTAATTTTTGTAAAGGCTCTTAATTTAATGAGAGACTCTGCCTAAATATTTTTTATCATTTAAAATATCATTAGAATTAAATAATTATTATTATGCTAAGTCTACTGTGTATTTATTTAGTTAACATATGTCTTATATTTTCAATTTTTTAAATGTTATACAAATTGCTTATGACAGGACGAACACTTGGCTCTAGATGAGGTAAGGGTAGACCGGGGAAGCTTGGTCTAACCCCTCGCACCCGTGCCCCACCTACCATCTCCATTGCGCCCGCGTCCACCACTCCCATTACTGATGCCTCCTCCGCCCTTCCTGGTCCACATACATATGACTTTGTTATGATACCAAACCTTAGATATGTGAAGTCAGCGCCTCAACCATCTTTCCACTAGCGGCCTTCTTCACCTCCACCCCCACCTCTTGGAGGTGAGGCTTGCACCTCACCTCTACCTAGTTCTGCACCTTTCTCTACATCCAGTCAGCCCAGTTTGCAAGGTGCTCAAGCCTCCTTATCCATCTCCTCATAAGGCTCGATGAACCAACATGTGGAGCTTAGATATGATAGGAATCCTAGTAAGTAATTCAAAATTTAAATTTATTATAAATTTTTAATTTTGATAGAAAATTTAACCAAAAAATACCCGACATAATCTATTATTTTTGATATAGCTAGATTCCACCATGGCAAGGGCTGCACAAGATTACTGAGGTATTCAAGAAGAATTTTTGCGCCCTGCATACCAGTTTTGTGCAAGCCCCTACGGCCACATAGGAGTTACGATGAAAAGAATGGAAGGTAAAATAATCATTATTTTTTTTACTTTTTTATTATTAATTTTGATTTTTATTTCACCTTCTAACTATTGTGTTACATTTGGGCAACGTGTGTTTATTATTAATCCATGCAAGAAGGCTTCCATCTACAAGGCATGGAGGACCAGAGCCAGGAAGCGCTTTTGCGATATGTTTCATAACATTCATGAGAACGACGCAAGCACCCATTAGCTCACAAATGAGATCCTCTAGGCATTGAGGGCGCACTAGGACTCGCTTGCATTTAAGGTGAAGCAGGTGAAGGCCTGGACGAGCAGAGGATTAGCCCGTGGTGGCTCTCTACACACTAGAGGCTCCACTACCATCGAGGGCAAGCAATTGAGAATGGTAAATATCGTCCTTTACTCATTTAATTATTTAATTTTTGTATTAAATATAATACAAGTACGTGAAATTCTTTAAAATGTAGGAGAAGGCGATAAGCAGGTCGGTGACTCAAGGGGAGCTATTTTGGGAGGCCCACACCCAGAAGCAAGACAAGTCCTAGTGGGTTGATACCTGGTTGGAGACCATATACGTAAGTACTTATAACTTTATTTTCAATATTTTCAATTTATTATAATTGTTATTATTTAAATTTAATATGTTTTGTTTCTTCCAATTATAGCACAAGTTTACCCAGCGACTGACCGAGGCCATTTCGCAGTAGGGGAACAAGAGCACTCCTACCAGCCCACCTGTAAGTGATGACGAGGGATCGTCTTAGACCGTTGGTGGCTGTTACAAGGGGTGGATCTATGAGATGGGGACCTCTTATAACAGGTCATATTCTCTAGGATCTATGTCTGGAGCTGAGTCTGCTAGGACTAATGCGGAGCCATCTGTGATCAGGTCCATGCACTAAATAAATTAGTGCAAAGGCAGTTGGAAGAGGCCATCAAGAAATACATGAAGTTATATAAGTGCTACAAGAGGGATAAGAAGCAATGGACACGACAGATACAATCCATGGAATAGCAGATGACGACCATGTACAGCTATTTTGAGCAAATACGAACTGGCAATTCTTCGTCCAGTGCAGAGCCTCCACCACCTCCACTATCTCAACCTTCTCCACACTGCCACCCATTCGAAGATGAAGATGAGGACGACATCTCAGATATTGTTGATGATCAATATTTGTAGATTTTAGGACTTTTTTTAATTTCTTTCGTTATTGATAATTTTTATTTTAAAGCAACAATGTATATATTTTATTTAATTAATAGTTTTTTTTTATTCCTTCTGTTTGTTATTATTTTAGAATTATCAATATTTTTTATTTTTATAAATTTGCGAAAAATTAAAATAATAATTTGAAATATTTAAAGATTAATTTCAAATATTACTAATAAAAAAAATTCC
The DNA here is from genome assembly GCA_031439585.1 of Pterocarpus macrocarpus. NCBI lineage: Eukaryota > Viridiplantae > Streptophyta > Magnoliopsida > Fabales > Fabaceae > Pterocarpus > Pterocarpus macrocarpus. Next base: position 54,251,993 of record CM062522.1, read on the forward strand.
TTATTTACTAACCAATTTTTCGTCAGTAAATATGTAACATAAAATTTTTTTTTACCAACAGATTATCCATCGGTAAGTATTAACAATTTGTCAGTTTAATAAAGCCAGTGATGGTTTTGACGCTATTATTACCAATGTATTTTCAATTTTACCAACGGAATTTTCCAATCTCTATAATTTCCATTTTATCGATGGACTACTTTTTCCGTCAATAATAATCATTTTTATTAATACCGATGCATTTGCTGTCAGTAAAATTGGTACTAACGATTTTTGTTTAATTTTTCGTTGATAAATTCATCGGTAATTAGCGCATTTCTAGCTGTGAAATACTTAAAAGTGACATTCTATCTATAGTATAATATCATGTCATTTTACATAGAGCATGCATGCTACTTTTCCCATCATGGTCTACTATAAACAAACCCGTGTTGTTAAGGGTAGAAATTTAACTAATCCAAAGATACGCCTTGTGCCTTCGTTGTTGTTGGAGAGTGAATCGCTTACAATTGTCCAGAAATTTCTTTTAGATCACCTATGGTTCATTGTCTTAATTCACATCTACAAGAAATTTCTTGACAATTGTAAGCGATTGACTCTCCAACAATACCGAAGGTATATATATATAAGTTAGGGTTTTTTTTATATGAACTTATTAAACAAGATTTTCTTTATGTTGTTTGTTTAAAAGAAAAATTTTATTTATATTTAAATATATTCTGTCTATGTTATCTTTTTTTTTAATCTTTAAATCATTATGTTTTGAAAATTTCTTTTAAAAGCACAAAAATATAGATTTTATAAAAACTAAATTATGTTTTTCCTAGTGTCTTGACTTGTCTTTTTTTAAAAAAAAATGCTTGAATATACTAAAAAATTGTAAAGTGCAATATTTAAAAGAGATATTAAAAAAATTTGCCTTGTTAGTAAGTTTGTGCTCTGTTTTAACTAGGTTTTAGCATGTTTGGAAAATAACTGAGAGTGAGGGACCCTTATTTAGGGTTGTTGGCTAATACGGACTTGTGAAAGCTTTACAATGGAGAATATCCCTACTAGCCTAAGGCCAAACATGAGTTGTTGTGACAGTCTTTTGAGGGCTTGCTCGATGAGAAAGTTCTTACTAACTACAAGGTCAACGACTAGTCAATGTGTAATTTTTTTTTCTTCTTTCGTTAGAAGGAAAGGAATATTGGGGGAGGGCAGCTTGGATTTAGACCGAAACCCTTATATATGGGATTACAATACAACAAATTTTCTGCTATGCTAAGGCCTCAACCTGATATATATATATATATTATTGAAGTCCTTAAAGAGCACAGGCTCCTAGTGCAAAGTTGTGATCGTTCCCCTCCGAGCAATATTGACTGCTATGCTACCTTTTTTTTTTTTTTTTTTTTGATACTTAGAAATAGGTCTCAACTCACCCCTAAAAGGTAAGGAGTAAAACAATACAACCAATGAGACAGAAGCATGAAACATCATGCATCCAAAACATCTACCTAAAAATAGAGCACGAAGACTTATCAAAACACAGAAAACACCAAATCTGATTAACAATAAACAGAGAGCACCAAAGCTGCAACACCACCATGATGATCGAACGCAGCAACCAAAGGCAGTAGCACTCCAATCACGAGAAGCTATACTATCATGAACTGTCAAGCTAGCAAATAATCAATCTTGCTAAAGATCACACCCATTCCATAGAGATGGCCAAAACCACTAGCAAGTCTAACCGAAGAATCATAGTATAATATCATCATTGGCATACCAAGCATGTCAAATCAAAGGACCAGTCAGCTAGCTTACTACATCAGCTTTAATACTTTTGTTTATTTAAGGTTAAATTAATTTGTGAGTCTCTACAATTTTAACATGTTGTTAGATAGGTGCCTATGCTTTAAAAGACAGTTGAGGTATTGGGTTGGTGGTGGGCTGTCTACCTCTCACAACTGCACTCAAATTTGATATCAGAGAGATGTCTTTTGAGGTGAAGATTCTAATGGAACCATCTTCTCAGGACTCCGTTGTTCTTTTGATGAGTCAGATCAAATTGTATGGCACCAGCTTCAACTACTACACTTTCTATGTAGGTTTGTCCTCAACTTTTACCAAATATTTCTGAGGAGCTACATCAACATTTTCTGCTAATTATGTAGCAAAGAAGTTATTGGAGATCAAATTGAAAATAATTTAAAACATGAGGGGCCTAATGGGAAACAAAAGATAAGGGACCAAATGAAAAAAATAAAGATAAGGGACTAAAAAGCACTTTTTGGCCTAATTAGAAAAAAAAAACATATTTACCACATATTGCTTCTCATATTACAAACAAGTGTATTAACCCCTTCAATGTCCGAGTATGAATGGAGTGAAATATTTATAATATAATTCATTATAGTTATTTATGTTTGAAATTTTACTACGTTATATAAATTTAATAAAAAAATATAAAACTTGAATGGCTTAAATATTTTTCTAGTCTTTGTAAAATTGGTAAATTTTGGTTTTAGTTCCTCCAATTTTATTTTCTTTCATCCAAATATTTCTAAACTTGATCAACTGTAGTCCTTGCAGTTAGACTCTCTCTGTGTTGACATGGCTGATGAAAATCCAACTTCAACATGCCATATCACTTATTTTTTCCACATCACTGTTCCTATACTTGCCACATCACTCACTTTCCACATTATCTTTCCCTTCGTCCCAAATCTCTGTTCATCCTCTCCTTGTCTCCACCACCACCACCACCCATTTTTCCTCTAACCAATCCACCATTGCCACCAACCAAAATGAATAAAGACCAATCCCCCACCACTACTAACCAAAATGGACAAAATGCAACATCCAAAAACTTTTAAAATGTCTCAATTTGCATTATTAATTGATTTATTCGATTTTATAGCATAATTAAGGTTAATTAGAAGCTAATTAGAGGTTAATTAGGCATTAATTAAGTGTTAATTAGAGATATTAGGATTAGAAATAATTAGAATAGAAATATATAAAATCTCACAAAATTTTTCAAAACCATTTTATCGATTTGAAGAAAATCGGTAGAGATTCAGTATTTAAACTGTTAGAACCAAATCAATAGTTATACACTCAAAACCTCACATCCAATGGCTGAAAACTTAGCCACATAACTCACTAAAGGTCGTGCCCTTGGTAGCCACATATGGGGGCAATTTGGTTGAGTTCAACCATAAGAATTGGCACTAATGAGGAGCCACTCTTCCAACAACCCCATTATTACACCAACATCATATTTTTCTCCCAACTCCCAAAAACCCATTCAACCCTCTCTCTCTTCCTTGCAGACTTCTCATTCTTTCCTTCATCTTCCTTCTTCCTCACTTCATTTCTCTTTCATTTTTAAGCTCCAAGCAACCCCAACATAAACAATCTTCATCTAGTCAAGCTCTCTTTCAATCTAGAGGTAGGATTATTTATGTTTCCTTAATTCTAGACTTGATGGCTAATTTGCATTTGCTTTTCTTCTATCTTTATTATGATATGATGGGATGATTTTCTGATGTGTTATGGTGGTTTGAACATGGAAACTTTGGGTTGGAGTGTAAAATTTGTGAGGAATCAAGAAGGAAGCAAAACAGGATGAGTTAGGTTGAAAAACCCCATGCCACCCGTACTGATGGAGTGTACGGCTCTTCCTACAGCTGTTGAAATTGGATGAAACTATTTTTATATAAACTAGATTTCTAGGCCTTTCTAACCATATAAAACATAAGGTCATTGGGTTAGTATTGAGGGAGATATGAATTTTGGAAGTTTAACCTAGGTTTTTGAGTTTGAGTCTGGGCATATGAGGTTGTTCAGGACAAAAATTGCCCTATACAACTTGGAATTGAGTGAAACAAACTTTGTTAAAAAACTTACATATAGAGGAACATTTCATAAAAATTTTAGAGTTAGATTTGATACCAAGTGCTCCCAGTAATTCAATTAAAGAGCCCTAAATCTAAACTGGGCTAGAACAGGGCAATCCAAAATGGTTAAATTACAAAGCTTATAACTCAAGCTCTACTCATGCAAATAAAATGAAACTTATTAAAAATAAAAGCTTATCTTGTTAGCTTTAATATGATATAACTTTCATATGATTCCAATTAGTTTTCAATTTTTTGTGAATTTTTAATTTTGACTGTGCAATTCTGACTAGCTTCAGGGTAGGTCGAGATAGAACTTTGACTTGAGCTACACATATCAAAACTTAATGGGACCAAATGTAACATCCGTGACTTCCGACTTCCGATCCTATCAGTATTCCCGACATCCGACTTCATCTTCAAGGCTGGACAGACATGATTTCCGATTTACGATCTCAATGAATTTTTAAAATTCCGATTTCCGACCTTAGGAAGGCTTGAACGGATTGCCTTGCATTTACCGATTTCCGACCTTGTGCAAGCGTGTACGAATTTTGACCTCATCAGTATAAAATTCCGAGTTCTGATTTCATTTCAGGTGATTGTTGTTTCCAATTTCCGATCGTAAGATTTCCAACTAAACACTGAATCCGACGTCCGATTTTATCTCAATCAGGAATGGACGTGAGATCAGATTTTTGAACTTGTCTCCAAGTCCGAGTCAAATTTTCACGAGTTCCGATCTCGAGTTTAATACCAAGAGCCCTCATTCTTATCCTCCCGAGTTCCGAGATCGAGGTCCTACAATTCACGACTTCCAACCTTAAGTGCTTGGCTTCACATCAGGCTTTGCTTTCAAGTTTCGAATAAACTGGATACATTTCCTGGGTTCCTACTTCATATGGGGAATGTTCACGAGTTCCGATTTCATTTTCAGAATATACTGGAAACTAGTCCCACTTTAGGCGACGTGGAGAGCAATTCTACCACACAAAGAGGACGACGTGGAGAGCAAGGTTGGCTGAAACTCAGCCTTATGTTTTGAGGCCAATCAAAACCTTCCAAGTTAACTACTACTCATGCTTATATAACACATTCTCCCCTCTTCTTCAGACTCTTCTCTCACGTTGCATACTTCACTCCAGCTCTCTCTTTTCTTTTCTTCACTCACCCAACTCCACCACACTTTGAAATTCTACCAAGTTGCAGTTACAAACTTAAACCAAAATCAATTATAGTAAGAGGTAGAGGTTTTAATTCTTATCTTGATTTTCCTGTTTCTTAGATGATTATTGGTGGTTTAATTCTTCAATTTTGATATATTGATTGAGTGATCATGATGAATTATGACTGGTCTATTGGTTGTTTGTGAGATTAAAATTGAATTGGAAACAAGAAAGGATGAAGATATGAAGAAGTTGAGAGGCTGGAAAACTCAAAACCCTCGGCGGACCGTACGGCGGAGTGTACAGCTCCGCTCCCGTCGTTCAAAATTAATCAAACCATTTTTATGTGAAACTAGACATCTAGGGCTTCCCATGCATATATCATATAAGACCATTGGATTAATATTGAGAGAGATATGAATTTTTGAAGTTTGACCTAGGAATCCAGACATCCACTCGGGTAGTATGGGTTGAAAAGGGTGTAACTCACCCTATATAACTCCAAATTGAGTGAAACTAATTTTGTTGGAAAGCTTACACATAGGAGAACATCTTACCCAGAAATTCCGAGTTTGTTACCATCCTATTTGTTCCCAGTGATTTGAAAAAGTTAACCTATGTCCAAACTGAGCCAAATCAGAGCAGTTCAAGAAGGTTAAGTTTCGGGGCTTATAACTCGAGCCTTACCAAGCCAAATGGGATGGGACTTTTTGTAAATGAAACTTTACCTTGTTGAATTTAATATGAGACCAATTTCGTATCATTTGAGTTAGTTTCCGATTTTTAGCGGATTTTTACTTTTCGTTGCCTGATTCTGGCTAGCCATTGGGCATGCCGGGATAAAATCTGAATATCTGGAGCTATAGATATCAAAATTAGATGGGACTAAAAGGGTTAGAAACTAGACACATAAGGCTACAACATATCCAAAAATAAGGTTTAAAGGAGTTAAATTGAAATAAAGGTGGGATATACCATAACCGGGCAGAATGAGGCAGAATCAGCCAAAAGCCCTATTGAAGCTTGTTGAAACTAATGAATGAATTTATGAATGTATGTGTATAATTGCTGCCCTATACTGAAATTGCAAATTGTGTAAATGTATTGGTTGGCTAGCACTATTCATGGGGAAGCGGACTCGTTCCGTTATGCTGCTGAAAATTTGGTAGAACCCATGCACAAGTTATGAATTACATATTAATGCATGTGCATTCTTAAGAAAGTTATGAAAGTTATGAAAAGGGTTATGCCACTATGAAAGTTCCATGCTACTTGGGCCAGCCCCGGATAAGAAGTTAAGGGGAATAGATCGGTGGGAACGTCGGGGAAAGTAAACCCGGCAATTCCTATATAGGAACGAGCTCGATCCTGATAAGCAAACTATTACCCAGGAGTCTAAATGGCCAAGAACTCCTAGGGGACCAAGAGATGGAAAAACGATGAAAGGAAATGAAAAGTTTATGAAGGAAAGTTCAAGTATGAGTTGCATGATTACATGAATGCATGACTACATGGCATGATTATTTCAGGATGTTTACAGTTTGCCTGTTATATTTACATACTCCTGTATGTTTATTTGCTAGGCTCATTATTCTGTGTTTTACTGTTAGTAGCCTATTCTATTTCTTATGTTGTCTAAAGTAAAACTAAACCTTGCCTCGGACCAGATATTTTATTGAACTCATTAAAATGGATATTTCAGTTTGAACACACATTTTTATACTTAAATAAAACCCGAGACAACTGAGAATGTATGTGACGTCAGTTAACCATTATATCCGAACCCTACTGAGAATTTCTTGAAAATTCTCACCCTGTTTTGTACCTTCCGCACCATTCTCAGATACTAGTGATGGACTCCACCGCGACCCTCTTCATTGAGATTCCCGCCTTACAGCTCCACCATGATCCAGAGTTGGATTCCTTGTACATAGCTGGTTCGTGTAACTTTCGTTTATACCTCTTCAGCAACAAGAACTTTGATGTTCCTTTACATCATCCCATATTCGACCCTGCTAGTCCTTATATCGCCATCCCGCTGCACATGGCGCACCCACCTCCTGCTCCTCCTGCACCCGCAGCCCAGGCAGCACCTGCCGACCCTGCCCCTGAGTCACCACCGCAGGCAGTCCCTGATATCCCATTGAGTTCAGAGAGTGACCCATCAGAGGCCACCAGCTTGTCACCCTCTTCCACCTCGGGACCCAGTGTAGACTACACACCGGCCGAGCCTGGCATGGCTAACGGCTATCTGACTGAGTAACCAGCAGCAGGAGATGTTGTACAGCATGACCCTTTTTGGACAGCACGTAGCTTTGGGTCATAGACTTGACTGTAGGATTAGCAGTAGGTTATGAAATGTCCTCTGAGGACCATTGGATGTTTTGACTGATACGGACATTATTGTCTTTTTGATATACCAGTCCGCTTATATATTTTACTTTGAAACTGTGTACATAAACTGAAGCAGAGGCTCCTGATATATATGTATACATATATTGGCACGTATACAGTAATGTTATTGCACTATTCCTTATCTATTATGATATTATATTGAGTTCCGTAACTCTCACAGTATAGCAGCGCGCTGTTTCGACGGTTTTGTAATACAAATTTTGAAATATTAAGCAGAATATTAACACAGTAACACAATCTACTTAATTGAATGCTATGATTTAAGCATAACATTAAATTAGTAGGGTGTTACATTTTTGGTATCAGAGCAGTTCGTCCTAGTTAAGGCCTGAGAATTGGACTGACTATGCTTCGCACATATTCTGTGTTTTTAGCTGATAATATGCACCAGATCTTGCCTTTATGGTTGAGATATAGTTGTGCATGTGTATGAAGTGCCTGACCGTGTGAGCTGTTATTTACTAGCACATTAGACTTAGTATTGAGCCTGATCAACTCAATAACTTTTGTTTTGTGTGCTCAGAACTTAATGGCTTCCGGAAGGCGAGGCAGACTGCGTGCAGAACCAGCTCAAGAGGACCCGAACGATCTGATGGCCACAATGCAAGAGATGGCTCACACAATGCGGGAACAAGCCGCGGTAGCTCACTAGATGATGGAACAGCTAGGCAGGCGACCTGTAGTAGGCTGTGAAGGGAACCCACATGGCCCGGAGGGTAACCTGGAATATCTCAAGTTTGTTGAGTTTAGAAAGGCCAATCCGCCAAGTTTCCGATGGGCGTACGATTCGGACAAAGCTGACGAATGGATCAAAGCCATGGAAAAGATTTTCTCTGTCTTGGATTGCTCAAATCATCAGAAGGTGACTTTTGCCACCTATATGCTCGAGGCAGACGCTGAGTTCTGGTGGAACGGCGTACGAAGATTGTTTGAAGAATCTCAGACAGTAGTCACCTGGGCGCTGTTCAAGGATGTATTATACCAGAAGTACTTTCCAGTTTCCGTTCGAAATGCCAAGGAACTTGAGTTTATGCAGCTTCGTCAGGGAAACCGGACGATATCTGAATACATTGCCAAGTTCGAAGAGCTGTGCAAATTTTCCACGATTTACCAGAGGAACCCGGATGAAGCGTGGAAGTGCATCAAGTTTGACGGTGGATTATGAGAGGACATTCTCACTGCAATCGGGCCAATGGAGATCAGAGATTTCCCCACGTTGGTGAACAAGTGCCGACCTGTGGAGGATTGCAACCTAAAATTTGCTGCAGCCAGGGCATCTAGTGGAAATTTCAGGAGAGGGCTAGCCCCACAGGGCCCAAGATTCAAGCCCAACGTACGACAACAGCGGAGATTTCCGCCGGCAGGCAACAAGGGCAAGCAGCCCCAAAGGCCTTTTCCCAATTCAACCTGCACCAAATGCGGTAAGAATCATGGTGATCGGCCATGTTTGGCAGGCCAGAATGTCTGCTACGGATGTGGCAAGCCAGGCCACAAAATCTATGAGTGTCCGACCAGGAATCCATCACAACCGCCTCGACCCCAACGACAAGGACGGGTCTTTACCATGAGTGCAGAAGAAGCTGACCAGTCGGAAGGACTAATCCAAGGCACCTGTGATGTGGACGGTGAGACTTTAACTGTACTTTATGATTCGGGTGCTTCACATTCGTTTATTTCTCATAGCTGTGTAGCTGCTTTGCAATTGCCAATTTCTGAATTGCCTTATGATCTATTGGTTTCTACTCCCACCAATGAACCTGTTAGAACTAGTCAGATATGCCTCAATGTTCCTCTTCGAATTGAGGGTAGGACCTTTGCCGCCAACTTGATTTGTCTCCCTCTGTCTGGTCTTGACATAATTCTGGGCATGGATTGGCTCTCTGCCAATCAAGTCGTACTCAATTGCTCTGATAAGACAGTGGTACTCCCCTCTGTCTCACTTTCTGAATCCCAGACCGCGGCACTCTTCTATCTGAACTCTTTTGGGCCAAAGAAGCAAGGGTATATACTCTTGTCAGCTAATGTGACAGAAGCTGAGCAGGAACTAGAAGAGATTCCGGTTGTTAGGGAATATCCGGATGTTTCTCCAGAGGATATTCCTGAATTTCCTCCAGAGAGAGAGATTGAGTTTACCATCGAGTTGGTTCCAGGTGCGGGACCAATATCTATAGTTCCATATCGGATGTCACCTATGGAGCTGACATAACTAAAAAGACAGATCGAAGAGCTTTTAGGAAAAGGATTCATACGGCCAAGCGCTTCGCCATGGGGAGCTCCAGTTCTGTTAGTCAAAAAGAAAGATGGAAGCATGCGCTTATGTGTGGATTATAGGCAGCTGAACAAAGTGACAATTAAGAATAAATATCCATTGCCAAGAATTGATGATCTCATGGATCAACTATAAGGTGCAACGGTATTCTCCAAGATTGACTTGCGTTCTGGATACCACCAAATTCGGGTTCGAGAACAAGATATCCCTAAGACAGCTTTTTGAACTCGTTACGGGCACTATGAGTATACCGTGATGTCGTTCGGATTGACAAATGCACCAGCAGTATTCATGGATTACATGAATCGAATATTCCGTCCATATCTGGACAAGTTTGTAGTGGTCTTCATCGACGATATACTTGTCTACTCGAAGATGGAGCAAGAGCATGCGGAACACTTGCGATTAATTCTGCAAATTCTAAGAGAAAAGAAACTCTATGCCAAACTATCCAAATGTGAATTTTGGATGAAGGAGGTAAAATTTCTCGGCCACGTAGTATCATCTGGAGGAATCTCTGTCGACCCCAACAAAGTAAGAGCAGTTCTAAGTTGGGAAAGGCCGACCACAATCTCTGAAGTCAGGAGTTTTCTGGGCTTAGCTAGATATTACAGGCGGTTCGTTAAAGATTTTTCTCGAATAGCCTTGCCCTTAACCAAGCTAACCAGAAAGAATGTTCCATTTGAGTGGACGCCGGAGTGCGAACAAAGTTTTCAAGATTTGAAGAGGAGATTGACTACAACACCAGTGTTAGCTTTGCCAGACCCTCATGGACCATTTGAGGTCTATTGTGATGTTTCTCAACAAGGGTTAGGGTGCGTGTTGATGCAAATCGGAAAGGTGGTCGTATACGCCTCCAGGCAATTGAAGCCACATGAAAGGAACTATCCTATGCACGATCTCGAATTAGCCGCAGTAGTATTTGCTCTGAAGATATGGAGATATCACCTGTACGGAGTGAGGTTTGAGGTCTTTTCTGATCATAAGAGTTTGAAGTACCTCTTTGATCAGAAGGAATTAAACATGAGGCAACGGAGATGGATGGAACTCCTTAAAGACTATGAATTTGAACTGAAATACCACCCAGGTAAGGCAAACATCGTGGCAGATGCGTTGAGCAGGAAATCATTGACTATCGCCTGGATGATGATTAAGGAGACGGAACTTATTGAAAGCTTCCGCAATCTTAATTTGGGGACTCTTTCGACTTCCAAGACCCTTCAGTTGCACCAGATCAGGATAACCAGTAGCTTTAAAGACCAGATTCGGCAAGCACAGCAGCAGGATGCTAATTTCCAACATATGATTAATCTCATGCAATCGGGGAAGCTAACAGGTTTTGCTAAGGATAAAGAGGGCATCTGGCGGTATCAAGACAGAGTATGTGTTCCCGAAAGGAACGATCTCCGAACAAGAATCTTAGAAGAAGCGCGTAGAGGTGAATTCGCTGTACATCCTGGCATAACCAAGATGTATCAAGACCTCAAGAAGATGTTTTGGTGGCTGGGCATGAAGTCAGATATAGCAAACTTTGTGGGTAGATGCTTGACCTGTCAGAAGGTGAAAGCGGAACATCAGAAACCTTCTGGGATGTTACAACCCTTGGAAATCCCTGAGTGGAAGTGGGAGAGTATCTCCATGGATTTTATAATGGGGTTACCAAGGACATCAGCAGGATATGATGCGATATGGGTTATTGTGGATAGATTAACCAAATCTGCTCATTTCCTGCCCGTTCGAGCAAATTATCCACTAGAAAAACTAGCTCAGCTGTATATTCAAGAGATTATAAGGTTGCATGGGACTCCTTCAACTATTATTTCTGATCGAGACCCGAGGTTTACCTCACGATTTTGGGGAGCTTTACAGAAGGCATTCGGTGCAAAGCTGTGTTTAAGCACTGCATATCACCCGCAGACAGATGGCCAAACTGAAAGAACGATTCAAACCTTGGAAGATATGCTACGAGCTTACATACTGGAGCAATGTGGAAATTGGGATCGATACTTACCGTTGGCCGAATTCGCCTACAACAATAGCTATCACGCTAGCATCGGCATGGCTCCTTACGAAGCACTGTATGGACGGAAGTGCCAATCTCCCCTATGCTGGTACGAGAAAGGAGAATCAACTTTATTGGGGCCTGACTTAGTCGAGCAAACCACCAAGCAGATCAAGAAAATACGGAGCAAGATGCTTGCTGCTCAAAGCCGCCAGAAAAGTTACGCGGACACCAGGAGGAAACCTCTGGAATTTCAGGAAGGAGACCACGTATTTTTAAAGGTTACACCTACAATAGGGATAGGTAGAGCCATCAAGGTCAAGAAGTTAAATCCTCTCTTTATTGGTCCCTTCCAGATCTTGAGGCGAATCGGATCAGTTGCATATCAAGTCGCTTTACCCCCAAATTTATCAAATCTTCATGACGTGTTCCATGTTTCTCAACTTAGAAGATATCAGCCTGACCCTACACATGTGCTAGAACCTGAATCAATAAAGTTAAACGAGGACCTAACCTTCCAGGTTCAGCTAGCACGAATAGTAGACAGGAGCAGCCGACAACTTTGAAATAAATCCGTGCAGTTAGTAAAGATAGCATGGGGAAAGGAAGATACTGAAGACTACACTTGGGAGCTAAAATCAGATATGAAAAAGGAGTATCCTAAACTATTCTCCAGCACTAAATTTTGAGGACAAAATTTTTTTAAGGAGGGTGGTATTGTAACATCCGCGACTTCCGACTTCCGATCCTATCAGTATTCTCGACATCCGACTTCATCTTCAAGGTTGGACAGACATGATTTCCGATTTACGATCTCAGTGAATTTTTAAAATTCCGATTTCCGACCTTAGGAAGGCTTGAACGGATTGCCTTGCATTTACCGATTTCCAACCTTGTGCAAGCGTGTACGAATTTTGACCTCATCAGTATAAAATTCCGAGTTCCGATTTCATTTCAGGTGACTGTTGTTTCCAATTTCCGATCTTAAGATTTCCGACTTAACACTGAATCCGACGTTCGATTTTATCTCAATCAGGAATGGACGCGAGATCAGATTTTTGATCTTGTCTCCAAGTCCGAGTCAAATTTTCACGAGTTTTGATCTCGAGTTTAATACCAAGAGCCCTCATTCTTATCCTCCCGAGTTCCGAGATCGAGGTCCTACAATCCACGACTTCCGACTTTAAGTGCTTGGCTTCACATCAAGCTTTGCTTTCAAGTTTCGAATAAACTGGATACGTTTCTCGGGTTCCGACTTCATATGGGGGATGTTCACGAGTTCCGATTTTATAAAGAGTACGAGTTTCGATTTCATTTTCAGAATATACTGGAAACTAGTCCCACTGTAGGCGACGTGGAGAGCAATTCTACCACACAAAGAGGACGACGTGGAGAGCAAGGTTGGCTGAAACTCAGCCTTATGTTTTGAGGCCAATCAAAACCTTCCAAGTTAACTACTACTCATGCTTATATAACACATTCTCCCCTCTTCTTCAGACTCTTCTCTCACGTTGCATACTTCACTCCAGCTCTCTCTTTTCTTTTCTTCACTCACCCAACTCTACCACACTTTGAAATTCTACCAAGTTGCAGCTACAAACTTAAACCAAAATCAATTATAGTAAGAGGTAGAGGTTTTAATTCTTGTCTTGATTTTCCTGTTTCTTGGATGATTATTGGTGGTTTAATTCTTCAATTCTGGTATATTGATTGAGTGATCATGATGAATTATGACTGGTCTATTGGCTGTTTGTGAGATTAAAATTGAATTGGAAACAAGAAAGGATGAAGATATGAAGAAGTTGAGAGGCTGGAAAACTCAAAACACTCGGCGGTCCGTACGGCGGAGTGTACGGCTCCGCCTCCCGCCAATCAAAATTAATGAAACCATTTTTATGTGAAACTAGACATCTAGGGCTTCCCATGCATATATCATATAAGACCATTGGATTAATATTGAGAGAGATATGAATTTTTGAAGTTTGACCTAGGAATCCAGACATCCACCCGGGTAGTATGGGTTGAAAAGGGTGTAACTCACCCTATATGACTCCAAATTGAGTGAAACTAATTTTGTTGGAAAACTTACACATAGGAGAACATCCTACCTAGAAATTCCGAGTTTGTTACTATCCTATTTATTCCCAGTGATTTGAAAAAGTTAACCTATATCCAAATCGAGCCAAATCAGAGCAGTTCAAGAAGGTTAAGTTTCAGGGCTTATAACTCGAGCCCTACCAAGGAAAAAGGGATGGGACTTTTTGTAAATGAAACTTTACCCTGTTGACTTTAATATGAGACCAATTTCGTATTATTTGAGTCAGTTTCCGATTTTTAGTGGATTTTTACTTTTCGTTGCCTGATTCTGGCTAGCCATTGGGCATGCCGGGATAAAATCTGAATATCTGGAGCTATAGATATCAAAATTAGATGGGACTAAAAGGGTTAGAAACTAGACACATAAGGCTACAACATATCCAAAAATCAGGTTTAAAGGAGTTAAATTGAAATAAAGGTGGGATATACCATAACCGGGCAGAATGAGGCAGAATCAGCCAAAAGCCCTATTGAAGCTTGTTGAAACTAATGAATGAATTTATGAATGTATGTGTATAATTGCTGCCCTATACTGAAATTGCAAATTGTGTAAATGTATTGGTTGGCTGGCACTATTCATGGGAAAGCGGACTCGTTCCGTTATGCTGCCAAAAATTTGGTAGAACCCATGCACAAGTTATGAATTACATATTAATGCATGTGCATTCTTAAGAAAGTTAGGAAAGTTATGAAAAGGGTTATGCCACTATAAAAATTCCATGCTACTTGGGCCAGCCCCGGATAAGAAGTTAAGGGGAATAGATCAGTGGGAACGTCAGGGAAAGTAAACCCGGCAATTCCTGTATAGGACCGAGCTCGATCCTGATAAGCAGACTATTACCTAGGAGTCTAAATGGCCAAGAACTCCCAGGGGACCAAGAGATGGAAAAACGATGAAAGGAAATGAAAAGTTTATGAAGGAAAGTTCAAGTATGAGTTGCATGATTACATGAATGCATGACTACATGGCATGATTATTTCAGGATGCTTACAGTTTGCCTGTTATATTTACGTACTCCTGTATGTTTATTTGCTAGGCTCATTATTCTGTGTTTTACTGTTAGTAGCCTATTCTATTTCTTATGTTGTCTAAAGTAAAACTGAACCTTGCCTCGGATCAGATGTTTTATTGAACTCATTAAAATGGATATTTCAGTTTGAACACACATTTTTATAATTAAATAAAACCCGAGGCAACTGAGAATGTATGTGACGTCAGTTAACCATTATACCTGAACCCTATTGAGAATTTCTTGAAAATTCTCACCCTGTTTTGTACCTTCCGCACCATTCTCAGATACTAGTGATGGACTCCATCGCGACCCTCTTCATTGAGATTCCCGCCTTACAGCTCCACCATGATCCAGAGTTGGATTCCTTGTACATAGCTGGTTCGTGTAACTTTCGTTTATACCTCTTCAGCAACAGGAACTTTGATGTTCCTTTACATCATCCCATATTCGACCCTGCTAGTCCTTATATCGCCGTCCACACACATGGCGCACTCCACCTCCTCGCTTCCTCCCGCACTGCAGCCTCAGCAAAGACTCGCCGACCCGCCTCGAAGTCACCACCGCAGGCAGTCCCTGATATCCCATTGAGTTCAGAGAGTGACCCCTCAGAGGCCACCGGCTCGTCACCCTCTTCCTCCTCGGGACCCAGTGTAGACTACTCACCGGCCGAGCCTGGCATGGCTAACGGCTATCTGACTGAGTAGCTTCGCAGCAGGAGATGTTGTACAGCATGACCCCTTTTGGACAACACGTAGCTTTGGGTCATAGACTTGACTGTAGGATTAGCAGTAGGTTATGAAATGTCCTCTGAGGACCATTGGATGTTTTGACTGATACGGACATTATTATCTTTTTGATATACCAGTCCGCTTATGTATTTTACTTTGAAACTGTGTACATAAACTGAAGCAGAGGCTCCTGATATATATGTATACATATATTGGCACGTATACAGTAATGTTATTGCACTATTCCTTATCTATTATGATATTATATTGAGTTCTGTAACTCTCACAGTATAGCAGCGCGCCGTTTTGACGGTTTTGTAATACAAATTTTGAAATATTAAGCAGAATATTAACACAGTAATACAATCTACTTAATTGAATGCTATGACTTAAGCATAACATTAAATTAGTAGGGTGTTACACCAAAGAGGTTAGAAGCTAGACAAATAACACTTTAATATATCCAAAATTTAGGTCTAAATGAATTAAATATAATTTATGGCTGAATTTACAATTTCGAGCAAAATTGAGGAACATAAGCAGAATTTCCAAATTGAAGAACTAGCCACTCTAATACATATATGAGTTCAATAAAAGTCTAAGGGTTGCAATTCCATGTTGATGTTTGAAAGATTAATGTACTATACTTGATCTATTACTATAACTAATTGTTTGTTGAAATTGGCACTATTCATAGGGAAAGGGATCTCGATTCAGATTATCTTTGAATTTTCGGCAGAAGTTTATTAAATTATGATAGTTTATATTATGAAAATTTATGATATGGATATGACCATTGTATGATGATATGATCACGACTCTCTCTATGAAAGTTTGCATATTTGTATGTAAATAAAGAAAATATATGATTATGTAAGATTGAGATCCTTTCACTTAGAGGTAGTTATTTGGGTGCTTCCAGGTGAAGACAGTTAAAAGATAAAATATGGGTCCCTTCAGTCGGAGACAGTTACACATTGAGTCCCTTACTGTGAAGGCAACTAAAACTATTGGGTTCTTCTATGTTGGGGGCAGTTGGGCAGCTGAGTCTCTCCAATCTAGAGCACGTGGGTCCCCTTGCGGATTAATAATGTGTGACGACGGCCAAGGGTGAGCTCACTCCTAGATCAGACTATCCAAGGGCAATAAAGACTAAAGATTAAATATATACAAGCACCCTATAGACGACATTACGTAACGCCTAACTGTGCCAAGGAAAGGAAGTCAAAGAAAGTTAAAGAAGCACAAGTGCATTTTGCATGAACTCAAGTGAATGTATTTGCATATGCATGATCTGTTATATTTCTTCATTATATTGGAATTATTATATTTGAACATACTGCAACTATTATTTAAGTTATGAGTTGTAAATTTATTTTATAATAACTCTTATATCTTAAGTGTATGAATAAAAGGAACTCTGCTTCAGACAATATATTTTCAAACTATAAATTGAACAATTTATTTGGCATGATCACCTTCTTTATAATCAACCGAAGCAGCTGGAAATAATAACGATGACACTACGTGTGATAGTTTAGAGAATCCTACTAAGAATTTAAAATTCTCACTCTTATTTCCGTGTTATCTCCAGATAGCTCGAAAGGTTTCGAAGATGGCTGAAGTTACTGTGAAATTAATGTTCGATCAGGTAATAGTAACAACTCCTAACTGTAGTACTATGATTTAAGCATTACATGGTACTAGGGAGGATGTTACACAACCTGTACCGCCTCATGGTTTTACAACAGTGGCATTTCCACTTATAAGAATATTTCTAATTAATAACCACTAGCAAAATCCCTCATTTTTCTTTTTTACAATATTGTCAACAACAATATCCCAAAGTCAAATCTGAGAAAATTTGAACAAAAAGAACAAAGACCCACATTGGAATTTAGTTTTTGTTCAAGTTTTGAACCAAAAAAAATGACCCACATAGCAAAAGCAAAACTTGAAAAATACCCTCAACATAAGCAAAAATCAATAAAAATGTAAAAATACAAAACCTGCAACATTCATATCCAACAAAAATCATAATAAAAAATTGAATAACACAAGAAAAGAAATGGGAAAAAAAAATTGAGCAACTTAGAATCAACACCAATCTTTACATTCAACACAAAATATATCTTAACCAAATTAAAACCCAAAAAAAAAAAATAATAATAATAAATAAAGCCATGGACCCATCCTTGCACACCTCCACACTCCATTAAACCACCACATTCTTCATCAACATGAACCATCGATCCTCGCACCTTAGCTTCGCTGCTCCTGGTGCTATCACGTTCCATGGCCATAGCTCAATTCGATCATCACCATGGGTGCAGATGGTAGCAAAATCGACAGTTTTGAAGGAAGGGGGAGTGGTGGGTGAATGGATATATGGGGGAAAAGTTGGATTTTTAGGTTGAGGATTTTTGGAGAAAGGAAGAAGAAGAACACTAAGAGAGTAAGAGAATGTAAGGAGAGTTGGGGGCTAGGGTCACTCAGAAAAATGAAATCAGCTTTGGGTTTTAAGTCTCATTTGTTTATGTATTTTGGGTCAAATGGGTTATTGAGTCAGGCACATGAAATGTGTTAATGAGTTATTGAATTTAAATTAAATATTTTTACACATTGGATTATTAATGTTTGCCACATTGGATGTACAATGTCACCAGGATTAGTGATATGGCTCTCATTAGACACAACAGCACTTAATTAAGAGAGTCTAACATTAGGGACCAAAGTTGATCAAGTTTAGAAATGTTTGGACGAAAAAAAAAAATTGAGGGACAAAAACCAAAATTTGCTAATTTTACAAGAATAAAAAACATATTTCAGCCAACTTAAATTCAGATGTGATCATAGAAATTAATTTAAAAATATTATAAAATTAAAAATATGTAGAATGAAATAATTATATAAATAAAAAGTATAATTACAAAACTTTATTGAATAAATCAAGTTATTATAGAAAAAAATTACACAAATTAATTTTACATAACAACTCATCATTGAAAGTGCAAGCTATTTTATAAACCTTTTTTTCCCTAATTTTAAGTGAAGATCAGACAATCGAAGGAAAAATGTCACATTTCTATCTTCCTAGTCTTTATTAAAAAAATTTATTTCATTTCACTCTCCCTCCACTTTATTCAACTTCTTAGTAATAATTTATTAATGCCAAACTGAAAAAAAAAAATACAACCATTAAAACAAAAATATTCATTTATTATTGAATAATAAGTAATTTCAAAGGGAAGATTCTATAAAATAATTTCACATAACAACTAATTATTAGAAGTGTAATTTATTTTGTAAAGATAAGTTCTTCTAATTTTTAAATAAGTATTGTACAATTGAAAATAATTTCTTTTTCCCATCTTTCTCTTCTTGAACCTTTTAGTAAAGTAATTTGGAAGAGAAAATTTCACAATAAATTTTGAATAATAACTCATTATTAAAAGTGTGATTTGTTTTATAAAAATATATAACCCATTATTAACTTTTAAATGAGAGTTGAACTCAGGAAAAAAAAAGTTCATTTTATTTATGTATTCTTCCATTTTCTTTAGCCTCTTGATAACACAATTTTCATTTTATATATATATATATCATTCCGTAGAGTAACTCATTATTCAAATTATTATTTATTTTATAAGGATATTTAACTTAACGATTAAACTAACTTAATTCATTTTCTCTCATCTCCTTTTTCTTTGAATTTGTAGTAAAGTGATTTTAAAAGAAGTTTTTTTTTTTTTTTTTTTTTTTTTACAAAAGTACATTTTATATTAAAAACTAGTTATTGAAAGTATAATTCATTTTATAAATATGTCTACTTCCAATTTCAAGTGAGAATCAAACAACTCATAAAAAAATAATTTAATTTTTGTCTCCCCTTTTCTCTAGCCCTTAGTAAAGTAATTTTGGAGAAAAATTGTTAAAAAAAATTAGTTCATATAACAATGCATTATTAAAGTATAATTCGTTTTATAAGGATATCCATTTCCAATTTTTAAGCCAAATAAATATTACAGAAGTTATTACAAAATAGCACATAAATAAGCCAAATAAATATTGAAAAATAATTTAAACTATGAATTATAGTGGATTATGGTTAAGAAAACCAAATTAGTTCAATTGACAACCGGACCTCAGGCCAGTTTGGTCATCTTCCTTAAATCCCCTATCTTCAAAACCAATGAGGAATTGGCCATAACCGAGCAAAATCGGTAAACTGATTAACTGGTTCGGTTATTTTATTTTGTTTTTTAATTTTGGTCAAAACATTATTGTTTTTTTTTTAAAGAAGAAAAAAAAGAAGCTTATTTAAAACAAAAAGTCGTTTTTGTTAGGATCTTGATTTTTTTTTATATGCTTATTTGTTATATATTTTTGAATTAATTTAAAAGTAAAAAATTGAAAATAGTTGTTATACTATCTATGAGTACTTCCCAAAAGAAATATAAATAAAGATTAAAATAAATAAATTTTGTATTTGAGATATTTGATAAAGTGCCACATAGTAAATATTATTTTATATTAGTTATGTTATTGTTAATGACTTAATATAGCTTTTTTGCTTTCTAATTAATCATTTGTGTGTGGGTGTGTGTGTGTATACCCTAGTTGAACTCTCTAATTGAACTAGTTGGACCCATAAATCTTTGAACTAGGTCTTTGATTGGTTTGATTTTCTTAGCCGGTCAGCAACTTGTAATGGCTCTTATGACAGATTTAAAATAAATTTGAAACAAAAAATTTGAAATCTTTCTATAGAGAAAAAAGAAAAAAATTCCCTAGTTAGTGGAATTGCAAATGCACAATTTGCTGGCACTTGTCAAAGTTTTCAGATTTTAGGCTCTGAAATATTAGCAGTATGAATAGATAGATTATTTTTTATTGAATTGGATTTTTTTTATCATTGAAATACATTTTCTGCAAAGAAAAAGAATTTCTTTTGTCTTGAAAATTGAAATATATCTTAAGATCCTTATTTGATAACTACCATTAATTGATGTGTAATAAAAAGGTTAGTTCCTCAAATATACTTTACTCACATAAAATGGGAAAGACAGATGAAAATATATAAATTCTAAATATAACTAATTAAAATAAAAATAAAAATAATAATTAGTGCATAAGAAATGTGCAAAATTATGCCGCACCAGCGTAAAAGTTTTTTCTAAGAAAATTAATTCTTTTATTTCTCAATTAGGTTTGCTTAATTAGATCAAGAGTTTCTTTTATACTTTTAAATGCACACATTTGAATTAATTGTCTGACGGAAAGTAATATTCTGCTTAGTGGTCACTCTTATCCTAAGGAGATCTCTACGAGTGTGGTTCAAACGGGGAAAAAAATACAAGAATTGATTTGATTTGTAAATCAAATTTTGTATTTAGATGTTCTAAAAATAAGAAATTTTATTTGCCAATTATCATAGATTTAATTACTTTATATTTCAAAATAGGAAGGATTTGATTACTTGATAGGAATTGATTTGATTTTAAAGTTTAAATATAAATAAAATAAAATCAATTTTATTTTTAATCTTTTAAACACTATCTAATGCATTTTAAATCGGAGAGGATTAACTTACACCAGTATAATTTAAACTCATATTTTACACCTTTAAATAACTTTTTGTTGAAAAAGTTTTTTTTTTTTTATAAAACCAACTACTGTATTGAAAGTTCATATTTTATAGGTCATTTTTATTAAATTTTACATTAATTCAAAATTGTTTAATATACATATACTCAACATAATAAATATTTCTTAAATATATGTAAAAAAAAATTATTGATGTCCAATTTTTTTTTTTAAATTTGGCATAAATCATTGACATGATATATGGTTCTAATTTAAGAATTAAATTGATAAAAGATATATCCTATAAAAAGTTATTAAATGTGTAAGTATATCAAGTCTTACACTAGTGTCACTGGATCCCTCCTCATTTTAAACATAAGAATTAATTTTTAAATTAATTTAAATTCTGCTTTTTATAATTATTCCAAACCTAATATTTAACTTATAAATCAAATCAATTCAAATCAAATTCCGATTTTAATCATTCTGAACACTACTTAGGTGACTAAGGCTTAGTTTGGTATTGCTGTGGCTTCTTAAAAACTGCTAAGCTCTCTCGGCTCTCTAAATGCTGTAGAGCTCTTTGGGCTCTCTAAAAGCTGCTTTCAAAAAGTCATAGTAGTATCATTTGGTAAAATAATATAAAAACTGTTCTCGATAAGCAGAAGCTATAAAAGTAGTGTTTAATATAATTTCTCTTAATATCTAAAATGACTTGAATGGTTATAAATACTGAAGATAATAATTTCTATTTTTAATATTATTAATAGGAAAGTTATATTAATCTTTTAAATTTTAGATAGCACAAGCCAATTCTAAAAAACACTCTATGAGGGCTCCAGAGAGCACTCCCTGACTCTCAAAAACTGAGAGTAAAAGTACCCCATCTTATCAATTTACCAAATAAAAAATATTAACTTATATTTTTCATAACTCAGTACACCCCTTCAAAGAATACTACCAAACTAGGCCTAAGCTTTGTAATTTCCCAGTGCACAGGCACAAATCTCTTGATCAGTAATCTTGTGAGGTAATTGTCTTTTTGGTAAAATTTCCCATTACTTCGGCTACAATTAAGCCTCCATATTTGATGAAATATTCCACACTGTACACAAAAATTCTTTACATTACAAAACGTTGTTAAGTCGATAATGTAAATTTTTTTATTTTTTGGTTATATGAAATACAATGTATTAGAACTGAGCATAGTCAGGCAACAAATTAAAGTCCCAATCTCCTCTGGTGGTCTTCAATCCAGACATTAGAACCCCCAGAGAGAGCCAAATGAGCTAACAAATCTGCTACCTTATTACAATTTCTGGGAATAATCCACAATCAAAACCACAAAACCAAGAAGCATGTAAAAAGATATCTCTCATGATAGAACCATTCTACGAGAAATCCTCCATCCAGTCCTTGAGCTGCTATACACATTCTTAGCATCCCTTTCACGATAAACTCTACGAAACCCAAGTTCCCAAGCAAATAGCAAGCCCTCTCTTGCTGCAATCAACTCTGCCTTGTGAGGATCAATACAGTCGTATCTCACATGAGTACATATCCTGCCATGAAGTTCCCTTCGTGGTATCTTATGGCCACTAATCCTTTTCTCATTCGGCTAAGACAGTGAGTAATCCCTCAAAGCAGCTAGCGTTTTCTGTCTCAAATCTCAGTGGGGTTGGTGGCGGACTTACCCTGCCAAACCTGATTACGAGCCACCTACAGAGCGTGCCAAAGGTTGACCACAGTTTCCCATAAATATATTATTTTTTTCAAGATGTATCACTATATTGTATAACTTAACAGGTAGCTAGTTTAATTAACTTGCATTAACGTTATCAAAGCCAGATATAACATGATTTTAGTAATAAAGTTCAATTACTGGTATTCTAGACTCTCGACAACCTTAATTAAATTAGCACGTGATGAATTAAAAACAGCATGTGATGGATTTTTTTGTTAGTTGTAAATAGCTAAGTTAGGTAAAAGTCTATTATTGCTACTAACTGATTTTCCCTCCATTTTTTCGTGAGTATCAGATCATGTATATAAGAACTAACACTCAGTTGAATAATCAGATGAGAATTCATTCCTCACTTTTCCTCATTTTCTCTCTAAAGCTCTCTTCTATCTTGCTCTCTAATATGGATATAGGTAGATGTTATAAGACCATTATTATCAAAAGAATTATAAATTTTGCAAGTTAACTATTTTGAGACTATTCTGACTGCTACATATATTCCTAAACCCGTTCTTACATGTCCAATTCCTGAATTAGAAACCACAAACGTCTACATGAATAAGGTTTCAGTACCTTGCAATGACGCAGTGCAACTGGGTAATTAAGGAGGATAATCAGTATTCACCTCAACGATATGGCTAATGATCACCTGTCATAAACTTGCTCTTCTTAGCTGAGGAATTCAAATCATCATCAATCTGAATGCTGCTGCTACTTCCGCTATGCATTATTGTTGCGTTTAATTGTTCCAGATCCTGCGGAAATACCCAACGAAATCCACATCTCTTCACCTCAATATGCCAACCTCGAGGGTCGTCGTCGTCTGCAGAGGCCAGGAATTTGAAAGTACCATCAGACACACCGTTAATACTTTCTAAAAAAGGAGTGAATTGTTCTTTAGTGTAATAAAGTAGCCGTAGGTGATCTGATTCGACTTTGACCAAATCTTTCCAAGGAAGCACTGGCTTATAAATCCATTGGGATTTCCCTGCAAAGCCACACTGAAGCACGCGGCCTTGCCATTCATTACCCCAATTAGCTGGATCATGGTGTATCGAAAATGCTACACAACAAGCAACGCCAATCCAGTTATTGTCATGCATAATGGCAGATGAATCCATGCTTATTGAACTACCCTCAATCTGATTTTTGAACCACCACGGTATCTGATTACCAGGAATAACAACATCAACATGAGGAGCGTGGTACCTTGACTGTCCTGGATCCTGTCACAAGAAAAATTAGTTGGGTTTGAATAAGATTTTATTCTTCGCATCTTCTTTGACTTTAGTTTTAATTCTTATACTTTTTTATGTTTTAATCTTTATAGCATTACTAATTTGGTTTTGTCTTTAGAATTGGATATCAATTTTTAAATTTCTTACCTTCCAAAATTTTAGTCCTAATTATACTTGCTACTTTCAAAAAAAAAATTGACGCCTAGTTTTCACTGGAAAAAAAAAAAAAAAAACAGTACTTATAGCTTAACTTATTTTAGTTTGGATTCTTGTCAAAATAAAACTTAAATAGTCCATTATTTTTTTTAATTTATAAAGCTTGAAACAAAAATTTTACTCAAGGTACAAATTATTTGAATCAACCAATTGTTATTAAAAATGGATTGAAGATAAAATTTGACGTAAATACAAAGAGCAAAATGATATTTAAACAATTAGTTGTGTCTTAGTTCTCACAATAACAGAAGAAGAGAGACGGTAGGAGGAAATATGGAAAGAGTGTAGCACACTTGAAGGAGGAAATATGCAATGCTCCAAGTTCAAATCCATAAGTTTAGAAAGCTCCTTGATGCTAGAAGGTAGTCTAACAAAATTGTTCCGTGCTAAGTTTAGCATTTGTAGGCCATGAAAACTTCCAATAGCATCAGGGATTTGGAGTAGATTGCAGAAACTTAGATCAAGATCATACAAATATTGGGAACCAAGCAAAGACGGCAACAATGAACCGATAGAGTCTTCATGTCGCTTGGGATAGAAGAAATGGATGGGCAGCATAATCATTTTGCAGATGGAGGATGCTAACTTAAGATGGACAGCAGGCTCACTTGTATCAAACATCTTCAAACGTTTCACATTCCTTGTTTGATTTAACAATTGGTTATTAAATAATTTGGAACAACCAGAAAGATTTAGAACTTCAAGCGAACAAAGATCCAATATCTTGTTGGGGATACTGACAAGATTTTTGCAGTGTTTCAGATTCAATAAAGTGAGCTTTCTTAGAAAGCCAATGGATGGATCGATCCGCTCAAGTTTTATGCATCCCTCAAGTTCTAGTATCTCCAGATTTGTCATGTCACTAAAATCTGGAGTCTTCATAAGATTTCTGGAGTCAGAAAGATTCATATATCTTAAATTGTGCAGAGGCTGCAATGAAATGCCAGGAGTAAGAGACGAAAATAATAATCACATTTAGGCCTTCTTTTGTTTCTTTAATAACTCCAAAGATAAGGGGAAAAAAGATAAAATAATTTGTCTATTTAATTTGTTCATTTAAAAAACAAAATAGAAAGAGAATATTAATTTACACTACCATTGTGCCTTCCCATAGTTGTTGGATGTTGCTACGAATCAGGTTCAAACCAACAAGTTTATTTGGTTGAAAACTTGGTGGCAAACATGTGAAAGGATAATCGTCCCACTGAAGAAATCTTAATTCATTAGAAAGATGATCGAGGCATCCTGAAAAATTCACATTGCGAATTATGAACAATTTAAGTTGACTCATTTTTGATAGAGCATCAGCCCTCATTGGCTGTTCGCTTCTTTTGTCACAATTTTCAAACAAAACGATGGCTTCAAGATTTTCTGCTGCCTAAAGCATTGCAAAGAAATAAAGTGTTAGATCTTCTTGAACTTTACAGATTCTAGAAAAATGAGAACCTGAGATTTAATATTGAAAAACTATTTTACTATATTGTCTAACATAACTTTGTTGAGATCCTCGTAGTCCCACAATCTGCTCCACTTTCTTGGTTCATTGGGTGCTTTTTCCCGAACAATACTCTTGCCTAGTTCTTGCAACAAATCATCCATTTCAATTTCCCCTCCTTTATTAGTTATGAGTGATTTGTCAATGAGAACTCTTATACCAATATCAGGATATAATACACGCATATCTAAAATTTCCTTCAAATCTGTCTCAAACACATTGGGAAAGAGACAAGAAATATCTAAAAATATTTCCTTTTCCATATCCTCTAATCCATCAAAACTAATTTGAAGCACGTCCATAATATCTTTTGTTGGATTTTTTTTTAATCTAGCCAATGCACTTTTCCACTCACAGACTTGTCTACCAAACAAAAATGAGCCCAATACTTTAATGGCTAGTGGAAGGCCATTGGCATATTTTAGTACATCATATGCCAACTTTTCATAATCACTCTTAATATCATGAGATCTGAAAGCATTTGTGCAAAACAATTGAAGAGAGTTATACCAATTCAAGAGTTGAACATTGTAAATTCCATCACATCCATGCACTCTTAAGAGATGCTCATCTCTAGAAATTATGATGATTCTACTTCCTACACCGAACCATTCACGATACACAACCCATTTATCTAGTTGCTCAACTTGATTAACATTATCAAGAATTATAAGAGACCTTACATGTCCTAGCCTACTTCGTATCAAATCATCTGCCTTAGAAAGACTGCATATCTGAAGTTTTTCTTCATTTAGAATTTGACAAAGAAGTTGCTTTTGTGCACCATGTGGACTACAATCTCTATGGAGTTTGCTTACATCGTCAATAAAAATGTGAGCATCAAATTGGCGCCAAATTCGGTTATATAAAACAGTAGCAAGAGTTGTTTTTCCTATCCCACCCATCCCATAAATTCCAACAACTCGAACTTCATCCCTAGAGCCCAAATGTAGAAGCTTCTCCATTTCTTCTACGAGAGACTGCCACCCAACTAGCTCATTTGGAAGAGTTGAAAACTTATAACCCAAAATATTTAGTGTCTCGTCAACAATTTTTTCAATCTCTACGTACTGTGGCCTGGATGTTTAAAGAAAAGCAACACCAAATCACCATCCTAAAAAGCATGAAAAATTATATAATCCTAGATATTGTACAAAATAACAGAGTTTTCCTCCCATCCCTCCAAAAAATAAAATTCCTTAAATACTATTCTCAGTAAACATGTACAAGGATCGTAAATCCAGGAAAACTAAATTCCTAAACAACAATTTACATAGGGATGTAACTGGGTGCATATTTGTAATTAAGTAAGATTTTTTAAGCAAACATTAAATCTGTTTAATCGATTATTGTTGCAGTGACACTTATAAGCCTTCGAACATGAAGAAGATTGCCCAGAAAAGACTTAGATACTCATTTAGTAATAAAAAGATGATAGTTTATAGTTACTCCATTTTAATTTATCAGCCAATTTGGACAATTTGATATATTTGTAAATTAATATATTTGAATATAGATTGAAATGGAGAGAATACCATTTTTATAACTCGACAAGTTAATTGTTATATTAAAAACATAATCAAGGTAGAAAACATACATAATCTACTATGCTGATGTGTCGAATTATAAAAGTACAAAATATATTTTTTTTATTAGGAACATCTATAAGAATTTCTAAGGGTACTTACTTATTCCTTATATCCCAGCCAGCGAGGCTAGCCGCTTGTGCGAGAACTTCCCTCCAACTTTGCACCATCACCAGATTTTCTCTGAAGACTTCTTTGTGCTCAGTAAAAGCTTCCCCATAATTCCCAATCTGCTTTCGTACCTCAGATGAATCCACATCATAGAAACAGGCAAGACACGTTTCCCTAATTCTCTCACGCAATCGAAGATCTTTACTAGTTCACGCAAGCACCACGTGGAGGAAGCGTAGTTGCGTGAGAAGACAACAATAAAAACATGAGACACTTCAATAGCTTGTTGGAGCTCCGACCATACAGGTTCCCCTCTCTTAAGCTTTGTGTCATCCCTGAAGGCTACGATGCCGTTTCTTTGGAGAGCACCAAAGAGATGATCAGTGAAATCGTTACGTGTCTCACCTTTGAAACTCACAAACACATCATGTTTCCATGTCATGCGAGATGAAGGGCTAATTTGGATGCTTTTGCAAGCCATTGCGAAATCGGAAGCAAATTTTGATGGAGAGGAAGTGTAATGCGTTTTAGACTGACTCTGAAGCTGGAATAATGAAGAAACAGTGGGTAGGGGAGAAATATAAGAAGATTAAGTCATCCCAAAGACGCATCTTTTTGGTTCGAGACTTCTCAGTCAACGCAAGTACTTTGAATTTCGGGGATGATGGAAATGCAAGGAAACTGCCATTGCTTTGCTCCTCGTGCTGTAAAAGTCTTTACTATGATGATAGGAGAGAGTTCGTTGAAGCCTGCGAAAATGCCAATAAGAAATTATTGTGGTGGGGAACTTGTCACATCATAACTTGGCCTTGTTGGCAGTGAAATGCCAATAATGAGAGTTCGCAGAAGCAACCGCAAATGCCAATATATGGGATGATAACTTTGCTTTGGTGGTGGAACCCACCATTAATAAAGCTGAAATAGCTTCCAGTGATTGATAGGACAAAATTCCACGTATCACTCCATCGTCATTCAATAATTTCTCATATCAGATTGCACTGCCAGAGCCTTAGGCGATATTTGTGAGTTTTACAAAAGATGGAAGAAAATAATTTATAATGAAAAGGAAGAGAAAAATAAGAAGTAGATTAGGCACTTTTCTATTATGTTGTTTAACAATTTTAGTGAGAAAAGAGAAAATAAATGTGTGTGATTTTTTTCTTAACTTTTTAATTTGTAAGGTCAAAATTAAAAGGAGATTTTAGGTGAGAGGAAAGGGACACTATGTCTCTTTTATTATTTCACTCTTTCTTTTAAAATTACTTCTAAATATAATTTATTTAAGTTTAATCATTTTACTTCTTATCATTTTCTCTTTTGTCAAACTTTTAAATATGTCCTTAAAGATTAAAAAATAGTAATAGATATATTTTTATAATAATGAACATTTATTTATATTTTTTAAAATTATCTTGAATTTATATTTTCAAAACTATTTTATACGTCAAACTAAATGAAGTACTGAAGTATTAACTTCAAATTCAAATAAATGTTTATCTTTAAATGCATGCACAAATTAAGGAAGATATTAAATAAATTTTAATATTAGAGTAATTTAAATATACTTTACAAAATTATGCTTATCTCTTAATCCCATTTATTCTCTCTATCCCTCTTACTTAAATACTCTTCTAGTCATTCATTTAATAAAAGTAGAATGAGAAAAAAAATAATTAATATTTTTTAAATTTTCCAAAGGGATAGATAATTGTGAAAAAGCAAAGGTTTGAAAATGAAGACTTATTTAAGAATAGATGTAATATCAAATTATTCTAAAGTGTATAAATTTTTATAACTTGACATATTTAGTGGGAACTTTCAATTTAACACATGAATTAATAAAAATCAATTTCCATAAAATATTATTCAGCT
Organism: Pterocarpus macrocarpus; assembly: GCA_031439585.1. NCBI lineage: Eukaryota > Viridiplantae > Streptophyta > Magnoliopsida > Fabales > Fabaceae > Pterocarpus > Pterocarpus macrocarpus. The sequence goes on from CM062522.1 coordinate 54,281,415, forward strand.
GAGTAAAAATATTAAAACTTAATTCAAGTGTACATTTGGTTGTATATTTATAATTTTGATCCTTGATGATGTTGATTTTGTTAGAATTGATTTTATGTTATGAGCAATTTTAAAACAAAATAATTTATGTAGCTTTAGTTAAAATCAATTTTAGATCTCAAACCCGTTAGAACAAAATGCAAAAGAGACCAAATTGTAATGCCCGGGTCAAGAGTCACACGAATTGTGACACTTTGTTCTGTCGGACCCTGTGAAAGCTCTAAGTTTGGACCCTATGCCCCCTTGGAGGGCTATAGGTTTGGGATATTTTCATGGGATCAAAAGTCCCGGTAATTATTCCTTATATATCAAAGAATTGAAGAGCGATTTTTAATGAATTTTTGGAAGTTATTAACCCTTTTATTTTCAAGCTTGAAGTTTAAGAAAATGTAAGTTTTCAGAAGTTTGTACTAAAATCCAAAAGTTGGATTTTGATTCTTAAGGAGTTTGATTTTTCCAATATTTTTATTGGATTCAAATGGGGGATATTCTCTTATTTACATTTATGTTTTAAAGTTGACATTAACTTAAAATTAAGAAATGTAAATAAGTATATGATGATGTTTGAGAAGAGTTTGGAAGAAAAAAAAAAAAACAGAGACTGGGCGCCTAGGCGCCCAAGGCCGCCTGGCCGCATCTGAAGGTGGTGTAGCTTTAGGTGGGCGGCGCCAGTGACCAGTCGCTTGGCCTTGGCGCCACGGGCGTGATTAAAAGAAGAAGCTCGAAGCTTCTCTCTCTCATTCCGCCATCTCTCTCTCACTCTCTTCTTCCTCTCTTATTCTTTTCTTCCTACATGAAACCATCCATCCTTCATCAATTTTACTCAAACCCACCACCAAAATCCATCATCTCCTCATCATTAGCCAAGCTTTGGGGTTGATTTCTTCTTGGAGCTCTCTCTCTCATCTTCTAGTGAGAGAAAGTGATGGTGGGAGAAGACCCACCATTCTCCTCATGCTCTACCGCCTTCCTCCACTCTCTAAGGTAATTTTTGAGCTTAACCCTCATTATTATACCATGGATTAGTTAGTTTATCTTTGAAATCAAGATTTGAGCTCATGAGGAAGGGGTTGGGTTTTAGAAATTTTGGGGTTTTGCCCTTTGGGGCTAATCCTAGTAAATTCTTAGAATAGTTATGTTGTGGAAGCCTAATAGTTGTATTTGTCATGTTAGATGCTCTCCAGAATCTCTTGGTGGCTCTAAGACTTCGTAGAGTTGGGCTCCTTTCTTTCCAAACTTGATATGTGAGTGCTAGTATATTTATAGCTTATTCTTATTCTTAATTTCCTATCTACATGCCAAAAATGTAATTTAGTGAAGCTTATGAAAGAATTGAATTAATATGTTTTACTCCGTATTTATACGACTCTTGACATAATCATGATAGTTATGTGTATATATATATATGTTTAAGCATAGAAGTGTGGGACAAGCTCTTATAGAAGCTAATTTATAGTATCTAAATAACATGAAGGTTCAAGTTATCAGAATTTTTATGTTCTTAAAGTCAATATTCTGAGTTATTGGATATAAAGAACAGTTACATTTCGATAATTGAGAAAGAGCTCTAGATGCTTTAATTTGAAAGTATTATACTTTGAAACTATATTCGATAGTACATTTATTTTGTATATTTGGTGAATTTTGATAACTATGTTTATTAAGAATACGGAAGATTCTTGAATCTTATTATCCTTTTAAAGTTATAAGCAAGAAACTATATGATTTTTAATAAAGAAAAGTGTTATTGTCAAGGAGTTAAAAGGAAATGTGTTTTCAAGGATTCACATGAGGCATGGCAAAGACCCAGCAAGTGTGAGTGCCTTTCTAAGGGGGGAAACTGTAATAGAACTGTTTGCTAATGACAACAGCATTAGCCTTGGTGCACCTCGTATAACCCAGCTAGCAGGGTGATTGTTAGCCCGGCATGTCGGCCAACATGTCCGGTAGATATAGTCACGCATAGGCGTGAGATCAGTTACTGCTGGGCAAGCCCAGTCAGGCAGTTATTTTCTGAAATAGAATCCTCCCCTAAGTTTTTCATGAGGTTGAACAAGTATTTATTTTCTATGTTTTGAGGAAGTATTTCTATATTATGCATTTATGTTTAAGATTCTTATTTACTAGCTGAAACTGTAATTAGGTGAAGTTGAAATTGAAATTTACGGAAATTCCTTGAAGTTATCATATGTTTGAAGTCATGAGCAAGGATACATATGAGTTGATATAATAAGGTTTATATTCAATTGAATTGAAAGGTGCTCAAATGAGCCATAAAGAGATTTTAAAGATAAATATATTATGCCTCACTGAGTCTGTATGACTCACTCTTTCTTCCTTTCCATGTTTTTAGACAGGTGCAAGATTATGCTCAAGCTTCCACAGCTAATTAGAAGTTCAGCATCTAAGTTTAATTGTAAAGTCTCTAGAAGTGCTCCATTAACCTACAGGCAGGGTCCTCCCTGTGTTAGGTCTTATGTTGTTATATGTAATTAGTTTAAATTCCAATGATTATGTATTTAAGCTTCTTGAATAGTTATGTAAACATTTTTTTTTACAAGTGATTATGATTTAAATTCTCATTTTGTGTGCTGTGGGGTGCATTCAGAGAATGCCTGGATCCCCAATGATTTTGTGTGTTTGGATTGTTGTGCAGGTGGAGGATCCGTATTTGGGAATAGTCCTAAATACAAAGGAGACTCTGCCCGATTTTCTATTAGAATGAAGTCTAAAGTAGGCTTGCTAGGGATGTGTCCCTATGCGCCGGTCATGACTTAGGTTAGGTCGTGACACAAATGCTCGACCAAAATGAACAGAACACGGGTCTGCCTCCCTAAAGCCCCATTTGAGATGTTTTGTGTAACATTTTCTTTTTCATAAAATGTTTTATATTGAGTAAAATTTAGTTTCTTTAAATAATCTAAATATTTATCAATGTATATAAATTTATTTTACAATAATAGCTAATTAAAAATTAATCAAAGAATTAAATCTTAGGCGTTAACTCTTTAAAGTAAGAATACATAATAGTGATGATAATTTCAAAATATATTAAAACAAGAACGATATTAATTTAGAAATAATATTAAATTCTAAAGTTATAATTAATACTTAATTTTAGTAAATAAAGTTGAAAAGAAAATAATATTTAATCCTTTATAAAATGAGGAAAGAAACCGGTAAGTTTCATTGGGAGTTCTTAGTCAATGCAAGTTACTCTAAAGTTCGGGGATTGAAAATATGAGGAAATTGTCATAAGCCTTTATGATGATGGTGGACGAGAGTTCATTGAAGCTGTGCACATGCCAATGTCCGATGAGAAATTATTGTGGTTGGGAAGTGGTCATAACTTGGCCTTTTGTGTGGTGGGGAGGTTGTCATAGCTTGGCTTTTTGTTTGGTGAAAGTCTTTATAATGATGGTGGAATTCAGTTTGTAGCACGTGCAAATGCCAATATCGAGTGATAACTTTGCTTTGAATTTTCATTTCAAGAATTCTGTTATGAAAAATGCTATTTTTGAAAAAAGATTCTTTTGGCATGCATTTTTTATAGGTTAAATTTCTAAAAATATTTTACATATTTTCAAATATATCCTTGACGGATGACAAACAAAACCATGTTGCTAAGGGTAGAAATTTAAATCATCCTAAGATGCGTCTTGTGCCTTCGTTGTTATTGGAAAGCCAATCGTTTACCATTGTCAAGAAATTTCTTTTAGATCACCTATGGTCCACACGTCTAAGTCCACACGTCTGAAAGCATTTAGACCTCAAAATTCGTGTTCTTATGTGTCAATAATTTGAAAAGAAAATGTTTATTCTTCAAATTGTTTATATATATATATATATATATATATATATATATATATATATACACACACATTATCTAAAAAGTAACTTAGGATTTTTTATATGAACTTTTTAAACAATATTTTCATTATATTGTTTGTTTAAAAGTAAAATTTTGTTTATATTTAAATATATTCTGTCAATGTTATCTTTTTTTGTTTATTCTTTAAAAAATTATGTTTTGAAAATTTCTTTGAAAAGCACAAAAATATAGATTTTATAAAAAAAAAAAACTAAGTTATATTTTGCCTAGTGTCTTGACTGGTCTGTTTTTTTTTCTAAAAAAAATGCTCGAATATACTGAAAAATTGTAAAGTGCAATATTTAAAAAAGATTTTAAAAAACTTGCCTTGTCAATAAGTTTGTGCATGGTTTTAACTATGTTTTATCATGTTTGGAAAATATGTGAGGGTGAGGGACCCGTATTTACGGATGTTGGCTAATATGGACTTGTTAAAGCTTTACAATGGAGAAGATCCCCACTAGCATAAGGCCAAACATAGTTGTTGTGATAGTCTTTTGAACGCTTGCCCGATGAGTAGGTTCTTACTAACTGCAAAGTCAACCACTAGTCAAGAAATATTGGGGAGGACAACTTAGATTTAGATCAAAATCCTTATATATAGGATAATAAGACAACAATTTTACCATTGTGCTAAGGCCTCAACCTAATATATATCAAAGTTGTTATTTGGAGCTATTAATGTCTTCAAAGAGTGTGGACTCACACATGCACATAGGTTTTAGACCTAGTGCAAATTTGTGATCCTTCCCCTTCGAGTAATATTTATCGCATTGCTACCTTTTGCTTATTTAAGGTTAAATTAATTTGTAAGTCCCCTACAATTTTAACATAGTTTTAGATAGGTGCCAATACTTTAAAAGCTTTTAAGTAGTTTCTTATACTTTAAAAATATTGTAACTAAGTCCCTGCCATAATTTGATCATTCATTCTCCATTATACTACACATGTACGTGGTTATTAATCATGCTATATTATGCTAGATATACCATATGAACTAAGGGTGTACAAGGAATAGGTTGGGTCAAGTTGAACTAGACCTAAACTCATCGTGATGTTTTAATTGAGTCATTTTTTACAATCTAGATTCGACCCGATAATGGCCCAAAAATGATCGAGTTTGATTGTATCAACTTCAATTTAGACAACATATAATAGTTTAAACATTATACATAGTAAAATCATGAATTTTTTTAAGTTCAAAACAAAATTCAAGACGTATTTACAATAAATATTTCAAAATAAATTATTTCAATACAAAGATAATATCATGTTATATAAAACATATTAATTGAAGTATAAATATCACGACCTACACCTAGACCTAGACTGTGACTGGCGCGTAGAGGGCATTGTCCTCTATCAAGCCTGATTGGGAGATTTATAGAGCACATGCAATTTTTGAACAATAGCACCACTACACTAGGGCACCTGCGCGTGTTGCAGGAATACTACGAGACGGATGACTTCAAGATGAAGGTGAGCAAGGCCTTTACCAAAGGGTGGGTTATTCCACACTGGTGGCTCCACCACCACTGAACACACCAAGGTGCAGATGGTAAGTAGTGCAAATTGCATTTAATTTTACATTCACTTTATATTTTAAATTATGCATGATTATGTGAAGTTAATTTGAAATGCAAAGGAGGGATATGAATGAGGAATCCACCCTTTGTGAGCTATTTGGATAGATATACACTCGAAAGGAGGACAAGTTGCAATGGGTTGACCAACATTCAGAGGCCACATGTGAAAAATCCCAAACTTCCTTTAATTTTCCATTATATATATATATATATATATATATATATATATATATATATATATTATACAGGGATCAAAAACATATTTAAGCCAACTTGAATTAATATATGATCATAGAAATTAATTTAAAAATATTATAAAATTAAAAATATGTAGAATGAAATAATTATATAAATAAAAAGGCATAATTGCAAAATTTTTGTTGAATAAATCAAGTTATTATAAAGAAAAGTTACACAAATTAATTTTACATAACAACTCATCGTTGAAAGTGCAAGCTGTTTTATAAACCTTTTTATTTTTTCAAATTTTATTTAAAGATCAGACAACTAAAGAAAAAATATTACGTTTCTATCTTTCTCTTCTTTATTAAAAAGTTTATTTTATTTCACTTTCCCTCCACTTTATTCAACTTCCTAGTAATAATTTATAAATGCCAAACTGAAGAAAAAAAAACTAATCATAAAATTAAAATTTAATTTACAATATATTCTTACAATATTTTAGTGAAAATACAACCATTAAAACAAAAGCATTTATTTATTATTGAATAATAAGTAATTTTAAAGTGAAGATTTTATAAAATAATTTCACATGACAACAAATTATTAAAAGTGTAATTTATTTTATAAAGATGTCACGACTCTCCATAGCCGTGACCGGCGCATAGGGAATTTCCATTCCCTAGCAAGCCTAACCAAAAAAAAAATCTACGTAAAAACTGACGGAGTTTCCCCTAAAACTAGGACATTCCCAAATATACAAAATCTGCAAAAATGTCCAGACAATCCAGCACAGCTTAAACACAATTACACATGTCTATGTACATACATATAATTATAGTTTGGAAACCTTACATACATAAGGCTATCAAAAAGAGTTGTGTAGCTAAAGTAAGTTCAACAAAATAACATATTTGCTTTATTAGGCTCAAAATGAAAAACTAGATTGATACAACATGATTCTAATCCAACCCCGGACCCTGCCTGTAGTTCATGGAGCACTATATCAACACAAGCCATGGCTAAACAAACAATAATCCAAAAGAGAAGCCAAGGCCCTTCCAGTGGCTCACCAAAATAAAGGGCAAGCAGAATTCCTAGTGAGCAGGAGGAAGCGAGAACACGCCTCAACGGCTAAATCTGAAATAGATAAGGAAACCACAGGGTGAGTTATAAAACTCAGTGAGAAATAAGGTACTCATAGGTGGCATGAGACAAGCAAAAATATCCAAACCATACTTTAAATTATGAAGACAGAATATAAATATTTTCTCTCAACAAAAGAAGTTCTGAAATATTAAGTTCATATCATGATAAAACTTCAAGGGAGAATCCTATTCCAGACATAGCTGCCTGACTGGGTGGCCCTGTGGCCTAACTCCAGCAGTAAATACTAACTTCACGCCTGTGCGTGTCTATAATCTTCCGGACATGTTGGCCGACATGCCGGCTAGCAATCACCCTGCTAGCTGGGTTATACGAGGTGCACCAAGGCTAATGATACTGTCATTAGCAAACAGTTCTGTTACAGTTTCCTCCCTTTTGGAAAACTTTACTAATAATAAAATCCTTGTCAACAACTCTTCTTTAAATATAACTTATACATGAAATTCTTAAGTCTTGTCTCATGCTCATAACATTTAACATACACTGAATGTAAATTCTAATTATTAAACTAGAGTTTAACATAGTTTCATGAAGAATTTAGTTCCAAACTAAAAACAATATAAATTTGAATCATTTTTCAAAGTGGTTAACAACATGAACTTGTACCATACATGCATAATTTCATATGAAATTTATCTATGAGTACACTATTCACTCACAGCCAAGATTTCAATTCAACAGCTTAAGTGGGTGGTGCCTCTGAGCCAACCGGAGCCTCCCCGGAAGAGTCCAAAGCTACAAAACATATAAAACTAACATAATAAGCTTCTAGAAATCAAACTCAACCCCAATCAACCCCCAAACATAAAATCCCCAAATTGAGCCTAACTTTCTTCACCCCAAAACCCATACTCCACTCCAAGCAACAAAAAAGCTAACCAATCTATGACTAAAACTAGGTAGAGAGTAACGATAATTTACCTTAAAGCCTTGGAAGGAGGAGTGGAGCAAGGGAGGAGTTTTGGGTCTCCTCCACCTTCCTCTTTCTCTCACTTCAAGAGGGTAGAGAGAGAGAGAGAGAGAGAGAGCTCAAGGAGGATGATGGTGATGAAGAAGAAGATGTGAGAGGATGGATTTATGAGGAAATCCAAAGAGAAGGATGATGGATTGGAGAGATAAGTGAGAGTGGAGGGTTTTGTTTGAAAGATAAACCTAAGAGAGAGAGAGTTTGAGTGAAAATGAGGGAGAGAGAGCCGAAACTTTCTCAAAAAGTCGGACAGTGGGTGCCTAGGCGGTCATCTTGAGCGCTGGCCAACACCTAAACGCCTTCAATTATCTTTGGCTTGGGCGCTGGGCAGCCATCTTTGGCGCTGGCGCTAACAACTAAACGCCTTCAATTGTATTGTGGCGCTGGCGGCGGTTTCTAGCGCCTGGGCGCCATAACCCTTGAAACCTAACATGCTGATAACACTGCTGGCGCCTAGGCGCACAAATCTGGCGCCTAGGCACTGGCACCCTGAAAAATATTTTTTTTTTTTTTAAATACACACACTTTTCTACACATATATCTAATCCTAAGGCATGACATTCTCTCCCCCTTAAAGAAATTTGGTCCTCCAAATTATGCTATATTTACCTTGAGGCTTAAATAAGTATGGATACTTAGAACGCATTGCATCTTCGGATTCCCAAGTGGCTTCCTCAGTTGTATGATTCCTCCAGATCACCTTTACTGAAGTTACTTCCTTTGAGCGTAGTTTCTTTACTTGCCGATCCACTATAGCTATCGGTTCCTCTTCATAGCATAGATTCTCATCTAGTTGAACCATTTGTGGTTCAAGGACATGAGAAGGATCATGTATATACTTTCGAAGCATAGAAACATGGAAGACTGGGTGAATCAAGGATAAATTGGGTGACAAGGCTAATCTATAAGCTCTTTGCCGATCCGCCCAAGAATTTCAAAGGGACCGATATAACGTGGGCTAAGTTTTCCCTTCTTGCCAAACCTCATCACACCCTTCATAGGAGAAACTCTAAGAAAAACACGGTCTCCAACCGAAAACTCTAATTCTCGTCTTGATTGTCCACATACGCTTTTGCCTACTTTGGCGGCTAAAGTCTTTCCTTTATGATACGAACTTTTTCCAAGGAGTCTTGGACTAAATCTGGCCCCAGAAGCTTAGCCTCACCAATTTCAAACCAACCAATCGGAGATCGACAACGCCTTCCATATAAAGCTTCAAAAGGTGCCATTTGAATGCTTGATTGGTAGCTATTGTTATAGGAGAATTCAATCAGAGGCAAGAAAGCGGCTCCAATTCCCACCAAAATCCAAGACACAGGCCCTTAGCATATCCTCTAAAATTTGAATAGTCCTCTCAGATTGTCCATCCGTCTGAGGATGAAAAGCAGTGCTGAGATCCAGACGTGTGCCTAGGGCTTCCTGAAAGGCTTTCCAGAAATGAGAGGTGAATTGAGGCCCCCGATCTGAGATGATGGATACGGGTAACCCATGCAATTTAACTATCTCATCAATATACATTTGTGCATCTTGAACCACACGAAAGTAGTTTTCACCGGGAGAAAATGGCGGAGACTTTGTCAATCGGTCAACTATCACCCGGATGGAATCAAATCCCTTAGAGGTTCTTGGTAATCCGGTGTGAAATCCATTGTAATGCGCTCCCACTTCCATTACGGTATTTCTATTTGTTGGTGAAGACCGGTGGCCTTTGATGTTACGCCTTGACTTCTTTGGCGGACTAAGCATCGAGAAATAAAGTCACCAACATCTTTCTTCAGACCTTCCCACCAATACAATTGCTTCAGGTCTTGGTACATCTTAGTCGAACCCGGATGAATGGTGTATCTGGAATTATGAGCTTCTTCAAGAATGATTCTTCTCAACTCACTCACATCAGGCACACACAAACGGTTACCATGCCTTAAAGCACCTTCTTGATCTAAGGTGAAATTAGAATTCTTGCCACTTTGAACATCTTCTATTAGCTTCCTTAACTTGGGATCCTTGCTTTGAGCTTCTCTAATTTGTTCAATTAAAGAAGACCGAGCTCTAAGACAAGCCACAAGTGCTCCAGACTCCTTTAATTCAAACTGTACACCTTCTAACTCCAACTTGTGAATTTCTTCTATTAAAGGTCTTTTAATAGGAGTTATGTGGGCTAAACTACCCATTGATTTCCTACTCAAAGCATCTGCCACAACATTTGCTTTTCCCGGGTGGTACAATATTGAGCAATCATAATCCTTTAACAATTCCACCCACCTCCGCTGCCTCAAGTTCAAATCTTTTTGCTGGAAAATATACTTAAGGCTTTTGTGATCCGTGTAAATCTCACAAGCCTCGCCATATAGATAATGCCGCCATATCTTTAAGGCAAAAACAACTGCTGCCATCTCCAAGTCATGGGTGGGATAATTTTGCTCATGCTTCTTAAGTTGTCTTGAAGCGTAAGCAATTACCCGACCATGCTGCATCAAAACACACCCAAGACCTACCCTTGAAGCATCACAATACACCGAAAATCCACCTGGACCTGAAGGCAAAACAAGAACCGGAGCTGTGGTTAAGCAAGTCTTGAGCTTCTGAAAACTCTCCTCACAAGCATCCGTCCACTGAAACTTCACATTCTTTTGGGTTAGCTGAGTCAATGGTGCTGCAATCTTGGAAAAATCTTTGACAAAACGACGATAATAGCCAGCTAACCCTAAGAAACTACGGATTTCTGTGACTGTGGTAGGTCTTGGCCACTGCTGTATAGCTTCAACCTTTTTAGGGTCCACCATAATTCCTTCCTTAGACACTATATGACCCAGAAATGCTACCTTGTCCAACCAAAATTCGCATTTAGAGAATTTAGCATATAGATGATGATCTCTTAGAGTTTGAAGGGCAATTCGCAAGTGCTGCTCATGCTCTTCTTGGCTTTTGGAGTACACAAGGATATCATCGATAAAGACAATTATGAAGCGGTCCAAGAAAGGTTTAAAGACACGGTTCATCAAGTCCATAAAAGCAGCTAGGGCATTGGTTAACCCAAAGGACATTACTAGGAACTCGTAATGTCCATAACGGGTACGAAAAGCAGTTTTTGGAATATCCGCTTCTTTAACCTTCAACTGGTGATACCCAGAACGAAGGTCGATCTTGGAAAAACAAGAAGCTCCTTGGAGTTGGTCAAACAGGTCATCTATGCGAGGCAAAGGGTACTTATTAAGCATTGTCACCTTGTTCAGTTGACGGTAATCCACACACAACCTTAGAGACCCATCCTTCTTTCTTACAAATAAGACGGGAGCACCCCACGGAGAAGTACTCGGACGTATGAAACCCTTGTCTAACAAGTCTTGCAACTGCTCTTTCAATTCTTTTAATTCTGTCGGTGCCATGCGATAAGGGGGTATAGAAACAGGTTGAGTGTTCGGGAATACATCGATTCCAAACTCAATTTCTCTGTTTGGCGGCATTCCAGGCAATTCTTCTGGAAATACATCCTGAAACTCCCTGACCACGGGAACTTGTTTTACATTTGGGATTTCGGCCTTAACATCCTTAACCACAGCAATATAACCCTCATTTCCCTTGCTCATAAGCTGTAGAGCATTAAAAGAAGAAATTAAGCTGGTAGGAGTGATACAATGACTCCCTCTATAAACACATTGTAACTGCCCAGGAATCTCAAATCTCACTTCCTTCGAATGACAATCCACTGTGGCATGACAAGAAGCTAACCAATCCATTCCTAGGATAACGTCAAAATCAACCATATCTAAGAGCATTAAATCAATTAGGGTGTCCATACCGCACACACAGACCACGCAAGATTTGAATACCAACTGAACCAAGAGTGATTGCCCCATAGGGGTACCAACCAAGAATGGATCGTCTAATTTTATGGGACGCTCACCAAATCGAGAGGCAAAGTAAGGGGACACATATGAATGTGTAGACCCCGGATCAAACAACACATGAGCATTATATGAATGCACTTGAAGTATACCTGCCACTACTGCATTAGAAGCTTGAGCATCCTGACGTGTCAAAGCATAGAGGCGTGGCTGTCCTCTTCCTGCCCTCCCGGCTCCTCTACCGCTGGTATTCACACTTGCCAGTCCCTCTGCAGATACCCCAGAAGTAGCACCCTGAGATGGTGGGGAGAAAGAAGTAGATGGAGCAACTAGCGGAGCAGAACCTCGACTAGACCCTCCTATCAGTTGGGGGCAATCTTTCTTAAAATGGCCTTCTTGACCGCAGCCAAAACAAGCTGTTGATCCCTTACGACACGCGCCTGAATGCGGTTTGCCACAACTCTGGCAATGTGGCCGGGCTTGGCCAGAATGTTCGAGTCCTAGTGTACTTTGATATGATGCACCACCGGCTTGAGATGCTGTGATAGGAAAGTTCACTGGGTTAGGCCTAGATGGTGCAGCCCCTCCCAAGTGAACCCGTTCTTGTACGAGGAACCTGAACTCCTCCAGAACTCGAACCACCAGAAAAGAAACCCTTAGTCTTTGGCTTCTTAGTTGCTTCCTTAGAGGCCTTCCTCTCCATTTTACCAGACTCAATTAGCAATGCGGCATTCACCGCTTCAGCATATGTAATCTTGCCAATCTGAGGAGCTAGGGTGGTGAATAAAGGATCTACCAACCCGCGAATGAATCTCTCGACTCGCAATGCTTCAGTGGCCACTAGATGAAATGCATAGCGAGAGAGCCGTGTAAACTCCATGTCATATTCTGTAACTGACATTCCTGGTGTCTGCTTGAGCTTCTCAAAGTCGGCTGCAAGATTTGCCCTCTTGCTAGCAGGGAGAAATCGAGCCATGAAAATCTCTGAAAATTCCTCCCAAGTAAGAGGAGGCAAAGCAACTGATCTCCCCCTTCGGAGGGTTTCAAACCACTGCTCTGCTATCCCGTCCAAACGATAGGCCGCTAACTCCACCGCCTTTGTGGTTGAACATTCAAGGACCCGAAGAGCCTTGAGAGTCTTGTCCAGAAATAGTTGAGGGTCCTCCGTCATAAGATTCCCCGTAAAAATAGGGGGGTCCAACTTAAGAAAGTCTTGGACCGTGACATCCCGTCCCACTGGAGGTAAAACTTGCACTCGTTCCGGGGCTACTGGTGTTGCAACTGCCTCTTGGGGTTGTCCTCCAACCCGCCTCGATCGACCATCATTCCCACGGAGTTTCAATAGCCTGGTGGACTCATGGATCTCCGCAACCACCTCAGGCATAGCCCCAGTAGGGGCAGGCTCCTCTGCTTGCCTGGCCGTTCTTCCACGGCCTCTGCCCCTTGGTCGACCACGACCCCTCCCTCTTAACACTGGAGAAGGGGCTCGGTCTGACTCAGCATCAGGGGTTTCTTGATTTGAGGCTCTTCAAGCCTGAGTACGTCTCCTTGGTGGCATCTCCGCCTATTAAAAGAGAGCTTGATTAACACATTCTTAAGATTAACAAGACCAAGACAAGAATACTTAAAACAAGAATACAAGAATGAACATCCTAAAGGCCTCGGATGGTGTCACGTCTGGTGAAAATGGGCCGGCTTCCATTTACACAGTCGTGACTACACCTAAGGACACTTGCTCCATGAATCACAGGGAAACCTAGGCTCTGATACCACTTCTGTCACGACCCTCCATAGCCGTGACCGGCGCATAGGGAATTTCCATTCCCTAGCAAGCCTAACCAAAAAAATCTACGTAAAGCGTGGAGTTTCCCCTAAAACTAGGACATTCCCAAATATACAAAATCTGCAAAAATGTCCAGACAATCCAGCACAGCTTAAACACAATTACACATGTCTATGTACATACATATAATTATAGTTTGGAAACCTTACATACATAAGGCTATCAAAAAGAGTTGTGTAGCTAAAGTAAGTTCAACAAAATAACATATTTGCTTTATTAGGCTCAAAATGAAAAAACTAGATTGATACAACATGATTCTAATCCAACCCCGGACCCTGCCTGTAGTTCATGGAGCACTATATCAACACAAGCCATGGCTAAACAAACAATAATCCAAAAGAGAAGCCAAGGCCCTTCCAGTGGCTCACCAAAATAAAGGGCAAGCAGAATTCCTAGTGGCGGGAGGAGCGAGAACACCTCAACGGCTAAATCTGAAATAGATAAGGAAACCACAGGGTGAGTTATAAAACTCAGTGAGAAATAAGGTACTCATATGTGGCATGAGACAAGCAAAAATATCCAAACCATACTTTAAATTATGAAGATAGAATATAAATATTTTCTCTCAACAAAAGAAGTTCTGAAATATTAAGTTCATATCATGATAAAACTTCAAGGGAGAATCCTATTCCAGACATAGCTGCTTTGTTGGGTGGCCACTGTGGCCTAACTCAGTGATAAATACTAACTTCACGCCTGTGCGTGTCTATAATCTTCCGGACATGTTGGCCGACATGCCGGCTAGCAATCACCCTGCTAGCTGGGTTATACGAGGTGCACCAAGGCTAATGATACTGTCATTAGCAAACAGTTCTGTTACAGTTTCCTCCCTTTTGGAAAACTTTACTAATAATAAAATCCTTGTCAACAACTCTTCTTTAAATATAACTTATACATGAAATTCTTAAGTCTTGTCTCATGCTCATAACATTTAACATACACTGAATGTAAATTCTAATTATTAAACTAGAGTTTAACATAGTTTCATGAAGAATTTAGTTCCAAACTAAAAACAATATAAATTTGAATCATTTTTCAAAGTGGTTAACAACATGAACTTGTACCATACATGCATAATTTCATATGAAATTTATCTATGAGTACACTATTCACTCCATGACCAAGATTTCAATTCAACAACTTAAGTGGGTGGTGCCTCTGAGCCAACCGGAGCCTCCCCGGAAGAGTCCAAAGCTACAAAACATATAAAACTAACATAATAAGCTTCTAGAAATCAAACTCAACCCCAATCAACCCCCAAACATAAAATCCCCAAATTGAGCCTAACTTTCTTCACCCCAAAACCCATACTCCACTCCAAGCAACAAAAAAGCTAACCAATCTATGACTAAAACTAGGTAGAGAGTAATGATAATTTACCTTAAAGCCTTGGAAGGAGGAGTGGAGCAAGGGAGGAGTTTTGGGTCTCCTCCACCTTCCTCTTTCTCTCACTTCAAGAGGGTAGAGAGAGAGAGAGAGCTCAAGGAGGATGATGGTGATGAAGAAGAAGATGTGAGAGGATGGATTTATGAGGAAATCCAAAGAGAAGGATGATGGATTGGAGAGATAAGTGAGAGTGGAGGGTTTTGTTTGAAAGATAAACCTAAGAGAGAGAGAGTTTGAGTGAAAATGAGGGAGAGAGAGCCGAAACTTTCTCAAAAAGTCGGACAGTGGGCGCCTAGGCGGTCATCTTCGGGCGCCTGGGCGCCATGACTGAAATGCCTTCAATTATCTTGTGGCGCTGGCGCCATCTTTAGGCGCTGGCGCTAACAACTAACGCCTTCAATTGTATTGGCGCAGGCGCTGGCGTAAACCCTGAAACCTAACATCTTGATAACATCTTTGCGCTAGGCGCCTAAATCTGGCGCCTAAGCTGCACCTGAAATTATTTTTTTTTTAAATACACACACTTTTCTACACATATATCTAATCCTAAGGCATGACAAAAGATAAGTTAATAAGTATCATACAATTAAAAAATAATTTCTTTTTTCCATCTTTCTCATTTCTTGAACCTTTTAGTAAAGTAATTTGGAAGAGAAAATTCACTGATACATTCTGAATAATAACTCATTATTAAAAGTTTGATTTGTTTTATAAGAATATATACTTTCAATTTTTAAGTGAACTCAAGAAAAAAGAGGTTCATTTTATTTATGTATTCTTCCATTTTCTTCAGCCTCTTAATAACACAATTTTGAGCAATACATACATACACACACACACACACACACACACATATATATATATAATTCAAAGTATTATTTATTTTATAAGGATATTTAACTTAATGATTAAAATAAATTAATTCATTTTCTCTCATCTCCTTTTTCTTTGAACTTGTAGTAAAGTGACTTTCAAAGAAATTTATTTTCATAAAAGTACATTTTATATAAAAACTAAATATTGAAAGTATAATTCATTTTATAAATATGTCTACTTCCAATTTCAAGTGAGAATCAAACAACTCATAAAAAAATAATTTAATTTTTGTCTTCCCTTTTCTCTAGCCCTTAGTAAAGTAATTCTGGAGAAAAATTGTTAAAAAAGAATTGTTTCATATAACAACTCATTAGCAAAGTGTAATTCATTTTATAAGGATATTCATTTCCAATTTTGAAGCCAAATAAATATTACAAAAGTTATTACAAAACAGCACATAAATAAGCCAAATAAATGTTGAAAAATAATTTAAAATATGAATTATAGTGGATTATGGTTAGGAAAACTGAACTGGTTTGACCGAGAATCGAACCCTAGGCCAATTTGGTCATCTTCCTTAAATCGCTTGTCCTCAAAACTAGTGAGGAACCAACTAGAATCGAGTCAAACTGGCGAATTGGTTGATTTGTTCGAGTTCTTTTTTTTTTTTTTTTAATTTTGGTCAAAACATTATCGCTTCTTTCAAAAAAGAAAAAAAAAGAAGCTCAATCAAAAACCTTGATTCTTTTGAGACATTTATTTGCTATATACTCTTAAATTAATTTAAAAGTGAAAAACTGAAAATAGTTATTATATTGTCTATGAATACTTCCCAAAAGAAATGTAAATGAAGATTAAAGTAAATGGATTTTGTATTTAAGATGTTTGATAAAGTGTCCTAAAACATCCCCATGTAATGTAATAGGAAATGATGAAAACGTTATTGGACAAATTTTTATTATTTATAGCTTTGCCCTTGAACTTTTTAGAAAATGATATTTAGGTCCCTATATCAATAGGATTAGTAGAATAAGGTTTTAAATGAAGCAAAATCCCATACCGAAAATGTAGAAACCTAATTCTTGGCCAATTGAGTCAGGGAGGCGTCAACATGTAAAATGACGTGGGATGCCCCTAGATTTGCCCAAAATTACAAAAATATCATTAGTCACAAAAAAAAAGAAAACAGAATGGCCCTAAATTGGTAAAATGATTAATTTATGTCGTTAATCGATTTATTCGATTTTATCAAATAAGTAAGATTAATTAGAATTTAATTAAGTGTTAATTAGAAGAATTAAGCTTAGATTAAGATAAGTACATAGGAACTCTCACAAAACTATTTAGTAATGATTTGCCAGTTTAAAGGAAATCGGTAAAGATTCGGTATTTTAAACTGCTGGAACCGAATTAACCGAATTTATTACACCAAAACCCTAAGTTTAGTGGCTAATGATTTAGCCACTTCATCCCCTAAGGTTGGTGCCATTTCCACTACAAAGGGAGAGAGAGATTTGCTCAACTCATCACCACTCACTTCCAACGAATAAAAACCTGGCTTTCCAACTAACCACATCATAACAACTTCAATTTTCCCTTTCTACTCCAAACCGACCCTCTTTCCTTTGTAGACCCCCCCCATCATTTGCTCTCATCTTCTTTCTTCCTCACTTCACCTCTCTTCCATTCTTAAGCTCCAAGCACCTCCAATACCAAAGACCTTCATCTAGTCAAGTTACATATCAATCTAGAGGTAAGATTCAACCTCTTTATTAGATTTTCTTGTGAATTGAGGCTGTTGTGAAATTCATTTAGATGCATGTATTTAATGTTACAATGAGTCTATATGAAGATTTTATGGTTGGATTGTTATGCATAAATTGGGTTTGAATTATTATCTAGTGAAAAGAAGAAAACATAATGGACTAGGTCAAGAAACCCTACAATAATCCACATAGTGGAGTGTATGGCTCTGCCTAAAGCCATCGAAATTCAATGAAACTATTTTTATGTAAAAATAGACATCTAGAAATTTCCAACCATATAAATTGTAAGGCTATTGGATAAATATTGAAGGAGATATGATTTTTTGAAATTTACCTAGGAATCTTATATTTTGTTCTGGGCAGTACAGGTTATGAAGGGTATAACTCATACTATATAACTCGAAATTGAGTGAAACCAAGTTTTTTAGAAAAAGACATAGAGTAACATTCCATAAAAATTTCATAAATAAATTAAATACTTGCTATTCCCAGTAATTCCTTTAAGTTGCCTTAAGTCTTAACTGGGCTAGAATAGAGCAGCTAGAGTTAATCAAGTTCATGAGCTCATAACCCAAATTCTACTAATTCAAATTAAATGAAACTTATTGGAAATGAAAGATGGTCAATTAGCTTTAAAATTATATAAGTTTTCATGCAAATCCATTAATATTTTTATTTTTGGTAGATTTTTACATTAAAATATCTAATTCTACCCAGTGTCAGGGCAATCTTGAAAAAATCTTAATAACTCAACTTGTACTTATCAAAACTTAATAGGACCAAACGAAACTAAAAATAGACAATAAAGCTACAACATAGTAAAGCTTTAGGCCTAAATAAATTAAGATGAATTTATGGCATAATTTATAAAATTAGGCAAAATCAAAGACTTAAGACAGAATTTAGCAAATTGAAGTGCATTAGCCAACTTCATTGAATCAAAAACCCTTGAATCTGGAATGATCCACGAATAAGATTATTATTGAAATTCTCTATTAAACTATTATAGCTGTTGATGTATGATTGTGATAGATTTTGGTACTTGGCTGATTGTTTGTTTAAAAGGCACTATTCACAGGAAAATGGATTTGATTAGTCATGCTGCCGAATTTTTAGTTGAAGTTTATGAAGTTATGAGTGCTTATGTTATGAGGAATTTATGATATGAACAACTATACAATTATAAATATTCTGCTTGCAAGAATGTTTCATAATAAAGGTACAAGAATGCATATGACCATGTTATGCTGATATGATCTTGATTATTTTTATGAGAAAATGCATAATTATATATGAATGAAGGAAGAATGTATGAGATCGCTTCACTTAGAGGCAGTTATTTGGATCCCTCCTAGTGGAGGCAGTTAAAAGACAAGATGTAGATCCCTTCACCTGCAGGCAGTTATTTGGGTCCCTCTTTGTGAAGGCAGCTAAAGTTATGAGATTCCTCTACCTTGGAGGGACGTAGCCAAGATGAGACCCCTTCAAGACTAGAGGCACATGGGTTTCCTTGTGGATTAGTACTATGTGATGATGGTCACAAGTTGAGCTCATTCTTAGATCAGGCTACCCATGGGTAATAAAGATTAAAGAAAGACTAGATACAAGTAAAGGATGCACTTGAGAACGGTGATACGTAACGCCTATATATGCCAAGAAAAGAAAGCAAAGAATGTTAAAAAGAGACATAATCACTTGCATCAAATGTATTATTACACTCATAACTGCATATTATTTAGTTGTTTTTCGATATGCTATGCTTATGCTTCAATTCTTTTCCCTACTTAGCAAGAGACTAATTGCATCTATATGTAGACATTAATTATTCTACTGCATTTATGTTTGGATTCTTTCTTTGATTAATAAGTGTATGAATAAAATAAACCCTACTTCGGAATATATATTTTCAAACTATAAAACTGAAAAATCTATTAAAATGTTCACTTTTTTCATAATAAACCGAAGTAGCTAGAGATAATAATGATAACACGGTATGTGGTAGTTAATTGAATCCTACTGAAAATTTATAATTCATACTATATTTCTGTATTATCTCCAGATAGTTCAAGAAATATTAAGGACGGCCAGAGATTGCTGTCAGACAAGGTCCGTTCAGGTAACAGTAACAACTCCTGATTATGTTGCTATGACTTAAGCATGGTACTATGTCACGACCCAATCAGGACCATGAGCGGTGCATAAGGGACAAGTCTCCTAGCAAGCCTTCCATCACACATTTTTCAAGAAATTCGGATAGAGTCTCCTTTGTATTTGGGATAATTCCTAAACACGGGTCCTCGTCCTGTACATAAAAACAAGCACATTCATCCATTGGGGATTCAGGCATTTTTATAATACTGCCCACAGAACACAACAAAATAAATTTTAGAATATACACAAACATATATAAACACATGCATATATCATTTGAAGCCACTTAATCCAAATACGAATTTTTCCTTCCTTTGGCAATTCAATCATTCTAACATACATAATCCAGCAAGGGTCAAACCCTGCTTGTAGTACCATGGAGTTATACTACTCTAGGGATACAACAACGAACTTAAAATTCCAAATGCCCTTAATAATAAGGGCTCACCGAAGAAGCAGAACCAGCTACAAGGAACAGGGAAAATTGAATCCCAAAATGGTACCTCTATCTGAAAAGAAAGGAAGAACAATGGGTGAGTTTTACAACTCGGTGAGAGTAAGCTATCTCTAACCTATGTGAGACAATGTACAAACTTTTAAATAGTAAACTAAATCATATAGATGAAAAACCAAATAAAAATCTTAGTTTCAATTATCATTTAATTCTCTAAAACTCATGGAAAACTATCTATTCCGGGATAATCTATCAGGAATCACACCTAGGTGGCCTTTCCTTCATGTGATTCCTGTATTCCGTCACACACCACTCCTTGAGTGGCTGTGTATTTTCTGTTACGCACCACACCATGTGTGTGGCTGTGCAATGTCCATCACGCACTATTCCCTTGAGTGGCTGTGTAAATTATCATCCGAGGTGCACACAAGACTAACATATACTGTCGTTAACCTACAGATCCTGGCCTAGATTTTCCCAAGTCTTTCCTTTTACTATATCACTTGACATTTAGCATAAATGTTCTCACGCCAAATACTCAATCGTTTAGTCATACTATTCTAATATATAAACAATCCTCAAGGTTTCACAAAAATCCATTTGTTTCTTTTCTTATAAAAGCAATATTCATAATCTCATTATACCTTTCACTTAGTATTGATCCTCATAAGACCAATCATCATTTTATGCATAAAATTTAAATCATATCATTAAAGAAAGACAAAAGCTTTACCAGTATCATGCTTCAAAGATTTATAAAATTTCATAGCTATATATATATTCAAATGATTAGCAAGATTCATCGAAAATCCCTTCATTGTTGCGTGTGAGAATTTTTTAATAAAACATGCATAAGAGAAACAATTATCCACATAAAACAGCCACCATGATCCAAATCATAATTCCAAGATATTCCAATTCATTTACATATACATATTATATAAATATACTAGAAAATAAGTTAGGGATAACTATCTACTCACAGACTTATCCCTAATTGCGAAATCTTTAAAGCCACGGGACACGGAGCCAAGAACCGGACTTCCAGCCGGATATATCACCGCAATTAAGACAATCTAATTCAATATCAATCACTAAGACCAAAGATTAACCCAATTCATTCTCAGATAACAAAACTCCCAATTCTTCTAACATAGGGCTCTATAGAAACTTATTATTGGAGAAATAATTCGTAATTCATAGGAAAGGAAGAGGAAAGGAGTTTAAAGATTACCTTTGAAAAAGAAAAAGAGAGAAGGAAGGATTGACAGTTTTAGTGTCACCTTCTCCAAGCCACAAAATCCAACAAGATTGATGTTGGAAGGAGAAAAGAATGGAAATTAAAGAAAGGATTTGATGTTATGTGAGGAAATATGGTGTGATTTGATGGAAAGAGTTGTGTTGGGGGTGAAATGTTGATGAAGAAATGGGTTTTAGAGAGAAAGGAGAGAGTTTGGGGATAGAGAGAGAGTAAAACTCATAAAAATGTAGGGGGAGATGCGTCTATGACCTTATATAGACCCATGGTAATCGATTACACAGTCTGGTAATCAATTACCACAAACCCAGAATGTTCTAATCGATTACCAATCCATGTAATCGATTACAACAAGGAAAAGCTTAGCATGAAAGCATACAAAGAGACTTATAATTGATTACAGATCCTATATAATCAATTACCAACTTCAAAAACTTGATTCTCTCCTTTTGCAGTCCCTTCCCAAGTCCAGGATATTGCACATACTTATTTGCATTTATGTTTTAAAGTTAATGGAGAGTACATCTTTAATTTTACTCTGCATTAACTTTAAAACATAAATGTAAATAAGGGAGTAGCCCACATTTGGATTCAATAAAAATATCTAAAAATTCAAAATCTTAAAGAATCAGAGTCCAATTTTTGGGTTTTAGTACATTTTCTAAAAACTTGCGCTTTTATAAGCTCTTGCATTAAAAACGAAGGAGTTCCTCATTCTCTAAAATTTGTTAAAAATCTCTTTTCAACTCATTAATGTCCAGGAAGCTATTATTGGAACTTTTGATCTTAAGAAAATACCTCAATCCTATAGTCCTCTGAGGAGTCATAGGATTCAGACTTAGAATTTTCAGGATTTGTGGTAGATAATAGAAATCTCATGTTGGGGTATTACATACTGTGTTTGGGAGGGTGTTACATTTAACCATAGTAAATGTTAGTTTATATTAGTTAAGTTATTGTTAATGACTTAATATGGTTTTTTTTACTTTCTAATTAATCATAATAAACCTTTGAATCAGTGCCTTGATCAGTTCGTTATCTAGTTCGATTTTCTTAACCAGTCAACAACTTGTAATGAGCCTTATTACAGATTTAAAATAAATTTAAAAGAAAATGTCTGAAATCTTTATATTTAAAAAAAAAAAAAAAAAGATTCGATGCACAATTTGCTGGCACTTGCAAAGTTTTCAAATTATAGGCTCTGAAATATTAATAGTATGAATATGAATATGAATAGATAGATTATTCTTTATTAAATTGGATTTTTTAATAATAGAAATATATTTTTTGCAAGAAAAAGAAATTTTTTTGTCATGAAAATTGAAATATATCTTAAGATCCTTATTTGATAACTACCATTAATTGATGTTTAATAAAAAGGTTAGTTCCTCAAATATACTCTACTCACATAAAATGGGTCAGACAGATGAAAATATATAAATTCTAAATATAACTAATTAAAATAAAATATAGTAAAAAATAATTAGTGCATAAGGAATATGCAAAATTATGCCGCACCAACGTAAAAGTTTTTTTTTTTCCTAAGAAAATTAATTCTTTTATTTCTCAATTAGGTTTGCTTAATTAGTTCAAGAGTTTCTTTCATACTTTCAGATGCACACATTTGAATTAATTGTCTGACGGAAATTAATATTCTGATTAGAGGACACTGTTATCCTAAGGAGATCTCTACGAGTGTGTCTCAAACGGGAAAAAAAAAATACAAGGATTGATTTGATTTATAAATCAAATTTTGTGTTTAGATATTCTAAAAATAAGAAGTTTCATTTATCAAATACCATAGATTTGATTGCTTTATATTTTAAAATTGGAAGGATTTGATAACTTGATAGGAATTGATTTGATTTTAAAGTTTAAGTATAAATTAAATTAAATCAATTTTATTTTTAATCTTTCAAACATTATCTAATGCTTTTTAAATCGGAGGAGATTAACTTGTACTAGTGTTTCTTAAATTCATATTTTACACCTTTGAATAATTTTTTGTTGAAAAGGTTTTTTTTTACAAAACTAACTATTGGATTGAAAGTTCATATTTTATAGATCATTTCTATAAAATTTTACATTAATTCAAAATTATTTAATATATTTTTTATGTATATTTAAATCAACGTAATAAATATTTCTTAAAATATATGTAAAAAAAAATTATTGATGTCCAATTTTTTTTAAAAAAAATTTGGCACAAATGATCAATGTGATATATGGTTATAATTCAACAGTTGGATTGATAAACGATACATTTTATGAAAAGTTATTGTAAGTGTATCAAATCTTACGCTAACATCAATGGATCCCTCCTCATTTTAAACATAAGAATTGATTTTTAAATTAATTTAAATTCTATTTTATATAATTATTCCAAACATAAGATTTAACTTATAAATCAAATTAATTCAAATCAAATCTTGATTTTAATTATTCTAAACACTAGCTAGGTGACTAAGCTTTGCAATTTCCAAATGCACAGGCACAAATCTCTTGATCAGTAATCTTGTGTGGTTATTGTCTTTTCTGGTGAAATTTCCCATTTCTTCGGCTACAATTAAGCCTCCATATTTGATGAAATATTCCCCACTGTACACAAAAATTCTTTACTTACAAAACGTTGTTAAGTCGATGCTGTAAAAATTTTTTTTTTTTTTTTTTGGTTATATGAAATACAATTTTTTCAAACTGAGCATAGTCAAGCAGCAAAGTCCCAATCTCCTCTGGTGGTCTTCAATACAGACATTAGAACCCCCAGAGAGAGCCAAATGAGCTAACAGATCTGCTACCTTATTACAATTTCTACGAGTAATCCACAATCAAAACCAGAAAACCAAGAAGCATGTAAAAAGATATCTCTCATAATAGAATCATTCTATGAGAAATCCTCCATCGAGTCCTTGAGCTGCTCTACACATCCTTAGCATCCCCTTCAAGATAAACACTATGAAACCCAAGTTCCCAAGCAAATAGCAAGCCCTCTCTTGCTGCAATCAACTCTGCCTTGTGAGGATCAATACAGTCGTATCTCACATAAATACATATCCTGCCATGAAGTTCCCTTCGTGGTCTCTTATGGCCACGAATCCTTTTCTCATTCGGCAGAGACAGTGAGTAATCCCTCAAAGCAGCTAGTGTTTTCTGTCTCAAATCTCAGTGGGGTTGGTTGCGGACTTACCTTGCCAAACCTGCTTACGAACCACCTACACTGCAAGCCAAAGGTTGATCATAGTTTCCCATAAAAATATTATTTTTTTCAAGATGTGTCATATCACTATATTGTATAACCTAACAGGTAGCTAGTTTAATTAACTAGCATTAAAGTTATCAAAGCTAGATATAAGATGATTTTAGTAATAAAGTTCAATTACTAGTATCCTAGACTCTTGACAACTATAACTTAATTAAATTTGCACATGATGAATTAAAATCAGCTTGTGATGAATTTGTTTGTTAGTTGTAAATAGCTAAGGTAGGTAAAAGTCTATTATTGCTACTAACTGATTTTCCCTCCATCTTTTCGTGAGTATCAGATCATGTATATAAGAACTAGCACTCAGTTGAATAATCAGATGAGAATTCATTCCTCACTTTTCCTCATTTTCTCTCTAAAGCTCTCTTCGATCTTGTTCTCTGATATAGATATAGGTAGATGTTATAAGACCATTATTATCAAAAGAATTATCAATTTTGCACATTAACTATTTTGAGACTATTCTGACTGCTACATATATTCCTAGACCCGTTCACACAAGTCCAATTCCTGAATTAGAAACCACAAACGTCTGCATGAATAAGGCTTCAGTACCTTGCAATGACGCAGTGCAACTGGGTAATTAAGGAGGATAATCAGTATTCAGCTCAACGATATGGCTAATGATCACCTGTCATAAACTTGCGCTTCTTAGCTTAGGAATTCAAATCATCACCAATTTGAATGCTGCTGCTACTTCCGCTACGCATCATTGTTGCGTTTAGTTGTTCCAGATCCTGCGGAAATACCCAACGAAATCCACATCTCTTCACCTCAATATGCAAACCTCGAGGCTGGGGGTCCATACAGGTTCGGAATCCGAAAGTACCATCATACGGACGGTAATGTCTTTCTAAAATACAAGTGAAATGTTCTTCAGTGAAATAAAGTAGCCATAGGTGATCTGATTCGGCTGTGATCAAATCTTTCCTAAAAAGCAGTCGAGTAATACCAGGCCACCCTCCAATGCGATACCCAAGCCCGCCGAGTTCCCGTTCATTACCCAAATTAGTTGGATCATGGCATGTCGAAAATGCCACACAAAAAGCAACGCCAATCCAGTTATTGTCATGCATAATGGCAGACAAATCCATGCTTATTGAACTACCCTCAATCTGATTTTTGAACCACCACGGTATCTGATTACCAGGAATAACAACATTAAAATCGGGAGGGTAGCAAAATGGCTGTCGTGGAACCTGTCAAAAGAAAAATTAGTTGGGTTTGAATAAGATTTTATTCTTGGCATCTTCTTTGACTTAGTTTTAATTCTTATACTTTTTTATGTTTTAATCTTTATAGCATTACTAATTTGGTTTTGCCTTTAGAATTGGATATCAATTTTTAAATTTCTTACCTTCCAAAATTTTAGTCCTAGTTACACTTGCTACTTTCAAAAAAGAATTGACGCCTAGTTTCACCAGAAAAAAAAAAAAAAAACAGTACTTATAGCTTAACTTATTTTAGTTTGGATTCTTGTCAAAATAAAACTTAAATAGTCCATTATTTTTTTTAATTTATAAAGCTTGAAACAAAAATTTTACTTAAGGTACAAATTATTTGAATCAACCAATTGTTATTAAAAATGGATTGAAGATAAAATTTGACGTAAATACAAAGAGCAAAATGATATTTAAACAATTAGTTGTGTCTTAGTTCTCACAATAACAGAAGAAGAGAGACGGTAGGTGGAAATATGGAGAGAGTGTAGCACACCTGAAGGAATCGTTTCATCCATGAGCGCGCCTGAAGGAATCGTTTCATCCATGAGAAGGCCATGATATTGCAGCAATCCGTTTCGACCAATTTCGGGCAGTTGAAAATATATAAACCCTCTGTAAGACAAATGGAAAAAAATCCTCTTCTTACTACCATGGCAAAGCTTAATGGGAGTTGAGGCAAATATTTAAGTTGCATGCAATGCTCCAAGTTCAAACATGTAAGTGTAGAAAGCTCCTTGATGCTAGAAGGTAGCCTAACAAAATTGTTTCCCGCTAAGTTTAGCTTTTGTAGGCCATGTAAACTTCCAATAGCATCATCGATTTCGAGTAGATTGCAGAAACTTAGATCAAGATGACACAAATATTGGAAACTAGGCAAAGAAGGCAACAATGAACCAACAGAATCTCCATGCGTCTTGGAACAGAAGAAATGGATAAGCAGCATAATCATTTTGCAGATGGAGGATGCTGAGTTAAGATGGATAGCAAGTTCACTTGTAAAAAATTTGGAACAACCAGAAAAATTTAGAACTTCAAGCGAACAAAGATCCAATATCTTGTTGGGGATACTGACAAGATTTTCGCAGTCTTTCAGATTCAATGAAGTGAGCTTTTTTAGAAGGCCAATGGATGGATCGATCCGCTCAAGTTTTATACATCCCTCCAGTATTAGCATCTCAAGATTTGTCATGTGACTAAAATCTGGAGTCTTTATAAGATTTCTGGAGTTATGAAGATCCATAAGTCTCAAATTGTTCAGAGGCTGCAGCGAAATGCCAAGAGTAAGAGACGAAAATAATAATCACATTTAAGCCTTCTTTTCATTCTTTAATAACTCCAAAGAAAAGGGAAAAAAAGATAAGATAATTTATCTTTTTAATTTGTTCATTTAAAAAACAAAATACAAAGAGAATATTAATTTAAACTACCATTGCGCCTTCCCATAGTTGTTTGATGTTGCTTGAAGGCAGGATCAATTTAACAAGGTTATCTGGCTGAAAACTTGGTGGCAAACATGTGAAAGGATAATTTCCCCACTCAAGAAATCTTAATTTATTGGAAAGATGATTGAGGCATCCTGAAAAATTCACTCCCCAAATTCTGAGCAATCTAAGTTGATTCATTTTTGATAGAACATCAGCCTTCATTGTCCATTCACTTCTTTTGTAAAGATCTTGACGCAAAACGATGGCTTCAAGATTTTCTGCTGCCTAAAGCATTGCAAAGAAATAAAGTGTTAGATCTTCTTGAATTTTACAGATTCTAGAAAAATGAGAACCTAAGATCTAATATTGAAAAACTATCTTACCATATTGGCTAACATAACTTTGTTGAGATCCTCGTAGTCCCACAATCTGCTCCACTTTATTGGTTCATTGGGTGCTTTTTCCCGAACAATACTCTTGCCTAGTTCTTTCAACAAATCATGCATTTGAATTATCCCTTCTTCTTTAGTTATGAGTGATTTGCCACTGAGAACGCTTATACCAATATCAGGATATAAATCACGAATATCTAAAATTTCCTTCACATATGTTTCAGACCAATGGGTAAGGAAACAAGCAATATCTAAAAATATTTCCTTATACATATCCTCTAATCCATCAAAACTAATTCGAAGCACGTCCATAATATCTTTTGTTGGATTTTTTCTTAAGCTAGCCAATGCAATTTCCCAATCACAGACTTGTGTACCAAACAAAAATGAGCCCAATACTTTAATTGCTAGTGGAAGGCCATTGGCATAGTTTAGTACATCATATACCAACCTTTTATAATCGCTCTTAATATCATGAGATCTGAATGCTTTTGTGCAAAACAATTGAAGAGAGTTATCCCTATCCAAGAGTGGAACATTGTAAATTTCATCAATTCCATGCGCTCTTAAGAGATGCTGATCTCTAGAAATTACGATGATTCTACTTCCTGCACCTAACCATTCACGATACGCAACCGAATTCTCTATTTGCTCAACTTGATTAACATTATCAAAAATTATAAGAGCCCTTACATGTCCTAGCCTACGTCGTATCAAATCATCGCCCTTAGAAAGATGGCATATCTGAGGTTTTTCTTCATTTAGAATTTGACAAAGAAGTTGCTTTTGTGCACCATGTGGACCACAATCTCTATGGAGTTTGCTTACATCATTAATAAAAAAGTGAGCATCAAATTGGCGCCAGATTCTCTTATATAAAATAATAGCAAGAGTTGTTTTTCCTATCCCACCCATCCCCGTAATTCCAACAACTCGAACTTCATCACTATAGCCCAAATGTAGACGCTTCTCCAATTCTTCAACGGGAGATTGCCACCCAACTAGCTCACTGGGAAGAGTTGAAAACTTATGACCCAAAATATTTAGTGTCTCTTCAACAATTTTTTCAATCTCTACGTACTGTGGCCTGGATGTTTAAAGAAAAGCAACACCAAATCACCACCTTAAAAATCATGAAAAATTCTATAATCCTAGATATATTGTACAAGATAACAGAGTTTTCCCTCCCACCCCCCCAAAAAATAAAATTTCTTAAATATTATTCTCAATAAACATGTACTAGGATCGTAAATCTAGGAAAACTAAATTCCTAAAAAACAATTTACATAGGTACGTAACTGGGTGTATATTTGTAATTAAGTAAGATTTTTTAAGCAAACATTAAATCTGTTTAATCGATTATTGTTGTAGTGTTACTTGTAAGCCTTCGAACATGAAGAAGATTACCCAGAAAAGACTTAGATACACATTTAGTAATAAAAAGATGATAGTTTATAGCTCCCCTATTTTAATTTATTTGTCAATTTAGATAATTTGACATATTCATAAATCAATATATTTAAATACAAATTAAAATGAAGGGAATACCATTTTTATAACTCGACACGTTAATTATTATATTAAAAGCATAATAAAGGTAGAAAACATACATAATCTACGATGCTGATATGTCGAACTATAAAAGTACAAAATATTTTTTTTTTATTAGGAACATCTATAAGAATTTCTAAGGGTACTTACTTATTCCTTATATCCCAGCCAGCGAGGCTAGCCGCTCGTGTGAGAACTCCCCTCCAACTTTGCACCATCTCCGGATTTTCTCACGAAGACATGTTCGTGCTCAACAAAAGCTTCCCGTAATTCCTAGTGCTTTCCCACCTCAGATGGATCCACATCATAGAAAATAGGCAAGACACGTTTCCCTGATTCTCTCACGCAATCGAAGATCTTTACTAGTTCACGCAAGCACCACGTGGAGGAAGCGTAGTTGCGTGAGAAGACAACAATAAAAACATGAGACACTTCAATAGCTTGTTGGAGCTCCGACCATACAGGTTCCCCTCTCTCGAGCGTTGTGTCATCCCTGAAGGCTAAGATGCCGTTTCTTTGGAGAGCACCAAAGAGATGATCAGTGAAACCGTTACGTGTCTCACCTCTGAAACTCACAAACACATCATATTTCCATGTCATGCGAGATGAAGAGCCAATTTGGATGCTTTCGCAAGCCATTGCGAAACCGGAAGCTAATTTTGATGGAGAGGATGTGTAATGTGTTTTGGACTGACTCTGAAGCTGCGATAATGAAGAAACAGTGGGTAGGAAAGAAATATAAGAGGATTAAGTCATCCCAAAGACGCGTCTTTTTGGTTCGAGACTTCTCAGTCAACGCAAGTACTTTGAATTTCGGGGATGATGGAAATGCAAGGAAACTGCCATTGCTTTGCTCCTCGTGCCGTAAAAGTCTTTGCTATGATGATAGGAGAGAGTTCGTCGAAGCCTGCGAAAATGCCAATAAGAAATTATTGTGGTGGGGAACTTGTCACGTCATAACTTGGCCTTGTTGGCAGTGAAATGCCAATAATGAAAGTTCGCAGAAGCAACCGCAAATGCCAATATATGGGATGATAACTTTGCATTGGTGGTGGAACCCACCATTAATAAAGCTGAAATAGCTTCCAGTGATTGATAGGACAAAATTCCACGTATCATCACTCCATCGTCATTCATTAATTACTCATATCGGATTGCACTGCCAGAGCCTTAGGCGATATTTGTGAGTTTTACAAAAGATGGAAGAAAATAATTTATAATGAAAAGGAAGAGAAAAATAAGAAGTAGATTAGGCACTTTTCTATTATGTTGTTTAACAATTTTAGTGAGGAAAGAGAAAATAAATGTGTGTGATTTTTTTCTTAACTTTTTAATTTGTAAGGTCAAAATTAAAAGGAGATTTTAGGTGAGAGGAAAGGGACACTATGTCTCTTTTATTATTTTACTCTTTTTTTTAAAATTACTTCTAAATATAATTTATTTAAGTTTAATCATTTCACTTCTTATCATTTTTTTTTTGTCAAACTTTTAAATATGTCCTTAAAAATTAAAAAATAGTAATAGATATATTTTTATAATAATGAACATTTATTTATATTTTTTAAAATTATCTTGAATTTATATTTTCAAAACTATTTTATACATCAAATTGAATGAAGTACTGAAGTATTAACTTCAAATTCAAATAAATGTTTATCTTTAAATGCATGCATAAATTAAGGAAGATATTAAATAAATTTTAATATTAGAGTAATTTAAATATACTTTACAAAATTACGCTTATCTCTTAATCCCATTTATTCTCTCTATCTCTCTTACTTAAATACTCTTCTAGTAATTCATTTAATAAAAGTAGAATGAGAAAAAAAATAATTAATATTTTTTAAATTTTCCAAAGGGATAGATAATTGTAAAAAAGCAAAGGTTTGAAAATGAACACTTATTTAAGACTAGATGTAATATCAAATTATTCTAAAGTGTATAAATTTTTATAACTTGACATATTTAGTGGGAACTTTCAATTTGACACATGAATTAATAAAAATCAATTTCCATAAAATATTATTCAACTGAGTAAAAATATTAAAACTTAATTCAAGTGTACAGTTGGTTGTATATTTATAATTTTGATTCTTGATGATGTTGATTTTATTAGAATTAATTTTATGTTATGAGTAATTTTAAAACAAAATAATTTATGTTGCTTTAGTTAAAATCAATTTTAGATCTCAAACCCGTTAGAACAAAATGCAAAAGAGACCAAATGCTAGACCAAAATGAACAGAACACGGGTCTCCCTCACCAAAGCCCCATTTGAGATGTTTTGTGTAACATTTTCTTTTTCATAAAATGTTTTATATTGAGTAAAATTTAGTTTCTTTAAATAATCTAAATATTTATCAATGTATATAAATTTATTTTACAATAATAGCTAATTAAAAATTAATCAAATAATTAAATCTTAGACGTTAACTCTTTAAAGTAAGAATACATAATAGTGATGATAATTTCAAAATATATTAAAACAAGAACGATATTAATTTAGAAATAATATTAAATTCTAAAATTATAATTAATACTTAATTTTAGTAAATAAAGTTGAAAAGAAAATAATATTTAATCCTTTATAAAATGAGGAAAGAAACCGGTAAGTTTCATTGGGAGTTCTTAGTCAATGCAAGTTACTCCAAAGTTCGGGGATTGAAAATATGAGGAAATTGTCATAAGCCTTTATGATGATGGTGGACGAGAATTCATTGAAGCTGTGCACATGCCAATGTCGGATGAGAAATTATTGCGGTTGGGAAGTGGTCATAACTTGGCTTTTTGTGTGGTGGATGAGAAATTGTTATGGTGGGGAGGTTGTCATAGCTTGGCTTTTCGTTTGGTGAAAGTCTTTATAATGTGGTGGAATTCAGTTTGTAACACGCGCAAATGCCAATATCGAGTGATAACTTTGCTTTGAATTTTCATTTCAAGAATTCTGTTATAAAAATGCTATTTTCGAAAAAAGTTTCTTTTGGCATGCATTTTTTATAGGTTAAATTTCTAAAAATATTTTACACATTTTCAAATATATCCTTGACGGATGATAAACAAAACCATGTTGCTAAGGGTAGAATCTTAGTCCACACGTCTGAAAGCATTTAGACCTCAAAATACGTGTTGTTATGTGTCAATAATTTGAAAAGAAAAAGTTTATTCTTCAAATTGTTTTACCATTGTCAAGAAATTTCTTTTAGATCACGTATGGTCCACATGTCTGAAAGCATTTAGACCTCAAAATACGTGTTCTTATGTGTCAATAATTTGAAAAGAAAAAGTTTGTTCTTCAAATTGTTTATATATATATATATATATATATATATATATATATATATATATATATATACTTAGGATTTTTTATATGAACTTTTTAAACAATATTTTCTTTATATTGTTCGTTTAAAAGTAAAATTTTATTTATATTTAAATATATTTTGTCAATGTTATCTTTTTTTTGTTTATTCTTTAAAAAACTATATTTTGAAAATTTCTTTGAAAAGCACAAAACTACAGATTTTATAAAAAAAAAAAAACTAAGTTATATTTTGCTTAGTGTCTTGACTGGTCTGTTTTTTTTCTAAAAAAAATGCTCGAATATACTGAAAAATTGTAAAGTGCAATATTTAAAAAAGATTTTAAAAAACTTGCCTTGTCAATAAGTTTGTGCATGGTTTTAACTATGTTTTATCATGTTTGGAAAATATGTGAGGGTGAGGGACCCGTATTTATGGATGTTGGCTAATATGGACTTGTTAAAGCTTTACAATGGAGAAGATCTCCACTAGCATAAGGCCAAACATAGTTGTTGTGATAGTCTTTTGAACACTTGCCCCATGAGTAGGTTCTTACTAACTGCAAGGTCAACCACTAGTCAAGAAATATTGGGGGAGGACAACTTAGATTTAGATCAAAATCCTTATATATAGGATAATAAGACAACAATTTTACCATTGTGCTAAGGCCTCAACCTAATATATATCAAAGTTGTTATTTGGAGCTATTAATGTCTTCAAAGAGTGTGGACTCACACATGCACATAGGTTTTAGACCTAGTGCAAATTTGTGATCCTTCCCCTTCGAGTAATATTTATCGCATTGCTACCTTTTGCTTATTTAAGGTTAAATTAATTTGTAAGTCCCCTACAATTTTAACATAGTTTTAGATAGGTGCCAATACTTTAAAAGCTTTTAATTAATTTCTTATAGTTTAAAAATATTGTAACTAAGTCCCTACCGTAATTTGATCATTCATTCTCCATTATACTACACATGTACGTGGTTATTAATCATGCTATATTATGCTAGATATACCATATGAACTAACAATGTACAAGGAATAGGTTGGGTCGAGTTGAACTAGACCTATACTCATCGTGATGTTTTGATTGAGTTATTTTTTACAATCTAGACTTGACCCAATAATGGCCCAAAAATGATCGAGTTTGACTGTATCAACTTCAATTTAGACAACATATAACAGTTTAAACATTATATATAGTAAAATCATGAAATTTTTTAAGTTCAAAACAAAATTCAAGATGTATTTTACAATAAATATTTCAAAATAAATTATTTCAATACAAAGATAATATCATGTTATATAAAACATATTAATTGAAGTATAAATATCACGACCTACACCTAGACCTAGACTATGACTGGCACGTAGAGGGCATTGCCCTCTATCAAGCCTGATTAGGAGATTTACAAAGCACATACAATTTTTGAACAATAGCACCACTACACTAGGGCACCCACGCGTGTTGCAGGAATACTACGAGACAGATGAGTTCAAGACGAAGGTGAGCAAGGCCTTTACCAAAGGGTGGGTTATTCCACACTGGTGGCTCCACCACCACTAAACACACCAGGGTGCAGATGGTAAGTAGTGTAAATTGCATTTAATTTTACATTCACTTTATATTTTAAATTATGCATGATTATGTGATGTTAATTTGAAATGCAAAGGAGGGATATGAACGGGGAACCCACCCTTTGTGAGCTATTTAGATAGACATACACTCAAAAGGAGAGCAAGTTGCAATGGGTTGACCAACATTCAGAGGCCACATGTGAAAAATCCCAAACTTCCTCTAATTCTCCATTATATATATATATATATATATATATATATATATATATATATATATATATATATTTATATATAATTCTAATGTACACTATGGTGCCTTATTAATTAATTTGTTTATTTTCAATGTAGAATGAATATATCTAGTGACTTGAGGAGGCATGGAGCTAGCACTCGCAATAAGAAGGTGATAATTGCTCTCCTGTTAATGAGGATTACATCTAGTTATAGGCTGTGGGTGGCCCTTATAGGGGCTGCATATGCATAAAATAGACTTACTATTCAGGTGATAGTATGTCCCCTGCATCTATGACCGGATCATTTGTTGCAAAGGATCATGAGGTTTAGGATCGTGTGCATGCATTAACTTTTTAACTCCTAACCTAGCACAAGAAGGCAAAAATAAGAAATAAGAAGATGTGAGAGAGCATGCAAACCTTCATGCAGCAGGTGCATGAGAGCACCTTAGCTGATGTTTCTCTTCCGCCTGTGCCAGAGGAGTCATTTGACAGCTTCGACTCTCCTCCGACACTGATCCGGACGATGGTGTTGTTGTCAATGCCAAACTCAACCACGTGGATCCCAACTATCATTGACCATCATTCTATTCTTTTTTAATTGAATTGTATACTTGAATATTTTGATATTTATTTGAATAACTTATTATTATTATTATTATTGTATTGTGATTATATATGTTCATTTCTTTATAATTTTGAATAAAAAATTAGAAATAAATAATAAAATATATTAAAAATTAAATATAAAAATTAAGTAAAAATATTGTGTAAAAATTAAATAAAAATAAATTAAAAAATATATTCATTAATCACCAATGGGCCATATGTCGTCTCGATCGTAGTGAGCAAGAGCAGCGCTGTCATTCGTTGACAGCTACTCTGCACCACTCCTCCACTGTCCACCTCGCTCCGCACAACTCCTCCACCAACAATTGTCCACCTCACACTATGCCGCTCTTAGTCTGGTCATCACAGATCGGAGCTCTTCACCACACCTCATGTCGCGCAGTCACCAATCTGTGACCGTCACTGCCTCACCAATCGCATAACAACAACCATCAAGTCTAGAGTAGAAGCAGCAGCTTTGATTGGAGATCCTCACCTCACCTCGCTCGTTCATTTAGTCTTTGGAGGGATTTTTTTTTTTGTATTTCAGCTTTATTTCTTTGTTTGGTTGATTTTATTTTATTTTTTTGGTTGATTTATTTGTAAATTGTAATGTTTTGCTAGATTTTACTTATCCAATGAGCTTGGTTTTTGGCAATTGGAATTAGTGTTCAAAGTGTTATATAGAAAGAATTTGGTTTTGGAATTTTTTTTTGGCTTCTTATGTTATAACATTTGAAGTGTTATATACAAAGAATATAAGTTATATAATTGCTTGCACCTTTGGTTCATTATATTCCATCGTTGGAATTGAATAGACGGTCTTTTAGTTTAAATTTGTGAATATGTGATTGTGAAATTATGAGTTATGACTTACTGTAATTGGATAATTTGATAGTTAAGACTTGAGAGTTAATATATATTGAATTTATGAAATTGTTATAAATTGTTAAATAGGCTTTTTGGCCTATTTGGGAAGCTAATTAGCTTATTTAAAAATAGGCTTTGGCCTATTTAGGAAGCCTATCAACTCTTCTAGAAATAGATTTTTGACCTGTTGAAGAAGCCTATTAGCCTTTTTAGACGTACGTTTTTGGCCTATTTAAAGGTCTTGATATTAAATAGACTTTTAAATAGGCTTGTAGACCAAGATTGGCCTTTTCAAACTTTTAAAAAGGTCAAGCTAGACTTTCAAAAAAAAAAAAAAAACCAATATCAAGTAATAAGTTCAGGTTCAGGCTGCATGCTTGCAATGCAGGCCAGGCCAATTTAAGCCAAAGCTTGACTTAGACAAGCCTAGCCTAGCCTATTTTCACCCCCTA
Organism: Pterocarpus macrocarpus; assembly: GCA_031439585.1. Taxonomy (NCBI): domain Eukaryota; kingdom Viridiplantae; phylum Streptophyta; class Magnoliopsida; order Fabales; family Fabaceae; genus Pterocarpus; species Pterocarpus macrocarpus. The sequence goes on from CM062522.1 coordinate 54,317,639, forward strand.
TATAATAACTCGTTATTGAAAGTGCAAGCTATTTTATAATTTTTTTTTCAAATTATAAGTGAAGACCAAACAATTAAAGAAAAAAATTATTACAGTTCTATCTTCCTCCTCTTTATTAAAAAATTTATTTCATTTCAGTCTCTCTCCACTTAATTCAACTTTCTAGTAACAATTTATTAAAACCAAACTGAAAAAAATAAATTATTCATAAAACTAAAATTTAATTTACAATATATTCTTACAATATTTTAGTGAAAATACAACTATTAAAAGAAAAACATTAATTTATTATTGACAAAATAAGTAATTTTAAAGAGAAAATTTTATAAAATAATTTCACATAACAACTAATTATAAAAAATGTAATTTATTTCATAAAGATACATGCTTCTATTTTTTAAATAAGTATTGGATAATTAAAAAATAAATTTTAGTCTATCTCTCTCATTTCTTTAACCTTGTAGTAAAATAATTTGGAAAAAAAAATTTTACAGATGCCACATGAATTATAACCTTGTAGCTACTTTGGATGCTCTTACAAGCCATTGCAAAACCGGAAGTTAATTTTGATGGAGAGGATGTATAATGCGTGTTAGACTGACTTTGAAGCTGCAATAATGAAGAAACAATGTTTAGGGAAGAGATATAAGACTAAGTCATCCTAAGACACGTCTTTTGGTTTGGACAACGCAAGTCACTTTGAAGTTCGGGGATTGGAGATATGGGGAAATTGTCATAATCTTGCTTTTTGTGCAATGAAAGTCTTTATGATAATGGTAGAAGAGAGTTCGCCGAAGCTGCGCATATGCCAATGATAGATGAGAAATTATTGTGGCTAGCAAGTGGTCATAAATAACTTGGCCTTTTGTGTGGTGGATGAGAAATTAATGTGGTGGGGATGTTGTCATAACTTGGCTTCTTGTGTGGTGAAAGTCTTTATGATGATGGTGGAATTTAGTTTGTAGAAGCACGCGCAAATGCCAATATCGGATGATAACTTTGCTTTGAATTTTCATTTCAGGATTTCTGGGATTAAGAATACTATTTTTGGGAATAACTTTTTTAGATATGTATCTTTTTACAGTATATGATGGATGGATTGAATTTTAAAAAATATTTTGGACATTTCCAAATATACTCTTGGCGAAGGGCGGCTGTCTGATAGCAGCAAGCAACAGGTGGCAATGGATGGCAATATGGGTAATTTAATCATTTTATAAAGGAAAATATTCCCTTTTCATGAAAATATTACAATCCCATATGGAGGATAGATTTATTTTGAAGGGAATATTGGAGAAAAATCAATCCCAAAAATATAATTGTCACAACCCCACTCAGAATGTGATCGACATATAGAGGACACGTCCCCTAGCAAGTCTACACTAGACCTTTTCTAAACAAAATTGGGCAAAATCTCTCCTCTATTTAGGACAATTTCCAAATACGGATCCTCCACCTACACAACAATCCAAACACACAAAAATCATTGGGGATCCAGGCATTCTCGGAATGCATCCCATAACACACAATATAGGAATTTAAAATATAATCATACTTATGAAAAGATATATGTACATGTATATTCTTGAAACTTAATCCATAAACATTATAACTCAAATTAGTCATAACTAAATTAACATATTATTTCTGCAAATTATAGATGATATGGAAAGGACCCTACCTGCAAGTTATTGGAGCATTACTAGAAGTTCTACCAATTTTACTCAAATACCAAAAAAAAGTATCTGAAACCCCACAGGAACAAGTGTTTGGGAATCCAACACTTCTAACTAGCTGTAGAAATCCGAGGACAAGCTAGCACCTGTCTAAAAACATGGAAAGGAAGAAAGGGTAAGTCATACAAACTCAGTGAGTAATAATATATCTATAACAAAAGTGGAACAAGCCTAAATATACAATTTTAGTAACATAAAATTTATAAGCATTTTCAAAAACTCATACCTTGTTTCTCAAGTAAAATACTTTATCTATGTAGTAAAATTACTATAAAAACTTCTGGTAAGGCATATATGATATTTAATCTATCTTTAAAATCTCTCTATAGCTCATTAGAGTACCTTTCAATTCAACTGAATAGAAACCTCATTATATCAACTCATATGTATCCTTGCTCATGACTTCAAATACATGATAACTTCAAGGAATTTCCTTAAATTTCAATTTCAACTAAATATAGTTTCAACTAGTAAATAAGGATCTTAAATATAAATGTATAATATAGAAATACTTTTTCAAAACATAGAAAATAAATACTTATTCAATCTCATAAAAAACTTAGGAGAGGATTCTATTTCAGAAAATAACTGTCTAATTGGACTTGCCCAACAGTAACTGATCTCACGCCTATCGTGGCTATATCTACCGGGCATGTTGGCCGATATGTCGGGTTAGCAATCACCTTGCTAGCTGGGTCATACGAGATGCACCAAGGCTAATGCTGCGCCATTAGCAAACAGTTCTGTTATAATTCCCCCTTTAGAAAAACTACACTACTGCTTTGGAGTGCTTTGTAAATGCATATGTGAGTCCTTGAAAACATATTTCCTTTCTAACTCCTTGACAATAACACTTTTCTTTATTTCAAATTATATAATTTCTTGCTCATAACTTTAAATGCATAATAAGATTCAAGAACCTTCCATATTCTTAGCAAACATAGTTATCAAAATTCACCAAATATTCAAAATAACTGTACTATCAAATATAATTTCAAAGTATAGTACTTTCAAATTAAAGCATCTAGAATTCTTTCTCAATTATCGAAATGTGACTGTTCTTTCTATCAAATAGCTCAGAAAATTGACTTTAAAAATATAACAATTTCTAATAACTTGAAACTTCATATTATTTAGATACCATAAATGAGCTTCTATAAGAGCTTGTCCCACACTTCAATGCTTATATATATATATATATATATATATATATATATATATATATATATATATATGTTTATGTCAAGAGTCCTATAAATACAGAGTAAAACATATTAATTCAATTCTTTTATAAGTTTCACTAAATTACATTTTTGGCATGTAGATAGAAAATTAAGAATAAGAACAAACTATAGATATACTAGCACTCATATATCAAGTTTGGAAAGAAAAGAGCCCAAACTCTACGAAATCTTAGAGCCACCAAGAGATTCCGGAAAGTATCTAGCATGACAAATATATATGTTAAACTTCCACCACTTAACTATTGTAACAATTTATTAGGATTAGTCTCATAGGGCAAAACCCCTAATTTCTAGAACCCTAATGTCATGCCCCAAACATAAGCCGTGACCGGCGCACAGGTTAATCTGACTCACTTAACCCTTTTTTTTTTTTTCTTTTCCTTTCCTTTGTTTCGAGACTCGGTGTTACAAATACCTCCCCCCTTAAAGAAAAATTCGTCCTCGAATTTTGAGATATCAACGTACCTTGAATATCGAAAAGGTGTGGGTATTTCTCCCGCATAATTGTTTCGGGTTCCCATGTGGTTTCTTCACCAGATGGTCCCCGCCAAATGACCTTCACTGATGCTACATCCTTAGAGCGTAGACACTTCACTTGCCTATCTATGATTGCCTTTGGTTGCTCATTATAGCTTAGGTTCTCATCAAACTCAACTAAATTATGCTGGATAATGTGAGAAGGGTCATAAACATATTTCCGTAGCATTGATACATGGCAAACTGGATGAACACTTGAAAGATCGGGTGGCAGGGCTAAGCGATAAGCAGCTTGCCCTACCTTCTCCAATATCTCAAAAGGTCCAATAAACCTTGGACTTAATTTTCCTCTCTTACCAAACCTCAGGATGCCTTTCATAGGGGAAACACGTAGAAACACATGTTCTCCTACACCAAACTCCAAAGGTCGACGTCTTTGATCCGCATAAGACTTTTGCCTACTTTGAGCAGTCACTAAACGTTCTCGAATTAATTGGACCTTCTCAATGGCTTCCTGTATCAGATCTGGGCCAACAAGTTTAGATTCCCCAGTTTCAAACCAACCAATCGGTGATCTACAACGTCTTCCGTATAAAGCCTCAAATGGTGCCGTTTGGATACTAGATTGATAACTATTATTGTAAGCAAACTCCATTAGAGGTAGATACTGGTCCCAACTCCCTCTGAAGTCTAGAACACAAGCTCGGAGCATATCCTCCAAAATCTGTATTGTTCTTTCAGACTGACCATCTGTCTGAGGATGAAAAGCAGTGCTTAAGTCCAATCGAGTTCCTAAAGCCGTTTGAAAAGATTTCCAGAATTGAGCTGTGAATTGAGACCCTCGATCAGATATTATAGACAAAGGCACTCCATGTAAGGATACAATCTTATCTAAATAAAGTTTGGCATACTGAGCTGCTGTGTAAGAAGTCTTAACAGGCAAAAAGTGTGCGGACTTAGTCAGTCGGTCCACAATTACCCAAACTGAGTCATAACCCCTTGAGGTTCTAGGCAACCCTGTCACAAAATCCATAGTGATTCTCTCCCATTTCCATTCAGGTATTTCAATCTATCGAAGCAACCCACCAGGCTTTTGATGCTCAGCCTTCACTTGTTGGCACACCAAGCACTTAGACACAAACTCAGCTATATCCTTTTTCATCCCTTCCCACTAATAGAATTCTTTTAGATCTTGATACATCTTCATAGAACCTGGGTGAATGGTGTAAGAAGAATGATGGGCTTCCTCTAATATTTTCTTCTTCAAGTCGACTACATCAGGTACACATAAGCGTTTGCCAAAACGCAAGACACCTTCAGAATCAATCACGAAGTTGGAAACTTTGCCTGCTCGGACCTCTTCCATAACCTTCCTCAAATGAGGGTCTTCTCCCTGGCTATCCTTAATATTATCCACCAAGGTGGAACGAACTTGAACTTGAGCTATTAGTGACTTTGCACCTGAAATTTCAAACTTCACCCCTCTATCTACAAGTTCTTGGAACTCCTTTACTATTGGTCTTCTAACCTTAACTATGTGGGCAAGACTACCCATGGACTTCCTACTCAAAGCATCGGCCACTATATTCGCTTTTCCTGGATGATACAAAATCATGCAATCATAGTCCTTTAGGAGCTCCATCCACCTTCCCTGCCTTAAGTTCAAATCCTTCTGCTGAAAGATATACTTGAGGCTTTTATGATCAGTATAGATCTCGCACGTCTCACCATATAAATAGTGCCTCCAGATCTTGAGAGCAAATATCACCGCCGCCATTTCTAAATCATGTGTAGGATAGTTTTGCTCGTGCTTCTTAAGCTGTCTAGAAGCATAAGCAATAACTCTCCCCTGTTGCATTAACACGCATCCAAGACCAACTCTAGAAGCATCACAATAAACTACATAACCACAACCAGAAGTAGGTAATGCTAACACCGGAGCAGACGTCAAACAACTCTTCAATTGTTGGAAACTTTGCTCACATGCATCAGTCCATTGAAACTTAACCTGCTTTTGTGTTAACCTAGTTAAAGGAGCTGCTATTTTAGAGAAGTCCTTGACAAACCGACGATAATATCCAGCAAGTCCAAGGAAACTGCGGATCTCCGTCACGGATGTAGGCCTAGGCCAATTCTGCACCGCTTCCACTTTCTTTGAGTCAACACTTATCCCTTCTTTAGACACCACATGACCTAAGAAAGTCACGCTTTCCAACTAGAACTCACATTTAGAGAACTTAGCATATAGCTTATGCTCTCTCAATGTCTGTAAGGCTAACCTCAAGTGCTGCTCATGCTCTTCCTTACCTTTAGAGTACACTAAGATGTCATCAATAAAGATGATCACAAAGTGATCCAAGAAAGTCCTAAAAATACGATTCATCAAGTCCATAAAAGCTGCAGGGGCATTGGTAAGTCCAAAAGACATAACTAAGAACTCGTAATGTCCATAGCGAGTACAGAAAGCTGTCTTAGGAATGTCTTCACCTCGTATTTTTAGCTGATGGTACCCAGATCGCAAATCAATCTTCGAGAAATATTGGGATCCTTGAAGTTGATCAAATAAGTCATCAATGTAAGGAAGGGGATATTTTTTTTTCACCATCACCTTATTCAACTGTCGGTAATCAATACACAAACGAAGTGAGCCATCTTTCTTTTTAACAAATAGCACTGGTGCACCCCAAGGAGAACAACTAGGGCGGATGAAACCCTTATCAAGAAGATCCTTCAATTGTTCTTTCAACTCCTTAAGTTCAGCTGGAGCCATTCGATATGGGGGTATAGAAATTGGTTCAGTGTTTGGAAGCAAATCTATACAAAACTCTATCTCTCTATCAGGTGGTAACCTTGGCAACTCTTCAGGAAAAACATCAGGATATTCACATACTACTGGAATCTGTTCCAAACTCCCCTATGATATACTAGTATCTGTCACCATTGCTAAATACCCCAAACAACCTTTCTTTAGCAACTTCTGAGCAACCATTGCTGAAATCAAGTTGTTTGATAACCAATCTCGATCACCTTGAAATGTGAAAGTCGGTTCACCCGGCACATTGAACTTTACCACTTTGTTGTAGCAATCTAGGGTAGCATGACAAGAAGCTAGCCAATCCATGCCCAATATCACATCGAAATCTACCATATCGAGTACTATCAAGTCTATTATTGAGAGTTTACCTCCAACTAGCACCTTACATGATCTATAAACTAAATCAGCCAATAAGGAATCACCCATAGGCGTGGCTACTATCAAATGCTCGCTCAGAAGTGAGGGGTCTCTCTTAAGGCAAGATGCAAAAGAACGGGACACAAAAGAATGTGTAGCTCCAGAATCGAAAAGTGCACGTGCTTCATGAGAACATACTAGAAGTATACCTGTTACCACGGCATTAGATGCTTGAGCATCCTGACGGGTCAAAGCAAAAACACGAGCTTGTCCTCTACCAGTCTGTCCCTGACCTCTGCCACCTAGTCCTCTACCACCTCGTGGGGTATTGTTAGATCCTCGACCCCTTGAACCACCAACATATCCTCCTGGAACTACTGGTGCTGATGCTCTACTAGCAGAAGGCTGAGAGTGTGACATAGGACAATTCCTTGCAAAATGTCCCATCTGACCACATTGGTAACACCCGGGAAAACCCTGCCTGCAAGGCCCAAAGTGCCTCTTCCTGCATGTAATGCAAGTATCAGAAGCTCTATCAGAATATATAGGATGCTAGGAGGGTCCTCTACTATGAGCAGTACTAGCTGTCTGACTGCCTTGTATGCTCTGTGATTGAGGGGGCCCTTGTTGACCCCGACGACTCTGGCTATCACCACCTCTAGAACCACCACTGCTGCGACCTTGGCGGCCACCATGAGCAACATCTGAACGTGATCTCTTACGCAAGTCACGGGAAGATCCACCTCTATCTCTGCCTCCCTACTCAATCGCCAAGGCTCTATTCAAGGCCTCCTCATATGTCATTTCGATCCCTGCTAATACTCTGAATATTTAGAGCCTCAAACCCTCAACAAAGCGCTGAACCCGTAATTCTTCTGTAGCCACAAAGTGCGATGCATATTGAGAAAGTCTCTCAAACTGAATGTGGTAATCTGCTACAGTCATCTGGTCTGTCTGTACAAGAGACTCAAATTCCCGTGCTCTGCTAACTCGGATACTCTTTGGTAGAAAATGAGCCAAGAACAAATTAGTGAACTCATCCCATGCCAAAGGGGGTGATCCTGCTTGCCTTCCGCGAAGCACAGTCTGATACCAGCCTCTAGCTAAGTCTCGTAGTTGAAAAGTTGCCAACTCAACCATCCGAGTAGAAGAACACCCTAAAGCTCTGCATATCTATGCCACATCATCCAAGAACTTCTGAGGATCTTCACTTGAGTTTGAACCACTAAATACAGGAGGATTATGCCTCGTGAATGTAGACAAAGAAACTTCTGTCCCTCTGTGTTGAACAGGTGGAGGCTCAGCTTGAGTTGTCTCCTGACCAGACTCTGAATCCTCTTGATTCTGATCCACTTGAGGCTGCCGGTTTCCACCAAGAACATTCACTAATTGCTGAACTGTTTGTTGCATATTATGCATCCCAGTAGCTAATTTAGCTAAAGCGGGATCCCCACACCTAGCCCTAGGAACCATTACCTCAGGCATCCTACCACCTCATCCACGTCTCCCACGACCGCGACCGCAACCACGTCCACGGCCTCGTGGGGGTGCTGTATGAAGTTGAGTGGAAGCTTCATCAGTAATAGGCTCCCTAGCAGGTCTCGTCCTTGGTGGCATCGTCACCTAGGACATGAACAAAGAACAAAAATAGGTAAAATCAAGAAAGGAGAATTGAAAGGACAACACTAAACATTTTATAATAACTTGGACAATAGATTCCAGTTTAACTGTGGTCACTCAAAGCCTCTTGCCTGTACGTTGTGCCCGGGTACACAAATTACAAGCAAGATTCTATGATTGTCCACATTTTGCAGCCTTTAGGACCTACTACCCACGCTCTGATACCAATTTTGTCACGCCCCAAACATAAGCCGTGTGGCAAGCAGTTAATCTGACTCACTTAACCCCTTTTTTTTTTTTTTCTTTTCCTTTCCTTTGTTTCGAGACTCGGTTAAGGGCCTTTTGGTCTTTTTGCTGTAAGTTAAAAAAAAAAAAAAAGGGATAAAGGAACGGTGAGAATCTCACCGTATTTCACTTTCCCTTTTTTTCCCTTTTTCCTTTCTTCTTCCTCCTCTGTTCCTCGTCTTCTTCCTCTTTCTTTTTTCTTTTCTTTTTCTTATTTTTACCATCAAAGCTCCTTTTTCTTTTATTTTGTCGCAAAAGTTTGATATCCACTAGTCCTTAAAGCTTGAGGTGAGTTCCTAATCTCAAACCTGTTTTCTTACAAGTAAATTTTAGAGGTTATATCAAATTTAGGGAGTAGTAATAAAATAGTAGGCGAGTAATATTTTGGTATTTTGCTTAATAATAAGTATGGTAGTTATTAAACTATCTCCAAACAAATTATCTAAGCTTGTCAAAAAAAAAAAAAAAAATATTTGTGTTGATCAGATCCTTCTGATACGGTGCCAGTTACTCCTTCTCAAGCGGTTGAGGAAATTTCGGTTGATTCTTCTTTGTTGTGAGTGGTTATTTACTTAGTGGCAATAATTTTAAATTATGTTTATAGGAGAAACTAACCTGTTAAAGCTAATACTTTGATTCTGTGCTAATAATTGATTTCTCTTTCTAAAATAATAATTTAGTTTCTTTGGATACTAATAGCTTATTTAATATTTTGGATATCCTCTTAGTTATTATTTCAATGCTATCTGTTGCTATTCTCTCTTATTTTATGGTTTATTTATAATGAATCTTAAAGGTTTATTTCTTGCAAGAATTGGATTTTATAGAAGTTGATTATTGAATTTAAGTATTTCATTTTAAAATAAATTTATGTTGAGAAAACCATGATGGGTTCTAAGTTAGAACACTGTTCGCCGTTAGCGAAGAGATATAACGGCTTATGTGCACATAGTATATTTAAATGAGATAGTACCGGGCGAGGCAAGACCCTCGGCTTGAGATGAGCTCATATTTATGATCAGATGGGTTGAGACTACTCCCCATAGAAATTTAGTTCTTCTTGGGTAACCCTCGTGGAGTAATTAGTTTGATGAAATATTTGATTCTATGTTGACAAAATCTATTTAGGAAGTTGATTAAGATAATAGATAGAGAATTGTTAAGTTTCTGTAAATGAGTTTTAATTTAAATGAAGGAGGTTGACAAGATTCTATTTATGGAAATATAGAATTGACAAATTATTGCCTCAATCAATTTCTTTGGTGAATATATGATTAGTCAGTTGTTTTCAGTTATTTTAAAAGCTCGTGTGTGATTTAGTTTCTCCTTCCTGTCCACTTTGTTTATATACCCTCAGTCTGCATGTATGACTCATCCTATTTCCTTTCCTTCTCTTCAGATTCACAGGGTGCTGAGTAGCAGGTTCCTGGGACTAACTATTCTACCCAGGATATTCCTTTTGGTAGGCCTGTAATATGGAAGAGACTTCTATTTTGTTGATTCCAGTACTTTGCAGCTATAGGGCATAGGATCAGTTGTTTTTTAGTTATGGATATAGTTATAATGTGTATATTACTCTTTAGTATAGCTGATCTTTTGATCCCTATAATTGTTATTCTGGAAATATTCTGGCTGTGATTTTTGGTTGTTATATCTGATATAACACAGGTCTATGTAAATTTTTGGATTGTCCAGTTTTTAGGGGAGACTCTGCCGAATTTTTGGCAGCCCAGTGTAAGTTGCTAAATTATATGAACAAACTATTGTCATTAGGCTTGCCAGGTTAAGTGAGTCAGATTAACCTGTGCGCTGGTCACGGCTTATGTTTGGGGCGTGACACCTAACCCTCTCTTCATAACCTTAAACATGGAATTCATGGAAAAACTAGCTAATCTATGGTCTAATAAGGAGGGTTGAGCTCAAAAATTACCTTAGGAAGTGGAGGAAGGTGGTGGAGCGTGAGGAGAGTGGTGGGTCTCCTCCCACCATCACTTTCTCTCACTAGAAGATGAGAGAAAGAGCTCCAAAATAAAAATCAACCTCCCAAAACTTGAATAATGATGAGGAAATGATGGATTTTGAGTAAAAATGAATGAAGGATTGACAGAATCCATGAGGGAAGAAAAAGGATGAGAGAGGAAGGAAGAAAGAGAGAGATTGATGAAGAATGAGGGAGAAGCTTTGAGCTTCATCTTTTAATTATGTGCAGCGGGTACTTGGGCGCTGCGACTTGATCGCCTAAGCGCCTACTCACCTGAAACTCAACATTCAAAGCAAAGGTCACTTGGGAGCCTGGCGCCCAAAGACACCCTTTTTCTTTTTCTTTTTTTTTCTCTCCTCATCCAAACACTTCTCAAATATCATCATATACTTATTTATATCTCTTAATTTTAAGTTAATGTCCATTAACTTTAAAACATAAATGTAAATAAGAGAATACCCCCCTTTAAATTCAATAAAAATATTGAAAAAATCAAACTCCTTAAAAATCAAAATCCAACTTGTGGATTTTAGTATAAACTTCTGAAAACTTGCATTTTCTTAAACTTCAAGCTTGAAAACGAAAGGGTTAATAGCTTTCAAAAATTCGTTAAAAATCACTCTTCAATTCTTAGATACTTAAGGAACAATTATCGGGACTTTTAATCCCATAAAAATGTCCCAAACATATAGCCTTCCAAGAAGGCCTAGGATCCAAACTTAGAATTTCGCAAGGTTTGACAAGACAGCGCATCACAATTTATGTATTCCTATACCTGATTATTACAATAATATTTCTGAAAATATTTTTCTAACTCTTGTACCAAATAAGAGAATGTTTTTATATTTATGGAAATATAAAGATATTTTTCCCTACCAAATACCCCTATCGGTGTGACCCACGATTAATTAAGTTGAAATGGCATTCAATAAGAAGGAGATAAACAATTTTAGGTACTATTTGATGATCATGCAATAATTAGTGTGTTGTACTCTTATAATACACGGGCTAAAAGAATAACTTTGATATATAAAGATTATATATAAAGTTTTGATTAAGTTATTAAAATATATGAATTAAGAAAAACATATATTATCAAACAAAACAAATTTGAAATTAAAAAAATTTATTTGATATAACTTCTTCGATTTAACAATAAAGAGTAATATGAAAGAATAAAACAATAAGCCTAATAAGTATGAATAATTCTGATATTCAGCTTTAAAAAGTTCGGTCTCCATGTAACTCATTCCATTGAAATTAATATATATTTCAGAAACAATATAACAGTATAAAAATTAATATTAAAAGATATAATATATAAAAGTATTATATTATGCAATTATAATTCTATTATTCTATTATAATTTACATTTACATGATGTCAAATTAACAAAGAATGACAAACAATTATCTAAATTATGAACATACCTATAGTGGAGTAGAATAATAGGAAAATTTTAGACTTGGGTAATTCCTATAAATTAAAATCGCACAATAAGGTTTAAACTTTCATCAAATGTCAGAAAATAAAAGTCTGAATAAAAACATTAAAGATTTTTTTGAACCACGATGGCAAACTTATATTAGTCCGTAATACTTGGATATCGTACGCAAAATAAAATACGATGCTTCAAGGTAAATTGGTTTGCCTTCTGCCAGCAGTATAACTATTACCGTGAGCGTATATCTGGATCTATGATCCTTCATTGCTATTGCCCTTTTGAGTGTTTTGCTAATCCTGTTGTCTGCTCTGGTTCTTCCAAGACGTTAAAAAGATCTTTGTGCCATCATATAGTAGCATGATCATCAGGGCATCTTTTTTACTGTTTGATATTCAATGTTTATCTTATCTATAATTTTGACAAACAGAAAGCATAAACCAATTAAATAGGCAGTCTCGAGTAATGGTCACAAAGATTAAACCATGAAAATTAAGCCATGAACATACTAACACAGAAAAGTCCACTACAAAAATTCATGCAATAACATTGAATCCAGTGTTTAAAAGAAACTTTATAATAAAGGCTTTAACATAATGCACCCAACATGCATATTCAGTTATTTTTTTCCGATAGTTTTATAAGGCTCCGAAGTCGGAACTCCAGAGAGAAACTTGCATACAAAGTCCAAAAACAGAAGCAATACACAAAAATTAGCATCAAAACTATAGTAATCAAGATAGAAAAAGTCATATCTCCTGTATCTGCATAATCAAGATAAAATCAGCAACATCTAACACAGCTTTACCAAGCTCTCTAGCTTCTGCAAATTGCTAAGAGCCAATGTATACCTCACCAAGTCATACCCTGCCCTAAGTATTCGTAGCAAGAATCAATTAATGACATGACAAGACCTTCTTGAGAGAGTGAATGCAGTATTGGTCATCAGGACTCCAAGGAGGACTGAAACTTCACTACACTCAACCCGAATCATTGCACTCAATCAAATTCCTCCATCCTTCCAGTAGTAGAAAGGAAAAAAGGCCAACAGCTTATAATATGTGAGACCAGATAACAGCAAGAAACTATAGATCACATCACCCAAAGAGACTTCACCAAAAGCCAGATGAACACTTAAGCATCACATGAAAACTACCAAATCTCATAATCCACATCAATGAAAACAATACATATTCTACTAATAAGTTATTAATTGCATAAACTGCGGGGTATACCTTTAAATAAGTGAAACCGAATTTACCATCCTAATATACACGATAAAAGTTAATGTCTGTAAAGCAAAAGTTAAGTTGAACCTGAGAAAGGAAAACGCAAAGTTTCTGAATGCATACTTGATTGAGAGTCATACACCAAGCAACCAACAAATTGAAACCAAACATCAAATCACAACTACACGAATAGGCATGCACTTACATAAAGATAATGCACTGAAGTATAATAAACTCTTAATTCTGAATATGTAACTTCTTACCTTATTCAAGAATTATAATAAACTCCAAACAGTAGGGAATCAATCCAAAATAAGAAACAAAGTGTAATATCCCGGTTTAAAACAAAACACTAATTAACAATAAAACATGAGTAATGAAAAATTTTAAAATTTTATTTAGCTTATATCTTTGGGCGTTTCTCTATTTGCTTCAAATTGTAAAGCAGTAGAGATGTTTAACTCAATTAGATGAAGGTGTTTTGTTGTTGAAAAAAAAAAAAAAAAAAAAAGAAATAGAAGAAGAGACAAGACAAGGGATCATGGTGCACCTCATTAATGGTGGTCCACACCATACCCCTCCATTGCTTTTATTTCCTTCCTTCACCCCCCACCGTTAGAATCCATTTCTTTTTCCCCTGTCTCTAGTTCTCTCCTCTTCTTTATCTTTCACTCTCACACCCTCACATTCTCACTTGTTCGCTCTCCTTCACTCCGCCGCTGGCCATCGATCCTCCGCCATACTTCACTGTCGTTGTCGCCCCTCCCCCTCAAATCTGTTTCTCTCCGCCGGTTTGTCTCTCTCTCTCTCTCTCTCCTCTGCGTTCTCTATCTGTCTGTCGCATTTTGTCTCCCCCTCCGCTACAGCACTTCTACCATGCAGGGGACTCTTGATTTAGCTCCCTAAATTCATAATCTTAGGTAAGCATCTTGACATTAGCGTTCTTGTGTGAGTTCCTTATTTGATTTTGGGTGAGTCACAACATTAGATTGTTATGTCGTAAAGTTTTGTGTTTTGAAGATGACAAATTATATAGAATTAGTACGTTGTTAGTTGTAAGATAGCCATAATAATTTGGAGCATGTATGTGTATTTTTGGCGTTGGTTGAACTTTAGTATTTGGAGTTCTCTATAGTGTTGTTAATTAACTCATGTTCTTGTGTGTATATTTGTTTTTAGGTTTTAGTTGGATTGTTTTGAATTAGTTTTGTGGCGATTAATTGGATATGGACGTAGTGAAGAGTTAGAGCTAGTAAATGAGATAAATCATGAAAAGGATAAGTTGAAGAGAGTAATTCTAGAATGAACTAAAAGAATTAAGAGTAAGCTGAATTTTATTTTAAATTTGGAAGGTAGTAAGTTAACTGGTTGGTTTTGTGGTTGATTTAATTAAAGGTTATAACCAAGTAGTTATAGATAAGGGTAATTATGCATAAGTTAAAATTGATGTAATACCTTCTTAGTAAAAGAGATATCTTGGATAATTCTTGGCTCTACAGGTTCTTCGGCATGTGAATGATGACCTTTTGGTGCTGGATTCCCTTGGATAGCGACCGAGACTCTAAGACGCTATAATTTCCGACTACTTCTCGATTTAGCCTGTGAGTGATAGTATATTTGTAACATATTTTCTATGCTTATTTTTCTAAATATATGTTTTGATAGCTACTCATTTTCTAACCGTATCTTTAAAGCCATTTATATTGTTATCATATTATCTAGTTCTATATATCTGCAGGTGGGACAAGTATTTTGAGGAAATTACTTTCTGATACTCCTATTTAGTTTAAGCTTTTCATGTATTGTTAGTAATTAATGTTTCAAGTTGGTATTTTGAACAAGGACAATAGAAATTATTGATTTTGCTATGGTAAGTTTTGGAAATTATTTCCATGAATTGTCTTAAGTTTAACATTATTACTATGATTGAAAAGGTTTGGAACTTGTATGTTAAATTCTAAAACTTGACATGCTTGAGAACTATATTGGATTCCATTGTTATAGGGCTTTGGTGCTCTGATAAATTTAGTTTTTAAAATAAATTATTTTAAAACTCTACTTGAGCTTTGGATAAATGGTTTTTTTCTTGCGAGGGACCTTTAACAGAACTATATGCTAACGGTAGTATATGTTAGCCCTAGGTATACCTTGGTTTGGCCAACACAGCTAACAGGGGTGTTGCTAGCCCGGCGTAATGGCTACACGTCCAGCTCTGTTTGTCGATCCTTCGGCATAAGACCGTTGGTAAGATATTTGTTCTAGTTGAACCTTCGGGGAACGCCCGTTGGTGAGATGTGTCTGTTCTGTTTTGACTCTGTAACTAAGACCTCCCCTTTTTAATTTCAGATATATTATTATTATTATTATTATTATTATTTTTAAAACTAGTTTTAACTCCGTAGTTAAATGTACTCAAATTACCAATTCTTGGAAGTACTAATTTGTTATTGATGACTTTTATTACAAATTTAATTTTATTTTCAATGTTACCATATTCTGTTTTCACGTATCATGTTGGATTTGGAATATCTTTTGCATATATATATGTATGTATGTATATCTATATATGGATCTTTTATGAGGGCATTATTAATTGATTATATTTATTTTATTAAAAGCTCATGCTTGCACTTGCCCCACTCCCCGTTATAAGTATGTTATCTCTCACTAAGTCGGTTTGACTCACCCCTCACTTTTTCTCTATTTCAGAGTTAGGTACGAGCTGCAAGTGACTTGTCTCAGTGAATTAAGGGTATAGAAGCTCCGTGAGCTTGATGCAATCAGTGCGGACCTTCAGGTTGTCTATATATTTTGATCCATGTATAGTTGAGTAATCATATATAAATATTTCTAGTTATGCTCCATAACCCACAGGCAAGGTCTGACTTCCGTTGTAATATATCTATATATAATTGTAATAGGTTGTTTTTAAAAGAGTATCTATCCTTATGTATGTCTCGCATGTTCTGAATTTTGAGGGCATTCGGAGAATACTTTTTGTCCTGAGTCTGTATTTTAAATTTTGTTGATATTCTAGATTTGTGGCTGGTCTGTATATTCTTGGTTTATATCTGGAGCTTTTTGTATTTTGGGAAACATCCACTTTTTAGGGAAAACTCTGTCCGTTTCTTAGGAAAAATTTTCCATAGGCTATAGTTGGATCGTGACATAAAGCAAATAAAAAATTAAGAAAAAAACCAAATCTTATAATAAAGAGAAAAGGATAAATACTATTAGAAGAACTCAAATAGAAAGAGAAAAGAATAAATATTGTTAGATAATCTCGAACTTAATAAATTTTTTTCATTACACAATTTTTTTTTTCCAAAAAGAGTTGATGGTTTGGGGTAAATGAAACATACCCATCTTCACCTACTTCTCTCACTACTTCATAAACTCAGTCCCTATTTGCTCAATGTAAAAGACAAAAAAATAAAATAAAATAGTATAGAAAATAAAAGTTCACAAACTAAAACACAAAAGGTGGAAAAGTTATAGAAGAGAGAGAAAAAGGGTACAATAGGATGTTCAATCACTGCAAGAAATAAGTTATTTTGTGGCGGTTTTTTTTGCGTTTTGTGGAGGTTTCAAACCACCACAAAATAATTTGTGGCAAAACCGCCACAGTAACGATTGCCACGAGCAATATTGTAGTGGTTTTATAAAACCGCCACAACAACCGTCACAAAATGAACAATTTATTTGTGGCGGTTTTTAATTATATCAATGGGGATTTGAAAAGCCCCACTAAATTATCAACACATTTTTTTAAAAAAAAATATTAGTGGAGGTTCAAAACCCCCCACAAAATGGTCAACATATTTTTAAAAAAAAAAATGATGGCCCCTTCCTTTCATTAAGATTTTATTTATTCCAAAATGAACTTGTATCCCTCTTTCATCTCCTACACCCGCAATCAATGATTAATCTAAGGGTTAATTCCAAGATGCAACAAGTAATTGGATGCATTTTAAAAGAAAATGACAAATTATCTAACAGAATAAGGAAGCAAATTTGGAGTTTGTTAACATAATATTTCTAACAACAAAGAACAAAATCATTTCTTGACAAAGTTAATTAGCACTTGTGAGTTTATCAACCCTCAGGAAGGAAACAAGCACTGAAAATAAGCAAAAAGATAAAAATATACCCTCAAAGATTGCAATACATGATTCTCCATTGGAGTATAGCTAGAGCTATTAAGATGCTTGGGTTCAAAACCATAGTTGCTACCTTTTTAGAGCCTACGGTAACAAAGACGAGAGCCTTTAACTCAAATTCTAATATTACTCAAAATGTAGCAGAGAGACTTACATATCTTCCCGTCTGTTGATGGCTTGCAATTTTCAAAATGTGTTGTTCCATTAGGAGAATTATATTAGCATAGATAAAAGCTACCGTGTTCACTATGATACATTTCTTTCACTCATTATCATTAAAGGTAGTGTTATTTACACATCAATTATAAATTATATATTATTATACGGGGTTTAGTCTACTTGCGTCCACTTATTTGTGCAGGACCCTCCTTATTCTATGACCAATCAAATACAAATATTAGAAGCAGCATAAAACTAACTAATGTAGATAAAGTGATGTGAAAATACCACTACATGAACTCAAGATTAAATTAAACTAACAACTGAGTAACAATATTCATCTAGTTCAAGCAATAAATCACATTCTGGTTTAAATACTAATAGTAAAGTTTTATTGCAGACGATATAGTTTACTAGTCATCATCACATAACCAACTCTATTTTTTACATGCTTGAAATATAGTAATTCATTAACAAATACCATGATCACGTTATAAACTTTGTATTAAAAAGGTTTTTAAGCATAAATCATAGGACGTATATTGTACCCAAACAAGACATAAACACTTGATTTTTACTAACGCATTGCCTTAAGAGTTTTTTGTGTTAGTAACACAATCTTTGCAAAGACATATGAACAAAGGTTACAATGTGGATACATAAAAGCATATACTCTCTGTCACTAATTTAATGATTTTTGTGGCCCATACCTATGAACTATCATGCTCCATAGAAGCGGGATCTACTCGTGCCAACAAGCAATTTAAACTTAACGCCCATGTCTAATAAATAATAATTAAAATGCCCATGTCTATTCCAATACTTTAAAATCATGAGCACATTTCTATAAGATTTATTGTTTGTAAATAGTAAATAATACTTCCAAGAAGTGTTTTGACAAAAATGCTAATAGATATCAAATTGAAAAGTTCACCTTACACAGCAGGTGCATCCTGTAGAAAGATATAAAACAGAAGCATGCAAAAAGAATCCAAAGCCTGTTAGAAAATCATGAAACAAGATATCAATTTTAATGCATTGTAAATTTTATTTGCTATTGAACAACTAATACAAGTTTAATGAGTCATATTTTACACAGACAGAAATATCAGTTGCATGTAAATGGTCGAATTTATATCAATTTTAAATTTTTAATATGTCCAAAGAAAAGGGTCCTGGATAGCATTATCCTATGACTTGTTTCTTTCTCATTTGTATGAAATAACATGTATTTTCATGTTAGATTCACAAAATAAATCATGTAGTGCTCTTACAAAAACAAATTGGGGTTCAACTTACAGGCAGGTCTAAGTGCTAAAAGAAAAAGAGCATGGATCAAAGACTAAAAATTAAGGACACGGGGTTAACTAGAAACTAATGACATGTCAATTTTTCTTCGGCGAAACTAGCATATTTCTGATATGACTAGTTTATCAACAATGATGTCCTCATAAGTTTCTCAACCTTTTTTTATTTTTTCTGGCTATTTTTCTTTAGCCATGAAAACTTCTAAGTTTCTTACTTGAATATCAAACTTTTGCAAGCACTAATTACCGAAAAAAAAAGTTTATTAAAATATATAGTGTGCATCTTAAATTATTACTTGCTAACTTAGGGAATTATGCATCATAACACTAGTCCCCTGAGACAAATAGGCTCACAGACCTCAACCGATGTCAACACAAGAACATATCCCAATTACAAGAATTTAAGGCCATTAAAAAGTAGAGAACATGATGACAAGGAAAAGGCTGGAGGATTACCAAGTGTTGCGAAGGATCCTCTTCTTCTTCTGTATTTGGCCATTTCACAAATTGGAGGAAATAGGAATGCTTCTTGAACAGCTACTTAACAATGCATTCCTCGAATGACGGCCACAATGTAATTAACACACAAATGGTAAAATAGAATGTTAAATTGAAAAAAAAAAAAAAAAATCTTATCAACACATAAAAAATTGATTATAAAAAGCTGATTTTACCTTAACACTAGCTAGTATTAGGAAAAAGTGTGACATGCTTTTCCTGAACTATCATTTGACTAATTCTTGAACACAAGCAGACAACGCACATACTATTCAGCTAATTGTTCTTATAGAATAAGTAATATTTCGAAGAAAAATAATACTTTAATTAATCAAACAAACAAGAAATACTTTTAAAAAAATGCAAATTAAGCTATCATATTTGAAGCAAGCAGTAGTGGATCAAAATAGCACAGAACACAGAAGCATAATTCCAATGTCTCACTAAAATGCAGCCAGTGAATAGTAATGTTTGCTAGGTTTCTAGAAGTAACAAAAACAAAAATTGAATTATGAGGGTTGCATCGAACGATAATTTTGCAAAACATAGCATCATAATTGAGTAATAATTACAATAAATAGAGATTTCATCCTCAAATTAAGTAGTAGCCCTACAACTATGTTGAATGAGTCAATTTAGTTTAGTTCCATTATTTGTTTGAGTGTTTCAGTTTTTAGTCATGGGTGGTCCCCATTAGTCTTATCTTTTGGCTCATGTTGTTAGTGGTTTTTGCACATTGCTTTAGTGTAGGAGTTAGTTATTAAAAGTTGTTGTAGTTGCTATGTAACTGATGTATTTAGTCTATATAATACATCAGACTATTAAGAAATAAAGTGTTCTCGTTTTTCTTCCTCTGTGTTACATCCCCTTGCCTTTTAGACTAGTAACTTTAACAGTGGTATCGGAGCCAAGTTAGAAAGGCAGCAGCAGTAGCTTATTGTTAATGGCCACTGATAATTTTGTTCAACCTGCCATCCCACGCTTTGATGGTCACTATGACCATTGGAGCATGTTGATGGAGAATTTTCTTCGGTCCAAAGAATATTGGCAGGTAGTCAATGAAGGTGTAACAGAACCAGCACCTGGTGTAGTATTGTCAGCAGCACAAAAAGCAGAGTTGGAAGGCTTAAAGTTAAAAGATCTGAAGGCAAAGAATTACCTTTTCCAAGCCATTGATCGTACAATATTGGAAATGATTCTTTGCAAGGACACCTCAAAGCAAATTTGGGACTCCATGATGAAGAAATATCAAGGGAATGCAAGGGCTAAGCGGGTACAACTTCAAGGTCTCCGTAGTGAGTTTGAAACCTTGCGCATGAAGTCAGGAGAGACTGTTGCAGAGTACATCTCCAGGACGATGGCAATCGCAAATAAGATGCGGATTCACGGAGATAAGATTGAGGATGTTGCTATTGTTGAAAAAATTCTCCGTTCCATGTTGCCGAAATTTAATTTTGTTGTTTGCTCTATTGAGGAGTCTAAAGATATTGACACTTTGTCAATTGATGAGCTACAAAGTTCTTTGCAGGTCCATGAGCAAAAGTTAGTCCAGCAGGACATGGAGGAACAAGCATTGCAGGCCTCCACCAACAATCAGTCTTCAACTCCAAGTAGAAAAGGCAGAGGAAGAGGAAGAGGATTCAAGGATCATAAAAATCAGCAGCAGCAAACAGAAAATCAGTCTAGCAGTTCTCAAGGAAGAGGAAGGGGACGTGGCAGATCACACACTGCCACTCATGGACCAAGGTCACATGACAAATCCAATGTAGAATGTTATCGGTGCCATATGTATGGACATTATAAATCTGAATGTCGAACTAACCTTTCTAAGAACAATGGAGAAAGATCAAATTTTGCAGAAAAAGATGAGAAGGAGGAGGAAATATCTTTGTTGATGGTCTGTCATGCAAAAGAAGAAAACAATAAGAACCTGTGGTACCTAGACACTGGTTGCAGCAATCACATGTGTGGAGATAAATCTGCATTTACTGAATTAGATGAAAGTTTTCAATCAACTGTTAAGTTTGGTGATAATTCTTTGATTGCTGTCAAGGGAAAAGGAAAGGTATCAATCCAAACTAAGTCCAAATTTGTTCAAACTATCTCTAATGTTTTATTTGTCCCAGATTTGAAAGCAAATTTACTTAGTGTGGGGCAGCTCCAAGAGAAAGGATTTGAGGTGATTATCAAAGATGGAGTTTGTAGAATTCAGAATTCTACTCATGGGTTGATTGCAAAAGTTCATATGACTGCAAACAGAATGTTCCCTTTACATCTTCAACTAACAGGCCAATGTTGTTTTGCTGCAAAACTGAATGATCTAGCATGGCTATGGCATTATAGATATGGACACTTGAATTTTGGAGGATTAAAAACTCTACAACAAAAGAAGATGGTTGTTGGCCTTCCTCATTTTGATTCTCCAACAGGAATTTGTGAAGATTGTGTTATTGGAAAGCAGCCACGTGATAGCTTTCCAAGAGGAAAATCATGGAGAGGCAAACAATTGTTGGAATTAGTTCACTCCGACATATGTGGACCAATAAACCCAATATCAAATGGAGGTAAACGTTATTTTATAACATTCATTGATGACTTTAGTAGGAAAACATGGGTTTATTTTTTGCAGGAAAAATCTGAAGCTTTTTCAGCCTTTAAAAGCTTTAAGGCTCTTGTTGAAAAGGAAGCTGGGAGTTTTATAAAGACTCTTCGCACTAATCGTGGAGGAGAATTTAATTCACAAGAATTTTCAAATTTTTGTGCATCAAATGGGATCAAAAGGCAACTTACAGCAGCATACTCTCCTCAGCAGAATGATGTAAGTGAAAGGAAAAATCGCACAATTCTAAATATGGTGCGGAGTCTCCTGCAAAGAAGCAAACTTCCGAAACAATTTTGGCCTGAAGCAGTTGACTGGAGTGTTCATATTTTGAATAGATGTCCTACTTATGCTGTTCAAAATATGACACCAGAGGAAGCTTGGAGTGGACACCAACCAAGTGTTGATTATTTCAGAATTTTTAGCTGCACCGCTTATGCTCATGTTCCAGATCAGAAGAGAACAAAGCTTGATAACAAAGCTGAAATTTGTGTTTTTATTGGACTCAGTCATCAATCAAAGGCTTATAAGCTGTACAATCCTAACACAAAAAAGGTGATAATCAGTCGCGATGTGGGGTTTGATGAAGAAAAATTCTGGCCTTGGAGTGAAGATTTTAAAAGAAAGCAAATTCAAACAGATTTTGATCATGATGATGAGCAGCAACCATTACCAATTGATATGCAAAGCGATCCAGCAAGTGAAGGTGTAGATCAATAGATTCATGCACGACCTCAACGCCTCAAAAAACGGCCAGCATGGATGTCAGACTATGAGGTATCAGGAATTGATCATTCTGAGGGTCCAATAATACACTTTGCTTTATTTTCAGATTGTGATCTAGTGACATTTGAAGCTGCTGTCAAAGAACCAAAATGGCAAAAGGCCATGGATGAAGAAATATCAGTGATTGAAAGAAATAACACTTGGGAGTTGACTGATCTTCCAAAAGGACACAAGACAATTAGTGTCAAGTGGGTGTATAAGACAAAATTGAAAGAAAATGGTGAAGTTGATAAGTACAAGGTGCGTCTAGTAGCTAAAGGCTACAAGCAAGAGTTTGGTGTTGATTACAAGGAAGTTTTTGCTCCTGCTGTGAGACTTGACACAATCAGATTGGTGATTTCTTTAGCAGCACAGAATGCATGGCCCATCTTCCAATTAGATGTTAAATCAGCATTTTTGCATGGAGATCTAGTAGAAGAGGTATTTATTGATCAACCCCCTAGTTATGTTAAAACTGGTTGTGAGCATAAAGTATACAAACTCAAAAAGGCTCTATATGGACTAAAACAAGCTCCTAGAGCTTGGTATAGTCGTATAGATGCTTATTTTTTGAAAGAAGGCTTTCAGAAGTGCCCATATGAGCATACTCTTTATACAAAAGTTGCTGGATCAAACATGCTTATGGTTTGTTTATATGTGGATGACTTAGTTTACACTGGAAATGACAAGCGCATGTTCGATAAGTTTAAGGAGTCTATGATGGTTGAATTTGATATGTCTGATCTTGGAATGATGCATTATTTTCTTGGTATAGAAGTTGTCCAATCTGCAAGTGGCATCTTTATTTCTCAGAAAAAGTACATGCAAGACATTTTAGACAGGTTCCAGATGAAAGACTGCAATCCTGCTAGCACACCAGCAGAAATAAATGTAAAGCTTATTAAAGATCCTAACGGAAGAAAGGTGGACAGCACTCTTTATAAGCAAATTGTGGGAAGCCTGATGTACTTAACTGCAACAAGGCCAGATATAATGCATTCTGTATCTCTCATTAGCAGGTTCATGGAGTGTCCAAAGGAGATGCATCTCTTGGCTGCAAAACGTATTTTAAGGTACTTAAAAGGTACTGCTGATTTTGGAATATTCTACAAGAGGGGAGAAAAATCAGATTTAATTGGATTTTCTGATTCTGACTTTGCCGGGGACCAAGATGATAGGAAAAGCACTTCTGGATTTGTATTTATGATGGGTTCAGGAGCTGTTTCATGGTCTTCCAAGAAGCAGTCAATTGTCACTCTATCTACCACAGAAACAGAGTTTGTAGCAGCAACCTCTTGTGCTTGTCAAGCAATCTAGTTAAGGAACATACTTGCAGAGCTACACTTCACACAACAAGGACCCACTCCAATTTATTGCGACAATAGTTCAGCAATAAAGCTTTCTAAGAATCCAGTTTTGCATGGAAAGAGCAAACACATAGATGTGAAGATTCACTTTCTGAGAGATCTTACAAAGGAAGAAATTATTGATGTGGTTTACTGTAGAAGTGAAGACCAAGCTGCTGATATGTTAACAAAGCCCCTCAAATTGGCTACATTTGTGAAGCTAAGGAAGCTACTTGGTGTCTGCACTATGTTTAATCCAATTTGAGCGGGGGATTCCATTAAACTGAATTTCTGCAGAATTTCAGTTTAAGGGAAGGATTGTTGAATGAGTCAATTTAGTTTAGTTCCATTATTTGTTTGAGTGTTTCAGTTTTTAGTCATGGGTGGTCCCCATTAGTCTTATCTTTTGGCTCATGTTGTTAGTGGTTTTTGCATGTTGCTTTAGTGTAGGAGTCAGTTATTAAATGTTGTTGTAGTTGCTGTGTAACTGATGTATTTAGTCTATATAATACATCAGACTATTAAGAAATAAAGTGTTCTCGTTTTTCTTCCTCTGTGTTACATCCCCTTGCCTTTTAGTCTAGTAACTTTAACAACTATACGGTAAGAGAAAAAATAACTAACTGAGAACTTTCTGGGCAGGGAAGGGGAAACCCGAACAGGGGGTCAGAATGAGAAAAACATACCGTGCATTCCAAGATGGCGACGTAAAATCGAATAGTGCGGACATTTGAGTCCCGGCGATGAAAGAAGGCGTAAATGACAAAAGGGATTCCGACGTTGCAACCTTAGCGTGCTGCTCTACATTAAACCAAATCGCGACAGTTGCCTTTGCTCATCGAGTCCACGACGTGGCAAGCGGCGGCGACAAGGGCTTCAATGGTGGTGGTGATGGAGGGGAGCACACAAGATTAGAAGAAGGGTATGAGTCTTAAGTGAAAAGGTAGAGAGCAGAGGGCTCGAGTAAGGTGAGGAAGGTTTGTTTAAAAGGATTTTTATTTTTAAAAAATGCCACTAAATAACAAAAATTGTGGGGGTCCCAAAGAATGCTACAAATTAAGTGAATTGAGGGGGTTATTTTAAACTGCCAAAATTAAACTGCCACAAAATCATAGATTTCTTGTAGTGAATTTACTTATCATATAGAAGCCAATCATGAAAGGTATAGACAAACTAAAGACTTCTTAGATACAATGCCATCAACAGTAAAAACAAAAGATAATCTAGTAAAAGAAAAATGTCAAATTAAAATGGGCAAAAAAGATGAAAAATATAAAGTAACCTATTTATCCTCTTTTCCTTAATGATATAGGAATTCGCTTCCTCAGAATATGAGAGGCTTGTAAGTGGAAGTATAACCATCAACATCCCTGTACCGATTCTTCAGAAAGGCAAAAAGCCATATGAGGATATTGGAATGGGAGAAGGTGAGTAAAAGAGAGTGAAGAAAATTTTGAGGAGAGAAAAGGCCAAAGAAAAGATAAGCGAGAGTTCTAGAGAGCTAGTTCTGATTGGGAAGCAACAGAGTAGCAACTTGGTGGGTATAGTAAATAGAAATTGTAATTAATGATATAAGTAATAAAAGGAAAATGTGTTGTTGATAATTGGTCCCAATTAAGTATAGATTTTGTTTTGGTAAAACCAATTGATATAGATAATTTACAGATATAGATAATAATAATTTTTATTTTAAAATAAAATTTAAGAGTTCTCTATATCATGATTGGTTTGGTTTAAAAATAATAAGAATTCTAAGGTGTGTTGGTGAAGCCATTAAAGAGAAGCTGTCATTTGACAGCACTTTTCAATTTATGATTCTAAAATATTAATAGGATATAGATATATAAATAGATATAAATTTCTTATATCAAATTTCATTGGCAAAACATTAAATGTTAATTGACAATAATAGATATATTAATTTAATAACCAACATTTATTTATACTTTTAAAAATATTTTATGCCAAATTAAAATGAAATAATCTTGCTAAAAAAATTTAAAATGAAATAATAAAGTATCAAATTATTTTTAAATTGTATTAAATTTTACAGCTTGTCATATTTAGCTTGGACTTTCAATTTATAAATAGAATTAATAAAAATCAATATCCATAAATAGTTATTCAATTGAATAAATATATCAAAACTTAATCTAAGTGCACATTTGATTCTTGATGATCTTAATTTTATTAAAATTGATTTTAGTTAAAAGTAATTTCAAAATAATGTAATTTATGTTGCCCTAGTTAAAATCAATTCTAGATCTGAAAGTTTGAACAGAAAGCAAAAGAGAAACCGAACACCAGGCCAAAATGAATAAGCCAGGTTTGCCTCCCTAAACTACCATTTGAGAAGTTTTGACACGGAACCAAACGTGCAATAAATGGATTCCCACCCACCCATTATATCTTAATACTATAGTTATGGAGTAGCTATTATCACTTCTTGTTGTCTATTACTACTCTTACTTAATTACCTTTTATTTAATTTTATCCATAATATCCTTTTTTCTCTCTAATACTTAAACATTTAAACTAATGAAGTGGCTATTGTCAGTCTTTGCTACCTATTGTTACTTCCATTCAATTAATTTTTGTTTAGTTTTCTTAAACTATCATTCTTTTTGTTGTTTTAATAAGAAAATTTCATTCATAAATAGACCTAACGAAACTTAAAAGTTAGAAAAGATATATCAGATCTAAATTTAATAAAAAAAATAAATATATTTTACATTTTGAACTAATCAACAATCTATGACTTTGCTCTTTATAACTATTAATATCTAAGAATCTATTATGCATTTGTTCAAAATAAATTTAAATATCTTTATCATCTATAAGATCGGCTATCAAAATAGAAATACCTACAAGAAAAAAACCAAAACACCTATAAAAGGGGAACAAAAATACTCACAAAGGAGATAATAAAAAACACTCACAAAGAGGACAACAAAAACAAAATAAAAGATATAAAATACTAACAATGATTAAAAAAAAAAAAAGAGAATGGTGGGGCTACCATCAAAGAAAAAAGACAGCAACTCTCTCAATAATACTCATATAATGGAAGACAAGAAAGAGAAGAGAAAAAGAAGGATTAAAGTCAATTTTAAAGTTTCATCCTTTCTCTTAATTTAATGATTAATTGATACTCTATTGTTACTTCAACACTATTTCAGCTAATCAATACTAATATTTTTAATAAATATTATTTTAATACTTCATTATCTATATTCTATAATCATTTAGTTTGTGAAAAGCTTTCCATCGTAATTTTATATAAATTTATTATTATTATCTTAACTGACAACAAATTTAATTTTAAAAATGTTTGATATTGATTATATTTTCTATTTTTATGTGATCGCCAAATATTATAACTATCTAGAATTAATTTATATAATATAATTACTTAGATATAAATATTACACGACTTTGTAAAATTTTTGTAATTAACATAATAATTATCTAAATAATAGAGTAGTAAGTATGATAATTAAAATCTAAAAAATGAACAAATAAATTGTAATATATATGGTACATCTATATATATATATATATATATATATATATATATATATATATATATATATATATATATATATATATATATATATATATATGTATATGCATTATCATACCATTTAAGGTGTCATGACAATATATGAGATATTAAATCTATTAAACAATATAAAACAACTATTATTTGATGATAGTATAACTTTTTTACACTGATAAAGAAAATTAATTAAATTTTGAAATTATTATCAATAATTATATTATTTAATTTAAAAAAATTTATTGTGTTAACAAGAATTTACTTAACTTATTTTTATCTCATATCATGTTTATAAAATATTAAAATAAAAAATATAATAGTATATTTTCATAAAGAATAGTAAAATTATAAAAATTAATATAGAAATTATAAGAATGAAAATCACAATTAATGTAACACCCAAGCCAAGAGTGTATGAACTATGACATTTTGTCCTGCTGAACTTTGCAAAAGCTCTAAGTCTAGATCCTATGCTTCCTTGGAGAGCTATATGTTTAGGACATTTTTATAGAATTAAAAGTCCTGGTAATTAATCCTTAGATATCCAAGAATTGAATAATGATTTTTAATAAATTTTAAGAAGTCATTAACCATTTCATTTTTATCCCGGAAGTTTAAGAAAATGCAAGTTTTCGGAAGTTTGTACTAAAATCCAAAAATTGGATTTTGATTCTTACAGAGTTTGATTTTTTTGAATATTTTTATTGGATTCACATGGAATGTATTCTTTTATTTACATTTACATTGTAAATAAATATATGATGATATGAGAGAAGTGTTTGGAAGAAAAAAAGAGGGGGACTAGGTACCTAAGCGCCCAAGGCTATAGCACCTAGGCAATAACTCACTGTAGGTTGAGTTGGTTTTAGGCAAGCGGATGCCCAAGTGCCCACTAGATGAGATTAAAAGATGAATCTCGTCCCTTCTCTCTCATTTTGCACCGTCTCACTCTCTCTCTTCTTTTTTTTCCCCCACAATGATTCTACCTTTCCCTCACCATTTTCTACTCAAATCCATCATCAATCTATCTTCTTCCATCATCACCATCACCTTTTATCTTCATTCTCCATTGAAGCTATCTCTTTTTAGCTTCCTTTAGAGAGAGAATCAAAGGTGGGAGGATATTCATACCCTCCATCAAGCTTCTTCCTTCTTTTGCAACCCAAGGTAACTCTCTAAGTTCAAAAGCTTCTTTTATTTCAAGAGTATGGAAGGATTTTGATGAAGATTTGAGTCTAGACATATAAGTGGGACAAGCTCTTGTAGAAATTGATTTCTAAGATTGAGTAATTTGATAGAAAAAGACAAAGTTTCATATTAATAGAAATTGAAATGTTTTTAAAGTTAATGCATTGAGTGATTCAATGGAAAGAAATAATTTGAATCCAATGTTTTGAGAAAGAACTTTAGATACTTTAAGCTTGAAAGATTTGAAGGAATTATACCTTGAACCTATGGATGATAGCATAGTTAATTTACACATAATTTGACATAAAGAAGAATTTTAATGACAAGAATTTAGAAAAGATGAAGTTTCATGTTTTTAGAAATCCTGATGTTTTAAAACTAGTTTAAAGCTAGAAATATTTGAAAGAAAGGAAATGTGTTTCAAAGGAGTTTTAGCTAAGGGCTCACATGAGGCATGACAAAGACCCAACAAGTGTGAGTGCCTTCCTAAGGGGAGGAAACTGTAACAAAACTATTTGCTAATGGTAGCAGTATTAGCCTGGGTGCACCTCGAATAATCCAGTTAGTAGGGTGATTGCTAGCCCAACATTGTTTAGCCGACATGTTCGGAAGATATTAACACGTTGGGCAAGCGCAGTCAGGCAGTTATTTTCTAAAATAGGATCTCCTTTAAGTTTTATAATGAGTTTAAAGCAAGTATTTCTTCTTCATGTTACGAGAAAGTATATCTATCTTTATGCCCAATTATATATACAATAATTACACATGATTTATCATAGTTATTTCTATATGTACTATGCTTATATATCCATGAAAAAGTTATATCCATTTGAATTGTTAAGGTGATTTAACAAATTGTGTATGTTCTATAAAAAATTTTATAGTATTTGAGATATATAAACGAAGTATTTTACTTAAGAAATAAGGTATAAGGTTCTTAAGAATCTTATAATGTTATATCTTGTAAAAATTTTATGTTCAAGCTTGTCTCACTCCAATTATGGGTATATTATCTCTTACTGAGTCTGTATGACTCACCCCTCCTCTTTTTCCATGTTTTTAGATAGGTGCTACTTATGCTCAAGCTTTTATAGTAAGCCGGAGGTGTTGGATGTAAGTAATAATCTAATTATGCACGGATGGATTATCATAAACACATAAATTCCAAGATTTAGAACTTCATGCTTCTCACATAGTTTAGATAAGAATGCGAACCGTTCTCTATAGAACTTGAATGAAGTGATTAATCCTTAAACAAACAGAATATGGGAATAATGATTTCTTTCTCTTAACCTCCTTTTTAATGGCATAATAGTGATGGAGACAATGTGCTCTTATTGATAGTGGAGAGAAAACCACATCCTTGGTTTATATAGATAATGAAAAGATGCTTCCATCAGACACCTCCAATAGTCATACCTTTTAGATTCCAATTGTCTTATTTTTACTTATTAAATAGTCATGCATTTATATTTGAATAGGTATGACCATGCATAATGATAACTCTTTAATATGACTATTCATAAGGATGCCTCTTCAATAAGTCAATCAATTAATTTAACATGCATATAAGGATTGTTAAACTATTATACGGGACATAATTCTTACATTCTCTCACTTGTCACATATAACAATACTTCATAGTTTAATAAGATACATAATGAGCAAATTAAGATAATGTTAAATCCTTATTATATTGGCTAGAACATAATATCATAACTAAGTAGAAAATTAATTTGGGTCATGGCAGTTATATGTCACTATTTTCTCGATACAGTCCTTTCCATGTATTACAACACTAACCTTCTTGCTTAACATGATACATAATAAAGAGCATGGTCCAACTTTAATATCTTTATTAAAAGACAATTATTCCTGTTGTCATTACTCTAATCCAATAATGTATGCTAATTAAAAACAAGAAATAAATATCAGAAACAAACTTTATTATTGAGTTGAAAGTGTCAAACAAGTCAAAACAATCATAATACAATATTATCAATGACGTCCAATAATGCCCATTCTCTGAACATGCTCATAAAATGTCTCGGGTGGCAATCCTTTTGTTAATGGATCGCAACCATAAGGTTTGTGCTAATATGTTCTATTGACACTCTTTGTTTCTGAACTTCTTCTTTAACGTCAAAGTATTTGATCTCTATATGCTTACACCCTTAGAATACTTGTCGTTTTTAGAGAAGACTGCTATGGAATTATCACAATAAATTTTTAGCAGCCTGACTATACTATTGACAACTCAAAGTCCTGAAATAAAGTTTTGTAGCCATAATCTCTGAATAGTGGCCTCAGCATGCCACGAACTCAGCCTCCATGATGGATGCAGCAATGACAGACTGCTTCGCACTTTTCCATGAAATTGCCTCTCTAGCTAAAAGGAACAAATAACCAAATGTGGATTTCCTTGAGTCAACACATCGGGCAAAATCTGAATCTGAATACCTAATTATCTCTAGATTATCAGACTTACTATAAGTGAGCATGTAGTCTTTTGTTCCTTGCAAATATCTGAGAACTTTCTTTGCAGCCTTCCAGTGATCTAATCCAGGATTACTTTGATACACACTTGACATCTTGTGACAAAATTGATGTCTAGCCTGGTACAAGTTTGTGCATACATTAAGCTCCCAATAATAGATGCATAAGGAATATTTTGCATTTGTTCTCGTTCCAATTCATTCATTGGCATGCATAAGAGTAAGTTTGTCCCTCTTTTGAATTGGAACTATTCCTGCTGAACATTTGTTTATCTTAAATATTTCTAGAACTTTATTAATATAGGCTTTTTGAGACAACTCTAACAATCCTTGTGACCTATCACGGAATATTTCTATTCCAATCACATAGGTTGCCTCTGCTAGATCTTTCATTTCAAAGTTTCTAGAGAGAAATTTCTTAGTTTCATGTAATAAACCAAGATCATTAGTAGCAAGCAAAATATCATCAAAATATAAGACTATAAAAATGAATTTGCTCTTGCTGATCTTCATATATATACACCGATCAACAGCATTTTCCTTAAAACCAAAAGAGGTTATGGTATCATTGAACTTAAGATACCATTGACAGGAAGCTTGTTTAAGCCCATATATTGACCTTTTAAGTTTACACACCATGTGTTCCTTACCTTTAACTGAAAAACTTTCAGGGTGATCCATATAAACTTCTTCTTCTAAATTCCCATTAAGAAAGGCAGTTTTAACATCCATTTGATGTAACTCTAAATCATTATGGCTAATGAGCCATTAAAGCCATAATGATTCTAAGTGAGTTTTTTTTAAACACTGGTGAAAATGTCTCTTTATAATCAATGCCATCCTTTTGATTGAAACCTTTTGCAACAAGTCTAGCCTTATATTCTTCGACATTGCCATTTGAGTCTCGTTTTGTTTTAAAGACCCATTTACAACCAACCTTTTTGCAACCTTTAGGCTATTCAACAAGATGCCAAACTTGGTTATCATCCATAGATTTCAACTCATCTTTCTTTGCATTGATCCACTTTTTAGAATCATCACATTCAACGGCTTGAGAAAATGAAATTGGACCATTATTTATTCCTAAATCAACTTCTAACTCTTGCAAATAAACCACATAATCACCAGGGATGGCTAATTTTCTTACCCTTTGAGATCTTCTTAATTGTGGCTCTCATCTACTATACGGTCATTATTAACATCTTCATGATGGAGTGTTTGATTATTAATATGTTGTTCTTGGCTATTATTATGTTGTGCAATTACTACAGGAACAACAACTTTAGAAATAATGGGCAAAGGAATCTCAGCCCTAGCTTCTTGAATGCTAACATTATGCAATTCTTCACTCTCACTAGTCTTATCATTTTCAATGAATCTAGCATTTCCAGCTTCATCAACTCTTGTACTATGATTAGGACAATAAAGTCTATACCCCTTGGACTTTTCTAGATATCCAATGAAAAAACCACTGGTTGTTCTAAATTCCAATTTTGTTTCATGTCGATTGTGAATTCTTACTTCTGCTGAGCAACCCCAAACATGTAAGTGTTTTAAACTAGGTTTCCTTCCAGTCCATAATTCAAAAGGGGTTTTTGGAATTGCCGTACTAGGAACCTTATTTAACAAATACATAGTGGTTTTTAAAGCATACATCCACAAAGAAATGGGTGAAGAAGAATGACTTAACATACTCTTAACCATTTCCATTAAAGTACGATTACACCTTTTTGCTACACCATTTTGTTCTAGTGTACATGGCATTGTGTATTGAGCACAAATGCCATGCTTTTCAAGGAATTTAGCAAATAGACTAGGATTTTATCCTGACTCATTATACTTTCCATAATATATTTGACCTAATGATTTTCACCTTCTTTTCTAGTTGTCTCTCAACCTCATTAATGAATACCTCAAGGGCATTCACAGATTGAGATTTCTCACGTAATAAATAAATGTGACCCAAACGTGAAAAATCATCAATAAAGGTGATAAAATATTTTTCTCCACCAAAAGATGGAACATCAAAAGGACCACATTTATCAGTGTGTATAATTTCAAGAAGCTATGTACTTCTTGTGGCTCCTTTCTTAGTGTGTTTTGTTTGTTTTCCTTTAATACAATCAATGCACACCCCAAGATCAGTAAAATCCAAATTTGGAAGGATCTCATTCTTTACTAATCTTTGCATTCTTTCTTTGGATATATGACCCAAGTGTTTATGCCACAAATAAGTAGAATATTCATCAACTAAACCACGTTTAGTGCCAATATTATGATGCAGGGTCATTAAGGTCTCAGTAAAATAATCATCAAGTTTAAACTTGTAAAGACCATCACATAAGATTCTAGAATCAATAATATTATTATTCTTCAACAAAGTAAAAGTTCCATAACCAAACTTAAAAGAGAATCCCGCTTTATCTAGCTTCGGTAAAGAAACTAAATTGCGAGAAAATGTAGGTACATAACAGGTTTGAAATAGATCCAGTTAGTGTCTAGTATCTAAAGACAAACGATAAGTGCCAATTCCTTCAATTGGAGCCTTGGTTTTATCTCCCATGTAGACAAATTTATCACTTGGCTTTATGGTTTGGATCGAAAGGAATCCCTACATTGTGTTGGAAATATGAGTTGTGGAACCAGAATCAATCCACTAAGTATTATAAGGAACTTCAGTAAAGTTTGATTTGAAACATACAAAAGCACTTGGCGTACCTTTCTTTTCGAACCATGCTTTATGTTTTGGGCAATCTTTCTAATAGTGTCCTATTTTATGGCAAAAATGACACTTATCTTTCTTATATCCCTTCTTGTGGATGTGAGAAGATTCATTCAAGTTATGTAAACCTTTCTTCTTGCCTTTCCCTAGTTTCTTCTTAGAAGTACTTCCAGCTTCTTGATGCCTTACAAGATGGACTGAATGAGACTGTTGACTCTTTAATCTTGTCTCTTCTTGAATAAGCATACTGGCTAATTCATTAACACTCTATTTGTGCCTAATAGTGTTATAATTCATTTGAAATGGCCCATATTATTCCGAAGGCAAGGAATTGAGTATGAATTGCACCAAAAAGTACTCATCCATAGACATCCCCAGTGACTTTAACTTTGCTGCTAAGTTTGTCATTTCAAGAACATGCTCATGCATGGTACGTGAACCATCAAATTTCATGGTTGTCAGTTGACTCATTAATGTACTAGCAAGTCATTTGTTAGCAATTTGTGAACGTTCTTTCACAAATTTCATAAATTCCTTAGTACTCTCTGTTTTGGAAAGGGTAGACTTAATGTTTCCTGCAGCTATCATTCGCATGAATATTAGGCTTAATCTGTTCGACCTTTCCTATTTCTTATATAATGACTTTTGTTTAACATTGCTTTCACCTATAATAGCAACAGGTTTCTCTTCTTGAAGGGCTAAATCAAAATCCAAAACACCTAAGTGAAATTGGACTTGTTCCCACCAATCAGAAAAATTCATTCCATTGAAAAAAGGAATAGATGAAGCATGTGAATGAAGTGAAGGAATAGGTACTACAAATATGAATCAATCATAACTTAATGCTTTGAGACATACAATTTGTCACATAAAAATCACATTCAAATAATGGAGACAATCATTAAACACATATCAAAGTTCACCTTTGGGTGATCCTAAGACATGCAAACATAATGATGCTAATATAATACATCAATCTAATTATTAAGATATGCTAATTGAGATTATTTGCTATCTTTGGATATACATAATAAAACTACTAGATATATCAATTACTAGCAATTATATTCACTAATTATAAGAACAAATAATCAACCTTTAGGCAATCACGGAAGTGGCTCATAATAATAAACTTCAATTTACCCGCATAATATAATGTCATTTACAGGCATCAAAATCTATGGGTAATTGAAAATACTTTTACAATTTAAAATTTATTTTCCTTAAGATTTGGCCACTTTGGTAACTAGCAAATCATTCATCATATAAATCTTAAATTGTAAATAAACACGTAAAATAAATTTCAACCCTTAGTTTCAAAAGAAAACGGTTACTTTCAAAATCGTTGATATTATACAAGGCCATCATAATATTCTTTCTATAAAAATTGACCTTCGGTCATTCAAATCTAAAATATAATATATATATATACACACAATATTCTCGATATGAAACAAAGGAAAACAGCTATTCCATGAAAAACGTTGTGTCTAAATAGATAACGTCATATTGTTATAATAAGAAAAAAATATCGAGAATGGTTTTTTAAGTAAACGGTGCCAAAATCCGTCATTTAACCATTAACAATCAAAAACCCACAATCTTATCGAAAATTGATCATTTCAAGAATGGTTTCAAAATAGTACTGTCAAAATACATTTACGGGTTTTAATTTTCTAAAATCGAGAATAGCCAAAACTGGACATTTCCTTTTATAAACAAGCTATTATCCTTCAACCATTTAAATCACTTCAGGAAAGATCAAATGTAAAAGGACTAGAAAGAAGGCTATTCAATATCATGCATCATCTTCTTCTTTGATCAAAGTGCCAAATGCCATATATATATATATATATATATATATATATATATATATAAAAGAAAAAATTTATGGCTTTAAAGAACTGAGGGATCATTATGTGGTGTTTTCTACAAAATGGAGTCGCCACCATGCATGCAAACATCAAACAGAATCGAGTGAACTAACATTAGAATTTCTCATATGAACGGACATAATAATAGAATATATATGAACCAAGTATCATCAATATTCATCATGAAGGAAAAAGCATGAGTTCTTGAACCTAATGTTGTGATATCACATGTAAGTAATAATCTAATTATGCATAGATAGATTATCATAAACACATAAATTACAAGATCTAGAACTTCATGCTTTTCACATAGTTTAGATAAGAATATGTAACGTTTTCCATAGAACTTGAATGAAGTGATTGATTCTTAAATAAACAGAATATGGGGATAATAATTTCTCTCTCTTAACCTCTTTCTTAATGACACAATAGTGATGAAGACAATGTGCTCTTATTGATGGTGGAGAGAGGACCGCATCCTTAGTTTATATAAACAATAAAAATGTGCTTCTATCAAACACCTCCAATAGTCATATCTTTTAGATTCCAATAGTCATGTCTTCACATATTGAATAGTCATGCCTCTACATTTGAATAGATATGACCATTCATAATGATGACTCTTCAATATGACTATTCCATAAGGATGCCTCTTTAATAAGCTAATCAATGAATTTAACATTTATATAATGATTATTAAACTATTATATGGGACACAATTCTTACATTTGACTCTTTGTCAATCCACACTTTGTTTGTGTGGTAACCAGAGGCTATTCTATTTGAGAAGCTCAGTATTGTATATATTGTAGCTCTCTAGTTATGCTCCATTAACCTACGGACAGGATACTTCTTGTGTTGGCCTTGTATTGTAGCAATTGTATAATTATTCTTATTTATGAATAATTGAAACTTAATGATTACGGATGTAACGTCTGAAAATTTTTAAAACATTTAATTTATGCTGTTAGTCGATCTATTCGATTTTATTAAATATGTAAGGATAATTAGAAATTAACTAAAGGCCAATTAGAAATTAATTGGATGTTAATTAGAAAAATTAGACTTAAGGGAATTAGAATGGACACAGAAACCTTCATGAAAATTTTCCAAACTATTTTGTTGATTTGAAGGAAACCGGTAGAGATTCGGTATTTTTAACTGCCAGAACCGAATGAATATAATTGCACACCCTAAACTCTATGTTTAATGGCTAAATACACAGCCACATAACCACTCAATTGGTGGCGCAAAACAGCCCCAAAATGACTGGAGTTGGTTGTAATTCAGCCACAAAAATTTCAACCAATAATAATGAAACTTGCTAAGCACTTCATCTAGCTTTTGGGTGAGTCTTTTCCTTCCTTATCCCTTCATTTTTCATGCTGCCCCTTCAGCTGCATCTTCTCCACCATTTCTTCCTTCATTTCACTTAATTTCACCTCATCTTCAAGCTTTCATCACTTCCCCATCAAAAGGAGCTCAAAACTAGTTAGTCTTGCATCAAAAATTGAAGGTAGGGTTCAATAATCCCCATAGTTCTCTTGTGTGTGGCTAATGAGGATTAGGATTTCCACCATTTATTAGATGATATATTACATACATATGATGATTCATGACTAGTTTGGCATGAAACTCTTGGGTTTTGGTTGAAACTTGCATGAAAATCTATGAAGGAGAGCAACCAAAATAGTATAAGCTGGGAAACCCTACGGCAGTCTGTACTATGCGACTCTACCTACAGCTATTTAAATTCAATAAAACTATTTTTATGTGAAACTAGACACCTAGGGCTTTCCAACCATATAAAATATAAGGTTAGTGGATTAGTATAGGATTAGTTATGAATTTTTGAAATTTAGCCTGAAAATTCTAGGTCCTTTCTAGGCAGTATGAGTTGAGAAGAGTGTAACTCATCCTACCAAACTCCAAATTGAGTGCGACCAGCGTTGTTTGAAAGTTAGTATGTAGTAAACATTTCAAAAAAATTTCAAATTTAGATTCATTCCCAATTATTCCCAATACATCAATGAAATTGCCTTCAGTTCAAATGGGACTGGAATAGGATAGTCCAGAAGGGTCAATTTACAGGGCTTATATCTCAAGTTATACTTATGTAAATGAGGTGCAACTTCTTTCAAATAAAAGCTTATTCTGCTAGCTTTAAATTGGTATAAGTTTTGTATAATTTGACCTAGGTTTCTATTTTTGGTGATTTTCTATTTCTAAGAGTGTAATTTGGGCCAAAGTAGTACAAACTGAGGTAAAATTCAAATAACTAGAGTTACACAGATCAAAATGGGATGAGACCAAAAGGGTTGGAAACTAGACATGTAGAATTATAGCATATCCAAAAATTAGGTCTAGATGAGTTAAATAGAAATAATGGTGAACTTTACAAAACCAGGCAGAATTGAGTATAAGGGTCCAATCACAACATATTTGACATTATTGTTATAGACTTGCTACTCTATGTTGAACTTTTTGCTTGATTAGTTTTACTAGTAGCCTGGCACTATTCATGGGGAAATGGACTCAATTTGTTATGCTGGCGAATTTCCGGTATAGACTAGTGATGATTCTAAACGTTTGTGTGTAAATGTTGTTACGCGAAGTATATGAATACCATGCAAGTATTATCATTTGAGAATAAGGTATGAAGCCTATGTATTTATAATTCTATGATGAAAGATATGATAATGAGTTCATATTCCGAAGAAATGTAACATGGCGATCACGCTCTGATGGGGTATGACATGGCGATCATACTTTAGAATGTGGCATAATGATCCCACACCCTAAGAAATGTGATATAGCGATCATACTCTGGGACATGGCAAGATGAACATATTTCTAAGGAGTGTGATATGGTGATCACACCCAATGGAGTATGACATGGCGATCGTACTCTGGAATACATATGACAAGTAAAGGAAGATAAAGAAAGAAAAGAAAATTATGTGTATCTGCATAAATTCAAGTACAAGTAACAGCTTATGCAGATTTTATGTTTCCTTATTTTAATATGTTGCAGCTATTATTCATAGTATGATTCATGATTTTATTTTGTATTGGCTCTTCCAAATGACAAGTGTGTGAATAAAATGTATTCTGCTTTGAATAATATGTTTTCAAACTATAAAACTAAACAGTTTATATAACATGTCCACCTTTTTCATAATAAATCGAAGTAGCTGGAGATAATAATGATGACACGGTATGAAATTTCTTAGTGAATCATACTAGGAATTTAAAATTCTCACTCCTATTTCCGTGTTATCTCCAGATAGTTCAAGAAGTTTCGAAGACGGCTGAAGTTGCTGTCAGATAAGGTCCGCTCAAGTAACAGTAACAACTACTGAATGTGGTACTATGATTTAAGCATAGTAATATACCAAGGAGGACATTACAACGGATATGTATACATATTTTTCATAAGCACGTAAATGTTTTAAACACCTATAATGTGTGCTGTGAGGTGCATTCTGAGAATGTCTGAATCCTCAATGATTTTTGCATATTTGTTTGTTTTATATAGAGCGAAAATTCTTATTTGGAAATAGTCATAAATATAAAGGAGATTCTACTTGATTTTTTTTCTTTTTTTTAGAAAAAGGGCCTAATATAGGCTTGCTAGGGACATATCCCTTGCCTGTCACAATCCTGATTGGGTTGTGATAATTAAATTAATTATAAGAATTAATTATTTATATTTAGAAAATAAATAAACGAAATTGCTCAAACTTAAATTAAAATGACAAATCAATTTTCTATAATTTATTTATTCATTTGCCTAGACTTTCTGCGTCATAACTCAAAGATAATTACTCACTTTTTTCATTAAAAAATATATCTTGAGTAGGATTATATATAGAGGCAACGGCAGAAACATACATGAGATGGAAAGATACTGTTTGCAAGTGTCATAACTCATGAGCGGAGGAGTGTTAGTATAATTAGTTATATAAGTTTATATTGTAATTTAAATTTTACAAGATATCTTTCATATTCTCGTTTAAATGATCTGCGATTCAAATTCCAAACTAGTGATGTAAATATATTCCCTTCTATATTTTCCACCTCCCATTCTATTCCCTTTTATGAGCCATTTGGCCATTTCCGTACTTTCAAATCTTCCAAGAAACATCAAATAAATAACGTCATCCATTAACACATTAAGAATATGATTCTTTGATTTCTTTTGCTTCATTTCTGAGCAGCAGCCACCAGACAAGAGCATCTTCAACATGGAGTAAGAATCAGGCTTTGCATCAGAATAGAAGATAAAGGAACTCAAAAGCAAAGAGTAGAAGTGACAACATTACTAAGGACATGTTCTTTGTGACAGCTAAATGAACAGAACCATGAATTCCCAAAGTTGACAAATTTGAAACTATATTTACAACCCAAGTAAGGAATAGATATATTTACATCATTCATTGAGGCGGAAGGTGAAATCATGAGCAGCAACACGAACAATTTCACGCCTTTGCCAGGGGCTCGCAGAGTAGGTGATAGAGCCTATGATGTTCACACTTTAAACAATAATGATTCCAATGAGGTGCCTGTGTTTTACAGATCTCACTCTACTCAGACAACTGTAAGTATATTCAGTTCTTGTTTTAGTACCAAGGTTCTTAGGACATGGCAGAGAAAAGAAAGCCAAATTTGATTTATGTTCATAGAAGCAGAAAATGAACTATCATTGTTTGAGGATAATAACTTGTTTATAACTTTGGTTTATATTAGCAGGATAACAGGACTTCAGGTGTGCTAGATCCACGGAGGTTGTTGGAAATCAGAACTCCTACAGGACTCCACAGTGTACCAAAGTAAAGCCAATTGGCTTAGGCCAAATTGCAAGCGAATTGGCTTAAGTGTTTAGACATGTTATTATTGAACAAGAAATATAGACATGATTGTGCTGGTTTATCTACTAATATTTTACAAATACCAATTTGTGTGAGAAGAAATATTTATTAAATAATCAAATGCTGAGATAATTGACATACAGATGCTTGTTCAATTCCTATAAACTTTATTGAATCAAAAAATATTAGATTTGACATAAAACTCAGAAAAATCCTGTTAAATATTTCCTACAAATTCAGGATTTAACAACTTGTTTTCAACTGGTAAATGAAATGACAATCAAATTGCCATTCTTAAAACAGGAAAGGGAAGAAACCAGGAGCCTAGTTTTGGCATGGTGATATTTTTTGCACTAACATGGCAGACAGTGAATACTATTTTGATAGACAGAGGTCAATGCTTACTTTATTAGACCTTGGAAGTTTGCAAGAGCCAAGGAGGTGCAAATCATTTGCACTGAAGTGTATCATGGAAAAATCTACTTGATCTTGCCAAATTTTCCCTATGAATTTCACATTAAATCAACCCAACTCAATTCGTTTTCTTTTTCTACGATAGGAGTAATCCAATATAGCATGTAGTTGCATGAACTTATGATTTTTATGCTTGAGGGGTAAGAATTAAGAAAAGCCTGGCAGATTTACCAACTTCTTGGCTTCTTATGAGTTATAACATTTGAAGTGTTACATACAAAGAATATAAGTTATATAATTGCTTGTACTTTTGGTTCATTATATTGCATTGTTGGAAGAGACTAGATGGTCTTTTAGTCTAAATTTGTGAATCAGTGATTGTGAAATTATGAGTTATGACTTATTGTAATTGGATAATTTGATAGTTAAGACTTGAGACTTGATATATATTGTTATGAAATTGTTATAAATTGTTAAATAGGCTTTTTTGACCTATTTGGGAAGCTTGTTAGATTATTTACAAATAGGCCTTGGCATATTTAGGAAGCCTATCAATTCATTTAGAAATAGATTTTTGACCTATTTAAGAAGTCTATTAACCCGTTTAGAAGTAGGCTTTTGGCCTATTTAAAGGCCTTGATATTAATTAGACTTTTAAATAGGTTTGCAGGCCAAGACTAGCCTTTTCAGGCTTTAAGAAGACTAGGCTAGGCTTTAAAAAAAAGTTTATATCAAGTAATAGGTCCAGACTTAGGTTGCATGCTTGCAATGCAGGCCAGGCCGATTTAAGCCGAAGTGTGGTCTAGTTGAACCTACTTCCACCCCTACATAACAACTTGTTATTGAAAGTGCAAGCTATTTTATAATTTTTTTTTCAAATTTTAAGTGAAGATCAAACAATTAAAAAACAATTATTACATTTCTATCTTCCTTCTGTTCATTAAAAAATTTATTTCATTTCACCCTCTCTCCACTTTATTCAACTTTCTAGTAACAATTTATTAAAACCAAACTAAAAAAAAAAATTATTCATAAACTAAAATTTAATTTACAATATATTCTTACAATATTTTAGTGAAAATACAACCATTAAAAGAAAACATTCATTGATTATTGAACAAAATAAATAATTTTAAAGAGAAAATTTTATAAAATAATTTCACATAACAACTAATTATACAAAGTGTAATTTATTTTATAAAGATAAGTACTTCTAATTTTTAAATAAGCATTGTATAATTAAAAAATAATTTCTTTTCCCTATTTCTCTCATTTCTTTAACCTTGTAATAAAGTAATTTGGAAAAGAAAATTTCACATATGCATTCTGAATTATAACCTTGTAGCTATTTTGGATGCTATTACAAGCCATTGGAAAAGCAGAGGCTAATTTTGATGGAGAGGATGTATAATGTGTGTTAGGCTGACTTTGAAGCTGCAATAATGGAGAAATAGTGTCTAGGGAAGAAATATAAGACTAACTTTGGATGACTTTGAAGTCATCCCAAGATGCGTCCTTTGGTTTGGGAGTTCTTAGTCAATGCAAGTCACTCTGAAGTTCGGAGAGTGAAAATACGAGAAATTGTCATAAGTCTTTATGATGATGGTGCATGAGAGTTCATCGAAGCCGTGCACATGCCAATGTCAGATGAGAAATTATTATGGTTGGGAAGCGATCATAACTTGGCTTTTTGTGTGGTGGATGAGAAATTGTTGTGGTGGGGACATTCTTATAGCTTGGCTTTTTGTTTGGTGAAAGTCTTTATGATAATGGTAGAATTCAGTTTGTAGAAGTACGCGCAAATACCAATATGGAATGATAACTTTGCTTTGAATTTTCGTTTCAAGAATTCTGTCATGAAAAATGCTATTTTTGAAAAAAGTTTCTTTTGATGTGCATTTTTTATAGCATTTGATGGATAAATTGACTTTTTAAAAATATTTTGCACATTTTCAAATATATCCTTGGCGGATGACAAACAAAGCCATGTTGCTAAGGGTAGAAATTTAAATCATCCTAAGATACGTCTTGTACCTTCGTTGTTATTGGAAAGCCAATCGTTTACCATTGTCAAGAAATTTCTTTTAGATCACCTATGGTCCACACGTTTGAAAGCATCTCAAAATATGTTTTCTTATGTGTCAATAATTTGAAAAGAAAAAGTTTATTCTTCAAATTGTTTTATATATATGTGTGTGTGTGTGTGTGTGTGTGTGTACATTATCTAAAAAGTAACTTAGGATTTTTTATATGAACTTTTTAAACAATATTTTCTTTATATTGTTCGTTTAAAAGTAAAATTTTATTTATATTTAAATATATTCTGTCAATGTTATCTTTTTTTTTATTCTTTAAAACACTATATTTTGAAAATTTCTTTGAAAAGCACAAAAATATAGATTTTATAAAAAAAACTAATTTATGTTTTGCCTAGTGTCTTGACTGCTCTGGTTTTTTTTTTCTAAAAAAAAAATGCTCGAATATACTGAAAAATTGTAAAGTGCAATATTTAAAAAAGATTTTAAAAAATTTGCCTTGTCAATAAGTTTGTGCTTGGTTTTAACTATGTTTTAGCATGTTTGGAAAATACATACGGCTGAGGGACCTGTATTTGCGGGTGTTGGCTAATACGAACTTGTTAAAGCTTTACAATGGAGACACTAGCATAAGGCCAAACATAGTTGTTGTGATAGTCTTTTGAAGGCTTGCCCAATGGGAAGGTTCTTACTAACTACAAGGTCAACCACTAGTCAAGATGTAATTTTTTTTTTCATTAGGGGGAAAGGAATACTGGGGGAGGGCAACTTGGATTTAGATCGAAATCCTTATATATAGGATAACAAGACAACAATTTTACTATTGTGCTAAGGCCTTAACCTAATATATATATATACATACATATACATCAAAGTTGTTATTTGGAGCTATTAATGTCTTCAGAGAGTGTGGACTCACACGTGCACATAGGTTTTAGACCTAGTGCATATTTGTGATCCTTCCCCTTTGAGTAATATTTATCGCCTTGCTACCTTTTGCTTATTTAAGGTTAAATTAATTTGTAAGTCCCCACAATTTTAACATGGTTTTAGATAGGTGCCAATACTTTAAAAACTTTTAATTAGGTTCTTATACTTTAAAAAC
Organism: Pterocarpus macrocarpus; assembly: GCA_031439585.1. Lineage (NCBI taxonomy): Eukaryota > Viridiplantae > Streptophyta > Magnoliopsida > Fabales > Fabaceae > Pterocarpus > Pterocarpus macrocarpus. Next base: position 54,361,923 of record CM062522.1, read on the forward strand.
ATTGTAACTAAGTCCCTACCATAATTTGGTCATTCATTCTCCATTATACTACACACATATGTGGTTATTATATGCTCTATTACGTTAGATATACCATATGAACTAGGGGTGTGCAAGGAATAGGTTGGGTCGAGTTGAACTAGACCTAAACTCGTCGTGATGTTTTGACCGAGTCATTTTTTACAATCTAGACTCGACCCAATAATGGCCCAAAAATGATCAAGTTAGACTGTATCAACTTGGATTTAGACAACATATAACAGTTTAAACATTATACATAGTAATATCATCAAATTTTTTAAGCTCAAAACAAAATTCAAGACATATTTTACAATAAATATTTGAAAATAAATTATTTCAATACAAAGATGATATCATGTTATGTAAAACACATTAATTGAAGTATAAATATCATGACCTAGACCCAGACCCAGACCATGACTGGCATGTAGAGGGCATTGCCCTCTAGCAAGCCTGATTGGGAGATTTACATAGCACATACAATTTTTGAACAATAGCACCAAAACACTAGGGCACTTGCATGTGGTGCAGGAATATTGAGAGACGGATGAGTTCAAGGTGAAGGCGAGCAAGGCCTTCACCAAAGGGTGGGTCATTCCACACTGGTGGCTCCACTAGCACTGAGCACACCAGGGTGCAAATGGTAAGTAGTGTAAATTGTATTTAATTTTACATTCACTTTATATTTTAAATTATGCATGATTATGTGATGTTAATTTGAAATGCAGAGGAGGGATATGAATAAGGAACCCACCCTTTGTGAGCTATTTAGATAGACATACACTCGAAAATAGGGCAAGTTGAGGTGGGTTGACCAACATTCAGAGGCGACATGTGAAAAATCCTGAACTTCCTTTAATATATATATATATTAATGTACACTATGGTGCCTTATTAATTAATTAACTAATTTTCAATGCAGAATTAATATATCTAGTGACTTGAGGAGGCACGGAGCTAGCACTCACAATAAGAAGGTGATAATTGTCCTCCTATTAATGAGGATTACATCTAGTCTTAGGCTGTGGGTGGCCCCTGTACAGGGGCTGCATATACAAGAAAAGGACTTACTATTCAGGTGGTAGTATGTCCGCTGCATTGATGACCAGATCATTTGCTGCAAAGGATCATGAGGTTTGGGACCATGTGCATGCATTAACTTTTGAACTCCTAACCTCGCACAAGAAGGCAAAAATGAGAAATAAGAAGATGTGAGAGAGCATGCAAACCTTCATGCAGCAGGAGCATGAGAGCACCTTAGTTGATGTTTCTCTTCCGCCCGTGCCAGAGGAGTCCTTTGATAGCTCTGACTCTCCTCTAACACTTATTCGGACAATGGCACCACCGTCGATGCCGAACTCAACCACATGGATCCCAGCTATCATTGATCGCCATTGTATTCTTTTTTAATTGAATTGTATACTTGAATATTTTGATATTTTGATATTTTGATATTTATTTGAATAAATTTTATTATTATTATTGTATTGTGATTATATATGTTCATTTCTTTATAATTTTGAATAAAAAATTAAAAATAAATAATAAAATATATTAAAAATTAAATGTAAAAATTAAGTAAAAATAATGTGTAAAAATTAAATAAAAATAAATTAAAAAATATATTCATTAATTACCGATGGGCCATATGTCGTCCTTTGTCGTGAGTAAGAGGAGCGTTGTCATTCGTTGACAACTGCTCTGCACCACTCCTCCACTGTCCACCTTGCTCCGCACAGCTCCTCCGCCGACCACTGTCCACCTCGCACTATGCCGTTCTTAGTCTGGTCATCGCAGATCAGAGCTCTTCACCACACCTCGCGTCGTCGGTTGCCGGTCCGTGACTGTCACCGTCTCACCAATCGCATAGCAATAGCTAGCAAGTCTAGAGCAGGAACAGCAGGTCCGATTAGAGATCCTCATCTTGCCTCGCTCGTTCATTTAGTCTTTGGAGGATTATTTATTTATTTTTTGTATTTCAGCTTTATTTCTTTGTTTGGTTGATTTTATTTTATTTTTTTACTTGATTTATTTGTAACTTGTAATGTTTTGCTAGATTTTACTTATCCAATGAGCTTGATATATAGAAAGAATAACTTTGCTAGACTATTGGCTTTTGGCAATTGGAATTAGTGTTCAAAGTGTTATATAGAAAGAATCTGGTTTTGGAATTTATTTTTTGGCTTCTTATGTTATAACATTTGAAGTGTTATATACAAAGAGTATAAGTTATATAATTGCTTGTACTTTTGGTTCATTATATTCCATTGTTGGATCAGAATGGATGGTCTTTTAGTTCAAATTTGTGAATATTTGATTGTGAAATTATGAGTTGACTTATTGTAATTGGATAATTTGATAGTTAAGACTTGAGACTTGATATATATTGAATTTATGAAATTGTTATAAATTGTTAAATAGGCTTTTTGGCCTATTTGGGAAGCCAATTAGCTTATTTAGAAATAGGCTTTGGCCTATTTAGGAAGCCTATCAACTCATTTATGTAACATCCAAAATTTTTTAAAATGTTTAATTTATGCTGTTAGTCAATCTTTTCAATTTTATTAAATATGTAAGGATAATTAGAAATTAACTAAAGGTTAATTAGAAATTAATTAGATATTAATTAGAGGAATTAAACTTGAGGGAATTAGAATAAATACATAGAAACTCTCACAAAAATTTTCCAAACTGTTTGGTCAATTTGAAGGAAACTGATAGAGATTCGGTATTTTAAATTGCCAGAATCGAAGTAATAGAATTACACACTCAAAACCCTATGTTTAATGGCTGAAATCTTAGCCACTCAACCCGTTAGAAGTGGCGCAAGACAGCCACACAAAAGGGGGGAGACTTGGCTGAATTTTCAGCCAAGTGATGGTGGCCAATGAGAATTAAGTTTCTCAACTACCACCTTTATACAAATGGCTATAATTCCCTTCCACTCCCACAAAGAATTCGGCTCTCTTCCTTTTTCTTGCAAACTCCTTTCTTCTTCCTTTCATCATCTTCTTCTACTTTCAACCTCCATCAAGCTTCTTGCACCCAAATCTTTCACTAAAACTCGAGACTAGCTAGTGGTGACACCAAAACAAGGGTAGGAATCAACTTTTGTTCTTGATTTTTATGGATTGTGACTGTAAGAAATTTTACTTTTCTTCATTTATTTGATAATATATTGGATATATCTAATGGTTTATGGTTGGGTTGACATGAGATTTTGAGTTAGAACTTAACTTAGAATGAGGAAGCTAGAGAAAGTGAAGAATCAGAATGCTGTTAGGGTAAAATCCCTACAGCGTCTATACTTGCGCATTGTACAGACTCGTCTATAGCCACCAAACTGAGATGAAACTAAGTTTAGATGAAACCAGACAATTAGAGCTTTCCAACCATACAAATTATAAGGCCATTGAATTAGTATTGAGTGAGATATGAATTTTTGAAGTTTACCCTAGAATTTTGACCTTGATTCTAGGCAGACTGGATTTCGAGGGGGCATAACTTGCCCTATACACCTTAAAATTGAATGAAACCAATTTTGTTAGAAAGTAAGACATAGGCTAACATGCTATAAAAATTTCAAAATTTAATTCAATTCTAGTTGCTCCCAGTAATTCATGAAATTGCCTTAAATCCCAACTGAGCTAGAATAGGGTAATGCAAGTTACCCAAATTCAAGAGCTCATAACTCGAGTTCTACTTATTCAAATGAGATGAAACTTGCTGGAAATAAAATATGGGTCAATTAGCTTTACAACAATATAGATTTCATATAGTTTCAACTAGTTTTCTAATTTTAGTGGATTTTTAGTTATTGGTAGGCAAATCTGCCTAGTAACAGGACATACCTAGATAAAATGTTAATAACATGAGTTATATATATATCAAAAGTTAATGGGACCAAAGAGGTTGGAAACTAGACAAATAACACCGTAACATATCGAAAATTTAGGTTTAAATGAGTTATGGCTTAATTTCTAAAAGCGAGCAGAATTGAAGAAATTGACAGAAAATCAATTTAAATGCAAAGGCTACAAGTTTTATGTGAGTATTGAAATGGTTGATGTATTATGTTGGTTTTCTATCTAAATGATTATCAAGATAGCTAGCACCATTCATGGGGAAGCGAACTTTATCTGTTATGCTGCCGAATTTTCGGCAGAAGCTTTTGAAGTTATGATAGCTTATGTTATGAAAGATTTATGAACCTTATTACATACATAAGACTCTACTAAGGTTTGAATATGCAAGAGTGTTTGAAAGTAAGTATATTGTAATGCATATAAACATTGCATGATGATATGATCATGATTCTTTTTATGAAAGATAGCATCTTTGCATGCAAAAGAAGAAGATATATGAATATGTGAGATTGGGTCCCTTCACTCGGAGGTAGTTATTTGAATCTCTCCCTGTGAAGGCAGTTAAAAGATATGAGGAAGGTCCCATATTCCTAAGGAGTGTGACATGGCAATCACATCCCGATAGGGTATGACATGACAATCATACTCTAGCATGTGTCACGATGGGCACATCCTAAGGAATGTGCCATGGCGATCATACTCTGGAATATGCATGAGAAGTAAAGGCAATTAAGAAAGACTATGAGGACGACGATATGTAACACCTAGGTGTGTCAAGGACGAAAGTTATAAAAAAGTAAAGGAAGGTTAAATAAAAATACAAGTGCATTTGCATATGTATATTATGATTTTCTTATTCTGTTAAAATTTACTATATTTGTGAGCGTTGTGACTGCTATGCTAATTATGAGATATGAAATGATCATATAATTGCAATGTGATTCAAGTGCTTGACTAAGATAAACTTTGCTTTGGACAATATGTTTTTGAACTGTTAAATTGCCCAGATTACACAGCATGTTCACCTTTTCTTAATAAATCAAAGCAGCTGGAGATAATAATGATGACACGATTTATGATGAATTAATGAATCCTACTGAGAATTTATAATTCTCATTCCTATTTCTGTGTTATATCCAAATAGTTCAAGGTGTATTAATGACAGCTAAAGGTAGCTGCCAAACAAGGTCTGTCCAGATAACAGTAACAACTTCTGAATATGGTACTATGACTTAAGTATAGTACTGTATAGGGGAAGATGTTGCAATTTAGAAATAGATTTTTGACTTATTGAAGAAGCTTGTTAGCTTGTTTAGAAGTAGGCTTTTGGCCTATTTAAAGGCTTTGATATTAAATAGACTTTTAAATAGGCTTGCTGACCAAGACTGGCCTTAAGCTTTTAAAAAGGCCAGACTAGGCTTTAAAAAAAAAAGCCTATATCAAGTAATAGGTTTAGGCTCAAGGCGCATGCTTGCAATGTAGACCAGGCCAATTTAAGCCAAGCTAGCCTAGCCCATTCCCACCCCTACATAATAAGTCGTTATTGAAAGTTCAAGCTATTTTATAAAAAAAATTTTCAAATTTTAAGTGAAGATCAAATAATTAAAGAAAAAATTATTACATTTCTATCTTCCTTCTCTTTATTACAAAATTTATTTCATTTCACTGTCTTTCCACTTTATTCAACTTTCTAGCAACAATTTATTAAAACCAAACTAAAAAAAAATTATCCATAAAACAAAAATTTAATTTACAATATGTTCTTACAATATTTAGTGAAAATACAACCATTAAAAGAAAACATTCATTTATTATTGAACAAAAAATAATAATTTTAAAGAGAAAACTTTATAAAATAATTTTACATAACAACGAATTATAAAACGTGTAATTTATTTCATAAAGATACGTATTTCTAATTTTTAAATAAGTATTGTATAATTAACAAATAATTTCTTTTTCCTATCTCTCTCATTTCTTTGACCTTGTAGTAACGTAGGTTGGAAAAGAAATTTTCACATAAGCATTCTAAATTATAACCTTGTAGCTACTTTGTATGCTCTTACAAGCCATTGCAAAACCAGAGGCTAATTTTGATGGAAAGGATGTATAATGTGTGTTAGACTAACTTTGAAGCTACAATAATGAAGAAATAGTGTCTAGGGAAGAAATATAAGACTAACTTTGGATGACTTTGAAGTCATCCCAAGATGCATCTTTTGGTTTGGGAGTTCTTAGTCAACACAAGTCACTCTGAAGTTTAGGGATTGGAAATATGAGGAAATTGTCATAAGTCTTTATGATGATAGTGGACGAGAGTTCATCGAAGCCGCACACATGCCAATGTCAGATGAGAAATTATTGTGGTTGGGAAGTGGTCGTAACTTGTCTTTTTGTGTGGTGGATAAGAAATTGTTGCGGTGGGACGTTGTCATAGCTTGGCTTTTTGTGTGGTGTGTAACATCTTCCCAAATATAATGCTATGCTTAAATCATAATATTATGTTCAGGAGTCTACTACTTATACGAATATATTTTAGTAGCGCAGAGCATTTAAATAGATATGGATTTATCCATTTACTTATCCATGAAACAAATATGCCCCATTAATTTCATAAGATAAAATGTAGTATGTTGAAAGGTAGGGAAAATAAAGTGCGGAGTGAGACTTATAGTAAGTATTTACATAAACGTGCACAAATCCATACATATGAGTCATAGTACATGTCCATCTAGTATAATTATAACGAGTCAATGGCCCAAGCCTTCATAGAGATAGTCAAAAGAGGACCACTCTTTACAGCTAGCAGTGCACTCTGAAAAGTCTGTCAAACTCCCCTAAACAAGCATTGTAGAAAGGAACCCGCTCTCCATAAGATCTGCAGACTTTGAGCCATCACTGCTTCCAGAATCACGGAAAGGGGAGGTGTCCGCCTATGTGGTATTACTCTCCGGAGGAGTTGGAAAAAGAGGCTGAGATGGTACTGCAAGGAAATAAATCTCGTATAATGGGGTCCCGTCAAATGGAGTTGGAGGGTGGAAAGGGGACTCGAAACAGAAACAATAAAAGCATGTTGAAGAAATATGTACAAATGTATGCGAGAAGTCACTGATAGAAGTAAAGAGTCCAAGGTGGGTTGTAGTACTACTGCCATTCAGATACCTCGGCGAGGAGTGCCTTCATGCCATCACTATTGTCTAAGAATGACACCGAAGAGTAAGAATTCGAAATCCTTAGTAGGATTTCCTAGACTATTATACAGTGTCATCGCAACTATTCCTAACTGTTTCGGTTTAATTTAGAAAAATGTGAACAATATAAATGATAGAGCATTCATTCTAATTTTATAGTTTGAAACCATATTATCCAAAGCAGAGTTCATTTTATTCATACACTTGGTAAGTAGAGAAAGGAATGTAATCATAAACATATCAAGTTAAAGAACAGTTGGATAATATGCATAAATGCATGCCATTGGACTCTTGATGCAAGTGCACTTGACTTTTCACTTCTTAACTTTCACCATCTTTTTCCATACTTGGTCCTTGGGAGTATTTTGGCCATGTAATTTCTGGGTGATACTCTACTTCTCAGGATCGAGATCATTCCTATATAAAACACCAGGTTTGCTTTTCCCGAGTCTCCCACCGATCTATTCCCCTTAATTCATACTGGGGTTGGCCAAGTAAAATGAAATCATACTTTTATTATAAATCACAGACTCATGAATATTATGTTTGAATGATTTGAAATCATAATGCATAAAATCATACATTTTCTGCTGAAAATTTGGCAGCATAACGACTGAAAATATGAGACTTCTCGAAATACAACCAACCAAATTCATAGATAGCTGTTCACAATAATAAGATCCAACATATTCACATATCAATATAACATTATATCACTAAGGATTGCATGCATAGTTTAGCCTTTGATCTCTTGTAGCTTATGAGCTCCTAATCATTGTAGCTATCAAGGTATATCTTTTATTTCAATTCTGCCCTATTTTATAAATTGCACTAAAATTTCATTTTAGCTTGTTTTGATCTGAAAATTTTATATATTGTATCCCTATTAGTCTATTTTAAAACCTCTTTAGTCTCATTGAGTTTTGAGGTGTATAACTTAAGTTATTAATGTTTTTCCCAAGGCTGACTTGGTTCATGACAAACTTGAACACCTAAGTTGGGAAATTCACTAAAATTTCATTGGTCATTATTTATGTATAAATTTCATACCAATTTGAAGTTAATTGAATAATCTTTCAATCCCAATAAATTTTATCTTAATTTAGTAGGTAGAGCTCAAATTGACAACTCCTTAGTTAGGATGTTCTGTATTGCCCTGTTCCAACGTGAACAGGACTAAGGGTATTTTTAGAGAATTACTGGGAGCAACATACTTAAAATCTAAATTTGAAACTTTTATAGTATGATTATATATAGGTTAGCTTTCTAAAAAAAATTGTTTCACTAAATTTGAAGTTAGATAGGGGAAGTTATGCCTTCTCAATGCACTCTGGTTAGGGTAATACATGAAACTCAGTAATCTATTTTAAAAATTCATAACTCTCTCATTTTAAATCTAATGAACTTATAATTAAATTGTTGGAAAGCTCTTGATGTCTACAGATGTAGCCATACCATTCGTCGTACGGACAACACACTTAGGGTTTCAACATAACATTTCTATTTTGTGTTTTCTCTTTGTCTTTCAATCAATCTTCAATCCAAACCAATGATTCGCATCTTAAATCACCACAAATAAATCATATAATCATCAAATATCATCAAATAAGAATAGTGTGAAGAAACCCTAGGCAACTTTAAACCATAAACAATAACCAAAATCCAAAGAAATCCTACCTAATATCCAAGACTTAAGTTTTTCTACTTGAAGCTTGATGGCACTATGCCTTCAAAACCTTGAAATATGTACAAACCCTTCCTTAATCTTGGATGAGCTTATGCCAAAAGGTCAAGGGAAAAGGATTCTTGAGTTGATCTTAGGGTTTGCTTGAGGATATCTAAAGGAAAGTGAAAGATTTTGATTCAAAAGAGCCAAAATCACTAAGTTTTCTTGGGTGAAGGTTGAAAGGTTGAAAATAAGATAAACATAAGAAGAAAAATGGAGAGTGTAAATGTGGGAGGGCTGGCCGAATTTGTAACACCCTCCCAAGTACAGTACTATGCTTAAGTCATAGTACCACACCTTGGAGTTGTTACTGTTACCTAAGCGGACCTTATCTGACAGCAACTTCAGCCATCTTCGGAACTTCTTGAACTATCTGGAGATAACACGGAAATAGGAGTGAGAATTATAAATTCTTAGTAGGATTCTCTAATTATCATACATAATTTCATCGTTTTCATCTCCAATTCACTTTGGTTTATTATGAAAAAGGTGAACATGCTATATAAACTGTTTAATTTTATAGTTCGAAAATATAATGTCCGAAGCAAAGTTCATTTTTACTCATACACTTGGTATTTGGGAGAGCCCATACAAAATCAATTCATGAATTATAATAACTGCGACATATTAAGCTATGATAGCATTATTATGCTGGAGACATAACATCTACACATGCTTTTGAATCTATGCGATCATATAAAATTTACTTTTCTTTCATCCGACACACCTAGGCGTTACGTATCGCCATCCCTAAGGTGCCTGCATCTACCTACACTTGAGCGTTACGTATCGCCGTCCTCAAGTGCAGCATCACTCATCTTGAAAATTATACATACACATAAAATTTACTTCTCTTTCTTTATCTTCCTTTTTCATCATAAAATCTTTACATGCCATATTTCAGAGTATGATCGCCATGTCATACCCCATCAGAGCGTGATCGCCATGTCACGATCCTTAGGAATATGGGATCTTCATTCGGTACTTATACTAGCTGGGTCATGCCATGCCTCATGTAAGTTCTGTCCCCTGTACTCACATTAGCTGGGTCAATGCCATGCCTCATGTGAGTGAGGTGCTTGTATATGTTTTAATCTTTAGCCTTTACTCTTTAGCCTTTATTGCCCTTGGGTAGCCTGGCCTTGGAGTGAGCTCGTCAGCTTCACCCGTGACCGTCGTCACACCGACTCACCCACAAGGGGACCCACTGCCTCTAGGTTGGAGGGATCTCATTCTGGCCACGTACCTCTAATTGTAGGGATATCTTCTGGTCACGTGCCTCAAAACTGAGGGATCTCATCTGACCACGTGCCTTCAATATAGCGGGATCTCATCTGACCATGTGCCTCCAACATAGATGGACCCAAGTTTTAGCTGCCTTCACAAGGAGGGACCCAATATGCAACTGCCTCCAGGTGAAGGGACCCATAACTTTATTATTTAACTGCCTTCATAGGGAGGGATCTCAAATGACTGCCTCTAAGTGAAGGGACCCACATTCAATATATTCACATTTTTTCATTCTCATGCATAATTAAGCATAGACATGCGGGATGTACTCATACATATGCTTCATGATTTATTTTCATATACCTCATATCATACTTATGTCATTCTTGCATATAGAATTTCCATATACATATTCATAATTGTGTGGCTGTTCATATCATAAATTCCTTGTAACATAAACACTCATAGTCTCCTAGACTTCTGCCGTAAATTCGGCAGCATAACGGATTAGATCCGTTTTCCCATGAATAGAGCCAGCTCTCACGGACAAATCAATCATAGCAATATAATCAATCTAACATATCTATCGGGGTAAAACTTACATCCGTCAACTCAAGCCTTATATGTTCACTAACACTTGTGAAACCATCAATTTGGTCATTCTGCCAATTTTATTCAGTTCTGTCTGAATTTGTATAATCCACCTTTAGCTCTATTTAACTCATTTAAACCTGAATTTTGGATAAGTCATAGTTCTATGTGTCTATTTTCTAACCTCATTGGTTCCATATCATTTTGATCTATATAACTCAAGATATTCAAATTTTGCCTCAGCCTATTCAGTCACTAGCTCGAATTACACTCCTGGAAGTATAAATTCACTAAAAATCGAAACTATGCTCAAATCATACGAGATTGGTCTCATATCAAAGCTAACAGGACAACCTTTCATTTGCCATAAGTTTCACTTGATTTGCTTTAGCATAGCTCGAGTTATAAGTCCTAAAATTCGACCTTTTTGAGCTACTCTGTTTTGGCCTGGATTGGACATAGGGTAAATTCCTCGAATCACTGGGAATAATTGGGATCATAACAAACTCGAAATTTCTATTGGGATGTTCCCCTAATTGTAAACTTTCTAACAAAGTTGGTCTCACTCAATTTAGAGTTGTGTAGGGCGAGTTATACCCTCCTCAAGTCACACTGCTCAAATGAAAATCCTGATTCCTAGGTTAACATTCAAAAATTCATGTCTCTCTCAATACTAATTCAATAACCTTATATGATATATGTATAGAAAGCTCTGAATGTTTACTTTCATATAAAAATAGTTTCATCGGATTTAACCGGTTGTAGGCTGAGCTGTACACTCCGCCATCCAGGCTGCCGTGGACTCTTCACCAAGACAGCATCCTAATCCTCCATACCTTCTAGTTTTTCTCCTTCTAACTTTAATTCTAACTCAAGATTTCATATTAATCCAATCATAATCCAATCATAATACACCATATACATCCAATATATCATCAAATACATGAAGAAGAATATAATTTCATGCAACCATAGTGCAAAGAATTCAAGAATAGAATGAAATCCTACCTCTTTGGAGTGTGATTTGAGCTAAGTGTTGAAGCTTGAATTGGTAGAACCTTGTTAAGTTTGAAGGAGTGATGGAGTTGGGTGAGTGGAGAAGAGAAAAGAGAGCTGAACAAGGGAAAAGGCAGCATAGAGATGAGGCTGAAGGAGAGAAAGAAATGAGTTATATAAGCTTGAGGTGGTAGTTAGCTTGGAGGGTTTTGATTGGCCTAAAAATGCAAGGCTGAATTTCAGTCAACCTTCCCCATTTTTGTGGTTAAGGATCAACCATGTATCCCTCTTTTTGTGACAAAATTGCTCTCCACATTGCCTAAAAGTGGGACTCGCTTCCATTCATTTGAAATCGAAACTCGTCTCTATTATGTGTAAGGTCGGAACCCGCGTCCCTTTTAATTAAGCTTGGAGCTGAAGCCGGATGTCGGAACTCGTATACAGCTTACAATCGCCTAATCTCGGAACTCCCCATTCAAACTCGGGAAAGCCAACAGAAATGGAAAGCTACTGGGGATAAACTCGGATATCGGAACTTGTGTATGGCTTGGAAATCAATTCAAAGATTCGAACTCATGTCTATTGAGTTCAACTCTAAGGCCGAAACTCGTTATATTAAAATCGGAGGTCGGCACTTACACCATTGTGTTAAAGTACCAACTTAGGGTCAAGTCGGAAGTCGGAATGGGCATGCTGGGTTAAGGTCGGAACTCGGGAATTCAAGTCACAAGATCAAACCCAAATACTTAAACCCGGAAGTCGGTATTTTATATACAGTGTGTTTGAGACTCTAAGTCGGAGGTTGGAACTCGCGTATATCTTGCTTGAAACTTGGAAATAAATTATGATATCGGAAATCAGGTCTATTACCTTTGAGACATAAAGTCGGATATCAGGAATCACGTTCATGTTGTTCAGACTTGAAGGTTAAGTCGAAAGTTAGGAAAAGAGGAATGCTGGGTATGGTTAAGGTCGAAAATCGGAAATTGTGCTGAAAGTCGAAGACGAACTCGGAAGTCAGAAATTATCCCATTTTATGTGAAATTTGAAGATGAAGTTGGAAATGGGAATTGTTCAAACTTGAATATGAAGTCGGAACTCGGAAATCGGGATGTTACAGAATTTTTGAAAGGCAAAAATGGAAGAATTTGTTAACTTATGGACAAAGTTAGAAGGTTGGAAAAGAATGTGATTGGTGGATTTGATTGGTAATTTGAATTTTGTTAAAACTCCAATCATGTGGCCACCATTGTGCCAACAAGATAGGGTGAAGGGCTAATTCCTAGCCACATATATTAGGTTTTCAACTGGTACTCTTGTCATCCTACAGTACAAATTTCCACTGATTCGGTTCTTATGCTACGAAAGTGGACAGGGAAAGATGTCTCATATAGTCACTTGAGAGTTGGTACTCTAGATGGTGATGTTCCACAGAGAGTATGGACAGGGAAAGATGTCTCATATAGTCACTTGAGAGTTAGTAATCTTGTCATCCTAGAGTTGGTACTCTAGATGGTGATGTTGCACAGAGAGTATGGACAGGGAAAGATGTCTCATATAGTCACTTGAGAGTGTTTGGCTGCAGGGCTTTTGTTCATGTTCCAAGAGATGAGAGGTCTAAGCTTGATGGGAAGTCCAAGCAATGTATCTTCGTTGGTTACGGTCATGAAGACTTTGGTTACAAGTTATAGGATCCGGCAAGCAAGAGAATAATCAGAAGTCGAGATGTGATTTTTCTTGAAGACCAAACCATTGAAGATTTTGAAAATTCAGATAAGCCAGTGTCTGTTACTAGAAGTGGCAGTGATGTTGAGCTAGAGTCTCCTTCTAGTACTCCTGTTGATGGGGGAGATGTAGAGATTGATGATGGGAATACAGGTGATGAGCCTACACCTACTCTTGAGGTGCCAGTTGAGCAAGTTGCACCAAAACACCAGTTGAGCCACAATTGAGAAGATCTACAAGACTCCATCAGCCTTCTAAGAAATATCCTTCAGATGAGTATGTGACAATCTCTGATAGTGGGGAGCCAGAGAGCTACCAAGAGGTTATTTTTTATGAGTACAAAGACAAATGGTTGAAGGCCATGCAAGAGGAAATGAATTCCTTGCATGAGAATCACACCTTTGAGTTGATGAAGTTGCCAAAGGGTAGAAAAGCACTCAAAAATAAATGGGTGTTCAAGCTGAAAATAGAAAATAATGTCTCACAGCCAAGATACAAAGCAAGGTTGGTTGTGAAAGGTTTTGAGCAGAAGAAAGGAATTGATTTTGAAGAGATTTTCTCACCGATGGTGAAGATGTCCTCTATTCGAGTTGTGCTTGCTTTAGCAGCAAGCTTGAATTTAGAGGTTGAGCAACTTGATGTGAAGACCGCATTCCTTCATGATGACTTGGAGGAAGAAATTTATATGGAACAGCCAGAGGGTTTCAAGGTTAAGGGAAAGGAGCAGCTTCTGTGCAAATTGAAGAAGAGTTTGTATGGCCTCAAGCAAGCACCAAGGCAATGGTACAAGAAATTTGATTCTTTCATGGCAGATCATGGGTATAGTAAGACTACTTTAGACCATTGCGTATTTGTCATGAAATTCTCTGATGGTGATTTCATAATTCTCTTGCTTTATGTAGATGACATGTTGATTGTTGGTCATGACAAGCAGAAGATTCAGAGTCTTAAGAGTGACTTGAGCAAGTCCTTTGCTATGAAGGACTTAGGTTCTGCAAAGCAAATCCTTGGCATAAGGATCACTCGTGATAGGAAGAATGGTAAGTTGTGGTTATCTCAGTAGAAGTACATTGAGAAGGTGTTAGAGAGGTTTAACATGAGTAATTCAAAGCCTTTTGGTACTCCACTTGCTGGTCATTTCAAGTTGAGTTCACAACAATGTCCTACAAGTGAGAAAGAAAAAGAAGAGATGAAGAAGGTTCCATATATGTCTGCAGTTGGCAATTTGATGTACGCTATGGTATGTACTAGGCCGAATATTGCTCATGCTATTGGTGTTGTTAGCCGGTTTCTCTCTAATCCTGGTAAGGATCATTGGCAAGCTGTAAAGTGGATTTTCAGGTATCTTCGGGGCACTTCCAGAGTTTGTTTATGCTTTGGTAGTGGTTAGCCTGTGTTGGATGGTTACACAGTTGTGGATATGGCTAGTGATCTTGATTCTAGGAAGTCTACTTCAGGGTACTTGATGACTGTTGCAGGGGGAGCTGTGTCATGGCAGTCTAAACTTCAGAAACGTGTTGCTTTGTCTTCCACCGAGGCTGAATATATTGTTGTTACCGAAGCTTCAAAAGAGCTCTTGTGGATGCAGAAATTTCTACAAGAGTTAGGTCTTGATCAAGAGAAGTTTGTGTTATTTATGATAGCCAAAGTGCTATCCATCTCAGTAAGAACCCGACATTTCATTTCAGGTCAAAGCACATAGAGGTGTGGTATCATTGGATACGTGAAGCACTAGAGACGAAGTTGCTTTCATTGGAAAAGACCCATACTGATGACAATGGTTCAGATATGATGGCTAAAGCTTTGCCGACGGTGAAGTTTATTTCTTGCAGAGAGAAGGCGGGCTTAGTGGAGCAGCGCATCCCCACTTGAGTCGGGAAGGGGGAGATTTGTTGGTGGGCTTCCCTCATCATTGAGGCCCAACAACTTGTAAAGAAAAAAAAAAAGGAAAAGTGAAAAAAAAAATGCTACAGTAGCGTTAGTGAAAAAAGTTGCATGTATTTGGTTAAACTGCGAATAGGGAATAACGCCATGGAGAGAAGAAGAAAAGGGAGAAAGGCAGTGCATTAGGTTCATCATCAGATGGGTAAATGTGCTCCGTTTATCACAGAAATTTAGTATGTTGTTCCTAATATTGAGCTTGATAGTTTGATATAGCCTATTAATTTTTTTGCCTTTTCTGGCAGCTATTTTGTGGTACCCACATTGTGGAGTTATATGGTTGTGATCCACCCATTGGGTGAGTATTCTGTTGATTGTTCAGATTCCCTGGTACTACTAGGAAGACTGATTATATTCCCATTGATCATAGTGGAAGTTTTTGCTAGACTAAGTCCCGTGGGTTTTTTGTCCCTCTAATTGGGGGTTTTTCCCACGTTCAAAATTGAGGTGTCTCTTGTTTTATTTTTCTACCAAGTTATTGTATTGCCTAGAGTATTTTTGGTAGTACCTATTTAACTGCACAGGTGTGGGGAAATATTTGTTGCTTCCGCTGTTGATAACAGGTTTTGTAACATCCACCAAAATTCTTTTATCGTTTTTTTGCCTAATTATTCGATTTTATCGGATAATTGAGAATAATTAGAATTTGGTTAAATAATTATTTAGAATCAATTGATTAGCAATTACTTGAGTTTAGATATGAGGGAATTAAGTTAGAAGTATAGGAGATTTCATAAAATTTCATTGACAACCGATTTACCGATTTAAAGGAAATCGGTAAAATTATGGTATTTTAAACTGTCGGAACTAAACCAATAGGATTCCAATTCTTTTACCCTACCTTGAGTGGCTGATAACTCAGCCACTTAACACCAATTGTGGTGCCACTTTGGCCACAAATTATGGGGGAGGCTTGGCTGAATTTCAGCCATACAAGAAGCTAACAATCACAAGCCAAGAAGCCACCTATATATATACTCCTTCAATCAGATTTTTCTGCTCCTTTATCACCCATTCAGACCCCTTTGATTGTGCCACTTTTCTCCTCTCATTCAGTTCTTTTCTTCTCTTCTTCACTCATATAACTCTAGCCAACCATCAAGCCAAATCAAGCTTTGCTCATCCAAACCCTCAAGAATCAAGTAAAATCACTTATAACAAAGGTAGAGGTTTAGTTCTTGCATCGATTCTGTGATTTTGGCTGGCTGATGTTGGATTATTTTCACAATCTTTGATGTGTTAAATGAATGATTATGATGATATATGACTGGTTTTGGGCTGTTTGTTTGATTAAAACCGCATTGGAAGCAAGAAAGAATGAAAATAGGAAGAGCTGATGGGTTGAAGAACCAAAAACCCTCGGCAGTCCGTACGACAAAGTGTACGGCTCCGCCTACAGCCGATTAAATTTGATGAAACCATTTTTATATGAAACTAGACATCTAGGGCTTTCCATACATATATCATATAAGGCTTTTGGATTAGTATAGAGAGAGTTATGAATTTTTAAATTTCGACCTAGGTTTTTGACCTTGATTCTGGGCAGACTGGGTTGTTCAGGGTAGAACTCGCCCTATACCTCTTGAAATGAGTGAAATGTACTTGGTTAGAAAGCTTACACATAGCAGAATGTCCCATAAAAATTTTAGAATTAGATAAGGTCCTGTTTGCTCCCAGTGATCCAAGAAAGTTGCCCTATGTCCAAACCAGGCCAGAACAGGGCAGTTTAGGAAGGTCAGAATTCGGGGCATATAACTTGAGCCCTACTAAGTCAAATGGAATGGAACTTTTTGTAAATGAAACTTTACCCTATTAG
The DNA here is from genome assembly GCA_031439585.1 of Pterocarpus macrocarpus. Taxonomy (NCBI): domain Eukaryota; kingdom Viridiplantae; phylum Streptophyta; class Magnoliopsida; order Fabales; family Fabaceae; genus Pterocarpus; species Pterocarpus macrocarpus. Next base: position 54,379,026 of record CM062522.1, read on the forward strand.
CTTTAATATGAGTCTAATTTCGTATAATTTGAGTCAGTTTTCAATTTTTAGTGGATTTTTACTTTTAGGTGTCAGGTACTGGCTAGCCACTGGGTAGGCCGGGATAAAACCTAAATATCTTGAGCTATAGATATCAAAATTAGATGGGACCAAAGAGGTTAGAAAATAGACACATAACACTTTAACATACCCAAATTTGAGGTCCAAATGAGTTAAATAGAAATTATGGCTTGAATTATAAAAACCGGGTTGGTTGACTATGCTGAGGCAGAAACTCTGCCTTAACGAGTTTAATGTTATTATGAGTCCAATATTGAAATATGTGTGCAATGTTGTGACCTTGTGATAAATTGATGTTCTGGTATGCTGGCACTATCCATGGGGAAGCGAACACGTTCCGTTATGCTGCCGAAATTTCGGTAGAATCCATGCATAAGTTATGAATTACATGTTAATGCATGTGCATTTTCAAGAAAGCCATGAAAGTTATAATAAGAATTGTGTTACTATGAAAGTTCCATGCTACTTGCGCTAGCCCCGGATAAGAAGTTTAGGGGAATAGATCGGTGGGAAGGTCGGGGAAAGTAAACCCGGCATTCCTGTATAGGAACGAGCTCGATCCTGAAAAGCATACTATTACCCAGGAGTCTAAATGGCCAAGAACTCCCAGGGGACCAAGAGATGGAAAATGATGAAAAGTAATGGAAAGACTTATGAAGAAAGGTTCACGATTAAGTTTGCATGATTACATGAATGCATGGTTACATGAAATAATTATGTCAAGATGGATGCAGTGTCTATTAAGTTTATTTACTATCGTTTATTTATTTATTCTGTTTACTATTCTGTGAAACCTTATTAGTAAATCTGTCTGTTTCTTGTGCCTTCTAAAGTAAAACTGAACCTTATCTCGGACCAGACTTTTCCTTAAACTCAATAAAACGGATAACTAGTTTGAACACATGTTTTTATAATTAAATAAAATCCGAGGCAACTGAGAATGTATGGGACGTCAGATAACCCTTATACACGAACCCTACTGAGAATTTCTTGAAATTCTCACCTCGTTCTGTATTTTCCGCATCATTCTCAGATGCTAGTGATGGACTCCACGGCTACCCTCTTCATTGAGATCCCAGCTTTGTAGCTTCACCATGATCCAGCATTAGACTCTTTGTATATAGCCGGTTCTTGTAATTTCTGCCTTTACCTATTTAGCAATAGGAACTTTGATGTCCCTTTACATCATCCTATTTTTGACCCTGCGACTCCTTACATTGCTGTCCCGCTGCACATGGCGCACCCACCCCCAGCTCCTCCTCAGACTGACAGTAAAGACACGACCTGCACCGGAGTCACCACCGCAGGCAGTTCCAGATATCCTATTGAGTTCAGAGAGTGACCCTTCCGAGGCCACCGGCTCGTCACCCTCTTCCTCCTCGAGACCCAGCGCAGAGTATTCTCCAGCCCGGCCTGACATGGCTAATGGCTATCTGACAGAGTAGCTCAGCCAGCAGGAGATGTTGTACAGCATGACCCTCTTTTGACAGCACGTAGCTCTGGGTCATAGACTTGACAGTAGGATTAGCAGTAGGTCATAAAATGTCCTCTGAGGACCATAGGATCTTTTCGACTGAATACGGGCCTTATTGTCTTTGTGGTACGCCGGCCCACTTATGTATTCTACTTTGAAACTCTGTACAGAAACTGAAGCAGTGGCTTCTGATATATATATATATATATATGCACGTATACATTTAATGCTATTGTACTATTCTTATCTTTTGTGATATTTTGTTAAATTCGTTTCGCTCTTAGTATAGCAACGTGCCGTTTCGTCTGTTAAAAAAAATATATGATGAGGAGAGGAAACACGAATCATGAAAGGTAAGCAAAGCGGTATTACGGTAACACAATCTACTTGATTTCATGCTATGACTTAAGCATAACATTAAATTAGTAGGGTGTTACAGGTTTCATTCCTAAGATTTCTCTAACAAATTGAAACCAAACATCAAATCACAACTACACGAATAGGCATGCACTTACATAAAGATAATGTATTGAAGTATAATAAACTCTTAATTCTGGATATGTAACTTCTTACCTTATTCAAGAAATATAATAAACTCCAAACAGCAGGGAATCAATCCAAAATAAGAAATAAAGCAAATCAAAAATTAAGAAAAAAAAACCAAATCTTATAATAAAGAGAAAGGATAAATACTATTAGAAAAACTCAAATATAAAGAGAAAAGAATAAATATTGTTAGATAATCTCGAACTTAATAAATTTTTTTCATTACTCAATTTTATTTTATTTTCAATGGAGTTGATGGTTTAGGGTAAATGAATCATAGCCATCTTCACCTCCTTCTCTCACTACTTCATAAACTTAGTCCCTGTTTGCTCAATGTAAAAGACAAAAAAAGAAGATAAACTAGTATAGAAAATAAAAGTTCACAAACTAAAACATAAAAGGTGGAAAAGGTATAGAATAGAGAGAGATAGGGTACAATGGGATGTTCAATTTACTTGTTATAAAGAAGCCAATCATGGAAGGTATAGAAAAACTAAAGACTTCTTTAGACAATGCCATTAATGATAAAAACAAAGATAATCTAGTGAAAGAAAAATCTCATATTAAAATGGGCAAAAAAGATGAAAAATAGGAAGTACCCTATCTATCTTCTTTTCCTTCATGATATGGGAATTGGCTTTCTCAAAAAATGAGAGGCTTGTAAGTGGAAGTACAAACATCAACGTCTCTGTACCCATTCTTCAGAAAGGCTAAAAGCCATATGAGGATATTGGAAGGGGAGAAGGTGAGTAGAAGAGAGTGAAGAAAATTTTGGGGAGAGAAAAGATCAAAGAAGAGATAGGAGAGAGTTCTAGGGAGATGGCTCCGATTAGGAGGCAACAAAGTAGCAGCTTGTAGGTATCGAAAATAGAAATTGTAATTGATGATGAGTTAAAAAGGGAAAATGTGTGGTTGGTAATTGGTCCCAATTAGGTATAGATAATTTGTAAATATAAATAATAATAGTTTTTATAAATATAGATAATAATAGTTTTTATTTTAAAATAAAATTTAAGAGTTCCCTGTATCATGATTGGTTTGTTCTAAAAATAGCAGAATTCTACAGTGTGTTGGAGAAGTCATCAAGGAGAAGCTACCACTTGTAAGCTCTTTTCAAATTATGGTTCTAAAATATTAATAGTATAGATAAATATATTTCTCATATCAAATGTCATTGCCAAAGTATTAAGGCAGCGTTTGATATGAGATAATCTATCTAAATTACTAACAATATTTGATTAAATTGCTTAGATCTATAACATTACCTTATTTTGTTGGACAATATAACTGGCAATCCAGATTTTCAAGGTAATGTAGATTACTATCAATGTGGTAATATAGATTGCCCCTATGAAAGGAGGTAATGTGGATTACCACCAATGTGGCAATCCTCCCATTATTATTATAAATATAAATAATTTGTAAATATAGATAATAATAGTTTTTATAAATATAGATAATAATAGTTTTTATTTTAAAATAAAATTTAAGAGTTCCCTGTATCATGATTGGTTTGTTCTAAAAATAGCAGAATTCTACAGTGTGTTGGAGAAGTCATCAAGGAGAAGCTACCACTTGTAAGCTCTTTTCAATTTATGGTTCTAAAATATTAATAGTATAGATAAATATATTTCTCATATCAAATGTCATTGCCAAAGTATTAAGGCAGCGTTTGGTATGAGATAATCTATCTAGATTACTAACAATATTTGATTAAATTGCTTAGATCTATAACATTACCTTATTTTGTTGGACAATATAACTGGCAATCCAGATTTTCAAGGTAATATAGATTACTATCAATGTGGGTAATATAGATTGCCCCTATGAAAGGAAGTAATGTGGATTACCACCAATGTGGCAATCCTCCCATTATTATTATAATTATTATTATTGTTGTTATTGTTATTATTAAAAATAATATTAATTATTAATAAAATAAACTATTGTAATCATATTAGTAATTAAATTTTATTATTCTTATTAATTAATAATTATTATTAATTTTTATATAAAATTAATATTATAATAATATTATTATAACTAATAATTAATAATAATAATAATAAATTTATTATTATTATTATATTAAATTAGGTTAAGAAATATATTACCTAATAAGTTTTTTGATATACCAAATAGGATAATATGAATTGCTACTTATATTACTTGTGCCTGTCAAACATTATATTTAACAGTATCAACAATTTAAATTGTGGTAATCTTTCTAAGTGATAATTTATATTACTCACAATCTTAATAAGTAATGTATTAAACACTACCTAAAGATTAACGGACAATAATAGATAGATTAATTTAATAACCAATATTTATTTATATTTTTGAAAATATTTTATGTCAAACTAAAATGAAATAATCAAGCTAAAAAAATTGAAATGAAATAATGAAGTATCAAATTATTTTTAAATTGTATTAAATTTTATAGTTTGACGTATTTAGCCTGGACTTTCAATTTATAAATAGAATTAATAAAAATCAATTTCCAAAAAAAGTTATTTAATTGAGTAAATATATCAAAACTTAATCTAAGTATACATTTGATTCTTGATGATCTTAATTTTATTAAAATTAATTTTTGTTAAAAGTAATTTTAAGCTAATGTAATTTATGTTTCTCCAGTTAAAATCAATTCTAGATCTCAAAGTTTGAACAAAATGCAAAAGACAAACCATACACCAGACCAAAATGAACAAACCACAGGTTTGCCTCCCTAACCTGCCATTCGAGAAGTTTTGACACCGAACCAAATTTGCAATAAATGGATCCCCACCCACCCATTATATCTTAACACTATAGTTAGAAGTACCTATTGTCACTCCTTGTTGTCTATAACTACTCCTATATAATTACCTTTTATTTAATTTTTTCTATAGTGTCCTTTTTCCTCTCTAATAATTAAACTAATGAAGCGGCTATTGTCACTCTTTGCTATCGATTGTTACTTCCATTCAATTAATTTTTGTTTAGTTTTCTTAAAATATCATTCTTTTTTATAAGAAAAATTCATTCATAATCAAGTTTAATAGAATTTATAAATTAGAAAAGATATATCAGATCCAAATTTAATAGAAAACAAATATATTTTATATTTTGAACTAACCAACGAGCTATAGTTATGCTCTTTACAACTATTAATATCTAAGAATCTTTTACATTAGAGACCAAAATGAAAAGTATTGCAATTTAAAGAATATACTACGCTTTCGTTCAAAATAAATCTAAACTTCTTTATTATCTATAAGACAAACTATTAAAATAGAAATATCCACAAGAAAAAAAAAAAACCAAAACACTCACAAAAGGGGAACAAAAACAGTCACAAAGGGAATGATGAAAAACACCCACAAAGAGGACAGCAAGAACAAAACAAAAGATACAAAACACTAACAATGATTAAAAAAAAAAAAAAGAGAGAATGATGGGGCTACCATCGGAAAAAAAGACATGAGCTCCCTCAATAACACTCATTTAATGGAAGACAAGAAAGAGAGAAGAGAAAAAGAAAGATTAAGGTCAATTTTAAAATATCATTCTTTCTCTTAATTTTATGATCAGCTGATACTCAATTGTTACTTCAACATTATTTCAACTAATTATTACTAATATTTTTAATAAATATTATTTTAATACTTCATTATTTATATTCTATAATCTTGTATTTTGTGAAAAGCTTTCCATAGTAATTTTTATATAAATTTATTATTATTATCTTAACTGACAACTAATTTAAATTTTAAAATGTTTCATATTGATTATATTTTCTATTTTTATGTGATCACCAAATATTATAAGTATTTATAATTAATTTATATAACATAATTACTTAGATTAAATATTACACTACTTTGTAAAATGCTTATAATTAACATAATAATTATCTAAATAATATAGTAGTAAGTATGATAATTAAAAAATAAAAAAGTGAACAAATAAATTGCAATGTACATCATACATACATATTTAATCAAATATATATCATACATATTCAATATTTAATGGTGCATTATCATATCATTTAAGGTGTCATGACAATATATGGATATCAAATTTATTAAATAATATAAAACAACTATTATTTGATGATAATATAATTTTTTTCACATTGATAAAGAAAATTAATTAAAATTTGAAATTATTATCAATAATTATATTATTCAATTCAAAAAAATTATTGTGTTAACAAGAATTTACTTAACTTATTTTCATCTCATATCATATTTGCAAAAGATTAAAATAAAAAATATAATAGTATATTTTCCTAAAGAATAGTAATGTTATAAAAATTAATATAGAAATTATAAGAATGAAAATCAAAATTAAATTAATTATAAGAATTAATTATTTATATTTAGAAAATAAATAAACGAAATTGCTCAAACTTAAGTTAAAATGACAAATTCATTTTCTATAATTTATTTATTCATTTGCCTAGACTTTCTGCGTCGTAAGTTAGAGATAATTACTCACTTTTTTCATTAAAAAATATATCTGGTGTAGGATTTGTAATGCCCGGGTCAAGAGTCACATGAATTGTGACACTTTGTTCTGTCAGACCCTGTGAAAGCTCTAAGTTTGGACTCTATGCCCCCTTGGAGGGCTATAGGATTGGGATATTTTCATGGGATCAAAAGTCCCAGTAATTGTTCCTTAGATATCAAAGAATTGAAAAGCGATTTTTAACGAATTTTTGGAAGTTATTAACTCTTTCATTTTCGAGCTTGAAGTTTAGGAAAATGTAAGTTTTCGGAAGTTTGTACTAAAATCCAAAAGTTGGATTTTGATTCTTAAGGAGTTTGATTTTTCCAATATTTTTATTGGATTCAAATAGGGGATATTCTCTTATTTACATTTATGTTTTAAAGTTAATGGAGAGTTAACTTAAAATAAATAAGTATATGATGATGTTTGAGAAGAGTTTGGAAGAGAAAAAAAAGGGGGTGTCTTTGGCGCCTAGCGCCAAGGCTAGTGCCTAGCGCTGTCATCTTGACCGATACACTTTCAGGTGGGAGGGCGCCCAAGCGGCCAGGTCGCAGCGCCTAGGCATCCGCTGGATGAAATTTAAAAGAAAGATCTCGCCCCTTCTTCTTCATTCTTCCTTAACTCCTCTCTCTCTTCTTTCTATCTCCTCTCTTTCTCTCTTCATGAATGCCATGACTCTTTCACCATTTTCTAATCAAATCCTCCACAAATCCCTCTTCTTCATCATCATCATCATCAATCTTCTTCTTCCTTGAAGCTCTCTCTCTTTCTCATCTCTTTTAGAGAGAGAAACTAAGGTGGGAGGAGACCCAAGTCTTCCATCAAGTTTCTTCCTTCTTTTGCAACCCAAGGTAACTCTCTAAGCTCAAATCTTCTTCTATTTCATGGGAAGGGAAGGTTTTTCTTGGAGGATTAAGTTTAAGGTTGACGTTTGCGAACCTAGGTTTCTAAATTGGGGATTTTGTATCTTGAGAGGTAATTTAAATTAATCCTTAGCTTTAGAAACTAATTAGTGCTTGAATTGTGTTCTTTATGATGTTAGATACTCTTCGGAATCTCTTGGTGACTCTAAGACTTCGTAGAGTTGGGCTCCTTTCTTTCCAAACTTAATATGTGAGTGCTAGTATATTTATAGCTTATTCTTATTCTTAATTTCCTATCTACATGCCAAAAATGTAATTTAGTGAAGCTTATGAAAGAATTGAATTAATATGTTTTACTCCGTATTTATAGGACTCTTGACATAATCATGATAGTTATGTGTATATATATGTTTAAGCATAGAAATGTGGGATAAGCTCTTATAGAAGCTAATTTATAGTATCTAAATAATATGAAGTTTCAAGTTATTAGAAACTTTTATGTTCTTAAAGTCAATATTCTAAGTTATTGGATAGAAAGAACAGTTACATTTCGATAATTGAGAAAGAGCTCTAGATGCTTTAATTTGAAAGTATTATACTTTGAAACTATATTTGATAGTACAGTTATTTTGTATATTTAGTGAATTTTGATAACTATGTTTACTAAGAATACGGAAGATTCTTGAATCTTATTATCCTTTTAAAGTTATAAGCAAAAAACTATATGATTTGAAATAAAGAAAAGTGTTATTGTCAAGGAGTTAGAAGGAAATGTGTTTTCAAGGACTCACATGAGGCATGGCAAAGACCCAGCAAGTGTGAGTGCCTTTCTAAGAGGGGGAAACTGTAACAGAATTGTTTGCTAATTACAGCAGCATTAGCCTTGGTGCACCTCGTATAACCCAGCTAGCAGGGTGATTGTTAGCCCGGCATGTTGGCCAACATATCCGGTAGATATAGTCACACATAGGTGTGAGATCAGTTACTGCTGGGCAAGCCCAGTCAGGCAGTTATTTTCTGAAATAGAATCCTCCCCTAAGTTTTTTCATGAGGTTGAACAAGTATTTATTTTGTATGTTTTGAGAAAGTATTTCTATATTATGCATTTATGTTTAAGATTCTTATTTACTAGTTGAAATTGTATTTAGGTGAAGTTGAAATTGAAATTTACGGAAATTCCTTGAAGTTATCATATGTTTGAAGTCATGAGCAAGGATACATATGAGTTGATATAATGAGGTTTATATTCAATTGAATTGAAAGGTGCTCTAATGAGCCATAAAGAGATTTTAAAGATAAATATATTATGCCTTACTGAGTCTGTATGACTCACTCTTTCTTCCTTTCCATGTTTTTAGACAGGTGCGAGATTGTGCTCAAGCTTCCACAGCTAATTAGAAGCTTCAGCATTTAAGTTTAAATGTAAAATCTCTAGAAGTGCTCCAATAACCTACAGGCAGGGTCCTCCCTGTATCAATTTTAATTTGTAATAAAACGCATGTTGTTTTTAGTTAAGTCAAGTTACTTCTAATGATTATGGGTTAATGTTCATGATGGATACATATGTATATATTTTCATAAGTATAATTACGTTTTAAATTCCTATATTGTGTACTGTGGCGTGCATTCGGAGAATGCCTGGATCTCTAATAATTTTGTGTGTTTGGATTGTTGTGCAGGTAGAGGATCCGTATTTGGGAATAGTCCTAAATACAAAGGAAACTCTGCCCGATTTTCTATTGGAATAAAGTTTTAAGTAGGCTTGCTAGGGACGTGTCCCTATGCGCCGGTCACCTCCTGAGTGGGGTCATGACAGGATTATACATAGGGGCAATAGAAGAAAAATACATGAGATGGAAAGATTTTGCAAGTGTCATAACTCATAAGCGGAGAAGTGTTAGTATAATTAGTTATATAAAGTTTATATTTTAATTTTATAATATATATCTTTCATATTCTTGTTTAAATGATCTGTGATTCAAATTCTAAACTAGTGATGTAACTATATTCTCTTCTACATTTTCCACCTCCTATTCTATTCCCTTTTATGAGCCATTTGCCCATTTCCGTCCTCTCAAATCTTCCAAGAAACATCGTATAAATAAAGTCATCCATTAACACATTAAGAATATGTAGTACAAAATAAAACATATACCAGTATAAAGATAAATATTTAAAAACAGTTCAAATAATAATTTAATTTTACAATAATAATTACACATAAAATAATTTACAATAATAATAACTAATAATTAATTATTATCACGTATTGTCTTTTCAAATCACTAAACTAAAATATACATAATTGACTACTAAAAAATAATTAATTTTAAATTTAAATATAATTTTATGAAACTTAAAAATATTCATTAATATGTTCACCTATAAATATATTAATATAAACTTTAATTATTACAAAACAGCACATAAATAAGCCAAATAAATACAGAAAAAATTTTAAACTACGAATTATAGTGGATTATGTATGTACAATAGCTGTCAATAACTTGTAATGGGCCTTAATTACAGATTTAAAATAAATTTAAAAGAAAAGTTTGAAATTTTTCTATAAAAAAAAAGATTCCCTAATTAGTGGAATTGCAAATATATAATTTGATGACACTTGTCAAAGTTTTCAGATTATAGACTCTAAAATATTAATAGTATGAATAGATAGATTATTTTTTTATTAAATTGGATTTTTTTTATAATAGAAATACATTTTCTGCAAAGAAAAGAAATATTTTTTGTCATGAAAATAGAAATATGTCTTAAGATCCTTATTTGATAACTACCATTAATTGATGTACAATAAAAAGGTTAGTTCCTCAAATATACTTTACTCCCATCAAATGGGAAAGAAAGATGAAAATATATAAATTCTAAATATAACTAATTAAAATAAAATATAATAAAAAAATAATAATTAGTGCATAAGAAATGTGCAAAATTATGCTGCATCAACGTAAAAGATTTTTTTTTTAGAAAATTAATTCTTTATTTCTCAATTAGGTTTACTCAATTAGTTCAAGAGTTTCTTCGAAAAATAAGAAATTTTATTTGTCAAATACTATAGATTTGATTGCTTTATATTTCAAATCCTATATATCAAAATTAGAAGAATTTGATAGGAATTGATTTGATTTTAAAGTTTAAGTATAAATCAAAATTAAATCAATTCCATTTTTAATCTTTCAAACACTATCTAATGCATTTTAAACATGAGAGGATTAACTTACACAAGTTTGGTAGTGTTTTATGAAAAGGTGCCCCGCCTTATGAAAATTATAAGTCAATTTTTTCTATTTGGTAGACTAAAAAGTTGGACTGTTTTTACTCTTGACTTTTAAAAGTCAGGAGGTGCTTTTGAGAGATCTCATGAGGTATTTTTCAGAGCTGACTTGTGTACTCTAAAATTTAAAAAACTAATATAATTTTATTCTTATTAATGTTATTAAAAGTAGAAATTATTCTCTTTAGTATTTATATTTATTATAGTTATTTTAGATTTTAAAAGTAACTTTACTAAACACTACTTTTGTGGGTTCTGCTTATTGAGAGTAACTTTTACATTATTTTACTAAATAGTACAATTATGACTTTTTGAGCATAGTTTTAGAAAGTCCAGAGAGCTCAGCAGCTCTTAAAAAGCCACAGTAATACCAAACAAAGCCTAAATTAAACTCATATCTTACACCTTTGAATAATTTTTTATTGAGAAAGTTTTTTACAAAACTAACTACTAGATTGAAGGTTCATATTTTATAAGTCATTTTTATAAAATTTTACATTAATCTGAAATCTTTTAATATACTTTTATATATATATATATATATATATATATATCTAAATCAATGTAATGAATACTTCTTAAATATGTGTAAAAGAAAATTACTGATGTCCAATTTTTTTAAAATTTGTCACAAATGATCAACATGATATATAATTATAATTCAGCAGTTGGATTGATAAAAATTATATTCTATAAAAAGTTATTTAAAGTGTAAATGTGTCAAGTCTTACACCAATGTCAATCGATCTATTCTCATTTTAAGCATAAGAACTGATTATTAAATCAATTTAAATTCTATTTTATATAATTATTCCAAATATAAAATTTAATTTATAAATTAAATCAATTCAAATTAAATCTTAATTATAATCATTCTAAACACTACCTAGGTGACTAATCATTGACTAAACTTCCAATTGCACCGGCACAAATCTCTTGATCAATAACCTCGTGTGGTGATTGTCCTTTCAGTAAAATTTCCAATTTCTTCGGCTACAATTAAGCCTCCATATTTGATGAAATATCCCACACTGTACACAAAAATTCTTTACTTAAAAAATGTCATTAAGTCGATACTGTAAAATATATATATAAAATAATTTTTTTCGAGTTCAGCTTAGTCAAGCAACAAAGTGCCAATCACCCCTGGTGGGTCCTCAATCCAGACATTAGAACCCCCAAAGAGAGTTAAATGAGCTAACAGATCTGCTACCTTATTACAATTTCTTGGAATAATCCACGAAAACCAAGCATGTAAAAAGATATCTCTCAGAACCATTCTATCATAAATCTGTTAAATGGTACCAGATCCCTGGAAGGGAGGAACTCCTTGAGAGTTCTCACACGGAGAAGAGAGAGCACATTGAGAAAAATGAGAGAATGACTCAATCTGATTGTAAATGGTATTGTATAGGGTTTATATAATATGTACAAGAGCTATACTAAAATACACACATGCCATAATTTAGCAAAGCTGAAAACTAACTAATCAACAAACTAACTAATGCCTAACTCCTCCTAAGTATGTGGCAACAACCCCTCGCAAGTTGAAGCATGGACATCCAGCGTGCCTAGCTTGGACTTATTACCGGCAAACAGCGCAGGAGTTAGAGGCTTAGTCAAAATATCAGCTACCTAGTTCTTAGTGGAAATTGGCAACAGATGGATGATGCCAGCCTAAACCTTATCACGCACAATGTGGCAGTCCATTTCTATATGCTTGGTCCACTCATGGAAGACCAGGTTAGAGGCGATATGAAGCGCAGATTGACTATCATAGAAAATAATAGCAGGCTCAAGATGAGTAATATAGGAAATCATGCAGCAAGTAAAGCAACCATTGCATCTCACAAGTAGCATGAGAAAGCGACCGATATTTGCCCTCAGATGAAGACTGAGAAACAATGACCTGCTTTTTGTTATTCCAAGAGATAAGTGAGGATCCAAGGAAAAAGCAAAACCAGTAACCAAATGCTGTGTGTCAAGGCAAGCCCCCCAATCGAAATCAATATATTCTTGGAGCTTGAAGCCAAACTAAGTAGGGAAGAATAAGCCCAAGGCAGGGGAGCTCCTGAGGTACTTGAGGACCCTGATAGCTGTTGAATAGTGGAGGTCAGTGGCACAACCTAAATACTGACTAAGCTTGCTCACAGCAAAGGATAAATCTGGTCTTGTATAGGTGAGGTACAATAAACGTCCGATGAGCCTTTGATATGAAAAAGGATCATCAAGTAGAGTCTGTAACACCCTACTAATTTAATGTTATGCTTAAGTCATAGCATGAAATTAGGTAGTTTGTGTTACCGTGTTACCACTCTGCTTATCTTTCGTAATCAGTATCGCATCATAAAACAGACAAAACGGCGCGCTGTTATGAAATAAACGTGACTAGCACTATAAAATGTAATAAGGTTTGATACAACATAACAGAAAAGATATTGATAAGTGATATATTATCAGTTGTATATGTACATATGTATGTCGGAAGCCAACGCTTCCGTCTACATATATGTATATAGATTAAGAATAGAGGAAACAAAGAAATAGCAAAATCCCTATTGCTAAAAAGTGGAGGCAGAAATAGCAGGAGCCGGCTGTGTCCAACGCGTCCAACTCGGAAACCTGGTGAAGCTGTAGGACTGGGATCTCAAGGAAAAGAGTGGCCGTTGAGCCCTTCGCCAGCGTCTGAGAATGATGCGGAAAATACAACACGGGGTGAGAATTTCAAGAAATTCTCAGTAGGGTTGGTGCATAGTGATTGTCTGACGTCACATACATTCTCAGTTGCCTCGGGTTTTATTTAATTATAAAAACATGTGTTCAAACTGAAATATCCATTTTACTGAGTTAAAGAAAATATCTGGTCCGAAGCAAGGTTTATTTTTACTTTAGACGGCACAAAAAACAGAATAGATTAATAATGATGATGCATAGAATGATAAACAGAATAAATAAATAAATAGTAGTAAACGAACACAATAGACACTGTAAACATCTTGACATAACTATTCCATATATTCATGCATTCATGTAATCATGCAGACTCATACTTGAGCTTCCCTTCATAAACTTTTCATTTCCTTTCATCATTTTTCCATCTCTTGGTCCCCTGGGAGTTCTTGGCCATTTAGACTCCTGGGTAATAGTCTGCTTCTCAGGATCGAGCTCGTTCCTATACAGGAATGCCGGGTTTACTTTCCCCGACCTTCCCACCGATCTATTCCCCTTAACTTCTTATCTGGGGCTAGCCCAAGTAGCATGGAACTTTCATAGTGACATAATCCTTATCATAACTTTCATGACTTACTTGAAATTGCATATGCATTAACATGTAATTCATAACTTGTGCATGGATTAACATGTAATTCATAACTCGTGCAGGGGTTCTACCGAAATTTCGGCAGCATGACGAAACGTGTCCGCTTCTCCATGAATAGTGCCAGCATACCAAAACATCAATTTATCACAAAGAACACAACATCACATACCTATTCCAATATTGAACTCGTATCAACATCAAATTCATTAAGGCAGAGTTCCTACTCCAGCATAGTCAACCAACCCGGTTTTTATACTTCAACCCATAATTTCATTTTAACTCATTTGAACCTCAAATTTGGGTATGTCAAAGTGTTATGTGTCTATTTTCTAACCTCTTTAGTCCCATCTAATTTTGATACCTATAGCTTAAGATATTTAGATTTTACCTCGGCCTGCCCAGTGGCTAGCCAGAATCAGGCACCTAAAAGTAAAAATCCACTAAAAATCGAAACATGACTCAAATGATACGAAATTGGACTCATATTAAATCTAACAGGGTAAAGTTTCATTTGAAAAAAGTTTCATTTCATTTGAATTATTAGGGCTCGAGTTATAAGCCCCGAATTCTGACCTTTCTAAAATGCCCTGTTCTAGCCCGGTTTGGACGTAGGGCAACTTTATTGGATCACTGGGAGCAACTGGGACCTTATCTAATTCTGAAATTTTTATGGGACATTCTTATATGTGTAATATTTCTAAAAAAGTTAGTTTCACTCATTTTCAAGTAGTATAGATCGAGTTATACCCTAAACAACCTAATCTGCCCAGAGCCAGAGTCAAAACCCTAAGTCAAAATTCAAAAATTCATAACTCTCTCAATTCTAATCCAAAAGCCTTATATGATATATCTATGGAAAGCCCTAGATGTCTAGTTTCATATAAAAATGGTTTCATCCAATTTGATTGGTTGTAGGCGGAGCCGTACACTCCGCCGTATGGACTGCTGAGGGGTTTTGGTTCTCCAGCCCCTTAGCTCTTCTTATTTCTATTCTTTCTTGCTTCAAATTCGATTTTAACCAAACCAACAGCCCAAAACCAATCACATATCATCATAATCATCCATTTAACACATCAAGAATCATGAAAATAATCCAAGCTCAGCCAGCCAATACCACAGATTTGATGCAATTATTAAACTCCTATCTTTGTTCCAAGTGATTGTGCTGGATTTTTGAAGCTTGAATGAGCAAGGCTTGAATTGGCTTGGTGTTGGCTGAAGTTTTTGTGTGTGAAGGAAAGAGAAAGAGAGCTGAATGAGAGGAGAGAAAAGTGGTGCAAGAAGAAGTCAGAATATGTGATAAAAGGAGCTGAAAATCTGATCACATGGGTGGTGTTTAGGTGGCTTTCTTCTTGAAATTTGATTGGCTTAGAATGCTTGGCTGAAATTCAGCTAGCCTTCTTCACTTTCTATGGCCTTCTTTGCGCCATTTTGAGGGCTTAAGTGGCTGAGTTCTCAGCCACTTAAAGTAGGGTTAATGGGTTGAAATTCTATTGGTCTGGTTCTGACAGTTTAAAATACCGTAATTTTACCGATTTCCTTTAAATCGGTAAATCGGTTTTCAATAAAATTTTTATGAAATCTCCTATACTCTAGCTTAATTCTCTCTTATCTAAACTCAAGTAATTTCTAATCAATTGAGTCTAAATAATTGTTTAACCGAATTCTAATTATTCTCAATTATTCGATAAAATCGAATAATTAGGCGAAAAACGGTGGATGTTACAGAGTCCCTAAAGTCTTGGACAGTTTCACTGTGTAGTCCATGGGAGTAGATGCTGGCTTTGCACCCAAGAGGCTAGCATCCTGAAGAAGATCTAAAGCATATTTTCATTAATAGAATGCAATTCCATGCTTGGATCTGGCCACCTCCATTCCTAGGAAGAATTTCATTGGACCAAGGTCCTTGATCTTGAAGCAATCATCCAAGAGCTTCTTCATGGAACTAATCTTGGCTAAGTCATCACCTGCCAAAACCAAGTCATCAACATATACTAATATTGCAGTAAAGGATCCAGCTGAGGACTTAGTAAATAATAAGTAATCCGCCTTGGATTGAGTGTACCTGGACTCCGCAAGAACACCAGTAAGTTTGGCATTCCACTACCTACTCACTTGCTTTAGGCTATATAAAGAATTTTACAATTTGCACACAATGTTAGGGTGCTGCTTGTCAAGTCTAGGGGGCAGGGACATAGAAACCTTCTCATGTAACTCTCCATGGAGAAATGCCATATTGACATCAAGCTGGTGCAAGAACCAGCCCTTGACAGAAGCAATGGAGAGCAAAAGTCGAATGGTTGTGTGTTTGACCACTAGACTAAAAGTGTCCAAGTAGTCAATACCTATTGTTTGAGTATATCCCTTCGTTACAAGCCAAGCCTTGTAGCTTTCAATAGAAGCATCCAGTTTTATACTTGAGCTTGAAACCCTATTGGCTTCTTCCCACGTGCAATTTAGTGAGGAGCCAAGTGTTATTTTTCTTCAAGCCATCCAATTCATCCCTAGTTGCTTGCTTCCAACAATCATTAGTGATTGCCTCATGATAAGTAGATGGTTTAGTATGAGAGGAAATAGCAAAAGAAAAATGTTCATGAGGTGGTCAAAGTAAAGAATAAGAGAGGTAATTGGAAAGTGGATACCTGATGATGTTGGATGAAGTTGGCGTTCAGGAATGGTGTAGTGTACAATGGTATTCCTGCAGGTAAGAGGGCCTCTGTTTGCTGTAGTTGAACCTTTTGAGGTTTGGAGGCTATGAAGGAACTTGTGGTTAAGCAGTACTCTGTGGTGGAGATGGTTCAGGTTCGGATATAGGTGGAGGGTCAGTTTGAAGGCAAGATGCTAATGAAGTAGGCTGAGATGGGGTTGGCATGGTGTGGGTAGAATAAGGAGGGAAAGAGTCATCAAGAAAGCGTAGTGAGGGAAATTGTGGCATAATAGGAGACTCAGAAACTGAATGCATGTAAGGAAAAATATGCTCAAAGAACAAAACATCTCTAGACAAGAAAAGTTCACTAGAATGCATGCCATACAACAAATATCCCTTGGTTCCATTACGGTAACCCAAATGAACACATTTTTGAGACCTAGGATCTAGTTTATTTCTGTTTGCAGATTTAGTGCATGCATATGCAAGACACCCAAATACCCAAAGCATAGAGAAATCAGGAGCTTTATGATACAAAATTTGATATGGAATGGCATTATCCAAGTATGGACTAGGAAGTCTATTTATTAAATGTACAGCATGTGCAACAGCTAAATTCCATAAATGATCGGGAATGTGAGATTGAGACATGAGAGCCCTAGCCATACCCAAAATATGTTGGTGTTTTCTCTACACCACACCATTTTGCTGGGGTCGTTCTACACATGAAGTTTGATGCAAAATACTTTTCGAAGCATATGACGATGGTAAACTGAACTTCGCCCCATTATCAGACCTAACACATTGAATGGTTTTATGAAACTATGTTTCTATCAATTGAACAAAATTCTAAATAAGCACCTTTACTTCATATTTGAATCGCATAAAATATAACCATGTATGTCTACTTCTATCATCTACTAATGTAAGAAAATACTTATGATCCGAACTGGAAGGAATAGAAATGGGACCCCATATGTCAGCGTGTATCAATGCAAAAATAGAATCAGATTTTGTATTACTAACAAAGAAGGGTAACCTCCATTGTTTGGTCAAAAGGCAAGGTTCACAAGGTTGTTTATTGAGTATATGTGAAATAAAAAGAAACTATGAGTGTAAAACAAAAAGCTTTTGATGAGAGGGGTGTCCTAATCTATAGTGTCAAACAAGAGAATCATTACAAGAAAAATTATTTACAGAAGCAAGCTTAGCAGAACTAAAACTAGGCACACCCTTGGCAGCCGCTACTATTGTATAGAGTCCATTCCTGAGCTCAGATACACCAATCATCCTCAAAGCAACCTGATCCTGAACATCACATTTAGAGGTGGAAAAAATAAGTTGGCAGTTAAGAGAATTGGTAAGCCATGAAACAGAGACGAGATTAAAAGAAAAACTAGGAATGTAAAGCTCATTGGTAAGAAGGAAGTGGTTAGTAAACAAGATGCTACCTAACAGATTTGTAGTAATTTGGTTTCCATTAGGCAATTTAAATACAACTGGTCTAATTTTGGTGAGGAATTGGAATTCTGATATGGAGTTACATACATGATCTGTAGATCCAGTATCAAGAATCCAGGATATAGGTTTGGTGACAGGACACAGGCTAGGACAATACTTGTGTGTTTGTGTGGTTGGCAAGGGATAGATGTAATCTGGTTGGTGCTATGAGAAGAGGCTGATTGTTGTTAGCAGCAAACAGTGCAGGAGTTAGAGGCTTCGTCAAAATACCTCCATCAAGTCCTTAAGCTGCTATACACATTCTTAGCATCCCCTTCAAGATAAACTCTACGAAACCCCAATTCCCAAGCAAAAAGCAAGCCCTCCCTTGCTGCAATCAACTCTGCCTTGTGAGGATCAAAACAGTTGTATCTCACATGAGTACATATCCTTCCTTGAAGTTCCCTTCGTGGTCTCTTATGGCCACGAATCCTTTCCTCATTCGGCAGAGACAGTGAGTAATCCCTCAAAGCAGCTAGTGTTTTCTGTCTCAAATCTTAGTGGGGTTGGTGGTGGACTTACCTTGCCAAACCTGATTACGAGCCACCTACAAAGCATGCCAAAGATTGACCACAGTTTCCCATAAAAATATTATTTTTTTCAAGATGTGTCACATCACTATATTGTATAACTTAACAGATAGCTAGTTTAATTAACCTGCATTAACGTTATCAAAGCTAGATATAAGATGATTTTAGTAATAAAGTTCAATAACTAGTATCCTAGACTCTCGACAACTATAACTTAATTAAATTAGCACATGATGAATTAAATCAGCATGTGATGGATTTGTTTGTTAGTTGTAAATAGCTAAGGTAGGTAAAAGTCTATTATTGCTACTAACTGATTTTCCGTCCATTTTTCCGTGAGTATCAGATCATGGATATAAGAACTAACATGCAATTGAATAATCAGATGAGAATTCATTCCTCCCTTTTCCTCAATTTCTCTCTAAAGCTCTATTCTATCTTGTTCTCTGATATAGATATAGGTAGATGTTATAAGACCATTATTATCAAAAGAATTATCAATTTTGCACATTAACTATTTTGAGACTATTTTGACTGCTACATATATTCCTAAACCCGTTCATACATGTCCAATTCCTGAATTAGAAACCACAAACGTCTGCATGAATAAGGTTTCAGTACCTTGCAATGGCGCTGTGCAACTGGGTAATTAAGGAGGATAATCAGTATTTAGCTCAACGATATGGCTAACGATCACCTGTCATAAACTTGCGCTTCTTAGCTGAGGAATTCAAATCATCATCAATTTGAATGCTGCTGCTACTTCCGCTACGCATCATTGTTGCGTTTAATTGTTCCAGATCCTGCGGAAATACCCAATGAAATCCACATCTCTTCACCTCAATATGCAACCATCGAGGGTGGCGGTATGTATCGGTTCGGAATTCGAGAGTACCATCAGGCTCAGGGTGAATACTTTCTAAAATACGAGTGAAATGTTCTTTAGTGTAATAAAGTAGCCATAGGTAATCTGATTCGACTATGACCAAATCTTTCCTAAGAAGCACTGGATTATAAATACCAGAGCACCACGCCATTTTCCCTTCAAAGCGACACTCAAGCTGGCCGCCTTTCCATTCATTACACAAATTAGTTGGATCATGGTGTGGCGAAAATGCTACACAACAAGCAACGCCAATCCAGTTATTGTCATGCATAATGGCAGGTGAATCCATGCTTATTGAGCTACCCTCAATCTGATTTTTGAACCACCACGGTATCTGATTACCAGGAATAACAACATCAACATGAGGACCGAGGTAGCTTGATTCTTGTGGAGCCTGTCACAAGAAAAATTAGTTGGGTTTGAATAAGATTTTATTCTTCGTATCTTCTTTGACTTTAGTTTTAATTCTTATACTTTTTTATGTTTTAATCTTTATAGCATTACTAATTTGGTTTTGTCTTTAGAATTAGATATCAATTTTTAAATTTCTTACCTTCCAAAATTTTAGTCCTAATTATACTTGCTACTTTTAAAAAAAAATTGACGCCTAGTTTTCACCGAAAAAAAAAATACAGTACTTATAGCTCAACTTATTTTAGTTTGGATTCTTGTCAAAATAAAACTTAAATAGTCCATTATTTTTTTTTAATTTATTAAGCTTGAAACAAAAATTTTACTTAAGGTACAAATTATTTGAATCAACCAATTGTTATTAAAAATGGATTGAAGATAAAATTTGACGTAAATACAAAGAGCAAAATGATATTTAAACAATTAGTTGTGTCTTAGTTCTCACAATAACAGAAGAAGAGAGATGGTAGGAGCAAATATGGAAAGAGTGTAGCACACCTTAAGGAATCGTTTCATCCATGAAAAGGCCAAGATATTGCAGTGATCCATTTCGACCAATTTCGGGCAGTTGAAAATAAGTAACCGATGCCAAGGGGAAACCAATTCTCTTCTTACTGGTAGGACAAAGCTTGACGGGAGTTGAGGCAAACATTTTAGTTGCATGCAATGCTCCAAGTTCAAATATGTAAGTGTAGAAAGCTCCTTGATGCTAGAAGGTAGTCTAACAAAATTGTTCCCTGCTAAGTTTAGCATTTGTAGGCCATGTAAACTTCCAATAGCATCAGGGATTTGGAGTAGATTGCAGAAACTTAGATCAAGATCATACAAATATTGGGAACTAGGCAAAGCAGGCAACAATGAACCAACAGAGTCTTCATGTCGCTTGGGATAGAAGAAATGGATGGGCAGCATAATCATTTTGCAGATGGAGGATGCTGACTTAAGATGGATAGCAAGTTCACTTGTACCAAACATCTTCAAACGTTTCACAGTCCTTGTTTGATTTAACAACTGGTTATTACATAATTTGGAACAACCAGAAAGATTTAGAGCTTCAAGCGAACAAAGATCCAATATCTTGTTGGGGATACTGACAACATTTTCGCAGTCTTTCAGATTCAATGAAGTGAGCTTTCTTAGAAGGCCAATGGATGGATCGATCCGCTCAAGTTTTATACATCCCTCCAGTATTAGCATCTCAAGATTTGTCATGTCACTAAAATCTGGAGTCTTTATAAGATTTCTGGAGTGAGAAAGATCCATAAATCTCAAATTGTGCAGAGGCTGCAGTGAAATGCCAAGAGTAAGAGACGAAAATAATAATCACATTTAAGCCTTCTTTTCATTCTTTAATAACTCCAAAGAAAAGGGGAAAAAAGATAAGATAATTTGTCTTTTTAATTTGTTCATTTAAAAAACAAAATAGAAAGAGAATATTAATTTAAACTACCATTGTGCCTTCCCATAGTTGTTTGATGTTGCTATAAGGCAGGATCAATTTAACAAGTTTATCTGGCTGAAAACTTGGTGGCAAACATGTGAAAGGATAATTTTCCCACCAAAGAAATCTTAATTCATTGGAAAGATGATTGAGGCATCCTGCAAAATTCACGTTGTAAATTATGAGCAATCTAAGTTGACTCATTTTTGATAGAGCATCAGCCCTCATTTTCCATTCGCTTCTTTTGTCAGGATATTTTTTCAAAATGATGGCTTCAAGATTTTCTGCTGCCTAAAGCATTGCAAAGAAATAAAGTGTTAGATCTTCTTGAATTTTACAGATTCTAGAAAAATAAGAACATGAGATTTAATATTGAAAAACTATTTTACCATATTGTCTAACATAACTTTGTTGAGATCCTCGTAGTCCCACAATCTGCTCCACTTTCTTGGTTCATTGGGTGCTTTTTCCCGAACAATACTCTTGCCTAGTTCTTGCAACAAATCATGCATTTGAATTCCCCCTCCATTATTAGTTATGAGTGATTTTTCAATGAGAACACTTATACCAATTTCAGGATATAATCCACGAATATCTAAAATTTCCTTCAAATATGTCTTAAGCACATTGGAACGAAAACAAGCAATATCTAAAAATATTTCCTTTTCCATATCCTCTAATCCATCAAAACTAATTCGAAGCACGTCCATAATATCTTTTGTTGGATTTTTTCTTAATCTAGCCAATGCACTCTTCCACTCACAGACTTGTCTACCAAACAAAAATGAGCCCAATACTTTAATGGCTAGTGGAAGGCCATTGGCATATTGTAGTACATCATATGCCAACTTTTCATAATCACTCTTAATATCATGAGATCTGAAAGCTCTTGTGCAAAACAATTGAAGAGAGTTATACCAATTCATGAGTTGAACATTGTAAATTCCATCACATCCATGCACTCTTAAGAGATGCTCATCTCTAGAAATTATGATGATTCTACTTCCTTCACCTAACCATTCACGATACACAACCCATTTATCTAGTTGCTCAACTTGATTAACATTATCAAGAATTATAAGAGACCTTACATGTCCTAGCCTACTTCGTATCAAATCATCTGCCTTAGAAAGACTGCATATCTGAAGTTTTTCTTCATTTAGAATTTGACAAAGAAGTTGGTTTTGTGCACCATGTGGACCACAATCTCTATGGAGTTTGCTTACATCGTCAATAAAAATGTGAGCATCAAATTGGTGCCAAATTCGGTCATATAAAACAGTAGCAAGAGTTGTTTTTTCTATCCCACCCATCCCATAAATTCCAACAACTCGAACTTCATCGCTAGAGCCCAAATGTAGAAGCTTCTCCATTTCTTCTACGGGAGACTGCCACCCAACTAGCTCATTTGGAAGAGTTGAAAACTTATGACCCAAAATATTTAGTGTCTCTTCAACAATTTTTTCAATCTCAACATACTGTGGCCTGGATGTTTATAGAAAAGCAACACCAAATCACCACCTTAAAAAGCATGAAAAATTATATAATCCTAGATATATTGTACAAAATAACAGAGTTTTTCCTCCCATCCCTCCAAAAAATAAAATTCCTTAAATACTATTCTCAGTAAACATGTACAAGGATCATAAATCCAGGAAAACTAAATTCCTAAAAAACAATTTACATAGGGATGTAATTGGGTACATATTTGTAATTAAGTAAGATTTTTTAAGCAAACATTAAATCTGTTTGATCGATTATTGTTGCAGTGACACTTATAAGCCTTCGAACATGAAGAAGATTACCCAGAAAAGACTTAGATACTCATTTAGTAATAAAAAGATGATAGTTTATAGTTACTCCATTTTAATTTATTGGCCAATTTGAACAATTTGATATATTCGTAAATCAATATATTTGAATATAAATTGAAATTGAGAGAATACTATTTTTATAATTCGACAAGTTAATTATTATATTAAAAACATAATAAAGGTAGCAAACATAGATAATCTACGATGCTGATATGTCGAATTATAAAAGTACAAAATATTTTTTTTTATTAGGAACATCTATAAGAATTTCTAAGGGTACTTACTTATTCCTTATATCCCAGCCAGTGAGGCTAGCCGCTTGTGCGAGAACTTCCCTCCAACTTTGCACCATCACTATATTTTCTTTGAAGACTTCTTCGTGCTTAGCAAAAGCTTCCCCGTAATTCCCAGTCTGCTTTCGCACCTCAGATGGATCCACATCATAGAAAACAGGCAAGACACGTTTCTCTGATTCTCTCACGCAATCGAAGATCTTTACTAGTTCACGCAAGCACCAAGTGGAGGAAGCGTAGTTGCGTGAGAAGACAACAATAAAAACATGAGACACTTCAATAGCTTGTTGGAGCTCCGACCATACAGGTTCCCCTCTCTCGAGCTTTGTGTCATCCCTAAAGGCTAAGATGCCGTTTCTTTGGAGAGCACCAAAGAGATGATCAGTGAAACCGTCACGTGTCTCACCTCTGAAACTCACAAACACATCATATTTCCACATCATGCGAGATGAAGGGCTAATTTGGATGCTTTTGCAAGCCGTTGCGAAATCGGAAGCTAATTTTGATGGAGAGGATGTGTAATGCATTTTAGACTGACTCTGAAGCTGCAATAATGAAACATTGGGTAGGGGAGGAATATAAGAAGATTAAGTCATCCCAAAGACGCGTCTTTTTGGTTCGAGGCTTCTCAGTCAACGCAAGTACTTTGAATTTCGGGGATGATGGAAATGCAAGGAAACTGCCATTGCTTTGCTCCTCGTGCTGTAAAAGTCTTTGCTATGATGATAGGAGAGAGTTCGTCGAAGCCTGCGAAAATGCCAATAAGAAATTATTGTGGTGGGGAACTTGTCACGTCATAACTTGGCCTTGTTGGCAGTGAAATGCCAATAATGAGAGTTCGCAGAAGCAACCGCAAATGCCAATATATGGGATGATAACTTTGCTTTGGTGGTGGAACCCACCATTAATAAAGCTGAAATAGCTTCCAGTGATTGATAGGACAAAATTCCACGTATCACTCCATCGTCATTCAATAATTTCTCATATCGGATTGCACTGCCAGAGCCTTAGGCGATATTTGTGAGTTTTACAAAAGATGGAAGAAAATAATTTATAATGAAAAGGAAGAGAAAAATAAGAAGTAGATTAGGCACTTTTCTATTATGTTGTTTAACAATTTTAGTGAGGAAAGAGAAAATAAATGTGTGTGATTTTTTTCTTAACTTTTTAATTTGTACGGTCAAAATTAAAAGGAGATTTTAGGTGAGAGGAAAGGGACACTATGTCTCTTTTATTATTTCACTCTTTCTTTTAAAATTACTTCTAAATATAATTTATTTAAGTTTAATCATTTCACTTCTTATTATTTTCTCTTTTGTTAAACTTTTAAATATGTCCTTAAAAATTAAAAAATAGTAATAGATATATTTTTATAATAATGAACATTTATTTATATTTTTTAAAATTATCTTGAATTTATATTTTCAAAACTATTTTATACATCAAACTAAACAAAGTACTGAAGTATTAACTTCAAATTCAAATAAATGTTTATCTTTAAATGCATGCACAAATTAAGGAAGATATTAAATAAATTTTAATATTAGAGTAATTTAAATATACTTTACAAAATTACGCTTATCTCTTAATCCCATTTATTCTCTCTATCCCTCTTACTTAAATACTCTTCTAGTCATTCATTTAATAAAAGTAGAATGAGAAAAAAAATAATTAATATTTTTTAAATTTTCCAAAGGGATAGATAATTGTGAAAAAGCAAAGGTTTGAAAATGAACACTTATTTAAGAATAGATGTAATATCAAATTATTCTAAAGTGTATAAATTTTTATAACTTGACATATTTAGTGGGAACTTTCAATTTAACACATGAATTAATAAAAATCAATTTCCATAAAATATTATTCAGCTGAGTAAAAATATTAAAACTTAATTCAAGTGTACATTTGGTTGTATATTTATAATTTTGATTCTTGATGATGTTGATTTTGTTAGAATTGATTTTATGTTATGAGCAATTTTAAAACAAAATAATTTATGTTGCTTTAGTTAAAATCAATTTTAGATCTCAAACCCGTTAGAACAAAATGCAAAAGAGACCAATTGCTAGACCAAAATGAATAGAACACGGGTCTGCCTCCCTAAAGCCCCATTTGAGATGTTTTGTGTAACATTTTCTTTTTCATAAAATATTTTATATTGAGTAAAATTTAGTTTCTTTAAATAATCTAAATATTTATCAATGTATATAAATTTATTTTACAATAATAGCTAATTAAAAATTAATCAAAGAATTAAATCTTAGATGTTAACTCTTTAAAGTAAGAATACATAATAGTGATGATAATTTCAAAATATATTAAAACAAGAACGATATTAATTTAGAAATAATATTAAATTCTAAAGTTATAATTAATACTTAATTTTAGTAAATAAAGTTGAAAAGAAAATAATATTTAATCCTTTATAAAATGAAGAAAGAAACCGGTAAGTTTCATTGGGAGTTCTTAGTCAATGCAAGTTACTCTAAAGTTCGGGGATTGAAAATATGAGGAAATTGTCATAAGCCTTTATGATGATGGCGGACGAGAGTTCATTGAAGCTGTGCACATGCCAATGTCGGATGAGAAATTATTGTGGTTGGGAAGTGGTCATAACTTGGCTTTTTGTGTGGTGGATGAGAAATTGTTGTGGTGGGGAGGTTGTCATAGCTTGGCTTTTTGTTTGGTGAAAGTCTTTATAATGATGGTGGAATTCAGTTTGTAGCACGCGCAAATGCCAATATCGAGTGATAACTTTGCTTTGAATTTTCATTTCAAGAATTCTATTATGAAAAATGCTATTTTTGAAAAAAGTTTCTTTTGGCATGCATTTTTTATAGGTTAAATTTCTAAAAATATTTTACATATTTTCAAATATATCGTTGACGGATGACAAACAAAACCATGTTGCTAAGAGTAGAAATTTAAATCATCCTAAGATGCGTCTTGTGCCTTCGTTGTTATTGGAAAGCCAATCGTTTACAATTGTCAAGAAATTTCTTTTAGATCACCTATGGTCCACACGTCTGAGTCCACACGTCTGAGTCCACACGTCTAAAAGCATTTAGACCTAAAAATACGTGTTCTTATGTGTCAATAATTTGAAAAGAAAATGTTTATTCTTCAAATTGTTTATATATATATATATATATATATATATATATATATATATATATATATATATATATATATATATATATATATATATATACACATTATCTAAAAAGTAACTTAGGATTTTTTATATGAACTTTTTAAACAATATTTTCTTTATATTGTTCATTTAAAAGTAAAATTTTATTTATATTTAAATATATTTTGTCAATGTTATCTTTTTTTGTTTATTCTTTAAAAAACTATATTTTAAAAATTTCTTTGAAAAGCACAAAAATAGAGATTTTATAAAAAAAAAAAACTAAGTTATATTTTGCCTAGTGCCTTGATTGGTTTGTTTTTTTTTTTTCTAAAAAAAATGCTCGAATATACTGAAAAATTGTAAAGTGCAATATTTAAAAAAGATTTTAATAAACTTGCCTTGTCAATAAGTTTGTGCATGGTTTTAACTATGTTTTATCATGTTTGGAAAATATGTGAGGGTGAGGGACCCGTATTTATGGATGTTGGCTAATATGGACTTGTTAAAGCTTTACAATGGAGAAGATCCCCACTAGCATAAGGCCAAACATATTTGTTGTGATAGTCTTTTGAATGCTTGCCCGATGAGTAGGTTCTTACTAACTGCAAAGTCAACCACTAGTCAAGAAATATTGGGGGGGACAACTTAGATTTAGATCAAAATCCTTATATATAGGATAATAAGACAACAATTTTACCATTGTGCTAAAGCCTCAACCTAATATATATCAAAGTTGTTATTTGGAGCTATTAATGTCTTCAAAGAGTGTGGACTCACACATGCACATAGGTTTTAGACCTAGTGCAAATTTGTGATCCTTCCCCTTCGAGTAATATTTATCGCATTGCTACCTTTTGCTTATTTAAGGTTAAATTAATTTGTAAGTCCCCTACAATTTTAACATAGTTTTAGATAGGTGCCAATACTTTAAAAGCTTTTAAGTAGTTTCATATACTTTAAAAATATTGTAACTAAGTCCCTACCGTAATTTGATCATTCATTCTCCATTATACTACACATGTACGTGGTTATTAATCATGCTATATTATGCTAGATATACCATATGAACTAAGGGTGTACAAGGAATAGGTTGGGTCGAGTTGAACTAGACCTAAACTCATCGTGATGTTTTAATTGAGTCATTTTTTACAATCTAGATTCGACCCGATAATGGCCCAAAAATGATCGAGTTTGATTGTATCAACTTCAATTTAGACAACATATAACAGTTTAAACATTATACATAGTAAAATCATGAAATTTTTTAAGTTCAAAACAAAATTCAAGACGTATTTACAATAAATATTTCAAAATAAATTATTTCAATACAAAGATAATATCATGTTATATAAAACATATTAATTGAAGCATAAATATCACGACCTACACCTAGACCTAGACTGTGACTGGCATGTAGAGGGCATTGTCCTCTATCAAGCCTGATTGGGAGATTTACAGAGCACATACAATTTTTGAACAATAGCACCACTACACTAGGGCACCTGCGCGTGTTGCAGGAATACTACGAGACGGATGACTTCAAGATGAAGGTGAGTAAGGCCTTTACCAAAGGGTGGGTTATTCCAGACTGGTGGCTCCACCACCACTGAACACACCAAGGTGCAGATGGTAAGTAGTGCAAATTGCATTTAATTTTACATTCACTTTATATTTTAAATTATGCATGATTATGTGAAGTTAATTTGAAATGCAAAGGAGGGATATGAATGGGGAACCCACCCTTTGTGAGCTATTTAGATAGATATACACTCGAAAGGAGGGCAAGTTGCAATGGGTTGACCAACATTCAGAGGCCACATGTGAAAAATCCCAAACTTCCTTTAATTTTCCATTATATATATATATATATTATACAGAGATAAAAAACATATTTAAGCCAACGTGAATTAATATATGATCATAGAAATTAATTTAAAAATATTATAAAATTAAAAATATGTAGAATGAAATAATTATATAAATAAAAAAGCATAACTGCAAAATTTTTATTGAATAAATCAAGTTATTATAAAGAAAAGTTACACAAATTAATTTTACATAACAACTCATCGTTGAAAGTGCAAGCTATTTTATAAACCTTTTTATTTTTTCAAATTTTATTTAAAGATCGGACAACTAAAGAAAAAATATTACGTTTCTATCTTTCTCTTCTTTATTAAAAAGTTTATTTTATTTCACTTTCCGTCCACTTTATTCAACTTCCTAGTAATAATTTATAAATGCCAAACTGAAGAAAAAAAAACTAATCATAAAATTAAAATTTAATTTACTGTCACGACCCTCCGTGGGCCGTGACTGGCGCATAGGGAATTTCCATTCCCTAGCAAACCTAACCAAAATTCTACTTAAAAACTGACAGAGTTTCTCCTAAAACTAGGACATTCCCAATTATACAAAATCTGCAAAATTATCCAGACAATCCAGCATAGCTTAAACACAATTATACATATCTATGTACATACATATATATACGGTTTGGAAACCTTACATACATAAGACTATCAAAAAGAGTTGTGTGGCTAAAGTAAGTTCAACAAAATAAAACACATTTGCTTCACTAAGTCAAAATGAAAAACTAGATTGATACAACACAATTCTAATTCCACCCCGGACCCTGCCTGTAGTTCATGGAGCACTATATCAACACAAGCCATGGCTATACAAACAATAATCCAAAAGAGAAGCCAAGGCCCTTCCAGTGGCTCACCAAAAAGGGGCAAGCAGAAATCCTAGTGAGCAGGAGGAGCAGAACCTGCCTCAACAGCTAAATCTGAAATAGATAAGGAAACCACAGGGTGAGTTATAAAACTCAATGAGAAATAATGTACTCATAGGTGGCATGAGACAAGCAAAAACATCCAAACCATACTTTAACTTATGAAGACAGAATATAAATATTTTCTCTCAACAAAAGAAGTTCTGAAATATTAAGTTCATATCATGATAAAACTTCAAGGGAGAATCCTATTCCAGAAATAGCTGCCTGACTGGGTGGCCCTGTGGCCTAACTCCAGCAATAAATACTAACTTCATGCCTATGCGTGTCTATAATCTTCCGGACATGTTGGCCGACATGCCGGGCTAGCAATCACCCTGCTAGCTGGGTTATACGAGGTGCACCAAGGCTAATGATACTGTCATTAGCAAACAGTTCTGTTACAGTTTCCTCCCTTTTTGGAAAACTTTACTTATAATAAAATCCTTGTCAATAAGTTCTTCTTTTAATCTAACTTATACGTTCGTACTATAGCATTAATGCATAATGAGAATTTAGATAACTTCCACATTCTAACACATGTAATTCTTAAGTCTTGTCTCATGCTCATAACATTTAACATACACTGAATGTAAATTCTAATTAGTAAACTAGAGTTTAACATAGTTTCATGAAGAATTTAGTTCCAAACTAAAAACAATATAAATTTAAATCATTTTTCAAGTGGTTAGCAACATGAACTTGTATCATACATGCATAACTTCATATAAAAATTTATCTATGAGTACACTATTCACTCACAACCAAGATCCCAAATCAAGAGCTTAAGTGGGTGGTGCTTCTGAGCCAACCGGAGCCTCCCCGAAAGAGTCCAAAGCTACAAAACATATAAAAATAACATAATAAGCTTCTAGAAACCAAGTCGTGCTTGAGCCTGTCACAAGAAAAATTAGTTGGGTTTGAATAAGGTTTTATTCTTCGCATCTTCTTTGACTTTAGTTTTAATTCTTATACTTTTTTATGTTTTAATCTTTATAGCATTACTAATTTGGTTTTGTCTTTAGAATTGGATATCAATTTTTAAATTTCTTACTTTCCAAAATTTTAGTCCTAATTATACTTGCTATTTTCAAAAAAAAAAAAATTGACGCCTAGTTTTCACCGAAAAAAAAAAAGTACTTATAGCTTAACTTATTTTAGTTTGGATTCTTGTCAAAATAAAACTTAAATAGTCCATTATTTTTTTTAATTTATAAAGCTTGAAACAAAAATTTTACTCAAGGTATAAATTATTTGAATCAACCAATTGTTATTAAAAATGGATTGAAGATAAAATTTGACGTACATACAAAGAGTAAAATGATATTTAAACAATTAGTTGTGTCTTAGTTCTCACAATTACAGACGAAGAGAGATGGTAGGAGGAAATATGGAAAGAGTGTAGCACACCGGAAGGAATCATTTCATCCATGAAAAGGCCATGATATCGCAGTGATCCATTTCGACTAATTTCAGGCAGTTGAAAATATATAACCGATACCAAATGGAAACAAATTCTCTTCTTACTGGTAGGACAAAGCTTGACGGGGCATGCAATGCTCCAAGTTCAAATCCATAAGTTTAGAAAGCTCCTTGATGCTAGAAGGTAGTCTAACAAAATTGTTCCCTGCTAAGTTTAGCATTTGTAGGCCATGTAAACTTCCAATAGCATCAGGGATTTGGAGTAGATTGCAGAAACTTAGATCAAGATCATACAAATATTGGGAACCAAGCAAAGAAGGCAACAATGAACCAACAGAGTCTTCATGTCGCTTGGGATAGAAGAAATGGGTGGGCAACATAATCATTTTGCAGATGGAGGATGCTGACTTAAGATGGATAGCAAGTTCACTTGTACCAAACATCTTCAAACGTTTCACATTCCTTGTTTGATTTAACAACTGGTTATTAAATAATTTGGAACAACCAAAAAGATGTAGAACTTCAAGCGAGCAAAGATCCGATATCTTGTTGGGGATACTGACAAGATTTTCGCAGTCTCCCAGATCCAATAAAGTGAGCTTTCTTAGAAGGCCAATGGATGGATCGATCTGCTCAAGTTTTATACATCCCTCCAGTCTTAGCATCTCAAGATTTGTCATGTCAATAAAATCTGGAGTCTTTATAAGATTTCTGGAGTGAGAAAGATCCATAAATCTTGTAACATCCGCTTTCCGAGCTCCGACTTTGCCCCAGGATGATCGATTTCGATTTCCGATTTCGTCTTCGAAAATCAGACAGAAGTGATTATTTCCGAGTTCCGAGTCCATTCGCATAATACCGATTTCCGATTTCATCCTATTCCCGACTTCATGTCTCAAGGCAATGGACCCGATTTCCGACCTCAGACCTTATTAGAACTCTTGATTTCCGACTTAATACTTATGCCTCAAATACAAAGGACATGAGTTCGAATCTTTGAATTGGTTTCTAGTCATGCACGAGTTCCGATCTACGATTTTATATCCAGCGCTGACATTCCTGAGTTCAAATGAGGAGTTCCGAGATTATATGATTTCGAGCTCTATGACTTCCGACTTCTGAGCTGGATGCCAAGTCTCGAATAAACCAGACAAGATTTCCTCAGTCATAAACAAGATGGGACGAGTTCCGACATTAGGCTTCAGCTCCTAAAAATGTAAAAAGGTCACGAGTTCCGACTTAAACCATAATGGACACGAGTTCCGATTTCATGTGGGACGAAATCGTATCCCAGTTTTTGGACGACGTGGAGAGCAAGTTGGCCACAAAAGTGAGAGACGTGGCCGAACTTCAACCACAAATCTTCAGCCAATCAACACCTCATTTTCTTGTATTTAAGTCAGACTTCCCTTCTCATTCCCAGCTGATTTACGTCTCCTTCTCTTCCTCTTGCTCCAGTCTTCTCCTTCCCTTCCTCTCTCAACCAACTCCATCAAATCCCCAAGCTTGGTCAAGGTTCCATCAATTTAGAAATCAATTCAGCAAGATCATACTCCAAAGAGGTAGGATTCAATCTCAAATCTTGATTTCTCTAAATTGAGGATGCATGAAAAATTACTCTTTGATGATTGTTTGATGATATATGTGATGTATGTGATAAATTATGATGGATTATGATAGGATTAATATGAAATATTGAGTTGAAATTAAAGTTAGAAGAAGAAAGTTAGAAGGAACTAAGGGTTAGGATGCTGTCTGGATGAAGAATTCCACGGCAGTCCGTACGGCGGAGTGTACGGCTCCGCCTACAATCGGTCAAATCCGATGAAACCATTTTTAGATGAAAGTAGACATTCAGGGCTTTCCATAGATATATATATATAAGGTTATTGGATTAGTATTGAGAGAGATATGAATTTTTGAAGTTTGACCTAGGGTTCAAGGCTTTCATCCGGGTAGGGTGACTTGAGGAGGGTATAACTCACCCCATACAACTCCAAATTGAGTGAAACCAATTTTTTTAGAAAGCTTACACATAGGGAAACATCCCAATATAAGATTCCGAGTTTGTTATGGTCCCAATTGTTCCCAGTAATTCGAGGAAGTTACTCTATGTCCAAACCAGGCCCAAACAGAGTAGTTCAGGAAGGTCGACTTTCAGGACTTATAACTCGAGGTATACTTAAGTAAATGGAATGAAACTTGTGGCAAAGGAAAGGTTGTCCTGTTAGCTTCAATATGAGACCAATTTTGTATGACTTGAGCTTAGTTTCGATTTTTAGTGAATTTATACTTCTAGGAGTGTAATTCGGGCTAGTGACTGAACAGGTTGAGGTAAGATTTGAATATCTTGAGTTATATGGATCAAAATGATATGGGACTAAAGAGGTTAGAAAGTAGACACATAGAGCTATGATATACCCAAATTTCAGATTTAAATGAGTTGAATATAAATAAAAGTGGATCATATGAAATTCGGGCAGAACTGAATAGATGGGCAAAAGTGATCCAATTGGTGATTTCACAGGTATCAGAAAAACATATAAGGTATGAGTCGAGAATTGCCAGTTAGACCTTGATGTATATGCGTTAAATTGATTATATGGCTATGATTGAATTGTCTATGGAGACTGGCACTATTCATGGGGAGACGGGCTGATTCATTATGTCGCGAATTTACGGCAGAAGTCTAGGAAACTAGGGAATGTGTACAAGCAAGAATGAAGTAGAGTAAGAATGGGTATATAGAAGCCCTCTATTCAAGGATGACCTAAGTATGAGATGAGGAATATGAAATTAAAGGACAAAGCATATGTATGAGTGCCGGTAGAATGGCAAAGAGGCTACGAGCCTTTATATGTCAAGACTATGTACGTGAAGATC
Organism: Pterocarpus macrocarpus; assembly: GCA_031439585.1. Lineage (NCBI taxonomy): Eukaryota > Viridiplantae > Streptophyta > Magnoliopsida > Fabales > Fabaceae > Pterocarpus > Pterocarpus macrocarpus. Next base: position 54,412,819 of record CM062522.1, read on the forward strand.
ATGTATGCAATGACGTATGAAAATAAATGAAGTATAGGTACATTCAGTGCGACTATGCATGACCTTGTATGAGAATGAATAGACATGAGTATATTAAATGTAAATCCCTTCACTTGGAGGCAGTTACTTGAGATCCCTCCTTGTGAAGGCAGTTAAAGATAAAGATATGAATCCCTTCACTTGGAGGCAGTTGCACCTTGAATCCCTCCTTGTGAAGGCAGATACCCTCTACCTTGGAGGCACGTGGTCAGATGAGATCCCTCTATGTTGGAGGCACGTGGTCAAATGAGATCCCTCAGTTTTGAGGCACGTGACCAGAAGAGATCCCTTCACCTAGAGGCACGTGACCAGAATGAGATCCCTCCAAGACTAGAGGCACGTGGGTCCCCTTGTGGGTGAGCCGGTGTGACGACGGTCACGGGTGAAGCTGACGAGCTCACTCCAAGGCTAGGCTACCCAAGGGCAGTAAATGCACCCTAGGGACGGCGATACGTAACGCCTAGGCGTGCCAAGTAAAAGACTAAAGACTAAAGGCTAAAGATTAAAGTATATGCAGACACCAGAACTTACATGAGGCATGGCATGACCCAGCTAGTGTAAGTACCAAATGAAGGTCCCACATTCCTAAGGAACGTGACATGGCGATCACGCTTTGATGGGGTATGACATGGCAATCATACTCTGGAATGTGGCATGTAAAGATTTTATGATGAAAAGGAAGATGAAGAAAGAAAAGCAAGTTTTATGAATACACATAAATTTAAGTATGAATAAAGTTATATGCAGATGTTATATTCCCAACATATTGATGTTATGTGTGTTTTAATGTGCTACAGTTGTTATTCGTAGTATTATATTTGAATGAAGTTATGGGTTCTTCCAAATGCTAAGTGTATGATTAAAATGAACTTTGCTTCGGATAAGATTTTTTTCGAAACATAGAATTAAACAGTTTGTGCAGCATGTTCACCTTTTTCATAATACACCGAAGCAAACTGGGGATGACAACAATGACATTCCATGTGTATTATAGAGAATCCTACTGAGAATTTATAATTCTCATTCCTATTTTCCATGTTGTCTCCAGAAAGTTCAAGAGGTATCAGAGTAGCGCAGCGGAAGTTGCTGTCAGATAAGATCCGTTCAGTGTAATAATAACCTGTGGTGTGGTACTATGACTTAAGCATTGTACTATACTTAGGAGGGTGTTACAAATCTCAAATTGTGCAGAGGCTGCAGTGAAATGCCAAGAGTAAGAGACAAAAATAATAATCACATTTAAGCCTTCTTTTAATTCTTTAATAACTCCAAAGAAAAGGGAAAAAAAGATAAGATAATTTGTCTATTTAATTTGTTCATTTTAAAAACAAAATAGAAAGAGAATATTAATTTACACTACCATTGTGCCTTCCCATAGTTGTTTGATGTTGCTATCATGCAGGATCAATTCAATAAGTTTATCTGGCCAAAAACTTGGTGGCAAACATGTGAAAGGATAATCTTTCCACTTGAGAAATCTTAATTCACTGGAAAGATGATTAAGGCATCCTGAAAAATTCACATTATGAATTACGATCCATGTAAGTTGACTCATTTTTGATAGAGCATCAGCCCTCATTGTCCATTTGCTTCTTTTGCCTATAAATGTTGGCAAAACGATGGCTTCAAGATTTTCTGCTGCCTAAAGCATTGCAAAGAAGTAAAGTGTTAGGTCTTCTTGAATTTTATAGATTCTAGAAAAATGAGAACCTGAGATTTAATATTCAAAAACTATTTTACCATATTGTCTAACATAATTTTGTTGAGATCCTTGTAGTCCCACAATCTGCTCCACTGTCTTGGTTCATTGGGTGCTTTTTCCCAAACAATACTCTTGCCTAGTTCTTGCAACAAATCATGCATTCGAATTGACCCTCCTTCACTAGTTATGAGTGATTTATCAATGAGAACTCTTATATCAATATCAGGATATAATCCATGAATATCTAAAATTTTCTTCAAATATATCTTAGTCGCATGGGGAAAGAAACAAGCAATATCTAAAAATATTTCCTTTTCCATATCCTCCAATCCATCAAAACTAATTCGAAGCACATCCATAATATCTTTTGTTGGATTTTTTCTTAATCTAGCCAATGCACTTTTCCACTCACATACTTGTCTACCAAAAAAAAAATGAGCCCAATACTTTTATTGCTAATGGAAGGCCATTGGCATATTCTAGGACATCATATGCCAACTTTTCATAATCGCTCTTAATATGGTGAGATCTGAAAGCTCTTGTGCAAAACAATTGACGAGAGTTATACCAATTCAAGAGTTGAACATTGTAAATTCCATCACATCTATGTACTCTTAAGAGATGCTTATCTCTAGAAATTATGATGATTCTACTTCCAACACCTAACCATTCACGATACACAACCCATTTATCTAGTTGCTCAACTTGATTAACATTATCAAGAATTATAAGAGACCTTACATGTCCTAGCCTACTTCGTATCAAATCATCCACCTTAGAAAGATTGCATATCTAAAGTTTTTCTTCATTTAGAATTTGACAAAGAAGTTGCTTTTGTGCACCATGTGGACCACAATCTCTATGGAGTTTGCTTAAATCGTCAATAACAATGTGAGCATCAAATTGGCGCCAAATTTGGTTATATAAAACAGTAGCAAGAGTTGTTTTTCCTATCCCGCCCATCCCATAAATTCCAACAACTCGAACTTCATCGCTAGAGCCCAAATGTAGAAGCTTCTCCATTTCTTCTTTGGGAGACTACCACCCAACTAGCTCATTTGGAAGAGTTGAAAACTTATGACCCAAAATATTTAGTGTCTCTTTAACAATTTTTTCAATCTCTACGTACTGTGGCCTGCATGTTTAAAGAAAAGCAACACCAAATCACCACCTTAAAAAGCATGAAAAATTATATAATCCTAGATATATTGTACAAAATAACAGAGTTTTCCCTCCCATCCCTCCAAAAAATAAAATTCCTTAAATACTATTCGCAGTAAACATGTACAAGGATCATAAATCCAGGAAAACTAAATTCCTAAAAAACAATTTACATGGGGATGTAACTGGGTGCATATTTGTAATTAAGTAAGATTTTTTAAGCAAACATTAAATCTGTTTAATCGATTATTGTTGCAGTCATACTTATAAGCCTTCGAACATGAAGAAGATTACCCAGAAAATATAACGTCCGATTTCCGACTTCCGATCTCATCACTTAATATTGAAATTTCCGATTTCCGAGTTTGTCTTTAACTTCAGATAAATTCCGACTTCCGACCTTAGTAATACAATGTCGGAGTTTCGATTTCCGACTTCGTCTCCAAGGCTTAAAAAGGACTGGCTGTATCTTCCGATTTACGACCTTATGCACGTAATATGCGATTTCCGACCTTAGAATAAACACGATATCCCGATTTCCGATTTCGTTAGTTCAAATGTAGTGGCTTATGCTTCCGATTTTCGATATTAAGTTTTGAGTTCCGATCTCGAGTTTATTAGCAGAAGCTTTTCATTTCTCTTACTCCTGAGTTCCGAGATCGAGTTGGAGTGCCGAGATCCTATGAGTTCCGATTTCTTGGTACACTTGATTAATGTTTTGAATCCCGATATCCAGTGTCATCCTTAGAATCGATTTGAGTTTACTATATCTCCCGACTTCCGGGTTCGAGTATTTTGGTTTCACATTCTGGCCCTTGACCTTCGATTTGAAGGTAATTGTATCTTACGATTCCGAAGTTTGACTTTATCTTTTGAATAAACCAAGGCAATATTTCCGAGTTCTGACTTCATCTGAATAGATAGGCACGAATTCCAACCTTAAGAGTGCGAGTTCCGACGTCATGCTCAGATACGCAGGAAGCGAGTTTCACTTCTCTGGCGACTTGGAGAGCAATTTTGACATAAAAGAGGGAGACATGACTGAACTTTGCCCACAAAATTTCACCCAATCAAAGCCACTTATTCTAACTACCACTTCGAAGCCGTGTCTTTATATATCTTCCTCCTGCCTCTTCAGCTCATTTCTTACGTTGCTTTCCCTTCCTCACTTCAGCTCTCTTTCCTCTTCTCAACTCTCCCACTCTATCCAGCCTTCAAGTTCAGCCCAGCTCTATTTTCAAACTCAAAACAAGAAGTAGAGGTTTTAATTCTTGTCTTGATTTTTCTGATTTTGAATGATCATTGGTGGTTTAATTCTTCAATCCTGATATATTGGCTGAGTGATCATGATGAATTGTTGCTGGTTTATTGGCTGTTTGTGAGATTAAAATTCAATTGGAAATAAGAAAGGATGAAGATATGAAGAAGTTGAGAGGCTGGAAAAACTCAAAACCCTCGGCAGTCCGTACGGCAGAGTGTACGGCTCCGCCTCCCGTCGTTCAAACTTAATGAAACCATTTTTATGTAAAACTAGACATCTAGGGCTTTCTACACGTATATCATATAAGACTATTGGAGCAACATAGAGAGATATATGAATTTTTGAAATTTGACCTAGGAATCAGGACATCCACCCGGGCAGTATGGGTTAAAAAGGGTGTAACTCACCCTATACAACCCCAAATTGAGTGAAACTAATTTTGTTGGAAAGCTTACACATAGGAGAACATCCTACCCAGAAATTTCGAGTTTGTTACTGTCCTATTTGTTCCCAGTGATTTGAAGAACTTACCCTATGTCCAAACCGAGCCAAAACAGAGCAGTTCAGGAAGGTTAAGTTTCGGGGCTTATAACTCGAGCCCTACTGAGTCAAATGGAATGGGACTTTCTGGAAATGAAAGATGGTTCTATCAGCTTTAATATGAGACTAATTTCGTATCCTTTGAGCCAGTTTTCAATTTTTAGTAGATTTTTACTTTTAAGTGTGTAATTCTGGCTAGTTGCTGGGTAGGCCCAAATAAAACCTGAATAACCTAAGTTATAGTTATCGAAATTAGATGGGACCAAAGAGGTTAGAAAATAGACACATAACACTTTAACATATCCAAAATTGAGGTCCAAATGAGTTAAACAGAAATTATGGCCTGATTTACAAAAACCAGGTCAAATGCAAGTATTGAGACAGTAACTATGTTTTGATTTCAATAATTGTGCCATGCATGGATGTTTGAAATATGAATGAACTATGATGATTTCTATGAGAAACTAGCTCTGAATATTGGCACTATTCATGAGAAAGTGGACAAGTTCCGTTATGCCGCCAAAATTGCGGTAGAGTATATGAATAAGTTATGACATACATATAGATGCATGTGCATTTTCAAGCAAGCTATGAAAGTTATGTTATGATGAACCCAAAGAATATGTTATGATGAAAGTTCCATGATACTTGGGCCAGCCTCGAATAAAAAGTTAAGGGGAATAGATCGGTGGGGACGTCAGGGAAAGTAAACCCGGCAATCCCTATATAGAAACGAGCTCGATCCTGAAAAGCAGACTATTACCCAGGAGTCTAAAATGGCCAAGAACTCTCAGGGGACCAAGTAATGGAAAAGTTTATGAGTAATGAAGAAAGTATATGAGCAAAGGAAAGGTTTATAAAGGAAAGTTCAATAGCAAGTATTGCATGATTGCATTAAGTGCATGAGTACAAGTTATTTACAGTTTAACTGTTACGTTTACTTACATCATATGTTCATTTATTCTGCCAATTATACTGTGTATTATTGTTAGTAGTTTAATCTGTTTCTTATGCTGTCTAAAGTAAAATTGGACCTTGCCTCGGACCAGACATTTTCCTAACCTTATTAAATGGGAATAGTTAAGTTGATCTCATATTTTTTTTATAATTAAATAAAACCCAAGGCAACTGAGAATGAAAGCGACGTCAGTTAAGCGTCACGTACGACCCTACTGAGAATTTTCTTAAATTCTCACGTCGTTTTGAATTCCGCCTCATTCTCAGACGTGGACGATAGACACGACAGCTACCCTCTTCATTGATGTCCCAGATCTGCAGTTCCCCCATGACCCTACAGTAAGCTCGCTGTACATAGCCGGCTCTTGCCAGTTCCATCTTTACCTTTTTAGTGATAGGAACTTTGCCGTCCCTTTGCACCATCCCGCTTTTGATCCTGCCACCCCTTACTTCAAGGTCCCACTACATGTGGCAAACCCTCCGCCAGCACCCCCTGCACTTGTAGCACCTGTAGCTCCTGCCGATCCTACGCCAGAGTCACCTCCGCAGGTAGTACCCGACATTCCACTCAGCTCTGAGAGCGACCCGTCAGAGGCCACCGGCTCATCATCCTTCTCCTCCTCAGGACCCAAGATCGACTACTCGCAATTGGGCCGATATGGCCAACGGCTACCGATCGAGTAGGTCACCACAGCAAGATTGTATAGCATGACCCTCTTTTGGCAGCATGCAGCCTTGGGTCATAGACCTAGTGGTAGGCTTTTTTTTTTTAAATGTCCTCTGAGGACCATATAGGATCAAGTTGACTGACATGGGCCTTATGTCTTTTTGGTACACGGCCCCACTCATGTATCCTATTTTGATACTTTGTATATAAACTAAAGCAGAGGCTTCTGATATATATATATATATATATGTATTCAGTAATGTTATTGTACTATTCTCATCTTTATGATATTCCGTTGAATTCGTTTCACTTTTAGCATAGTAGCGCGCCGTTTCATTTGTTCAAAAAAAAAAAAAGGGACGTAAATGGAGCATTAACACAGTAACACAATCTACTTAATTTCATGCTATAACTTAAGCATAACATTAAATTAGTAGGGTGTTACAGAAAATACTTAGATACTCATTTAGTAATAAAAAGATGATAGTTTATAGTTCCTCCATTTAAATTTATCGATTAATTTGGATAATTTAATATATTTGTAAAAAAACATATTTGAATACAAATTGAAATGGAGGAAATATCATTTTTATAACTCGACATGGTAATTATTATATTAAAAACATAATAAAGGTAGAAAACATACATAATCTACGATGCTGATATGTCGAATTATAAAAGTACAAAATTTTTTTTTTATTAGGAACATCTATAAGAATTTCTAAGGGTACTTACTTATTCCTTACATCCCAGCCAGAGAGGCTAGCCACTTGTGCGAGAACTCCCTTCCAACTTTGTGTAACGTCCAATTTTCCGACTTCCGATCTCATTTACTGTTGAAATTTCCGATTTCCGAGTTTGTCTTATAAATTCCGACTTCCGGCCTTAGTCATAGTTTCGATTTTCGACTTCGTTTCCAAGGCTTAAAAAAGGACTGGCTACATTTTCCGATTTCCGACCTTATGCTCGAGTAGGAACGAACATGATATCCGAGTTCTGACCTTAGGTGATTCAAGATGGACATGAAAAACGACTTCCGAGTTTAGTCGAATTGAATTCCGAGTTCAACCAAGAATTTTCACGAGTTCCGATATCGAGCTTATTACTAAAAGCTTTTCATTTCTCTAATTTCCCCAAGTTCCGATATCAAGTTAGAGTGCCGAGATCCTATGATTTCCGACTTCCGGGTTCGAGTGTTTTGGTTTCACATTCTGGCCCCTGACTTCGATTTGAAGGTGATTGTACCTTACGAATTCCGACTTACGACTTTACTCTCCAATTCTGAATAAAACAAGATGATTATTCCGAATTCCGACTTTAGGAAGTACACGAGTTCCGAGGTTATGTTCAGATACGCTGAAAGCAAGTTTCACCTCTCTGGCGACGTGGAGAGCAATTTTGACACAAAAGAAGGAGACATGGCCGAACTTTGCCCACAAAATTTCACCCAATCAAAGCCACTCATTCTAACTACCACTTCGAAGCTTTGTCTATATATATCCTCCTCCTGCCTCTTCAGCTCATTTCTTACGTTGCTTCCCTTCCTCACTTCAGCTCTCTTTCCTCTTCTCAACTCTCCCACTCTATCAAGCCTTCAAGTTCAGCCCAGCTCTATTTTCAAACTCAAAGCAAGAGGTAGAGGTTTTAATTCTTGTCTTGATTTTTCTGATTTTGAATGATTATTGGTAGTTTAATTCTTCAATCCTGATATATTGACTGAGTGATCATGATGAATTGTTGCTGGTTTATTGGCTGTTTGTGAGATTAAAATTGAATTGGAAACAAGAAAGAATGATGATATGAGGAAGTTGAGAGGCTGGAAAACTCAAAACCCTCGGCAGTCCGTACGGCGGAGTGTACGGCTTCGTCTCCCACCATTTAAACTTAATGAAACCATTTTTATGTAAAACTAGACATCTAGGGCTTTCTATACATATATCATATAAGACCATTGGAGTAATATTGAGAGAGATATGAATTTTTGAAATTCGACCTAGGAATCAGGACATCCACCCAGGCAGTACTGGTTGAAAAGGGTGTAACTCACTCAATACAACTCCAAATTGAGTGAAACTAATTTTGTTGGAAAGCTTACACATGGGAGAACATCCTACCTAGAAATTCAGAGTTTGATACTATCCTATTTGTTCCCAGTGATTTGAAGAAGTTAACCTATGTCCAAACCGAGCCAAAACAGAGCAGTTCAAGAAGGTTAAGTTTCGGGGCTTATAACTCGAGCCCTACTAAGTCAAATGGAATGGGACTTTTTGCAAATGAAAGATGGTTCTATCAGCTTTAATATGAGATCAATTTCGTATCATTTGAGCCAGTTTTCGATTTTTAGTAGATTTTTATTTTTGAGTGAGCAATTCTGGCCAGCTACAGGGCAGGCCGGGATAAAACCTAAATAACGTGAGCTATGATTATCAGAATCAGATGGGACCAAAGAGGTTAGAAAATAGACACATAACACTTTAACATATCCAAAATTGAGGTCCAAATGAGTTAATCAGAAATTATGGCTTGATTTACAAAAACCGGGCCAAATGCAAGTATTGAGATAGCAACTATGTTTGATTTCAATAATTGTGCCATGAATGGATGTTTGAAATATGAATGAACTATGATGATTTCTATGAGAAACTAGCTCTGAATATTGGCACTATTCATGAGGAAGCGGACACGTTCCGTTATGCCGCCAAAATTGCGGTAGAATATATGAATAAGTTATGATATATATATATATATATATATATATATATATATATATGCATGTGCATTTTCAAGCAAGTTATGAAAGTTATGTTATGATGAAAGTTCCATGATACTTGGGCCAGCCCCGGATAAAAAGTTAAGGGGAATAGATCAGTGGGGATGTCGGGGAAAGTAAACCTGGCCATCCCTGTATAGGAACGAACTCGATCCTGAAAAGCAGACTATTACCCAGGAGTCTAAAATGGCCAAGAACTCCCAAGGGACCAAGTGATGGAAAATGATGAAAGTAATGGAAAAGTTTATGAGTAATGAAGAAAGTATACGAGTAAAGGAAAGTTCAAGAGCAAGTTTTGCATGATTGCATTAAGTACATGATTACAAGTTATTTACAGTTTATCTGTTATGTTTTACTTACAGCATATGTTCATTTATTCTGCCAATTATACTGTGTATCATTGTTAGTAGTTTAATCTGTTTCTTATGTTGTCTAAAGTAAAAACTGGACCCTGCCTCGGACCAGACATTTTCTCAACCTTATCAATTATGAATAGTTAAGTTTAATCTCATGATTTTATAATTAAATAAAACCTGAGGCAGCTGAGAATGAACGCGACGTCAGTTAAACGTCATGCACGACCCTACTGAGAATTTTCTTAAATTCTCACCTCGTTTTGTATTTTCCGCCTCATTCTCAGACGTGGGCGATGGATCCGACGGCTACCCTCTTCAGTGAGGTTCCAGACCTGCCGCATCACCAGGAACCCGAATTGAACTCACTGTACTTAGCTGGCTTCCGCTATTTCCAGCTCTACTTTTAATGATAGGGATTTTGTTGCCCCTTTTCTTCACTCTGCTTTTATGTATATTTATAAACTGAAGCTTTGGCTTCCAACCTATATATGTGTATATGCAACAAATGATATTTCTACGCTAATCATGTTTATTGTATAAGGCGCCCTGTTTCGTAGGTATATACATCAGTCATATACGTATATATTAGAATATAAAATAATGGATACAGCTTTAGACAAAAGACCAATACGGTAATGCAACCTATCCAATTTCATGCTATGATTTAAGCATATCATTAAGTTGGTAGGGTGTTACACTTTGCACCAGCTCCAGATTTTTTCTGAAGACTTCTTCATGCTTAGCAAAAGCTTCCCCGTAATTCCCACTGTTCTTTCGCACCTTAGATGGATCCACATCATAGAAAACAGGCAAGACACGTTTCCCTGATTCTCTCACGCAATCGAAGATCTTTACTATTTCACGCAAGCACCACGTGGAGGAGGCGTAGTTGCGTGAGAAGACAACAATAAAAACATGAGACACTTCAATTGCTTGTTGGAGCTCCGACCATACAGGTTCCCCTCTCTTGAGCTTTGTGTCATCCCTGAAGGCTACGATGCCGTTTCTTTGGAGAGCACCAAAGAGATTATCAGTGAAACCGTTATGTGTGTCACCTCTGAAACTCACAAACACATCATGTTTCCATGTCATGTGAGATGAAGGGCTAATTTGGATGCTTTTGCAAGCCATTGCGAAACCGGAAGCTAATTTTGATGGAGAGGATGTGTAATGCGTTTTAGACTTACTCTGAAGCTGCAATAATGAAACAGTGGGTAGGGAAGAAATATAAGAGGATTAAGTCATCCCAAAGACGCATCTTTTTGGTTTGAGACTTCTCAGTCAACGCAAGTACTTTGAATTTCGGGGATGATGGAAATGCAAGGAAACTGCCATTGCTTTGCTCCTCGTGCTGTAAAAGTCTTTACTATGATGATAGGAGAGAGTTCGTCCAAGCCGGCGAAAATGCCAATAAGAAATTATTGTGGCGAGGAACTTGTCACGTCATAACTTGGCCTTGTTGGCATGGAAATGCCAATAATGAGAGTTCGCAGAAGCAACCGTAAATGCCAATATACGGGATGATAACTTTGCTTTGGTGGTGGAACCCACCATTAATAAAGTTGAAATAGCTTCCAGTGATTGATAGGACAAAATTCCACGTATCACTCCATCGTCATTCAATAATTTCTCATATCGGATTGCACTGCCGAGCCTTAGGCGATATTTGTGAGTTTTACAAAAGATGGAAGAAAATAATTTATAATGAAAAGGAAGAGAAAAATAAGAAGTAGATTAGGCACTTTTCTATTCTGTTGTTTAACAATTTTAGTGAGGAAAGAGAAAATAAATGTGTGTGATTTTTTTCTTAACTTTTTAATTTGTAAGGTCAAAATTAAAAGGAGATTTTAGGTGAGAGGAAAGGGTCACTATGTCTCTTTTATTATTTCACTCTTTCCTTTAAAATTACTTCTAAATATAATTTATTTAAGTTTAATCATTTCACTTCTTACCATTTTCTCTTTTGTCAAACTTTCAAATATGTCCTTAAAAATTAAAAAATAGTAATAGATATATTTTTATAATAATAAACATTTATTTATATTTTTTAAAATTATCTTGAATTTATATTTTTAAAACTATTTTATACGTCAAACTAAATGAAGTTCAAATTCAAATAAATGTTTATCTTTAAACGCATGCACAAATTAAGGAAGATATTAAATAAATTTTAATATTAGAGTAATTTAAATATACTTTACAAAATTACGCTTATCTCTTAATCCCATTTATTCTCTCCATCTCTCTTACTTAAATACTCTTCTAGTCATTCATTTAATAAAAGTAGAATGAGAAAAAAAAATAATTAATATTTTTTAAATTTTCCAAAGGGATAGATAATTGTGAAAAAGCAAAGGTTTGAAAATGAACACTTATTGAAGAATAGATGTAATATCAAATTATTCTAAAGTGTATAAATTTTTATAACTTGACATATTTAGTGGGACCTTTCAATTTAAAAAATGAATTAATAAAAATCAATTTCCATAAAATATTATTCAACTGAGTAAAAATATTAAAACTTAATTCAAGTGTACATTTGGTAGTATATTTATAATTTTGATTCTTGATGATGTTGATTTTGTTAGAATTGATTTTATGTTATGAGTAATTTTAAAACAAAATAATTTATGTTGCTTTAGTTAAAATCAATTTTAGATCTCAAACCCGTTAGAACAAAATGCAAAAGAGACCAAATGCTAGACCAAAATAAACAGAACACGGGTCTGCCTCCCTAAAGCCCCATTTGAGATGTTTTGAGTAACATTTTCTTTTTCATAAAATGTTTTATATTGAGTAAAATTTAGTTTCTTTAAATAATCTAAATATTTATCAATGTATATAAATTTATTTTACAATAATAGCTAATTAAAAATTAATCAAATAATTAAATCTTAGATGTTAACTCTTTAAAGTAAGAATACATAATAGTGATGATAATTTCAAAATATATTAAAACAAGAACGATATTAATTTAGAAATAATATTATATTCTAAAGTTATAATTAATACTTAATTTTAGTAAATAAAGTTGAAAAGAAAATAATATTTAATGCTTTATAAAATGAGAAACCGGTAAGTTTCATTGGGAGTTCTTAGTCAATGCAAGTTACTCTAAAGTTCGGGGATTGAAAATATGAGGAAATTGTCATAAGCCTTTATGATGATGGCGGATGAGAGTTCATTGAAGCTGTGCACATGCCAATGTCGGATGAGAAATTATTGTGGTTGGGAAGTGGTCATAACTTGGCTTTTTGTCTGGAGGATGAGAAATTGTTGTGGTGGGGAGGTTGTCATAGCTTGGCTTTTTGTTTGGTGAAAGTCTTTATAATGATGGTGGAATTCAGTTTGTAGCACACGCAAATACCAATATCGAGTGATAACTTTGCTTTGAATTTTCATTTCAAGAATTCTGTTATGAAAAATGCTATTTTTGAAAAAAGTTTCTTTTGGCATGCATTTTTTATAGGTTAAATTTCTAAAAATATTTTACACATTTTCAAATATATCGTTGACGGATGACAAACAAAACCATGTTGCTAAGGGTAGAAATTTAAATCATCCTAAGATACGTCTTGTGCCTTCGTTGTTGTTGGAAAGCCAATCGTTTACCATTGTCAAGAAATTTCTTTTAGATCACCTATGGTCCACACGTCTTAGTCCACACGTCTGAAAGCATTTAGACCTCAAAATACGTGTTCTTATGTGTCAATAATTTGAAAAGAAAAAGTTTATTCTTCAAATTGTTTACCTTTGTCAAGAAATTTCTTTTAGATCACCTATGGTCCACACGTCTTAGTCCACACGTCTGAAAGTGTAACACCCTACTAATTTAATGTTATGCTTAAGTCATAGCATGAAATTAAGTAGATTGTGTTACTGTGTTAATGCTCCATTTATGTTCTTTTTTTTTTTTGAACAAATGAAACGGCGCGCTACTATGCTAAAAGTGAAACGAATTCAACGGAATATCATAAAGATGCGAATAGTACAATAACATTACTGAATACGTGCCTATATATATTTATGTATATATCAGAAGCCTCTGCTTTAGTTTATATACAAAGTATCAAAACAGGATACATGAGTGGGGCCGTATACCAAAAAGACATAAGGCCCATGTAAGTCAACCTCATCCTATGTGGTCCTCAGAGGACATTTCAAAAAGCCTACCACTAGGTCTATGACCCAAGGCTGCATGCTGCCAAAAGAGGTTCATGCTATATAATACTGCCTGTGGCTGACCTACTCAATCAGGTAGCCGTTGGCCATATCAGGCCCGACTGGCGAGTAGTCAGTACTGGGTCCTGAGGAGGAGGAGGATAATGAGCCTGTGGCCTCTGACGGGTCGCTCTCGGAGCTGAGTGGGATGTCGGGTACTACCTGTGAAGGTGACTGCAGCGCTTGAGGATCGGCGGGAGGCTGCAGTCTTTGCAGTGCAGGGAGTCTTTGGCGGAGGGTATGCCACATGTAGTGGGACCTCAAAGTAAGGGGTGGCAGGATCAAAAGCCGGATGGTGCAAAGGGACGGCAAAGTTCCTATGTAACACCCTAATAAACCCATACTACGCTTAAGTCGTATTACGGCGTTTTATTAGTTATTACTTATGCTCGTGAAAAACTAAACTTTGCTTGAAATTAAGTTACGCGGAAAATACGGTAAGATTTTTCTTTGTTTTTGAAATACGTCATCGCTTTGCAGCATTTTGGAAGGTAAAGCCTTGAGCGAGAAGATAGATAAAGAAAGAGCGTGTCGTATAAGGTACATACCCAATTATCATAAAACATGAGAAAGGTAAATAAATAGTAATTCACAAATACATTGCATTAAATAACTAACCATTACATTCATATGGGTTCATACTATATATATATACATACATACCAGCATTACATCAAAGGAGGCTCATGATCGGGCCATGATCCAAATACTAGATACTAAGTACAAATTTAACTGACAATGCTCAGCTCAAAAAGAAATATGCGAAGGTACAGAGCGATGGTCGCTACAAGTCCTAAAATAGCTTCATCTTGCATCCTACGTCACACGTCCGCTCACAGTGTTGGGGATCCACGCTCCACTCCTCCGGATGCGTCGTCGAGATTTGGTGACGATACGAGAGAAATAACTAGGGTGAGAAATGGAATTTCTCAGTAGGACTCGAACCCGACACGAAAGTGTCATTGTCATCGTCCCAGCCACTTCGGTTTTATTAATAAAATAGTGAGCATGCATAAGGTTCAATTCTTGGATTTTCGAAAACATGAATATCCGAAGCGGATTCAATTTTAGCGTATCCTCTAATCATTTACATCATAATATACATAAACACAAAATAATTACATAAAACATACATGTCCACACTATAAGATTCTCTTAACTTCTTCCCTTTCTAGGGTTTTGGACCGAAGTTCCTTTTCTTTTCTTAACTTGACTTTATCTTTTCACCCACTAAACATAAGTGGTAATGAGCTCATACCGTAGCCGTCGCCACCATAACTTTTCGGTACTTACACTAGCTGGGTCATGCCATGCCTCGTGCAAGACCTATCCCCTATACTCACACTAGCTGGATCATGCCATGCCTCATGTGAGTCGTGGGTGAAAGGAGCTTACTTTGGGTCACCTTCCCTTTTGAAAGATCACATCCTTAGTTTACTTTATCTTCTTATTAAAGCTTATGATGCAAAATTATTCTGATTCTTTTCCACATTTAGGCGTTACGTATCGCCGTCCCCAAATATGGTTCCTTTATCAATCACCTCTGGGCGTTACGTATCGCCATCCCCAGGGTGTTCATATTTATTAATTCTTTCATGTATGTCATTAAGCATCATATCATCAACTTAACATCATCATAACACTATCATAATCATCATGTCACTATCATAATCATCATATCATATCATCATCACCATTATCATACCATCATCACCATGTCATTGTCCTCATATTGACACATAGAGGCATACATATCACACAAAGTCTTATGAGCTTAGCTTAGTAAACTTGGGTACAAGCTTTTAATTGATTTGCTTCTTGCATAAATCCTTTTATTAGGCATAGGACCAATTTCAATCCATTATCCTTTTTGAAACTTTTAAGTTGAATTATGATGGTTTTCCAATACTTAATGTAAGGGTCTCAATGTCTTAAAGCTTATTTCTCATTAATCTTTAAATCTTACCATAACCAGTTTTTACTTTTACAGTGGGGCAGTAACTTTGAAAATTCACCATAATTCCATATTTTATTCTTTTATTTCGAATTTTTGTGTGGATGTACTTCTTTGAGTCTATTTTTAAACAAAAGAACCCCACTTAAAAATTCATTTTGTAGCTTGAGTTATGCATATTTTATTCTGACTGTTCAGGATTGAAAGTTCATCTCGGGTTAGTGGCTTGTCCACTTCACTGGGAGTTCCTCACATGGAATCTGACAAAACTGTTTTATGAGAGTGTTCCTCTATGTCTTATCTTTCTAACAAACTTGGTCCCACTCAAAAATGTTATGTATAACTTGAGTTATGCACGTTTTATTACATACTGCCCGAACAGAAACTCATCTAGGAACAGCAAACTTTGAAAATTCATATCTCTCTCATTTTAAATCCAAATCTCATATATTTTATATGTATGAAAATCTCTTTGAGTCTAATTTTACAGAAAATTAGTTTCATTACATTTTGAGTTTTGTATCAATAAATATAGCACATGCTTTACAGACTGCCAGAATTCCAGATTTACTAGTTTTTAAGTTTTTCACTTCAATCTTATGGAGAAATTGTTATATCACTTCAAATCACCATTTTCATGTTTTAACTCATCATCATATTCAAAGTTTGAGTCACCAAATCAGTATTTTGAACCAAAATAAAGCAAGATACATAAAACCATCATATCACATATTCTCACTTCAAGGCAACATTTTTCAACAAAACAAGAAAACTCATAGAACAAGGAATGGTCATGAGACCTTGAAGCAAGTCCTAAAACCACCTAGCTATGAAGAGCTTAGGAGTTCTAGAGCTTGAAAAATATATGGAGAGGAAGGGTTAGAGTCACTACCAAATGAGGTTTCTCTTGGAAGCTTGAAAAATGAAGTGGTTGGAGATGACCTCCTTCTCCTTGAGCTTGATTTTGGGGCTTGTGTATGAGTGGTTTTGTTTCTCTAAGGACCAAAAATGGTAGTCCTTGAAGGGATTGTGAGTGTGGTGATAGGAGATGAGGGTGATGGTGGTAGAAAAGTGAGGACTTCGGGTAGGAAAACAAGAAGAACAAGAAGAAGAATAAGGAAAGGTTTAGAGAGAGGTGAGAGCTTTGTGTTTTAGTGAGAGGAATGGAAAATGAAAATGAGGGAGAGAGAATGGGCTGAAAGTGGCGCACAAATGAGGGGAAAAGTGAGGTGACTTTTGCTTCTTACACAAGCTAGGGAGTGGGAAAAACCTTGGGGCAAAAGAGAGTGTTGTGTTTTCTTTGAGTCTTGGCAATTGGGTAAAGGCTTGTAGTGTTTCTTTTCTAGTGGTTAAAAGCATGATCTATCCTAGGATTGGCATTGGATGGTTGTGATCACTCCAAGTGTCATAATCTTAATGGAGGAGAGTAGATTTTTTTGTCTTGACTCAAGGAATCTACTAACATGGACTCTTGATCTAAGGGTGCATGATGAAAAAGCAAATGGATGGTTGGATTTTGCTCTTATCCTTGGCCAAGATTTGGTGTATCAATTAAGAGAAATTTGTAAATCTTCAAAGCTATTAGAATTACCTAAGTGTTTAATCAATTTGATTAGTTAAATTGCTTTTTAACCGATTTCGGTTAATTACATCTTTAAGGCGTTTTTCCTCTTAAAAGAATTGATCTTATAGATTATGTAATTAGGGTTTAGAATTAATCTATCTCAATTGGTAAGGTAAAACAATTGTCTTGTACTTAATTAATAAGATTGGATTAGCTTAATTATATTTCCAAGTTATGAACTAATGAGGTTCGAATAATTAGGTTTTAATTAAACCATTTTGTAATGCCCGGGTCAAGAGTCACACGAATTGTGACACTTTGTTCTGTCGGACCCTGTGAAAGCTCTAAGTTTGGACCCTATGCCCCCTTGGAGGGCTATAGGTTTGGAATATTTTCATGGGATCAAAAGTCCCGGTAATTATTCCTTAGATATCAAAGAATTGAAGAGCGATTTTTAATGAATTTTTGGAAGTTATTAACCCTTTCATTTTCAAGCTTGAAGTTTAAGAAAATGTAGGTTTTCAGAAGTTTATACTAAAATCCAAAAGTTGGATTTTGATTCTTAAGGAGTTTGATTTTTCCAATATTTTTATTGGATTCAAATGGGGGATATTCTCTTATTTACATTTATGTTTTAAAGTTAATGGAGAATAAAATAAATGAGGACATTAACTTAAAATTAAGAAATGTAAATAAGTATATGATGATGTTTGAGAAGAGTTTGGAAGAAAAAAAAAAAAACAGAGACTGGGCGCCTAGTAGGCCAACCGCCAGCGCGCTTCTGCATCTGAATTGGTGTAGCTTGGTGGGTGAGCGCCAGTGGCAGTCATGGCCTTGAGCGCTGGGCGTGATTAAAAGAAGAAGCTCGAAGCTTCTCTCTCTCATTCCGCCATCTCTCTCTCACTCTCTTCTTCCTCTCTTATTCTTTTCTTCCTACATGAAACCATCCATCCTTCATCAATTTTACTCAAACCCACCACCAAAATCCATCATCTCCTCATCATTAGCCAAGCTTTGGGGTTGATTTCTTCTTGGAGCTCTCTCTCTCATCTTCTAGTGAGAGAAAGTGATGGTGGGAGAAGACCCACCATTCTCCTCATGCTCTACCGCCTTCCTCCACTCTCTAAGGTAATTTTTGAGCTTAACCCTCATTATTATACCATGGATTAGTTAGTTTATCTTTGAAATCAAGATTTGAGCTCATGAGGAAGGGGTTGGGTTTTAGAAATTTGGGGGTTTTGCCCTTTGGGGCTAATCCTAGTAAATTCTTAGAATAGTTATGTTGTGGAAGCCTAATAGTTGTATTTGTCATGTTAGATGCTCTCCAGAATCTCTTGGTGGCTCTAAGACTTCGTAGAGTTGGGCTCCTTTCTTTCCAAACTTGATATGTGAGTGCTAGTATATTTATAGCTTGTTCTTATTCTTAATTTCCTATCTACATGCCAAAAATGTAATTTAGTGAAGCTTATGAAAGAATTGAATTAATATGTTTTACTCCCTATTTATACGACTCTTGACATAATCATGATAGTTATGTGTATATATATATATGTTTAAGCATAGAAGTGTGAGTGCCTTTCTAAGGGGAGAAACTGTAACAGAACTGTTTGCTAATGACAGTAGCATTAGCCTTGGTGCACCTCGTATAACCCAGCTAGCAGGGTGATTGTTAGCCCGGCATGTCGGCCAACATGTCCGGTAGATATAGTCACGCATAGGCGTGAGATCAGTTACTGTTGGGCAAGCCCAGTCAGGCAGTTATTTTCTGAAATAGAATCCTCCCCTAAGTTTTTCATGAGGTTGAACAAGTATTTATTTTCTATGTTTTGAGGAAGTATTTCTATATTATGCATTTATGTTTAAGATTCTTATTTACTAGCTGAAACTGTAATTAGGTGAAGTTGAAATTGAAATTTACGGAAATTCCTTGAAGTTATCATATGTTTGAAGTCATGAGCAAGGATACATATGAGTTGATATAATAAGGTTTATATTCAATTGAATTGAAAGGTGCTCAAATGAGCCATAAAGAGATTTTAAAGATAAATATATTATGCCTCACTGAGTCTGTATGACTCACTCTTTCTTCCTTTCCATGTTTTTAGACAGGTGCAAGATTATGCTCAAGCTTCCTGACTAATTAGAAGTTCAGCATCTAAGTTTAATTGTAAAGTCTCTAGAAGTGCTCCATTAACCTACAGGCAGGGTCCTCCCTGTGTTAGGTCTTATGTTGTTATATGTAATTAGTTTAAATTCCAATGATTATGTATTTAAGCTTCTTGAATAGTTATGTAAACATTTTTTTTTACAAGTGATTATGATTTAAATTCTCATTTTGTGTGCTGTGGGGTGCATTCAGAGAATGCCTGGATCCCCAATGATTTTGTGTGTTTGGATTGTTGTGCAGGTGGAGGATCCGTATTTGGGAATAGTCCTAAATACAAAGGAGACTCTGCCCGATTTTCTATTAGAATGAAGTCTAAAGTAGGCTTGCTAGGGATGTGTCCCTATGCGCCGGTCATGACTTAGGTTAGGTCGTGACAAAGATGGTATCAGAGCATTAGGTTTCCTTGTGGTTGATGGAGCAAGTGTCCTTTAGTAGGATCACAACTATGTAAATGGAAGCGCGCCCATTTCCATAGATTGTGATGCTACAAGAGGCCTATAGGAATGATGTTCTTGTCCTTTGTCTCTTAGTTGTTCTTGATATTCCCTTATATCATGTATGTTGTTCATGTGGAGAATATGATTTGTAGCTTGTAATCAGATGTTAGAAAAGAGAAAATGTTTTCTATGACTGAAGATGCAGTTTGGTTAGTTAAATGAGTAACTCTATTTTTGTCCTCTTTGAGGTTGCAGTAGAACCTATCAAGGTTGAATGATTTTGCTTGACCTTGAAGTGTTGCTTATAAATTTCATATAGGTAGTGAGCCATATGTTTGAATGTGTAAGACTTGAGTTTTAATATCTAAAGATTGGCATAGTGGGACATAAGTATAATACAAAGTATTTGGGTATGATCGGAAGAATGCTAATGATAGATAGGATTTATATTTTTTCAAGAAGTGAATAGATAAGGTCTAAGGTGGGTTAAGCATAAGATATATGGAAAATATGCTTGGAGGTGTTAAGGCTTGAGCACTAATACCTAAGGAGGTGAAATTATTTTGATTGCTTGCAAACATGTTAGATCGTTTAAGGCAAGAGCTTAGCATGGTGGGAATAAGTTTATCCTGAAGTGTTTCAGCATGATCTGAAGGATGACTATGATAGCCAGGACTTATATTTTAGGAAGTGAATAAGTAGGGTTGAGGATGAGGTGATTATATGATTTTTGTAATGAAATTATAACCGTGAGAAGTTCATGGAAGTTACGATTACCTAGAAAGTTCTAAATTAAAGGTGTTGATTCTAAAAGGGATTTCTTATGATGCTAAGCAATGTTTGTTGATGCTAAGTGCTAAGTTGATGGTGTAGTAATACCCCTAAGTGATGTTTGTGAATATGTGGAGTCTCCTGCTATGAGTAGAGTTGAGCATAAGATTTATGTGCTAGAACTTCAGCTAAGAGGAGTTCAAGGAAGGCAAGATTTCTTAGAAAGTTCTATATGGATACCATGGATGCTTAAATGGATTTCTTATGGTACCTAACTAGATAAGGTTGAAGGGGAGTTAACAAGAATTTGTCAATGATGATAAGTGATATGAACGTTTATGGATATGCGAAATCTTGTGCTATGTATGAGGCTAAGATATAGATAGATGCTATGGTATGAACAACTTGGTGAAATTAAGAGGGTTCCCTATGGGGAAGGCCATGATTCCTAATATAGAATTTGGGCTTATTACTCTGAGCATGCAGTTTAAGATCATGCTATGTGGCGTTAAGAGGCAAAAAAAAAAGGGGGGGGAGTGCTTGAAGGATCTGTTGATCCTTACATGTGATTTCCCCTGTCAAGGGAGGAAGTAGTACATATAGAATAACTAAAGATTAAGGCTTAATGTCAGAATAAGAACTTGTGGTTAGGATATTCTATATGGAATGTTCCCCCAGGTGGTATAAGCTATTTCTCAGAGTAAAGTTTTGCAATTAAGACTTTTCAATCAATGTTGAGAAGTAAAGAACATACACGGAAGATACAAGAAGTTGGTTTACTTTAGTGATATTGGGAGTTAGTGCAAAGTTCTTATCACCATACATGGTTATGAATGACGATCCCTTGATAAAGGGACCACTCTTGACAGGAAGGAAGTGGAAATTGGATATACCAGCAAGAAAGAAGGTGCAAATATGGTTTCAAGGTAGTCTAAAGGAAATATTACAGACATAATAGATAAGTTGGATATATTTCACCCATTCTCTAGAATAGCAAGGCTCTAGCAAGGTCCAAAGGAAAAGTAAATTAAATTCTTAAAGAACGTAATCATGGTCAGGTTGATGTAATCCCAAAATTGTAGTAGTAAAGAAGAAAGAAAAAAAAAGAAAAGAAGGTGTGACTATAGTGTGGATTGAGATGATGTCAAGGAAAGGCAATGGAGCAACACTAGGTTTAATGGCTAAG
This sequence comes from Pterocarpus macrocarpus, assembly GCA_031439585.1. Lineage (NCBI taxonomy): Eukaryota > Viridiplantae > Streptophyta > Magnoliopsida > Fabales > Fabaceae > Pterocarpus > Pterocarpus macrocarpus. Next base: position 54,434,572 of record CM062522.1, read on the forward strand.
TTGGACTTTTTTTAAGGGGGGGCATTGCAATGGTTCCTCCAATGTTAAGCCAATAAGTGATATTAAGAAAAACAAGGGAAGTGAATTCAAAGGGATAAGCCTACAAGTAACTGAACTCATTAAGGAAGCAACTCCTGGGATCTAAACCTAGAGATTGAAAGGATAATAAAGTTGAATGCAAGGGGTGTACGAGGATTCAAAAACCATGTTAAGAGTATTTGGAATTCCAATAGATGGCCTTTAGGCTATGGCAAGTGAAATAGATGGAAGTGGTCAAATAGTAAAGGAGAAGTGATCCAAGGAATTCTTAGCTAATAGAGGTGCTTCAGTATAGTAATGGAGTAAGTACAAAGTGAAATTTGTATGTTGCCATCTTGTAATGAGGTGTGCCGGGAAAGAAGTATTTAAGTCATTAATTAGTGGGAGAAGAAGAAGATGAAAAAGGAGGTTAAAATCTTTTGTTTGAAATTCGGGGACCGAATTTCATAAGGGGGGAATAATGTAATGCCCGGGTCAAGAGTCACACGAATTGTGACACTTTGTTCTGTCGGACCCTGTGAAAGCTCTAAGTTTGGACCCTATGCCCCCTTGGAGGGCTATAGGTTTGGGATATTTTCATGGGATCAAAAGTCCCGGTAATTATTCCTTAGATATCAAAGAATTGAAGAGCGATTTTTAATGAATTTTTGGAAGTTATTAACCCTTTCATTTTCAAGCTTGAAGTTTAAGAAAATGTAGGTTTTCAGAAGTTTGTACTAAAATCCAAAAGTTGGATTTTGATTCTTAAGGAGTTTGATTTTTCCAATATTTTTATTGGATTCAAATGGGGGATATTCTCTTATTTATATTTATGTTTTAAAGTTAATGGAGAATAAAATAAATGAGGACATTATCTTAAAATTAAGAAATGTAAATAAGTATATGATGATGTTTGAGAAGAGTTTGGAAGAGAAAAAAAAAAAAAAAAAACACTGGCGCCTAGGCGCCCAAGGCCAGCCTTGACCATTTCCATCTGAGGTGGTGTAAGCTTGGGTGGCGCGCCAGTGGCAGTCGCACTTGGCCTTGCATTGGCGTGATTAAAAGAAGAAGCTCGAAGCTTCTCTCTCTCATTCCGCCATCTCTCTCTCACTCTCTTCTTCCTCTCTTATTCTTTTCTTCCTTCATGAAACCATCCATCCTTCATCAATTTTACTCAAACCCACCACCAAAATCCATCATCTCCTCATCATTAGCCAAGCTTTGGGGTTGATTTCTTCTTGGAGCTCTCTCTCTCATCTTCTAGTGAGAGAAAGTGATGGTGGGAGAAGACCCACCATTCTCCTCATGCTCTACCGCCTTCCTCCACTCTCTAAGGTAATTTTTGAGCTTAACCCTCATTATTATACCATGGATTAGTTAGTTTATCTTTGAAATCAAGATTTGAGCTCATGAGGAAGGGGTTGGGTTTTAGAAATTTGGGGGTTTTGCCCTTTGGGGCTAATCCTAGTAAATTCTTAGAATAGTTATGTTGTGGAAGCCTAATAGTTGTATTTGTCATGTTAGATGCTCTCCAGAATCTCTTGGTGGCTCTAAGACTTCGTAGAGTTGGGCTCCTTTCTTTCCAAACTTGATATGTGAGTGCTAGTATATTTATAGCTTGTTCTTATTCTTAATTTCCTATCTACATGCCAAAAATGTAATTTAGTGAAGCTTATGAAAGAATTGAATTAATATGTTTTACTCCCTATTTATACGACTCTTGACATAATCATGATAGTTATGTGTATATATATATATATATGTTTAAGCATAGAAGTGTGAGTGCCTTTCTAAGGGGAGAAAGCATGAAGGCTGTTTGCTAATGTGAGTAGCATTAGCCTTGGTGCACCTCGTATAACCCAGCTAGCGGGGTGATTGTTAGCCGACATGTCGGCCAACATGTCCATTAGATATAGTCACGCATAGGTGTGAGATCGATTCTTCTTTGGGCAAGCCCAGTCAGTGATTATTTTCTGAAATAGAATCCTCCCCTAAGTTTTTCATGAGGTTGAACAAGTATTTATTTTCTATGTTTTGAGGAAGTATTTCTATATTATGCATTTATGTTTAAGATTCTTATTTACTAGCTGAAACTGTAATTAGGTGAAGTTGAAATTGAAATTTACGGAAATTCCTTGAAGTTATCATATGTTTGAAGTCATTAGCAAGGATACATATGAGTTGATATAATAAGGTTTATATTCAATTGAATTGAAAGGTGCTCAAATGAGCCATAAAGAGATTTTAAAGATAAATATATTATGCCTCACTGAGTCTATATGACTCACTCTTTCTTCCTTTCCATGTTTTTAGACAGGTGCAAGATTATGCTCAAGCTTCCACAGCTAATTAGAAGTTCAGCATCTAAGTTTAATTGTAAAGTCTCTAGAAGTGCTCCATTAACCTACTGATGAGGTCCTCCCTGTGTTAGGTCTTATGTTGTTATATGTAATTAGTTTAAATTCCAATGATTATGTATTTAAGCTTCTTGAATAGTTATGTAAACATTTTTTTTTACAAGTGATTATGATTTAAATTCTCATTTTGTGTGCTGTGGGGTGCATTCAGAGAATGCCTGGATCCCCAATGATTTTGTGTGTTTGGATTGTTGTGCAGGTGGAGGATCCGTATTTGGGAATAGTCCTAAATACAAAGGAGACTCTGCCCGATTTTCTATTAGAATGAAGTCTAAAGTAGGCTTGCTAGGGATGTGTCCCTATGCGCCGGTCATGACTTAGGTTAGGTCGTGACACATTTAGTGCATTATGATTTAATTATTGACTTGACTCATTTCACTAAGCTCTTGCTCATCGAGATTAGCCGATTAATCCTCAGTTAATCGTTAACCTCTCTAATTAGCCAGGATCACTGAACTAATTAGCTTAGACAAAAATTGGGAATGTTACATCCTATCACTAAAAAGGTAAAGACGGAACTGGCAGGAGCCGGCTATGTACAGCGAGCCTACTGCAGGGTCATGGTGTAGTTGCAGATCTGGGACCTCAATGAAGAGGGTAGCTGTCGTGTCCATCGTCCACGTCTGAGAATGAGGCGGAATTCAAAACGAGGTGAGAATTTAAGAAAATTCTCAGTAAGGTTGCATGTGACGCTTAACTGACGTCGCTTTCATTCTCAGTTGCCTCGGGTGTAACACCCTAATAAACCCATACTACGCTTAAGTCGTATTACAGCATTTTATTAGTTGTTACTTATGCTCGTGGAAAACTAAACTGCATTTGAAATTAAATTACGCGAAAAATACGGTAAAATTTTTCTTTTCCTTGAAATACGTCGTCGCTTTTGGAAAGTAAAGCCTTGCGCGAGAAGATAATAAACGAGCGTATCGCAAAGATTTCAGTATAAATTGAATGAACAAGGGATAAATTAAAATATCATGCATTCAAATTAATACTACAACCACATAAATATAATTAGTCTCATAATATCCAACAAATACATAAAAAGGGAACTCATGGTCATGCCATGGCCCCAAAATCAAAGGTACATAAGTCCGATACAAAATGAAATACAACAGATAAGGAGCACTAATGAAATAGGCCCATGTAGACATATGCTGGCTTCTCGGCCCCTTCCACGCCCTTCAATCGACTGGACTCAGGTCCTCGAGTGCCTGGTTCCCTTCGCTCCTCGGCCTCGGGGAACGTGAGGAGTGCGGATGATGCGAGGGTGCCTACTGATCACCTCGATGCGACGGAAACGACGACCGGGGGTATGGCTGGCCACCGAAGAGCGTGCCTCGGAGGGGTCCTCCTCGGACTCGACAGGGTGATACTCGGGGAGCGGCGGCGAAGCGGCCCTAAGAGTGGCCGTCGAGCTCACCTCTATCACAAGGATCTCCGGCGGGGGTGCAAACTCGGCTGCGGGCAAACCCGGCGACATCGGCTCCATCTCGATGTCGGGTATTGGCTCGGGCGGAAAGTCCCAAGGACCTAAGGGCTGTCCAAGGAGAGCCGATGAGATGTCTGCGGGGGCTGGCGGGACCTCCGGCTCCTCCTGCTCAAAAACTCGACCCGGGTAGAAATACGTGCGAACTATCGTGGTGGTCGTGGCCACAATAGCGTGGGCATCCTCATCATAGGCCCACTCATGGTGAGGAGGCTCCATGCTCCTTGTAACACCCTAATAAACCCATACTACGCTTAAGTCATATTACGGCGTTTTATTAGTTGTTACTTATGCTCGTGGAAAACTAAACTTCACTTGAAATTAAATTACGCGGAAAATACGGTAAGATTTTTCTTTGAAATACGTTGTTGCTTAGCAGCGTTTTGAAAAGTAAAGCCTTGAGCGAGAAGATAGCTAGAGAAAGAGCGTGTCGCCTCAAATATATACTCCAATATCATAAAACAAGGATAAGGTAAACAAATAATAATTCACAAATATATTGCATTAAATAACTAACCATTACATTCATATGGGTTCATAATATATATACACATACATTTTAGCATTACAACAAGGGAGACTCATGGTTGAGCCATGATCCAAATACTAAATACTAAGTACAAGTTTAAATGGCAAAGTCTAACTCAAAAGAAATATGCGAAGATGCAGAGCGATGGTCGCTACAGCTTCGTCTTGCATCCCACGTCACACGTCCGCTCACAGTGTTGGGGATCCACGCTCCACTCCACCGGATCTTGTTGTCGAGATCTGGTGACGATACGGGAGAACAACTAGGGTGAGAAATGGAATTTCTCAGTAGAACTCGAACCCGACACAAGAGTGTCATTGTCATCGTCCCACCACTTCTGGTTTATTAATGAAACTAGTGAACATTCATAAGGTTCCGTTCTTAGGTTTTTCAAAACATGAATATCAAAGTGGATTCAATTTTAACATAATCTCTAATCATTTACATCATAACATACATGGGCACAAGTATAATCATATAAAAATGCATGGTGTCTATAAGTTTTTCTTAACTTCTTCCCTTGCTAGGGTTTTGGACCGAAGTCCCCTTTCTTTCTTAACTTGACTTTATCTTTTCACCCACTAAACATAAGTGGTAATGAGCTCATCTAGTGGCGTCGCCACCATAGAATTCGATCTTATTTACTTTGGGTCATGCCATGCCTCATGTAAGACCTATCCCTATACTCACACTAGTGGGTCATGCCATGCCTCATGTGAGTCGTGGGTGAGGGGAGCTTAAATTAGGTCACCTTCCCTTTTGAAGGATCATACCCTTAGTTTATCTTTTCTTATTAAAGCTTATGATGCAAGGTTATTCTAAATCTCTTCCACATTTAGGCGTTACGTATCGCCGTCCCCAAATGTGGTTCCTTTATTAATCACCTCTGGGCGTTACGTATCGCCGTCCTGAAGTATTCATATTTATTAATCCTTCATGTTTATCATTAAGCATCATATTATCAACATATCACATTCATATCATCATGACGCATCATAATATCGTTATCATATCATTATCATCCTTATCATCATCATAACACTATCATAATCATCATCATATTACATCATCATCACATCATATCATAATCATCATCATCATATCATATCATCATCATTACTCATCATCATCATAGCATCATGCTTGCACATAAACATAGGCGTATTCTCAAGCAAGTTTTATGAGCAAGCAGTAAATTTGGTCTGAAACTTTTTAATTGAGATTGTCTCTTGTGTAAACTTCTTTTATTGGACATAGTGCCAATTTCATCTATTATCCTTTTTGACACTTTTAAGTTGAATTATGAAGGTTTTCTAATACTTAATGTAAGGGTATTAATGTCTTAAAGCTTATTCCTCCTTATTCTTTAACTTTTACCATAACCAGTTTTTACTTTTACGGTGGGGCAGTAACTTTGAAAATTCACCATAATTTCATTTTTTATTCTTTTATTTCGAATTTTTGTGTGGATATACTTCTCTGAGTCTGTTTTTAAACAAAATAAACCCCACTTAAAAATTCATTTTGTAGCTTGAGTTATGCATATTTTATTCTGACTGTTCAGTTTCTAAGTTCACTCCCGGTACAGTGGATTGTTACTTCTCATTATAATTACTCAGAAGGAATCTGAGAAAACTGTTTTATGGGTTTGTTCCTCTATGTCTTAGCTTTCAATTAAACTTAGTCTCACTCAAAAATAATTTTTGTAGCTCGAGTTATACACATTTTAGTGTAGACTGCCCAGACAGAAACCAATCCGAGAACAGTCCACTTTGAAAAATCATATCTCACTCATTTTAACTCCGAATCTTATGTATTTTATATGTATGGAAAGGTCTTTGAGTCTACTTTCATAGAAAAATAGTTTCGTTCCATTCTGAGTTTTGTAGCAATAAACATACCGCACGCTTTACAGACTACCAGAATTCCAGATTCACTAGTTTTTAAGTTTTTCACTTCAAGCTTATGAAGAAATTGTTATATCACTTCAAATCACCATTTTCATGTTTTAACTCATCATCACATTCAAAGTTTGAGTCACCAAATCAGTATTTTGAACCAAAATAAAGCAAGATACATAAAAACCATCATACCACAAAATCTCTTTTCAAAACAACATTTTCATCAAGGCAAGAACACTCATAAGGCAAGATGTGGTCATGAGGCTTGAAGCAAGTCCTAAAACCACCTAGCTATGAAGAGCTTAGGGGTTCTAGTTCTTGAAAAATATATGGAGAGGAAGGGTTAGAGTCACTACCAATTGGATTTCTTGAAAGCTTGAAGAGAAAGAAAGATGTTGGAGGTGGCCTCCTTCTCCTTGAGCTTGATAGTGAGGCTTGTGTATGAGTGGCTTTGTTTCTCCAAGGACCAAAAATGGTAGTCCTTGAAGGGATAGTGATGGTGGTGATAGGAGATGAGGGTGATGGTGGTAGAAGAGTGAGGACTTAGGGTAGAAAAACAAGAAAAACAAGAGGAAGAGTAGGAAGAACAAGAGAGGCTTAGAGAGAGGTGAGAGCTTTGTGTGTGTGTGTCTTGAGAGAGGAAGTGAAAAATGAAATGAGGGAGAGAGAGGGCTGATGGTTGGCGCATAAAGGGGAGGGAGAGAGTGATGTGATTTTGCTTCTTTTGCAAGCAAGGAGGCTAGCAATCATGGGATAAAAGGGTGGGTTGTGTTTTCCTTGAGTCTTGGCACTTGGGTAAGGACTTGTAGGTGTGTTTGTCAAGTGGTTAAGCATGAGGCTCTCTTAGGATTTGACATTGGATGGCTAGGATCACACCAAGTGTCATGATCTTGGTGAAAGAGAGTACAACTCTTGTCATGACTTAAGGAAGCTACTAATATGGACTCTTGATCTAGTGGTGTATGATGAGAAAGTAATTGAATGGTTGGATGTGGCTCTTGCTTTGACCAAACTTTCAAACAATAAATAAAGGGAAGTTTCTACATCTTTATAATTGTTGTAATTATCTAAATTTTAATTAATTCAATTGGTTTAAATTACTCATTAGCATATTTTAGCTAAGAAAGATTTTCCTCATTAATTTTGTAAGAAGATGTGAAGGTTAATGTGATTAAGTTTTGAGACTTATATGCTCTTAGTTGATTAGATTAGATCACCTTGATTTTATGTTCTAAATCATGGATTAATAAGGATTGGGCAATTAGGCTTTTAATTATAACTTTTAATGCATTATGTTTCAATTATTGACTTTTACTTATCTTGTTGACTTGCCTTTAATTTACTAAGCTCTTGCTCTCGAGATTAATCGATTAATTCTCAATTAATCGTTCACCTCTCTAATTAGCTAGGATCACTGAGCTAATTAGCTTAGACAAAAATCGGGGATGTTACACTCCTTGCCACGGGGCGTGCCATGAGTATCTGGTGACGAGACGGAAAAACAGCTAGGGTGAGAAATAAGATTTCTCAGTAGGACTCGAACCCGACACGAAAGTGTCATCGTCATCGTCCCAGCCACTTCGGTTTTATTAATGAAAATAGTGAGCATGCATAGGGTTCAATTCTTGGTTTTTCGAAAACATGAATATCCGAAGCGGATTTAATTTTACATACTCTCTAATCATTTACATCATAATATACATGAACACAATCATATTTACATAAAACATGCATATCCAAGCTATGAAATTCTCTTGACTTCTTCCCTTTCTAGGGTTTTGGACCGAAGCCCCTTTTCTTTTCTTAACTTGACTTTATCTTTTCACCCACTAAACATAAGTGGTAATGAGCTCATACCGTGGCCGTCGCCACCTTAGAATTTTCGGTACTTACACTAGCTGGGTCATGCCATGCCTCATGTAAGACCTATCCCCTATACTCACACTAGCTGGGTCATGCCATGCCTCATGTGAGTCGTGGGTGAGGGGAGCTTAAATTAGGTTACCTTCCTTTTTGAAGGATCATTTACTTGAATTAAACTTCTTCTTATTTAAGCATTATGATGCAAAATATTTCTAAGTCCATAATTCTTACAAAAATTCTGACATGTAATTTAGACCAAAGCTTGCCAAAATTTTGCCAAACAGAGAAACCAATATGATAGTATCATCAAGCATCATATCATATCATCATTATCATATCATCATCATAACATCATCATATCATCGTCATCAAGATCATCATCATAACATCATGCTTGCACATAAACATAGGCATATTCTCAAGCAACATTTTATGAGCTTAACTTAATAAATGGGGTGCAGCTTTTAATTGAGATTGTCTCTTGTGTAAACTTATTTTATTGGGCATAATGCTAATTTTGTCTAATGTCCTTTTTGATACTTTTTAAGTTGAATTATGAGGGTTCTCTAATGCTTAATGTAAGGGTATTAATGTCTTAAAGCTTATTTCTCCTTATTCTTTAACTTTTACCATAACCAGTTTTACTTTTACAGTGGAGCAGTAACTTTAAAAATTCACCAAAATTTCATCTTTTACTCTTTTATTTCTAATTTTTGTATGGATGTACTTCTCTGAGTCTATTTTTAAACAAAACAAACCCCACTTAAAAATTCATTTTGTAGTTTGAGTTATGCACATTTTATTCTGACTGTTCAGACTTGAAGGTTCATTTCGGGTCAGTGACTTTTAAACATTACTGTGAACTCCTCACAAGGAATCTGCCAAAACTGTTTTATGGGGATGTTCCTATATGTCTTAGATTTCTAACAAACTTGGTCCCACTCAAAAATGTTATGTATAACTTGAGTTATGCATGTTTTATTACCTACTGCCCGGACAGAAACCTATCCAGGAACAGCAAACTTTGAAAAATCATATCTCTTTCGTTTTAAGGCCAAATCTCACATATTTTATATGTATGGAAAGCTCTTTGAGTCTAATTTCACAGAAAATTAGTTTTGTTCCATTTTGAGTTTTGGAGCAATAAACATACTGCACGCTTTACAGACTGCCAGAATTCCAGATTTACTAGTTTTTAAGTTTTCCACTTCAAGCTTATGGAGAAATTGTTATATCACTTCAAATCACCATTTTCATGTTTTAACTCATCATCATATTCAAAGTTTTAGTCTCCAAATCAATATTTTAAAACAAAATAAAGCAAAATACATAACAAGCCATCATACCACAAAATCTCATTTCAAAACAACACTTTCAACAAGATAAGGAAACTCATAGGGCAAGGAATGGTCATGAGACCTTGAAGCAAGTCCTAAAACCACCTAGCTATAAAGAGCTTAGGAGATTCTAGAGCTTGAAAAATACATGAGAAAGAAGAGTTAGAATCACTACCCAAAGAGTTTCTTCTTGGAAGTTTGAAAAATGAAGTGGTTGGAGATAGCCTCCTTCTCCTTGAGCTTGATATGGGGGCTAGGTGAGTGTTTGTTTTGTTTCTCCAAGAACCAAAGAGGGTGGTCCTTGAAGGGCTTGTGAGAATGGTAAATGGAGATGAGTAGGAAGTAGTATGAGAGTTGGAAGAACACAATGAAACTTGGAAGAAGAAGAGAGTATGAGACTTGGAGAGAGGAGAGAGGAGAGAGCTTTGTGTTCTTGGTGAGAGGAATGGAAAAATGAAATGAGGGAGAGAGAGTGGGCTGATGGGTGGCGCAAATGAGAGGGGCGAATGAGGTGATTTTTGCTTCTTACACAAGCTAGGGAGTGGGAAAAACCATAGGGCAAAAAAGTGTGTTGTGTTTCCTTTGAGTCTTGGCAATTGGGTAAAGACTATGTAGTGTTTTTGTCAAGTGGTTAAAAGCATGAGCTCTCTTAGGATTGGGCATTGGATGGCTAGGATCACACCAAGTGTCATTATCTTGATGAAGGAGAGTACAACTCTTGTCATGACTTAAGAGATCTACTAATATGGACTCTTGATCTTGTGGTGTATGATGAGAAAGTAAATGGATGGTTGGATATGGCTCTTGCTTTGACCAAACTTTCAAACCATAATTAAAGGGAAGTTTCTACATCTTTATAATTATTGTAGTTATCTAAATGTTAATTAATTCACTTGGTTTAAATTACACATTAGCACATTTTAATTAAAAAGGATTTTCCTCATTAATTTTGTAAGAAGATGTGAAGGTTAATATGATTAAGTTTTGAGACTTATATGCTCTTAGTTGATTTGATTAGATCACCTTGATTTTATGTTCTAAATTATGGATTAATAAGGATTGGGCAATTAGGCTTTTAATTGTAACTTTTAATGCATTAAATCTCAATTGTCGACTTGCCTTTAATTTACTAAGCTCTTGCTCTCGAGATTAATCGATTAATTCTCAATTAATCGTTAACCCCTCTAATTAGCCGGGATCACCGAGCTAATTAACTTAGGTGAAAATGGGGATGTTACATCGGAAACATGAGATCAACTTAACTATTCCCATTTAATAAGGTTAGGAAAATATCTAGTCCGAGGCAAAGTCCAATTTTTACTTTCGACAGCATAAGAAACAGATTAAACTACTAACAATAATACACAGTATAATTGGCAGAATAGATGAACATATGCTGTAAGTAAACGTAACAGTTAAACTGCAAATAACTTGTAATCATACACTCAATGTAATCATGCAAAACTTACTCTTGAACTTTCCTTCATAAACTTTTCCTTTTGTTCATATACTTTCTTCATTACTCATAAACTTTTCCATTACTTGGTTCCCTGGGAGTTCTTGGCCATTTTAGACTCCTGGGTAATAGTCTGCTTTTCAGGATCGAGCTCGTTCTTATACAGGGATTGCCGGGTTTACTTTCCCCGATGTCCCCATTGATCTATTCCCCTTAACTTTTTATCCGGGGCTGGCCCAAGTATCATGGAACTTTCATCATAATATATTCTTGGGTTTATCATAACATAAATTTCATAGCTTTCTTGAGAATGCACATGCATCTACAAGTATCTCATAACTCATGCATATACTTTACCGCAATTTTGGCGGCATAACGGAACGTGTCCGCTTCCCCGTGAATAGTACCAGTACATCAGAATGCCAATTTCTCATAGCAATTACAATATTGCATGCACAATTCATCATGGAGCTCATAGGAACATTAGTCTTCTCAAGACAGAATTACAGCCTCACATAAATCATTCAACCCGGTTTTGTAAATCATGCCATAATTTCTATTTAACTCATTTGGACTTCAATTTTGGATATGTTAAATTGTTATGTGTCTATTTTCTAACCTCTTTGGTCCCATATGATTCTGATAACTATAACTCAAGTTATTCAGGTTTTATCCCGGCCTGCCCAACAGCTAGACAAAATTGCATACTTAAAAGTAAAAATCCACTAAAAATGGAAAACTGGCTCAAAGGATGTGAAATTAGTCTCATATTAAAGCTGATAGAACCATTTTTCATTTACAAAAGGTCCCATTCCATTTGACTCAGTAGGACTCGAGTTATAAGACCCGAAACTTAACCTTCCTGAACTGCTCTATTTTGGCTCGGTTTGGACATAGGATAACTTCTTCAAATCACTGGGAACAAATAGGATAGTAAAAAACTCGGAATTTCTGGGTAGGATGTTCTCCTATGTGTAAGCTTTCCAATAAAATTAGTTTCACTCAATTTGGAGTTGTATAGGGTGAGTTACACCCTTTTCAACCCATACTGCCCGGGTGGATGTCCTGATTCCTAGGTCAAACTTCAAAAATTCATATCTCTCTCAATATTGCTCCAATGGTCTTATATGATATATGTGTAGAAATCCCTAGATGTCTAGTTTTACATAAAAATTGTTTCATTAAGTTTGAACAGCGGGAGGCAGAGCTGTACACTTCACCGTACGGACTGCCGAGGGTTTTGAGTTTTTCCAGCCTCTCAACTTCTTCATATCTTCATCCTTTCTTGTTTCCAATTCAATTTTAATCTCACAAACAGCCAATAAACTAGCAACAATTCATCATGATCACTCAGTCAATATATCAGGATTGAAGAATTAAACCACCAATAATCATTCAAAATCAGAAAAATCAAGACAGGAATTAAAACCTCTACCTCTTGCTTTGAGTTTGGAAATAAAGGTGAAATTTGAACTTGAAGGCTGGATAGAGTGGGAGAGTTGAGAAGAGGAAAGAGAGCTGAAGTGAGGAAGGGAAAGCAATGTAAGAAATGAGTTGAAGAGGCAAGAGGAGGATATATATAGATATGGCTTCGAAGTGGTAGTTAGAATGAGTGGCTTTGATTGGGTGAAATTTTGTGAGCAAAGTTCAGCCATGTCTTCCTCTTTTGTGTCAAAATTGCTCTCCACGTCGCCAGAGAAGTGAAACTCGCTTCCAGCGTATCTGAACATGATGTTGGAACTCGTGTACTTCCTAAAGTCGGAATTCGTGTACGGTGAAGTCGGAACTTGGAATAATCGTCTTGTTTTATTTAAAATTCGAGAGTAAAGTCGGATGTCGGAATTCGTAAGGTACAATCACCTTCAAATCGAAGGTCAGAGGCCAAAATGTGAAACCAAAACATTCGAACCCGGAAGTCGGGAGACATAAGTAAACTCGAATCGATTCTAAGGATGACACCGGATATCCGGATTCAAAACATTAATCTTGTGTACCAAGAAATCGAAACTCATAGGATCTCGGCACTCCAACTCGATCTCGGAACTCGGGAAGTTAGAGAAATGAAAAGCTCCTGCTAATAAACTCGAGATCGGAACTCAAAACTTAATATCGGAAATCGGAAGCATAAGCCACTTCATTCGAACTAACGAAATCGGAAATCGGGATATATTACTGATGAGGTCGGAATTCTTACATGCTTACATAATGTCGGAAATGGGAAAATTTAAGGCAATCCGTTTCAGCCTTCCTAAGGTTGGAAATCGGATATCGTGTTTATTCTAACTCGAGCCTAAGGTCGGAAATCACATATTACGTGCATAAGGTCGTAAATCGGAAAATACAGCCAGTCCTTTTTAAGCCCTGGAGGCGAAGTCGGAAATCGAAACTCTGACATTGTATTACTAAGGTCGGAAGTCAGAATTTATCTGAAAGTTAAGGACAAACTCAGAAATCGGAAATTTCAATATTAAGTGATGAGATCGGAAGTCGGAAATCGGACGTTACAGAAAGCATTTAGACCTCAAAATACGTGTTCTTATGTGTCAATAATTTGAAAAGAAAAAGTTTATTCTTCAAATATATATATATATATATATATATATATATATATATATATATAAGTACATTATCTAAAAAGTAACTTAGGATTTTTTATATGAACTTTTTAAACAATTTAAAATTTAGTTTGTTTCGGCATATGTTTTCTATAATAAGATTTTAAGTCGAATATTACCATTATGTCGTACTATTTAAAGTTAAGGAAAAATCGAAATAACTGGGAATAACAGAGATGACAGATGTGTATAAACTTAGGATTCTTACTGGAAAATCTTTATTCTCACCCTACTGTATGTTTCCGCGTCATTCTCAGATCATGGAGAACGCGGCAACCGGTGTCTTGTTCATCGAGTTCCTTGAGCTTCATATCCACTTGGACCCGTTTTTAGACTCTCTCTCTCTCTCTCTCTATATATATATATATATATATATATCCAGTAGATGTCAGTTCCATTTTTATTTCTTCTTTCATAGAGATTTTGCTGTTCCTTTGACTCACCCACTCTTCGACTCACTACACCTTATATTGCTATCCCGCTATACATGGCCCATCCCTTTCCACCTCCACATGCAGCAGGAGCACCAGCAGCTACAGTAGCCATGGCTCCGCCCGCTTTACCACCAGAGCAGATCCCCTCTATTTCACTGTCTGAGGAGGATCCATCTGAAGCGGTGTAACATCCCCATATAACGTAATAGGAAATGATAAAAACGTCCTTAGGCAAACTTTTTTTATTTACAACCTTGCCTCTGAACTTTTTAGAAACTGACATTTAGGTCCCTATATCAATAGGATTAGTAGAATAGGATTTTAAACGAAGCAGAATCACGTACCGAGAACGTAGAAACCTAAACCTCAACTGATTGAGCCATAGAGGTATCCATATGTGAAATGATATGGGATGCCCCTAAACTTGCCCGTAATTATGAAAATGCCATTAACCATGAAAAATAGAAAACAGAAAGGCTCTCAATTTGCAAAACGTTTAATTTACACTGTTAATAGATTTGTTCGATTTTATTGAATCTTTAAGATTAATTAGAAATTAATTCAAGGTTAATCAAGAGTTAATTAGATGTTAATTAGAGAGATTAGAATTAGAAATAATTAGAATAGAAACATAGAAAACCCCACAAAATTCTTCAAGATCGTTTGGCCAATTTGAAGGAAATCGGTAAAGATTCAGTGTTTTACACTGCAAGAACCGAATCAGTAGAATTTTATACAATTAAAAACCTAACATGGGTGGCTAGAATTTAACCACCACCACCCCACTAAGTGAAGCCACCAGCAGCCACAAGAATGGGGAGAAGTGGCCAAAGGAATACCATACAAATAATAACCAATCACCATCCAAGATTCTAACTACTAAAGCCTTATAAAATTTCCTTAAATCCCTTCAAATCCCCTCATTTTCGTGCTGCCCTTTTCAGCTAACTTTCCCCCTTTTATTCTTCTTCTTCCTCACTCCTTCTTCCTCAAATCTCCAAGCACCACCCACTTCCTCCACCAAGAGCTCAAATCTAACTAGTTTCTACACCAATTTGAGGTAGGATTCAACTTCTTTGCTTGATTTTATTGAATTAATGACTCTTATGAATACTTTCTTCTCTCATGTAATTGATGATATATGGTGATGGTGTGATGATTTATGGCTGATTTAGCATGTATTTGCTTGGGTTGATTGAGATTTGAATGAGAAAACACAAAGAGCCACAAAACAGAATCTGTTAGGTTAAGAAAACCTACGATGGTCTGTACGGCGGAGTGTATGGCTTTGCCTACAGCTATTGAAACTGAATGAAACTAATTTTATGTCAAACTAGACATCTAGGGATTTCCAACCCTATAAAATGTAAGGTGATTAGATTAGTATTGAGAGATATATGAATTTTTGAAGTTTACCCTAGAATTTTGACCCTAATTCTGAGCAGACTGGAATTCAAGGGGCATAACTTGCCCTATACTCCCTCAAATTGAGTGAAACAATTTTATTAAAAATCTGAGACATATAGAAAAATCCCATAAAAATTTCAAACTTAGATTCAATCCCAATTGCTTCCAGTGGTTCAAGGAACTCGCCCTAGGTCCAAACCGGGCTAAAACATGGCAGTCCAGAGAGGTCAAATTTCAGAGCTTATAACTCAAGCTCTATTCAAGGAAATGAAATGGGACTTATTGTAAATGAAATCTTGTCCTATTATCTTTAATATTATACAAATTTTGTATGATTTCAACTAGTTTTTGATTTTTACTGAACTTTTACTTTTGAGTGTGTAATTATGGCCAGCTATAGGGCAAGCCGAGATAGAACTTAAATAACTTGAGCTACATTTATCAAAATTGGATGGGACCAAAGAGGTTAGAAAATAGACACATAACACTTAACATATCCAAAATTCAGGTCTAAATGAGTTAAAATGAATTTATGGCCTAAGTTACAAAAAAAGAGTAGAATCAAAAGGAAGTGGCAGAAAACTAATTCAAGATCAAGGTTATGAAACTTTGTTTGATTATTGGAGCATCCATATCTTGCATTAATTTTTCTGTATGAATGACTATCTGATTGATTGGTACTATTCATGGGAAAGCGGATTTGATCCGTTATGCTGCCGAATTTTTGGTAAAATTTTATGAAATTATGATAGTTTCTGCTATGAATATTCATGATATGAACATGAAATTCTATATGCAAGGATATATGAAAGTAAATGATGAAGCATATGTATGAGTACATTTAGCATGTGTATGCATGATTATGTATGAGAATGAAAGGATATGAACATATTAAATGTGGATCCCTTCACTTGGAGGCAGTTATGAGATCCCTCCTTGTGAAGGCAGTTAAATAAGATAAGATTGGGTCCCTTCACTTGGAGGCAGTTAATTGGGTCCCTCCCTGTGAAGGCAACATAAAACTATGAGATCCCTCTACTTTAGAGGCACATGGTCAGATTAGATCCCTAGAGGCGGCGATACATAATGCCTAGGTGTGCCAAGTAAAGAAAGTAAAGAAAGTTAACAGGAGACATTATCACTTGCATCAAATGTATTGTTGCACTCATAAATGCATATTATTTAGTTGTTCTTTGATCTGCTATGCTTATGCTTCAATTCTTTTCCCTGCTTATTAAGAGACTAATTGTATCTATATACAAACGTTAATTATTTTGCTGCATTTATGTTTAGATTCTTCCTTTGAATAACAAGTGTATGAATAAAATGAACTCTGCTTCGGATAATACATTTTTGAACTATAAAAAATGAAAAGTCTACTAACATTTTCACCTTTTACATAATAAACCGAAGCAGCTAGAGATAATAATGATGACACGGTATATGATAGTTAATTGAATCCTACTGAGAATTTATAATTCTTACTATATTTCCGTATTATCTCCAGATAGTTCAAGAAATATTGGGGACAGCCAGAGGTTGCTATCAGACAAGGTCCGATTAAGCGACAGTAACAACTCCTAGGTGAAGTATTATGACTTAAGCATAGTACCATACTTGGGAGGATGTTACAGGCGGCAAGTTCATCTTCCTCGTCCTCTGCCCCGAGCATGGACTACACTCCAGCTGATGCCGGCATGGTGAATGGATTCATTTTCTCGGAGTCCATCTAGGGTGCCCATGTAGTACTACGGTAGGAGATGTATAGAGCGGTCATGTTTTGGCATTATTGGGTCGTAGGCAGTAGTTTAGTGTATGTTGTATATGGATGGGTAGCACACAAAATGTCCCTTGGGGACTAGTTAGGGTATTGCTCATAGAGACAGACCGACTTATTTTATTCTAGCGGCCTCATTTTATTACCTTGTACTGTTTATGTATCTTTTGGCAAACTTTGAAAACAAACGTCTATGTATATATATATATATATGATACAGTTCCAGTATTTATGTCTATTCTGCATTTTTATTTATTTTATTTTACTTCCGTTACAACGATTATCTATTATTTATTCCACAGTCAAATGGAAAATTGTTAAATGAACAGTTAACGCTATATGGGTAATTAACATTGAATCAAAAATTGGGATTTAATTAGACCGCTACACGTAATAACTTATCAGGTAACATATTATGACTTAAGCATAGTATTTTGTTTGGTGAGGTGTTATAGACATACCTTATTGTTAAGGGTTTTTTTGTTTTCATGTTTATGTCATTTATGATTCTGACGATATTGTGACAAGAATGAGTTACTACACTACATACAAATCATGATAAAGAATAAGTTCACTGGTTTTTTTTTTAAAAAATTTTGTAGATTGCCTTGTATATGATAATTTGAATTTTGCTAATTTGAATTATTTTATGTGAATTCAATTTTCATATTATTTGTTAATGTAACGTCCCGATTTCCGAATTCATTACACACATTTTCTCGATTTCCGACGTCATTCAACTCCAACAACGGACGTCCGACTTCACCTTCAAGTTTGATCAAATCCCATTCCCGACTTAATCTTCGAATTTCAGATAGAAGGGATTATTTCCGAGTTCCGAGTTCATCTTGCACAATTTCCGACTTCATGATCTCCGATTTTCGATTTCATCTAGTCTTGACTACTCCTGATTTCCGACTTCATCTTATGATATTCTCCGATTTCCGAGTTCGGCTCACCTATGTCTACGAGTTCCGACTTCATCTAGATTATTTCCACGACTTCCGAGTTTAACCTTCAAGTCCGAACAACATGGAGTGATTCCTGATTTCCGACTTCATGTTCTAGTTACGAGTTAAACGAGAAGCTTCCGAGTTCCAATATCCGATTTTCGGTATCATACTGTGGCTTCAAGTTTCAGATAGAGGTTCCCGAGTTCCAACCTCATACCTCATGCTTCAAGATAGTGTGCGTGGTTTCCAACCTCAGAAGTAATGGTTTAACACAATGGTACATGAGTTGAACTCAATGGACATGAGTTCAAATCTTTGAGTTGATTTCAGTTATACATGAGTTCCGATCTCTGATTTCATATTGACATTCTCGAGTTCAAATAGGGAGTTCCGAGATTATATGATTTTCAGTTGCATTATTTCCGACCTCCGACCTTGATTCAAGATTTCCTCAAGTCACAAACAACATGGTACGAGTTCCGACATCCGGCTTCAGCTTCAAGCAGTGTAAAAGGTCACGAGTTCTGACTTTAAACATAAATGGGACAAGTTCTGACTTCAACCATCATAGACACGGGTTCCGATTTCAGGTAGAACGGAAGCGTATCCCACTTGTGGGGCGACGTGGAGAGCAAATTGGCCACAAAAGTGAGCGACATGGCCGAACTTCAACCACAAAACTTCAGCCAATCAACACCACAACTTTCATGTATTTAAGTCAGACTTTCCTCCTCATTCTGATCTGATATACGTCTCCCTCTCCCCTTTGCTCCAGCCTTCTTCTTCTTCCTTTCCTCTCTCAAATCCAACTCCATCAAATCTCTAAGCTTTGGCAAAGCTCCATCAATCCAAACTCAAATTCAGCAAAGTCATACTCCAAAGAGGTAGGATTCTGCTTCTATTCTTGAATTCCTTGCACTATGGTTGCATGAGATTGTATTCTTCTTTATGTATTTGATGAATTATTGGATGTATTATGATGGATTATGATGAATTATGATTGAATTAATAGAAGATTTTTAGTTAAAATTAGAATTAGAAGGAGAAAACTAAGAGAAATGGATGGATGAGGGTGCTGTATTGGTGGAGATTCCACGGCAGTCCATACGGCGGAGCGTACGGAGCCGCCTACAATCGGTCAAATCTGATGAAACTATTTTTAGATGAAAGTAGACATTCAGGGCTTTCCATGGATATATCATATAAGGTTATTGGATTAGTATTGAGAGAGATACGAATTTTTGAAGTTTGACCTAGGGTTCAGGATTTTCATCCGGGCAGAGTGACTTTAGAAGGGTATAACTCGCCCTATACAACTCCAAATTTAGTGAAACTAATTTTGTTAGAAATCTTACACATAGGGGAACATCCAAATATAATATTCCAAGTTTGTTATGGCCCCAGTTGTTCCCAGTGAATTGAGGAAGTTGTCCTATGTTCAATCCAGCCCAAAATAGAGTAGTTTAGGAAGGTCGACTTTCAGGACTTATAACTCGAGGTATACTTAAGCAAATGGAGTGAAACTTGTGGCAAATGAAAGGTTGTCTTGTTAGCTTCCATATGAGACCAATTTCGCGGGATTTGAGCTTAGTTTCGATTTTTAGTGAATTTATACTTCCAGGAATGCAATTTGGGCTAGTGACCGAATAAGCTGAGCTAAAAGTTAAATATCTTGAGTTACACAAATCCAAATGATATGGGACCAAAGAGGTTAGAAAGTAGACATATAGAGCTATGACATACCCAAATTTCAGATTTAAATGAGTTGAATAGAAATAAAGCTGGATTATACAAGATTCGGGCAGAACCGAATGGAATTGGCAGGATGGCCAAAATGATAATTTTACAAATGTTAGTGAAACCTATAAAGTTTGAGTTGAGGATTGCCAGCTTGACATTGATATATATGTGTTAAGTTGATTCATGTTGCTATGACTGAACTGTCTGTGAGAGCTGGCACTATTCATGGGAAAACGGACCTGATCTGTTATGCTGCCGGATTTATGGCAGAAGTCTAGGAAGCTATAAATGTTTAGATGTAAGGATGAATTAAAGTATGAATGGGTATATAGAAACCCTATATTCAAGAATGACATAAGTATAAGATGAGATATATGAAAATAAATGAAGTATATGTATGAGTATACTCAGTATGACTATGCTTGAATATGCATGAGAATAAAAGAATGCGAATATATTGAATGTGAGTCCCTTCACTCGGAGGCAGTTATTTGAGGTCCTTCCTTGTGAAGGCAGCTAAATAAGATGATATGTGAGTCCCTTCACTTGGAGGCAGTTATTGAGGTCCCTCCTTGTAAAGGCAGCTAAATAAGATAAAATGTGTGTCCCTTCACTCGGAGGCAGTTATTTGAAATCCCTCCCTGTGAAGGCAGTTAAATGATAAAGACATGGGTCCCTTCACCTGGAGGCAATTGCACATTGGGTCCCTCCTTGTGAAGGCAGCTAAAGACTTGGGTCCCTCTATGTTGGAGGCAGTTGCACATTGGGTCCCTCCAACCTAGAGGCAGTGGGTCCCCTTGTGGGTGAGTCGGTGTGACGACAGTCACGGGTGAAGCTGACGAGCTCACTCCAAGGCCAGGCTACCCAAGGGCAGTAAATGCACCCTAGGGACGACGATACGTAACGCCTAGGTGTGCCAAGTAAAAGCTAAAGATTAAAGACTAAAGATTAAAGATTAAAGCTTATGCAGGTACCCCACTCACATGAGGCATGTCATCGACCCAACTAGTGTGAGTATAGGAGACAAAACTTGCGTGAGGCATGGCACGACCCAGCTAGTGTAAGTATCGAATAAGATCCCATATTCCTAAGGAACGTGATATGGCGATCACACTCTGATGGGGTATGACATGGCGATCATACTTTAGAATGTGGCACGTAAAGATTTTATGATGAAAGAGAAAAATGAAGAAAGAAAAGCAAGTTTTATGTCTATGTATGAATTTAAATACCAATTAAGTCATGTGCAGATGTTATGTGTGTTTTAATATGCTACAGTTATTATTCATGGTATTATATTTGAATGGATTTTATGGGTTCTCTCAAATGCTAAGTGCATGATTAAAATGAACTTTGCTTCGAATAAGATATTTTCGAAATGTAAAATTAAACAGTTTGTACAGCATGTTCACCGTTTTCATAATAAACCGAAGCAAACTGGAGATGACAACGATGACATTACATGTGTATTGTAGAGAATCCTACTGAGAATTTATAATTCTCACTCCTATTTTCCGTGTTGTCTCCAGAATGTTCAAGAGGTATCGAGTAAGCGCGAGTGGAAGTTCTTTGTCAGGATAAGGTCAGATTCAGTGAATAAAGAACAACTCCAGGGTGTGGTACTATAACTTAAGTATAGTACTGTACTTAGGAGGGTGTTATAGTTAATGATTAATTATTTTAACATGATTAATATTGATAATTTTGACAATTTGAAACTATTATTAAATATTTATTTATTCTTTTAAAAGATACTTTTATTTTGTAAAAGTAATTTTATTTATTTTAGCTATAGGTATTTACTTATTCATAACCAAAATTTTAATTTTAAAAATTTCATATTAGATAACATATATGTTAAAATTAGTTTTTGAGTTATTAAATCAAACATTGTTTAATAAAAAGTTAGTTATTTTCTTGTTGGTTAATATAACTAGTTCTATTTGTACCATGTTGACTTAATTCTTTAAGCCATTAAACACCCTCGTAGACTTATTTTCTTTCTCATATTTTATTCCCATGTTTATCTTTCATTAATTTGTTATAAATATTGCATATTTTGGACCCATTTAATAATATCTTATGCATTTACCATTTGAAAAAAAAGGAGTATCATAAAATTGTTACAAAATTTCATTTTTTTCAAGTGATAATTTCTAGGGCAAATTACAATGGAGGCCGGTTAATATTATACTTGCCTCATTTAAATTTTAAAATTACACTTACCTCCTTTACTTCCAAATAATTTATAATATTCCAATATTATCCTTAGACCCAATCACTCTATCTTCTTCTACCTCCATTAACACTTATCTCATCTTTCCCCTATTTCTCAATTTGACATATCCCTTCTCTCCTCCTTTCTCTCCATGATTTGGTTTGTCTGATTTGGTGCCAAGTTTGATTTGGGACTCAATAACTTGTGCATATGAAGGTTGAACAACAAGTTTGATTTGTGTTGTTTTCGATTACCTAGCAATTTTTGAAACTTTTTTTGCTCACATTTAAAGGAGTCTTTTGAAATGGTTTATCTATCATTTTGGTGATTGTGATATTTCAAGCATTTTATATTGTGATTTTCCAGGGGTGGCTTTGGAAGGTTGGGTCATGGTGATCATAGTGACTTGCTCATCCCTTATCCCATTAGAGCATTACATGGTCTCAAGGTAAAGCAAATCATGAGTGGGTGTAATGCCCCGATTTGGCAGCATGCATAGTTAACATCGTTACATGCTAAATTATTAATACAATTTTAAAAACCAAAAATAAATAAATAATAAGAGGGAATATAGAATAAGGAAAGTAGAAATGTTGAGTGGTTATAATTTCGACAGTAATAGAATTTTAATCACACGGTAAAAATTTTATGAACAGTTTCTTGGGACACAAGAAATTGATTTGATAGAAATTCAAAATACAAGAGAACCTGATTACTAGAACGAAAACCCTAATTTGTGTGACTAGAAATAAGCCACACAAGTCATCTTTCAATAAACAATTATGACTACTAATTTAATAAAAAGTCAAAATTTGCTTTTTTGAAAAATTGGCTTTATAAAATCTAAGAAAAAAGGAAAAGATGAGCATACTTGGTCATCATCTTCTTTCTCTTCTTTCACAAAAATTCGGCTATCTCCCTTCCAAGAACACTTCCATTTTCAACTTTCTCAAACTCTCAAAACATTGCATTCTCTTTAAACCACCTAAAGCCAACACCCTAAACCACTTTTACTACCATCAAAACTACCAAAATCAAGCTCAAAATCTTATCATCCTTACCACATAAGTTCCAACCATTGAAGGTAGATTCTAAGGAGCTTGGATTGTTGGTGGTTTTTGAGACCTCTTGGGAGGTTAAGGAGCCTATCTTGAAATGTTAGTTAGCTTGGAAACAAGGTGGGATCCTTAGAACTTGACCTATGCTCATCTAATTCTTAAGAAGCTAGGGATTTCATCTTAATTGCTTTCATCCAATTTGGGCTACTTGTGATCATATATCATCATATTTCAATGGTTTGTAGCAAGTTAAACTTTGGTTAGGAAGGCCAATACATTAGGAAATCAAAGGAACACAAAAAGAGCCTAAGATAAAAATTTTGGTTGCTGAGAAATCCATGAATAGTACCCATTCCAAGATTATATCTCAAGGTAGAAAATTCAATTTGAGGTGGAACTAATTTTAAATGAAGATAAACTTGTAGGAGATTACACTCATGAAATTTGAGGTCCATTGGACTTAGGATGAGAAAGTTATGAATTTTCAAAATTAGCTATAACTTAAAAACCATAGTCCTGAGTAGTATGTGTTGTGATCGCCCTATACAACTTCAATTTGAGTGCAACCACTTTTGCTAGTGTCACAACGTGCCCGGAGGGCGCCGTGACGAGAGGCAACAAAAATATTGAAAAATAATTTCAATGGAGTCGCCACCAATTTTTATTATGGGTAAAAATCGGAAAAACCTTTTAATTTTGTAAAAATTGGTCTTTTAAAAGAGATTAGATTCGAGAGTCCGATTATGCATAGGGAAAGGTAGAAACTTGATCCCACTGCACCCCTAATACATCCGTTTTGCAACAGTTACCCAAGAGTTTATTATGTAAATTAATTAATAACTTAAATAATATTGACTTTTCCCCTTAAGAACATAATAATTATTCACAAATAAAATAAAGCAAGATTAGTACCACAATTATTTACAAAAGAGAAGAAAAAAACTAAAATTAATATGATAATTATTTATAAAAGGAAAGAAAAGCAAAATTGATATGATAATTATTCCCCAAAAAAAGGCAAGATTAATATACAATTATTTACAAAAGAAACAGAAATTAATATAACAATTATTTTCAAAAGAAAAAGAAAGTAAAATTAATGTTATGATTATTTACAAAAGAAATAGAGTTTGCTATAACAATTATTTACAAGCAGAAATGAAAGTAAAATTAATGTTATAATTATTTACAAAAGAAATAGAAATTGATATAACGATTATTTACAAACGGAAAAGAAAGTAAAATTAATGTTACGATTATTTAAAGAATTAAAATTGAGCCAAATTTAAGAAAATTTAATTTTTGATTTGACGGAGATTATCCGCTCCTATGTATCCTCTGGTGCAATGAGGAATTCAAAATCACATAGTTCTTGTCGAAAATAATTGTGGGTTGGATTAATTTTATTTATGAAAAGATTTTATTTGAGAAAAAAAAAAGGAAAGAAAATAAATCCGCTCTTGCACAGGGCTTAGGATAGCATAAGCTATACAATAAACCCTTACAATTTTCACAACCCTTGAGAATGGTCAAGCCATACATCAACGTTAGAGATTGTTGCATGGATTAAAAAATTTAATTTGTTGTTTAAGTGAAGAAAAAAGAAATGAATTTTTAGGTATATTTACACAAAAGAAAAAAATAAAAGAAAAAAAATATACACCAACCAAAAAAGGGGCCTCAAAACTTTTTGAAGTAAAATTCAAAAGATAAAACAAAAGCAATAGAATATAATAGATGAAAACAAAAGTAAAATGGAAAGGAACACAAAATGCTATAATGATGGTGGTACGCCATAGATAACGCCTTTAACAACCTAAAAGGAGATGCAAAGACGAGGTTGTGTAGCAACGAAAAGGAACACGAAATACCATAAAGATGATGGTACACCATAGACAATACCTTTATTAACACTCTAAAAAATGAGTTGTGAATTGCAGGATATATATGGCTGACACATCATGAACGAGATAGAGAAGAATATGATTGATGTTCAGTGACTTGCAACCTCATGCCATCCTCGACGTACAGTGAATAAATTGTGAGTTTGAACGAATGCGTGTGTGCGACAATGTGTATTATAAGATAACAATGGTAAATATCATATGTATTTGAATAAACAACAATTTAAGATAGTGCAATTTACCCTGTTGATTGAACGAGAAATTCCAAAAAACTGAGCTTGCTACTCTTATGCTCCACGCCCACTTTCACAATTGCTCTCCGTTGTCTCCTTCTTTCCTCACTTCCAAAATCCCCCTTTTGCACACAAATCACAAATTTTTTTGCACTTATTCTCTCCTACCGTTGCCAAAAGACCCCCTTCCGCTCTCAATATTTGATCTATTTATAAGTATTGAAGGGATCAATTGTCATTAAATTTGATTGATTATGATTGGAAAAAAATTGATTTGATTGATTGCAAAATTTGATTTAATTGAAAATGCTAATTGATGCTAATTGTGAAATTTGATTTGATTGATATAAATTAAAACCAATTAAAAGATACTGATTTATACTAATTGATACTAAGTGGATGCAATTTTTATTTTTTTGATTTTTATATTTATTAATTTTTGGACTAAGATGCTACTTGGATTTGGACCAAAAGATTGGCCTTTATTATTGTATTTTTATTTTTTTGAAAAATGATTCGGACAAGATATGGTGTTCACAGCTAGAAAGCTAACACATAGGAGAATATGCTTGTAAAATTTTAGATTAAAATTCCTAGTGAGTTGTTCTCAACAAAATTGAGTCGTGATTTGAGGGTTAATACAAGATAGCCCTTGTGCAAAACTTACAACTTGAGCTTTGCTTAATCATTTTGAGTTGAACTTAGTTTGTTTGAAAGAGGGTTTATATAGATATAATCAAGTAAAATTTTGGAACAAAATGATGAAGGATGAAGTTTTAGTGATTTTCCATTTTTAGGTACTTAAGTCTATCCCAAAATAGGACAATTGTAGAGAAAATTGAAATAATTTAAGTTATACACATCAAAATTGTTAGGACCAAAGAGATGTAAAAATAGAAATGAAGAGAAACACTCTTGTAAAATTGGAGACCTAGATGGCTTAAAATGAAGTTTTGGCACATTTTCGAAAATTTGAGCAAAGTTGAGATTTACACCCTAACGTGTGATGCAAGTGAGTTTAACTCAAGCTAGGAGTCCCTAGAGGATTTGAGACCAAAGCTAATTGAAGAACTTAGTATGTTGTATTGATTTTGCATGATCTAGATATATAAGATGTGCAATGGCTATTTACTTAAACTTGATGAAAATAAGGTTGCTTTATGAACATTATGGTCTATTTTACATCAAAATTTACTCATATAAGCTTTTAGAATTGCATGTCTGGACTTGTTAGCTGATTTCTAGCTGTGACAATTTTGAAGAAGCTTCATATACAGCCGTCATGTTGCCAAATTCTCGGCAGAGTATTATGAGAATGAAACATTGAGCATATCATTATGCATCCTTATGAATGTAAATGCACATGAAGACATGAACTTGTCAATATTTTCAACATGAATATAAGTTCTATTATCACTTGGGTCAGAGAGAGTGAATCCAGTTAAAGTCAAAGAAAATAAATCTAACTTTTCATGAATTGAGTTAGGGAAAGTAAATCTAGCTAGAAATAGGTTTGCGTGAGTGTCAGAGAAAGTAAATATGGCAATCACGTATAGAAATAAGTTCAGTCATGATAAATAGCCTATTACCCAAAAGTGGACAAGGCTACTTATCTCAAGGGTTACTAGCTACAAGTGCTCATGCAATAAATTAGAGTAAAGGACAAGACAAGTGCATCTACATTTGCATTCGCTTTGAATATCCCCACTATTATTCCTATATTATTATAAATGTTATGTATTGACCTTTAATTTCAAGTGTCTGAATAAAATGATCCTACTTCAGACGAAAGAGTTCTAAAAACCTATTGGATAGGCTTTTACTCTTTTATTTGCCGAGAAATGTTTTCTTGTAATAAAGCGAAGCAGATGAGGATTTTGACGATGACAGTATATGTGATAGCCTAAGAATACCTACTAAGAATTTTCAATTTTCATCCTTATTTGTGTGTGTTTCCATATTATTCTTAGACCCCACCGCTGGCCTTGATTGTATTCTTCATTGAGATGTCTAACTGGCAATGGCATTATGACCATGCCTTGGACTCCATGTTCATCATGGGTCGGGCTCAGGTTCGGATTTACATATTTTTCTATCATTCTTTTTTAGTTTTTGTCTCTATTAAGCAGTTTCACCTAGAGGTCCCTTTCAATGAGGTACCACTATTTATGGCACACCCATGGTTTTTGAACCACCTCAACTGTCATGACCCAATCGTGGCCGTGACTGGTGTAACGACCCGACTTCCGACTTCCTTACACATATTTTCCGATTTCCGACTTTACATTGACTTTCCCGATTTCCGACGTTATGCGACTCCAACAACGGACATTCGACTTCGCCTTCAAGTTTCATCAAATCCCATTCCCGACTTCATCTTCGAATTTCACATAATATGGACAATTTCTGATTTCCGAGTTAGTCTCACATTGGTCCACGACTTCCGACTTCATCTGGATTATTTCCACGACTTCCGAGTTTAACCTTCAAGTCCGAATAATATGGAGTGATTCCTGATTTTCGACTTCATGTTACCCGATTTCCGGTCTCATACTGTAGCTTCAAGTTTCGGATAGAGGTTCCCGAGTTCCAACCTCGGACCTCATGTTTCAAAATAGTTTACGCAATTTCCGACCTCAGAAATTATAAGTTAACACAATGATGCATATACCGACCTCCAAGTTAAATGTAACGATTTCCAGCCTTAGAGTTGAACTCAATGGACATGAGTTCAAATTTGAGTTGACTTCCAGTTATACACGAGTTCCGATCTCCGAGGCATTCCCGAGTTCAAATAGGGAGTTCCGAGATTATATAATTGCGAGCTGTATGGCTTCCGACGTCTGACTTTATTTCCAAGTTTCGAATAAATAGATAAGATTTCCTCAAGTCACCAACGAGATGGGATGAGTTCCGACATCAGGCTTCAGCCCGAGCTTAAGTCAAATGGCACGATTTCCGACCTCAAGCAATTTAGAGACGAGTTCCGAGTTCAGATAGAGTGGAAGCGAGTCTCACTTTGGGAACGACGTGGAGAGCAGTTTGAGGGATGACGTGGAGAGCAATTTGGCCACAAAAGAGGGAGACATGACTGAATTTCAACCACAAAACTCCAACCAATCAACACCACAACTCTCATGTATTTAAGTCAGACTTCCCTCCTCATTCCTAGTTGATTTACGCCTCCTTCTCTTCCTCTTACTCCAGCCTTCTTCTTCCCTTCCTCTCTCAATCCAACTCCATCAAATCTCCAAGCTTTGGCAAGGTTCCATCAATCCAAACTCAAATTCAGCAAGATCACACTCCAAAGAGGTAGGATTCAATCTCTAATCTTAATTTCTCTAAACTGAGAATGCATGAAGGATTACTCTTTTATGATTATTTGATGATGTATTGGATATATATGATAAATTATAGTTGGATTAATATGCGATTAATATGAAATCTTGAGTTGGGATTATGGTTAGAGGGAGAAAATTAGAAGGAATTAAGGATTAGGATACTGACTGGATGAAGAATTCCATGACAGTCCGTATGGCGGAGTGTACGGCTCTGGCTATAATTGGTCAAATATGATGAAACCATTTTTAATGAAAGTAGACATTCAGCGCTTTCCATAGATATAACATATAAGGTTATTGGATTAGTATTGAGAGAGATACGAATTTTTGAAGTTTGACCTAGGGTTCAGGATTTTCATCCGGGCAGGATGACTTGAGGAGGATATATCTCACCCTATACAACTCCAAATTGAGTGAAACGAACTTTGTTAGAAAGCTTACACATAGAGGACATCCCAGTATAAAATTCTGAGTTTGTTATGGTCCCAATTGTTCCCAGTGATTCGAGGAAGTTGCCCTATGTCCAATCCAGGCCAAAATAGGGTAGTTCAGGAAGGTCTATTTTCAGGACTTATAACTCGAGCTATACTATAGCAAATGGAATGAATCTTGTGGCAAATGAAAGGTTGTCCTATTATCTTCAATATGAGACCAATTTCGTATGATTTGAGCTTAGTTTCGATTTTTGGTGAATTTATATTTCCAGGAGTGTAATTCGGGCTAGTGACTGAACAAGCTGAAGCAAAAGTTGAATATCTTGAGTTATATAAATCAAAATGATATGGGACCAGAGAGGTTAGAAATTAGACATATAGAACTATGATATATCCAAAATTCAGGTTTAAATGAGTTGAATAGAAATAAAGGTGGATCATACAAAATTTCGGCAGAACTGAGTAAGATTGGCAGAATGGCCAAATTGATAGTTTCGCAAGTGTTAGTGAGTACATAAGGTTTGAGTTGAGGATTGCCAGTTTTACATTGATATATATGTTAGATTGATTATGTTGCTATGACTGAACTGCCTGTGAGAACTGGCACTATTCATGGGGAGACGGAACTGATCCGTTATGCTGCTGAATTTACGGCAGAAGTCTAGGAGACTGAGTGTCTAGATTACAAGGGATTTATGATATGAACAGCCACACAATTATGATTATGTATGTGGAAATTCTATATGTAAGAACGACATAAGTATGATATAAGATATATGAGAATAAACTATGAAGCATATATGCAAGAGTGACATAAGTACGACATGAGACATATGAGTATAAATTATGAAGCATGTGTATGAGTACATCCCGCATGTTTATGCTGGATTATGCATGAGAATGAAGGAATGTGAATATATTGAATGTGAGTCCCTTCACTCTGAGGCAGTTATTTGAGGTCCCTCCTTGTGAAAGCAGCTAAATAAGATAAAATGTGGGTCCCTTTACTTGGAGGCAGTTATTTGAAATCCCTCCCTGTGAAGGCAGTTAAATGATAAAGACATGGGTCCCTTCACCTGGAGGCAGTTGCACATTGGGTCCCTCCTTGTGAAGGCAGCTAAAACTTGAGTCCCTCTATGTTGGAGGCAGTTGCACATTCGGTCCCTCCAACCTAGAGGCAGTGGGTCCCCTTGTGGGTGAGTCGGTGTGACGACGGTCACGGGTGAAGCTGACGAGCTCACTCCAAGGCCAGGCTACCCAAGGGCAGAAATAGCACCCTAGGGACGGCGATACGTAATGCCTAGGTGTGCCAAGTAAAAGCTAAAGATTAAAAACTAAGGATTAAAGATTAAGACATATGCAAGCACCCCACTCATATGAGGCATGGCATCAACCCAGCTAGTGTGAGTACAGGGGACAGAACTTACACGAGGCATGGCATGACCCAGCTAGTGTAAGTACCAAAGGAAGATCCCATATTCCTAAGGAACGTGACATGGCGATCACGCTCTGATGGGGTATGACATAGCGATCATACTCTGGAATATGGCACGTAAAGATTTTATGATGAAAAGGGAAATGAAGAAAGAAAGTAAATTTTATGTATATGCATAAACTCGAGTACAAGTAAAGTTATGTGCAGAAGTTATGTGCCCAATATATTGATGCTATGTGCATTTTAATATGTGCAGTTATTATTTATAGTATAGTTTATAAATTGATTTTGTATGGGCTCTCCCCGAACGACAAGTGTATGATAAAAATGAACTTTGCTTCGGTAACATATTTTTCGAACTGTAAAATTAAACAATCTACATAGCATGTTCACCTTTTTCATAATAAACCGAAGCAAACTGGAGATGACAACGATGACATTACATGTGTATTATAGAGCATCCTATTAAGAATTTATAATTCTCACCCCTACTTTAGCATAGTACTGTACTTAGGAGGGTGTTACAACTGACACTTAGGGAGCACTATTCCCCAGCAAGCCTACCCAAGAATTTCTTACGAAATAGATGGAGTTTCCCCTAAAAATCAGGTATTTCCCAAAATACAAAGAGTCCTCGATATACACGAAAAATATATAATCCAACCATAGTACCAAAGTATCAGCAATACTTAAAACACAAACTTGAGAACAATAAGTATCCTCATAATACTCTCAAAGTTCAAAACATGCAAAACCTACATAAGCGAGTATTGATATACTTTTCACAACTAAATCTATTACAATTATATATATTACAACGGAAGCTAGACACTGCCTGTGGATTATGGAGTATAACTAAAAATATTTACAGACAATTACTCAACTTTATACAGATCAAAATACAGTGACAACCTGGAGGCCTACACGGATCAATGTGTTGAGTTTGCGAAGCTTCTATACCTTTAACTATTGATACGAACCACTCGCAACCTATACCTAGCTCTGAAATAGAGGAAGAGGGGGGAGTGAATCAAATAAACTTAGTGAGAGATAATATACTTATAACAGAGAGTGGGACAAGTGCAAGCATGAATTTTTTATAGAATAAATATATTCAAATCCATGTATATCCATGTATATATATAAATGATATTGCATATCAAACATGATGCATTAAACTAGAATATGGTAAAATGGGAAATAAAACAAAATTTGTAATAAAAATTCAGAGTTAACAGATTAGTACTTCCAAAGATTGGGAATTTGAGTACATAGGCACCGAAACCCATTTTAAACATGGGATTAAAACTAGTTTAAAAAAAAGGAAAATATATACTAAAGTTTAGAGGGGGAGGTCTTGTTTATAGAGTCAGAACAAAATAGACACGTTTCACCAAGGGGTGGTCTCAAAGGATCAACAAGAATAGATATCTCACCAACGGTCCTATGCTAAAGAATCAACAAACAGAGTCGGACAAGTGGCCATCATTCCGGGTTAGGAACACCCTTGCTAGTTAGTTTGGCCAAACCAAGGTGCACATAAGGCTAAAATATAGTGCTGCTAGCATACAGTTCTATTAAAAACCATTGATCCAAAACTCAAATTGAATTCTTAAATAATTTTATTTTAGAAATCAAGTTCATCATATTCTCAAACTCCTATAATATTAAAATCCAATATAGTTCTCAAGCATATCAAAGTTTAGAATCTAAAATACCAATTCCAAACCTTTTCAATCATGCCAATAACACTACAACATTTTTGGGTTAAGGCAACACTTATTTTAAGCAACATGTGAAAAATGTTACCTTTGATGCATATAGGCAACGCTTTTCCATAGTTGTCTTTTGATATGTGTTTTGATAACGAATTTTTAGACAACGCTTGAAAAATGTATTCTTTAATAACAAAGAGCATGCTTGCAAAGCATTGCTCTATTATCTACACATAGGCAACACTTATTTAAGTGATTATTTACGCTTTATTGGTGTTGGGTTTTAAATTCTATTCACCCATCCTTAATAAACGTTGCCTAAAGTTATTAGGAGCCACTTTCCTAATTTTTCCGCTAAAATTTTCACTTCTTCCCACCGTTACTAAACCACCTAAAACACCCCCATTTCATTTTCTTTTCTAAGATCATATGTCCCTAATTTCTAACTCCAACACATTTTCTTCCCAGAACCACTAATCACAGTCTTTCTTCTCGCCCTTGTTTAGTGCCCTGTTCTCATTATCTCCCTCTCTGGTGCCCCCTTCACACGCTTTCTTCCCAAACGCTGTGTGTTCCTCGAAATGGCTCCCTCTCTACCGTGAACTTTGAAGTGGCTCCCTCTCCATCGCACAAGCGACTAGTTCTTTGTGCGTTTTGCCTAGCTTCTTAGTTTTACAGTTTTATCTCACATAAATCGAAAAAAAATGGAAGAAGCCTCAGATTCAAACTCGATGTGACATCTTCATTGCGGTTTACATTGGAGATCTTAGAGATTGGTGAAGAATCCACAGAATCCTCAGAAACAGAAGTGATCTGGCGCGAAAGAGAGAAAAGGAATAAGAGGAATCAAACATAAGAAAGGAAAATGAAGAAGAAGAAGATCTATGAATTCTTGAGTAGTTAGGATTTACGAATTGTGGAGTGCAAACGGAGTCTAATTCCCCTCTTGAACCTGACATTGCCAAACACATCCTTCCCTTCTCCCAGTATATTCTTTTCCTTCTAGCTTAGCTCTTGCGTTTTCAAGCTCTTGAACTTAACATTTTTAGAAAAATGTGTGCCAACTATATGCAATTTAAGTTTGTGCTGAACAATTTGAAGACAAACCAGTATTAGGATTTTTTTATCGGTCATCTCTATTATTGTGGTGCTTGAAGTGATCCATGCATGTGCTAGGTGTCTAGTCAAAGGATGTTGTGATTGTATTTTGAATTAGAAGTAGGACACGGCTGATAGCGGACCAGAGATCTTTTGTAGTGTGCTAATATTATCTTATTCTTCGGATTAGCAGGTGGTGTGTGAGGTAGTAGAGGATTTTGGCTTTGGGTGTTATATTGTGGAGTTATGGGTCTGCTTTGTTGTTTCCTTTTATTGCTACACAACCAGATGAACAATTGTGAAAGGGATGAATATATCATTAATTCGTAGTGTTGTTTGGATAGGTCAGAGCGGATACTTTAGCTTGTCAACAGTGTCTGATGCGCACCATTTGTTTATTTGCAGCATTTAGGCTATATTATTTCTCTTTCAATGTCACCAATTTTGATTTATATTGGGTTTAGTGAACCATTTGTTCTGTGAAATATTGTATCTAGGGGCTGGTACTGTTAATTTGTAGTTCAAGTCTAAAGTTGAGATTTCTTATGTTCTAGTAATTGTGAAGAATAGTACGTCAGGGAACCACAAGAAAATGTTTTCCCCTCCTTCATTGATGCCTAGCTTAATTTTTGGTTAACTTCAAATTGATTATATACTTCACCATACTTTTTAGAGATCTAGCTGAATGTGAATCCTATTATTGATATGATAGTAAATTACTACTTGAATGTAATGTATTCAAAGTTGAAAGGCCAAGATGTAAATTCTCTGTGAAGCAGTGCAATGCCACATACCTCTACAAGGTGCCACATGTTTTGAAGCTTTGAATGATAAATTACTGTGTAGTTGCATGATAAAATCCAACAAGTAGAATCAAACTTTATTTGCATGTGACGGATGCTTTCATTTACAATTATTAGCTATTGTGCCATTTGTGGCATTAATATGGTTTCTAGTACCAGTTTATTAAGGTGAATGCCTGACATTTTGTGTTCAGCATGCATTGCAAGGAATAATTGGCTTTTTATGTGGTCTTACTGGTCAAGGAATTTTAAATACGATCATGAAATATCTTTCATCCATTGATTTAAACTTTTATGAACATATATGTGTGTATTAATATGAATTACAATGAGAAAAAGTACTTACAACCATCTCTTTCTCACACAAAGTATACTGTGTGCTGTGTCTATGATTAAACTACATTTCTAGGATTCAAGTTAGTGAGGCACCTAATTCAGATCAAGCAATGGATCACATTGATAATGAATCTGTTATACAGAAACGCTACAAGTCAATCTCTAGTTTCCAGAGGCTTCAACAAATATGTAAGAAATTTTCTAGATATACAAAAGTCTCTTTGGTGGACACAGTGTTGTGATTGTTCCTCCATTGGAGCTCTCTACGGCAAGATTCCATTCTTTTTATATATCTACCATTAGTTTTTCAATTTTACTACTTCATTAATCTACTCATGTGCTGAATAGGCTTTGATTTAGGAGCTATAGTAATATATATCTCACTACTTGTTTCGTTCTCTGAGGGAGGAGCTCTTGTTTTGTACAGGAACCCTTTTTGGGTAATGTCTTTACCATGGTACTTTTATTTTGCCTATTATTTTCCTGGTTAAGTTAGTTTGGTTCATGATCCATACATGATGCCTTTCAAGTTGTCATGATGTATAGCCCTATCTTAAGTTTGGTAGGAAATATGTGAGCTTTATGCTTTTCTCTAAGTTTATGTTATAGTCGAAACATCTACTAGATTTCATGAATGCTTCTATTTAGGATCTTACTAACAACAAGGGTTATTTGGATATCCACATTAGGATGAAATAGTACTTCTTTATCTTAAATCTTAACAAGTTAGGTGAAGACTTTTTAAGGAAATTACAAAATTAGATATTAGAGTCTTATCATTAAATAGGAGATGGCTTCTTCTACTTATTAATGCATGTGTGTGGTTGAGATAGAGGAGGAAAAAGTGAAATGTGTTGAAAAAGTGGGTCTTCGCAAACATAAAAGTAACATTACACTACTCAAAAACCTTATTAAAAACTTGTTTTGATATCTATGAAGGACTTGCAAAAATAGAAGTATATTAGCAAGTTTCCAAATAATCTTGGACCTTTCCAAATAATCCAAGATCATCCTTTGATTCATGGCTTGGTTTTAATGGTACAAAAGCATAGAAAAAATGTTGGGTTGCATGGTTCTATGTTATTGTTTGGTCAGTTTGGGATAACAGAAACAAAATCATCTTTCTGCAACAAAACATGACTTGGGAAAAGTTTATGGCTACTTTAATTCATAGAGGTGACCTACGGGTGAAGAACGGGAGGGAAATTATTCCCAATCTGCCACAACCTTTTTCAAATCTTTGTTTATCTAGGTGCTGCTTTTCTCATGTAACTATCGAGTTCTTGTGGTGTTATTCCTATTCTTATATGGCTAATGTTACTAGTGCATATTTGTTCCCTTTCATATTTATAATAAACTTCATTGATGGTGGCGACATCAATACCTTTGGTATAGGAGTTTCTAACCTTAGAGCATTTATAGTGTTTGGTGGACAAGAACGTGGTTTGGGGTGGGTTGTAATCATTACAAAATTGGGTGGGTCAGTGTTTTTCTTATATTCAAACTTATCTTATAATTGCAAGTTATGCTCCTCATTCTCTTTTTGAACAAGTTAAGCCTTTCAATTAGATCTATCAAAAAAAAAATGACAAATTTGCAGCAAACCATTAAAATACTATTATGGTTAAAGTTGGAGTCCAAAAATAATTGAGATAAAACTCAAAAATCGACACACCAATAAAGCAAATTAGCACTAGAAACTTAAATTAAAGACCTGATCTATAGTTTTTTAGCAGTCATCTACTTTTATATATTAAAAGCTCTTGGTTGTTTTTTTGTTTACTATTGGATAGTTGGTGGAATATGTTCGAGTCGAATGATTCTTGAAAGTTTTGCTTCTATTAAAAGGTTAAATCTATTTTTTAGTGTGATGGTGGTGTCTTGTGACTCACACTTAGTAGATTTTTGGTATTTTTCTATTTATTAGTTCCTTTGGTACGGTATACATTGGCTCTTGGCAAACTTTAGTAACTAGATAGTCTGGTAAAGCTGCATTATATGTTGCTAATTTGATCTTGATTATGCAGATATAGTAGATATGATTTTTTTTAATCATCAATGCTAGTATTTTTTTTGTATTGCTTCTATTTTGAGACTTTATAAGCAAACTACTCTCTTGAAAGTTTCAAGCCTTATCATCCATAAATCAACTGGAAAAAAGAAAATTTTAATGTTATTGCATAGTTATTTTTAACAATAATGTAAATTCATAAAAGTACATACACAATTTGGTTACTTTAATTCAGTTTACATTTATCTTATCACTGTATATATTATATATTGCAAATTGAGCTAATATTGCACATGCAACTCAGAAAGGCTAGGAGAAGGAATATGCAGGACAAAACTTGCAATGGACATAATTAGATGCATTTTGTTTAACTTCAAGACTATATGTATTTTGTTTAAGTTCATACTAGATGTATTTTGTTTACTTATGTACATTTTGGTTTTAATTAATGCTTGATAATATGTATTTGGAACTAAGCATATAAATTATTATATACATGAGATGACCTATTTACTTAATTGATTAATAGTAATTATTTTATCTTATTTTATTTTATTTATGAAGTTAAGTTGATTAAATATAAAATTAAAAAAATTAAATTTGAATATAAATAAAGTTGATTTATTTTTAGAAAGTATATTTTAATAAGACCATGCTTAAATTAAGCAAATGCCACATTTTCAAAAAGATAAGCAACATTGATGCAATTAGAAAAAAGACAACGTTTATATGCTCTTACCAAAATTGAAAGAAAAGGCGATGCTCATCATGTGCTGCTTATTAGGAGAAAAGGTAACATTTGATTACAGTTACCTATATTCAGAGAGTAGGCAACGTTTATTATATGTTGCTTTTATCAGGAAAAAAGACAACGTTTATATGCTGTTATCTACATTGATAAAAAAGGTAATGTTTATCACATGTTGCTTTTATTAGGAGAAAAGGCAACGCTTAATTGTTGTTACCTATATTACAAGAATAGGTAACGTGTAACACCTTACCAGGTAAAGTACTATGCTTAAGTCATAATAAATTATCCGATAGGTGATTACGAGTAATACTGCTTTAATTCTATTGTCTGTATTAGTATGATTTACTCGAGTAAGAATATTTAATTGCATAACAAAATTTCCTCAAGGTGATTTGGAATAAATCTTGATTAATCAAGATTATCGTAAATAACATATCATAAATAAAAATATAATAAGAACAGAATAACTACAAGTGGCATCATAAACATGTATATAGATATCTAATTTTAAAGTTTGTCAAAGTTTACAATGTGACAAAATGAGGTCGCTACTACAAAATGAAACAGCCAGTTTCTATGAACAGCACCCCAAGTGGTCCCCATGGGACATTTCATATACATCTCCTAATATCTATCCATCTACCCATGACCCAGACTGTCAAAAGAGGGCCATTCTATACATCTATTACCACTATGGTACGCCCACTATCTAACCAGAATCCGAAGAAAGAAACTCATTCGCCATGGGTGCATCTGCAGGAGGGTGGCCGTCTTTGAGGCAGAGGATGAGGAGGAACTCGCTGCCTCTGATGGGTCCTCCTCTGATGTCGAGGCGGAAAGCATCGGATGTGGTGGTGAAGCAAGAGGAGCCATAGGAGCGGGGGCTGCTGGTCTTTGTCTTTGGTCTTTGCGGGAGGAGGTGGAAATGGATGGGCCATATGAAGTGGAATGGCGATGTACGGGACAGCGGGATCAAACAGGGGGTGCATCAGGGGTACGACGAAGTCTCTCTGGAAGAAGAAGTATCAACGAAACTGGCACCTGCCAGATATATATACAGAGTCTAGAAA
The DNA here is from genome assembly GCA_031439585.1 of Pterocarpus macrocarpus. NCBI lineage: Eukaryota > Viridiplantae > Streptophyta > Magnoliopsida > Fabales > Fabaceae > Pterocarpus > Pterocarpus macrocarpus. Next base: position 54,472,915 of record CM062522.1, read on the forward strand.
TGGGTCGAGGTGTATGTGAAGCTCGGGGAACTCAATGAAGAGGACTCCTGTCGCGGCGTGCTCCATAGTCTGAGAATGACGCAGTAATATACAGTAGGGTGAGAAATAGAAATTTCTCAGTAGGAATCCCTAGTTCTAAACATGTGTCATCGCTGTCATTCCTAGTTGTTTCGGTCGTACAAAAATTTCCAAATAGTACGGTAAAATGATAATGTTTAACTTAAATACTCATTTGTAAAGCATACACCGAAACAAGTTCAATTTTAATTAACAGATATATTAATGTACTCAAACAGTGATCACAGCGGAACAATAGCATGTTGGGAATAATAAACAGAGATCTAGAACAATCAATAGAAAAGTATTACACTGTACATATGCATGTGCAATGAGAAGATGCATTTTATTCTTGGAGGCTTTCGCCTTTTATAACTTATTTCCATCCTTGGTCCTCTAGCAGTCATTGGCCATATACTCCTGGTAATAGTCCGCTTTTCAGGACCGAGCTCGTTCCTATACAGGATGGCCGGGTTTACTTTCCCCGATCTTCCCACTAATCTATTCCCCTTAATTTATTCTAGGGTTGGCCCAAGCGATGTGAAATTCTTTATAAATGTCATGAAATGAATGCACATCTAACTTGTCACTTTACTTCTGAAGTACTCAAGTTGTCATGAATTTCATAACTTATGAATTTCTTACCAAAATTTCAAAGATAATCTGATCGAGTCCGCTTCCCCGTGAATAGTGCCAGACAACCAGTACATTTATACAACTTACAATTTCAGTATAGAGCAACAATTATACATGTACATTCATAACATCAATCAACAATTTCAATTATACATGTACATTCATAATAACAATCAACAATTTCAATTTAAACATCAATAGAGTTTTCAGTTTAAACCCCTCTGTTCTGTCTGGATTTGGTGTGCCTCATTTCTCATTCAATTCTATTCATTTAAATCTAATTTTTGGATATATCATAGCCTCATATGTCTAGATTTTAACCCTTTTGGTCCCATCTCATTTTGAGTTGTATAACTTTAGATATAAACATTTTATTTCAGCATATCCTATTCTTAGCCAGAATTGGGTTCCTATAGAAGAAAATTCACTAAAAATCGAAAAATAGATGAAATCATGTGAATTTTATATCAAAATGAAGCTAATACAACAAGCTTTAAAATGAGTTATGTTTCATGTCATTTGCCTAAGTAGATTTTGAGTTATAAGTCTCGAAACATTACCCTATTGGACTGTCCTGTCCTAGGCCAATTTAAACCTAAGCCAACTTCATTGATGTGCTGGGAACAAATGACAATGAATTAAATTATGAAATTTTTATGGGATGTTCTCTCATGTGTTAGCTTTCAAAAAACTTTCGTTGTACTCAATTTGAGTTTGTATAGGGTGAGTTACACCCTTCTTAACCCATGCTGCCAGGGTGAGAACCCAGATTTCTAGGTCTAACTTCAAAAATTCATAACTAATTCTATACTAATCCAATGGCCTATTATGATATATGTATGGAAATTCCTGAATGTCTAGTTTCATTTAAAAATGGTTTCATCAAATTTAAATGGTGGTAGCCGGATCCGTACACTCCGCCGTACGGACCACCGAGGGAAATCCTATCCTGCTTCTAGGTTTGTCTCCTCCCTTCAAGCTATTTGCCCCTAAATCCAATTTTAATCACAACACACATGCAAAATCAGTCATAAAACATCATCATCACTCTATAAAACATCCAAATCTCAGATTAAGCATGCTCCTCATACAGCCCCAAATCAGAGAGAATAAAAGAAGAAGTAGGATTTCCTACCTTGTCTTGAGTAGTTTAGGCTGATTTTGTGTCCTTGGTGCAAGTAGTTTATGATGAGGCTTGAAGAAGAGATGAAAATGGAGTGGAGGAGAGAATGAGGAGAAGAAGAATGAAGAGAGCTCAGCTGGGAGAAGTGGCCGAATTTTGATTGAGGATGCAAGGAGAAAAAGTGAAGATATTTCAAGGTGGCTTGAATTTGATTGGTGGACCTTTCTTGGTCATAAAATCTGATTTGCTCCTCCTCATCCATGGCTGTCTAGGCGCCACTTGGGGGGAGTATTTGGCTGAATCTTGTCCATTGATTCTAGGGCACTCATGGTTTAATTTCTATTGGTCCGGTTCCGACAGTTTGAAATACCGAAATCCTACCGATTTCCTTTAAATCGGTAAATCAGTTTGAAATTTTTCTGTGAAGTTTTCTATGCTCCTAATCTAATTCTATCTAGCCTAATCCTTTTAAATTACACTTGATTAGCTTTAAGTAAATGTTTAATCAAGTTCTGATTAAACTCACTTATCTGATAAAACCGAATAATTTAGTTGTTAACGATAAAATTTTTCGGACGTTACATAACGCTTGCATACCATTGTCATAGAGGCTAGCAACAAGCATTGCCTTTTGTCATGAATAGGCAATGCTTGATAAGTGTTGCAACAAATAGCGTTGTCTTTTCCTTCCAAAAGTGTTGCCTTAGAGAAAAGGTAATAGTTCTTTAGGCCACCCCCCAGAAAGCGTTTCCTTAGGTGCAAAAGCATAGCCTTTATTTTCATATTTTTAGGCAAAGCTTTATAAGCGTTGCGTTAAAGCTAAAATGTTGTAGTGTAATATTAAGTTTACAAATAGTTTATGAGAGTCAATTTCAAAAGTTATTGTATCAAAATTTGTAATTTCTAGTGTCCGAGTTCATAATATCAATTTGAAACATTATATCCATTTCAAAGCATTTAGATAATCAGATTTCAAACATCAATTGATAATAATACATGAAATTCTTAAATTAAATTGGAGCATCAAAGAGGAAATTCCTCAAAATACTTGTCCCACATGCAGATATACAGAATTAGATAATATACTAATAACATAAGCCGCTTTAAAGGCTCAGTTAGAAAATGAGAAGCTGTCAAAGCATATATTTAGGAAGAAAAGAACGGAAGACAAGTTATAAATATACTATCACTCACAGACTAAACCAATAAGGAGTGGTCAGAGATTATGAAGTCTTGGAGTCTCAGTCATTGCCCATAGGAATCTAGCACTACAAGGTCACCATTCACATGCCAATTAGTATATAAAGCCAATAATTAACCCAAGATATCTCTTTTCACTAAGAATATATTACATCAATTCTGACTTATCCATAATTACCATAATCTATAACTACTTGATTATAACCTTTAATTAAACCAATAACAAAACTAACTAGTTAACTTAATTAGCTTCCAAGATTAAAATAAAATTCAACTTAGTCCTAATTCTTAGTTCTTTTGGTTCATTTTAAAGTTGCTTTACCTTTAACTCATCCCTTTTATGACTTATCTCCTTACTAGTTCTAACCCTTCAATATATCAAATCAAATTAATTAATACTTATCTTTAGCTCCCCATTTAATCAAAATTCCCAAAGTCCAATTCCATTCGCCAAAACAAACCCATTACATAAAGTTAACGAGCATGTTTGTAATGCCCGGGTCAAGAGTCACACGAATTGTGACACTTTATTCTGTCGGACCCTGTGAAAGCTCTAAGTTTGGACCCTATGCCCCCTTGGAGGGCTATAGGATTAGGACATTTTCATGGGATCAAAAGTCCCGGTAATTATTCCTTAGATATTAAAGAATTGAAGAGCGATTTTTAACGAATTTTTGGGAGTTATTAACTTTTTCATTTTCAAGCTTGAAGTTTAAGAAAAATGTAAGTTTTCGGAAATTTGTACTAAAATCCAAAAGTTGGATTTTGATTCTTAAGGAGTTTGATTTTTTCAATATTTTTATTGGGTTCAAATGGGTGATATTCTCTTATTTACATTTATGTTTTAAAGTTAATGGAGAATAAAATAAATGAGGACATTAACTTTAAATTAAGAAATGTAAATAAGTATATGTTGATAGTTGAGAAGTGTAGATGAAAGAAGAAAAAAAAAAAAAAAAAAGAGACTGGGGGCCTAGGCGCCCAAGGCCAGCCTTGGGTCAGGTCTTCTTGAATTGATGTAGCTCAGAGGGCGGTGCCCAGCGCTTAGGTCGTGGCGCTTGAGCGCTCACGAATGAAATTTAAAAGAAGGATTCCGTTCCTTCTTCTTCATTCTTCCTCAACTTCTCTCTCTCTTCTTTCTATCTCTTCTCTCTCTCTCTCCTCATGGATGCCATGACTCCTTCACCATTTTTCTACTCAAATCCTCCACAAATCCCTCTCCTTCCTCATCATCATCATCAATCTTCTTCCTTGAAGCTCTCTCTCTCATCTCTTTTAGAGAGAGAAACGAAGGTGGAGGAGACCCAAGTCCTCTATCAAGTTTCTTCCTTCTTTTGCAATCCAAGGTAACTCTCTAAACTCAAATCTTCTTCTATTTCATGGGTAGGGAAGGATTTTCTTGGAAGATTAAGTTTAAGGTTGAGGTTTGGGAACCTAGGGTTCCAAATTGGGGGTTTTATGCTTTAGAAATATTTCAAGTTAAACTTTGGTTCTATAAGCTAATTAGTGTTTGGATAATGATAATTTTGATGCTAGATAACTTATGTGGTGACTGTAGCTCCGTGGTTCAATATGCTAAGGCTGTTCCTTCCCTTGGATTAGCACTGTGAGTGATAGTATACCTATAGCTTATTTCTTATCTTTAATTTCCTAAGTACATGCCTAAAATGTATTCTAGTGAAGTTTTATGAAATAGTTAATTCAATCTGTTTTACTCTATATTTATAGAATTCTTGAAGTGATGATGTTAGTTATGTGCATATGTGTATATATATATAAGTGGGACAAGCTCTTATAGAAATTGATTTCTAACATTGAGTAATTTGATAGAAAAGACAGAGTTTCATGTGTATAGAAATTGCAATGTTTTAAAGTTAATGCATTGAATGATTCAATGGAAAGAGGTAATTTAGATCCAATGTTTTGAGAAAGAACTTTAGATACTTTAAGCTTGAAAGATTTGAATTATGCCTTGAACCTATGGGTAATAGCACAGTTAAATTTCACATAAATTGATATAAAGGAGAATCTTAATGACAAGAGCTTAGAAAAGATGAAGTTTCATATTTTTAGAAATTGTGATGTTTTAAAACGAGTTTAAAATTAGAAATGTTTGACAGGAAGAATATGTGTTTCAAAGGAGTTTTAACCAAGGGCTCACATGAGGTATGGCGAAGACCCAGCAAGTGTGAGTTCCTTTTTGAAGGGAGGAAACTGTAATAGAACTGTTTGCTAATGGCAATAGCATTAGCCTTGGTGCACCTCGAATAACCCAGCTAGCAGGGTGATTGCTAGCCCGGTATGTCGGCCAACATGTCGGAATATATAGACACGCACAGGCGTGAACTTATCTTTTACTGCTAGAGTTAGGCCACAGGGCCACCCAGTCAGGCAGCTAATTCTGAAATAGGATCTTCCCTTAAGCTTTATGATGATTTTGAAACAAGTATTTACTTTTTATGTTATAAGAAAGTATCTCTATCTCTAAGCCTAGATCTTATATCCTTATTATGCATATGATTTGTCACATCTAATTGTAAAAGCGTTATGTATATATATATGGATGTTTTAAGGACAGATTATACTTCAGGTATGTTTTGTCAGAAAGTTTATAGTATGTTAATATATAGACAAAGCCTTTCCTTAAGAGATGATGTATAAGTTTTTGAAACAACTTATGAGTTATACTTTTGCTAAAAGTTATTGTTTAAGCTTGTTCCACTGTCGTTATAGATATATTATCCCTCACTGAGTCTGTATGACTCACTCTTCTCTCTCTCTCTCTCTATATTTTTAGACAGGTGCGGGACCGCGCTCAAGCTTCCGCAGTTAACTAGAAGATTCAGCATTTAGGCTTAAGTGTATAACCTCTAGAAGTGCTCCATTAGTCCACAGGCAGGGTCCTCCCTGTATCAGTTTTAATTTGTAATAAAAAGCATGTTATTTTTAGTTAAGTCAAATTGCTTTTAATGATTATGGGTTAATGTTCATGATGGATGCATATGTATATATTTTCATAAGTATGATTACGTTTTAAATTCCTATATTGTGTGTTGTGGGGTGCATTCGGAGAATGCCTGGATCCCCAATGATTTTGTGTGTTTGGATTATTGTGCAGGTGGAGGATCCGTATTTGGGAATAGTCCTAAATACAAGGGAGACTCTGCCCAAATTTTTTTTAGAAAAGGTCTAGTGTAGGCTTGCTAGGGGACGTGTCCCCTATGCGCCGGTCACGTCCTGAGTAGGGTCGTGACAATGTTGATATTACTAATTATAAAGATATAATATAAAGATATAATATGAGCCATGAACTTCACGACATGGTGAAATCTTTTTTCCTAATAGTCATTTCTATATATTAAAGATACCAACTTAGGAATCTCTAATCTAAGACATATATAAATCAAATGTATACATCAAGACACATAGCATAAGGAACCATAATTTACATGATAACCGCTTTATTACTCAAGAGCAATTAAACAATTTTAAACCACCACCCAAAATAGTTAAAAATCGAAAACCCATTGACTCACCACACCACCCAAATTAAAATTACAAGCCAGCTTCAATTTTACATGGAGTTCGTTTAAATTCCTCAACCAACAAGGAGAGCAACCCATAATAATCAGATTTCAAAGAAAGGAACAAAACATAGGGAAGAACCCTTACCCAAGGGTTATGGGTTTGGAGGAAGCAAAGCAACTTCCAGCCACGAAATAAAAACAAAATTGGAATGGTGAGGGGTGCCACGAAGAGAGGAAGACGTGGTGGAGGAAGAGAGGCAAGCAGAACCATTACAGAGATAGCATCGCGGAACCACGAAGCAAAACTGAGGGGGAGGGGTGACCGCGATAAGTGAGGTGTGGCAGAGGAACAATGGCTGGCGATGGTAAGTGAGAGAGAGTGGACTAGTGAGGAAGTGAGAGTGAAAGATTGAGAGGCGAGAAAACAATGAGAGAGTGATGGAGCAGAGAGTGAAGTGAGAAGAAAAAAAGAGGAGCTTAGCATGCACCTTGCCACTTAAGGTCTAGGTGGTCCTTCTTTCCTTTTCCCACTTTTAAGCCTAATTGAGTTAAATTCCTCTATCTTTACACAATTTGAAAGGATAGAGATATGTCTCTAAGACTTATGCTATGTAAAATTAAAAAAAAAAATTCGTACTTATATTTTATTTTTAGTCAATATTTTATCTTAAACCGAGGTATTACATCCATATTCTCTCGCATAAGCCATAGAGACAGATCCGTCTAAGGCGAGCTAATCATCTTGCTCTTCTTCTTCTTTTGGAGACGGTGGACACCCACCAACTAACCCTAGAGTAGTGGGCATTCTGGAGAATGGTTTCCATGTTCCTAAGCTAAACTAGGTATAGTGTAGGATATTTTTTAGGCCTGTGAGCCTTGTACAGTTGTAGTAGGACTAACCTGGTGCTGGCACCATAAATTAGGATAATTATAGGCTGACAAATGACCCGCAATTAGGCTTGGTTAGAGGCTGGAATGGGCCAAGAAAAGCAATTGGGTGCAAGGCAAATGTTCATCAGCTGAGAAGTAATGATAGACTTAAAAGTGTTGCATCAGCTGAATGGAATGTTGGGCTAAGAAAAATGATTGAGCCCAATAGTTGATGATAGAAGAGTGGTCGGAGACTGAAGCCATGATAAAACAGCAGTTACCACCACTAAGAATGTGGGTGCATGGAGGACCACTACATGCATGAAATAAGGAAGTGGTGAGAGTCAAGAAAGATTATAAAAGGCTCATGCACAAAGAAGAAAAGATCTCTCAGATCAACACACATCATGTCATTTTAACTATCAGCTTTTATTTTCTACTTGTTAGTTTATTCCTTTTTAGCTTTATGTCATTTCTTTAGTTTTTTTATCCATCTTGAAGGCTTTGTACGAACTCATCGTTGATTAATAGAATTTCAAGTTTCTATTCCAATCTTTGTTGACCGATCTTGCTCAAAGACTTGCTTTAGTGAGCCGTTTGAGGAGTCCATTTGCTAAGGAGCAGAGTACCCTTTTTAGCATTAATCGTCTGAATATTGGTCATCTTTGGGATGTTGCTAATCGGATGAGTTTCTTCAAGGAATTTAGCCGATTACATTATTTTCATCCAACACCTAGATATAGTTTTTGCTCTCATATATTTCTTATCCACTAATAGGGGTCCATGCATGGACTTTGTTTAGGTTTTTGATTACATTTGATATAGGCCTTGTATTAGGAATGCTTTTGTATGATAGTTATCGAGAGTACTCAGGTAACCTGATTGAGATAAATAGGAATGTACATATAACAACAGACTTTATGCATATACAGCTACAAACTACTTTTAGTACTTCATAATTTGTTTTTTCTCGTTTTTCTGTTGCTTGTACTCTGCAACGTGATTTGCCAGCCTGGACGGTATCTTTATTTATGCGCGTACAAAATTATTGCGTTTATGTCCTAAATACAAGCTCATATCCTATTTTAAAATATAGTTTGCAATTTTAACAAGGAAATCTGTATTAATTTTGAACAACTATCCCTTATTTATATTAAAATACCTTAAGTAGAAAAAAATAAACCAAGAGATTTCCTATGACATCTGCTAATGGTGGTGTTATGACTTAATCATAGTATTATGGTTAGAAGGGTGTTACATTTTTTGTTTCAAAGAGATAAGATGATGCAACGTTCTGGGAAGAGGTTGAGGTTTCAAGAAAAAGCTTTTTGTGTAGGGTAATTTTGTAAATATAAAAGATTGAAGATTGTCGCTTGAGTGGTAATCCAAATAGACACTCTCTATGGGGGTAATACAAATTGCCAGTAGGAAAGTAATGTGGATTGCCTTGGAAATTTGAATTATTAGGAATGCTGTTTAACCAAATAAGATAATCCCGTGGACCTAGGTAATTTAATTTAATATTACCGATAATCTAAATGGATTATTCCCTATCAAATGTCCTCTAGGTGTTATTACACATGACACCCTTGATTGTAATGCCTACACTGATATCCTTTAAGAGATATTCAATATCATCTTTAGATAGGTACATTATGTCACATTTCATAAAATATAAAAGTATTGAGTGTAATACCGTTTAAATATTTAAAAAAGTTAGTATATATTCTACAAATTAAAAAATATCATCTCTAATATCACTTAACTTTAAAGAAGGTTAGTGTATATATATTTTTTAAATCATATCCAATCAAAGTCTAGATTACCTACTCTTTTATATTAATAATACATAATAGAACCTTTTATTAAAGAAAACTAAACCAAAGACCCAAGAAACTAAAAAAAAAAAAAAGATGCTAATTTAAGCCGCAAGCATTCTCAAGGCGCGTGGAGGGACCGTTATTTCAGCATGGAGAACTGGAAACAGAAACTAGAATCTCCGGGATCATTATAGAAACGTAATTACGTAATACGGTGCGGTTAAGTCATTCTCATCTTGCCGTGTCGGCCAGGTAACATTAACACGTGGCACAAATTTATTCGTCACTACAAGGATATTTTTGTCATTAATCGGCACATCAACGCAATAAACACGACCCTTCCCGTCCCTCTTCTCACCATCACAATTCGCATTACGCAATTCACAACCCGCAAAAGCCTAATCTAGCAGTTTCGAGTTCTTTGCTACTCTTGTGTCAAGGTATGTCTCTGCAATCTCTCTCTCGTGTCCATTTAAATTGATTGCAGTTTATTGATTCTCTTTAGGTTTTCGATTATGCTTATATGTGCTTTTTCTTGTTTTGATCTGTTGGCAATTTCTGATAACCCTGTAATTCCTGTTGACGGATTTTTGTTTGTTTGAATTTAATATTGGGTCTTGTTTCCGATGTTGTGATCCGGTTGTCGCATGTGAATGATATCCCCACAAACTTGATTATGTTCTGTTTGTTGATGTGTTAGGGTTTGTGAAGTTTTTTCCCCCAAAATCAATCGTGTATGTATGATCAGTTGTGAGAGATTGGGACTTCTTATCTGTTTGCGATTCGGTTTTTGATTTATATAATGTGTTATGTGGTTTGCGATTTTAGGGTTTCTGATTTGAATTTCTCGAAATAGGTCTCTTTTTTTTTGTTTTTTTGGTGGTTCGGTTTTGGAAGATTGGGGCTTCTGATCGTTTGCAATTCTGTTTTTGTTGCATCAGGATTTGTTATTTAACTTTGTTTATGATGTTTTGTCTCGGTTGTTGAAGATTTGTGGCTCTTGGTTTGAACAGATGCAGATCTTCGTGAAAACCTTGACTGGAAAGACCATCACCCTTGAGGTTGAGAGTTCAGATACCATTGACAACGTTAAGGCTAAGATACAGGACAAAGAAGGGATCCCTCCTGACCAGCAAAGGCTCATCTTTGCTGGAAAACAGCTCGAGGATGGTCGAACCCTTGCTGATTACAACATTCAAAAGGAATCCACTCTTCACTTGGTGCTTCGCTTGAGAGGTGGCATGCAAATTTTTGTGAAGACGTTGACTGGAAAAACCATCACTCTTGAGGTTGAGTCTTCAGACACCATTGACAATGTCAAAGCGAAAATCCAGGACAAAGAGGGTATTCCTCCAGATCAGCAGAGGTTGATCTTTGCCGGGAAGCAGCTAGAGGATGGAAGAACACTGGCGGATTACAACATCCAGAAGGAGTCCACCCTTCACTTGGTCCTTCGTTTGAGAGGTGGAATGCAAATCTTTGTGAAGACTTTGACTGGGAAAACCATCACCCTGGAGGTAGAATCCTCAGATACCATTGACAATGTGAAAGCCAAGATTCAGGACAAAGAGGGTATCCCGCCAGACCAGCAGAGGCTAATCTTTGCTGGGAAGCAGCTGGAAGATGGAAGAACCCTGGCTGATTATAACATCCAGAAAGAGTCCACTCTGCATCTGGTTCTGCGGCTTCGTGGCGGCATGCAAATCTTTGTCAAGACTTTAACTGGAAAGACAATCACTTTGGAGGTTGAAAGTTCTGATACCATTGATAATGTGAAAGCCAAGATTCAGGACAAAGAGGGTATTCCACCAGACCAGCAGAGGCTTATCTTCGCTGGCAAGCAGCTAGAAGATGGAAGAACTCTTGCTGATTATAACATACAAAAGGAATCCACTTTGCACTTGGTTCTGAGGCTTCGTGGTGGTATGCAGATCTTTGTGAAGACCCTGACGGGGAAGACTATTACCCTGGAGGTGGAAAGCTCTGATACAATTGATAATGTGAAGGCCAAGATTCAGGATAAGGAGGGTATTCCCCCGGACCAGCAGCGACTTATTTTTGCTGGCAAACAATTGGAAGATGGTCGTACGTTGGCAGACTATAATATCCAGAAAGAGTCCACCCTCCATCTTGTTCTTCGCCTTCGTGGTGGTTTCTAAGCATGTTATGTGTTTCTGTTCCATGGTTCAGTTGGTCATAGGTCAATTTCTGTTTCTAGTTCGTGTTTAGTAGCCGCTGTTCAGTGGCTAGTGCTATGTTTGTTTAAAATTCTGTGTAGTACGAACATTAAGCTAAACCTTTGATTTCGAGTAATTTGATACCTATGTTTATTCTAAATTTCGGTTTCCTTGTGAGTTGTTGTGTGTACGTTGATTTTATTTTATTTGGGCTTTTTCGCGGCCATCTTCTATGAACGAAAAATTCAAAGTCTTACTTAAATTTCTTTGTTTGTTAAATATAAAATGTTATTTCATATTTTTGAAGCAAATAATTATTTCTGAGTTACTGTTTTATTATCTTTTTAATCTGATATTTTTATTAAATATTAAAGTAATATTTTAGGATTGTATTATCATTCGTCATGTGCAACTTGGACTCTGCAATCATGGACACGACATTCAGAATGCATTAGCTTTCGGTCATGACTTTATTTTGGTATGTAGTTGGTTCTAGTTGACAATGATGCGACACTGATCAGGATTCGAATCGATGGAAAGATTGTTGGACCTTAGACATTGAGTTGAAATTTTTAATTTTGATTGCGAGAAAGCGAAATGGGATGGACTTCCTTGAAGCAAGTGCAAGACCACGAGTACACAATGAATTTGCTATACTAATTTAGAATTTACTAATGCTAATCTAACCCATAACTCGTTATAACGACTATTTTTCATGGTTCCAGCGGCCTAGGTTTCAGGTCCATATGGTCTCAACTCCTGCACCAAATAGTTAGCAACTTGAGAATTAGCCTCAATCACGAGCTACATTATGCTCATGCTGGCAGGTAACTGCATCCCGTGGAGAAGGAGAAGAACCGATATCTCAGCTTAAGTCACATTGTAGGCGGAGAAAGTACATGTCAGCTTGTGTGTCTTCTTCAAGATCTTTACCAAACATTTTAAAGTTTGTAGTTTTTTTTTTTTAAATTTACTTTGCTGTCCACTACTAGAAACTGAAGATGTTTTCATGTCCAAGTAGACATTTCCGCTTTATAATAAGTTTTAGCTCTGCATTTGGAGATGAAAATTTGTGTTACCTGCAGCACTGTTTTTATTTGAGAGATGTAACTATAAAGTCTAAGAGTTATTTGACCTTATCTATGGAAATTTTGCTTATTTTCCATAATTCTTTGAGACTGCCTGACAATTGCAGGGTATAGGAAATTCTGTTGAAAATCACAAGATAAGCAAACACGTGCTGAGTAGGGTACCAGACAAATAGAAACACTCGCACGTATAATTATATTTCATATAATGCTTGTAAATCAGCAACTAACACTCGTAACTCTAACTTCTTTTCAATGAGATATATTGTCAAATTTCTCACATGATATTCGAGATTGCCATTCCTTTATCTATTACTTAAGTGCTACAGCATTTCTTTCCTTTCTAAACTTCTGTATAAAAATTGCTGATAACTAATAATGACCCTCATAAACTGATAAGACGCCGCCATTGACTTTAAGATAGCTTTACACAAGTTGATTCTGGATCACTTTTATCCTTAAGATCTTGACAACTAACTAGTTAGACAATCCACAATGATCGATGACCTAATATGCTATGATGTTATAAATTTATAAGAATAACAAAGTCGTGCTATTTTAAGTCTTACCTGAAATGGATTGGAGTTTCCATATTTGACGGAAGTGCAGCCAAAATGCAGTTGCAAAATTTTTAATTCATCAAGGATTATAGCTGTGGCTCATCATCAATTGCTAAAAATTTGCACTTCCTAACTGATGAATTCCCGCTCTGCATCATTGTTGGGTTTAATTGTTCCAGATCCTCCTTAGATACCCAACGATACCCACAACTCTTCACTTCTAGATGCAAACCTTGTGGGTGACGAATCAAGATATCCAATTCAAGATCACCCGCTTCTTTTCCGAAATGACCTAGATGATTAATAAATTCCCATGAGAGAAATCGTACCAACATATGATCTGATGCAATTGTGACCAGATCTTTCCTGAGATTTATCGATGGCATGAAATAGGTCACCTCGTGCCCTTCCTTTCGAATACCACACCCAATATGCCATCCCCAGTTTTCTTCATCCAAATTAGTTGGATCATCATGTGCCACAAATGTTGCGCAGCAAGCAATGCCAATCCAATTATTGTCATCCATTATGGGAGAAAATGGACCTAGGCTTATTGAACTACCCACATTCTGTTTGTTGAACCACGTAGGAATTTTAGTTCCCGGAATAACAACTTCAATATGGCGTAAGGGGAAAGAACATCGCTTGTTCGCCTGGTACCAGAAAAATAAGTTATGTATTAGTTAACAGTATACACATAGAGACAGCAAAAGCAAAAAATGGTAAATGAAGGAGGGGAAGTAGGCACCTGAATGGCTTGTGTCATCCAAGAAAAAGCCATTCTACAGCAATGTTCCATGTCGATCAAACTGGAGCAATTGAATACATATAATCCTGCCCAATCTATATCAACGAACGTTTGTCTTCTTACTGGCAAGATAGTACTTAAATGGAGCTCGGGCAAATACTTTAGGTGCTTACAGTGCTCCAAGTTCAACCATATAAGCTTGGAAAGTTCCTTGATGCTACAAGGTAGTGCAACAAAATTGTTGCCCCCTAAATTTAAGCATTCCAAAGAATGAAATTGTCCAATAGCATCAGGGATTTGAAGTATATTACAGAAACTTAGGTCAAGATATGTCAAACATGGGAAACGAGGCAAAGAAATCAACAACAAACCAACTTTATCTGCATGTCTCCCAGAATGGAAAAAATGGAGAGGCAACGTAAGAATTTTGTAGATTGAGGATCTCAATTGGCATTGGATACTACTTTGACTTGTATCAAGCTTTATCAAATGTTCTCCATGCCTTAGTCTCTCTAACAACTGATTTTTAAATAATTTTGAACATCCAGAGAGATTTAGATGTTTAAGAGAACTAAGACCAAATATGCTGTTGGGAATACTAACAAGATTTTTGCAGTTTTCCATCCTCAAGAAGGCAAGCTTATTTAGAAGACCAATGGATGGATCAACATGAACAAGTTTAATACATCCTTCAAGATCTAGCTTCTCAAGATTTGGGGCCTCACTAAAATCTGGCATCTTAACGAGATTTTTGGAGTGAGTGAGTTCCATAAGTTTCAAATTGTGTAGAGGCTGCAAAAAAAGGGCAATAAAAGGAGACAAGGTTAACATAACCACATTTAAGCTCATGTGTTTAATTGACTTCAAAGAAAAGGGAAAGAATGTGAGATAATTTGTGCTTTTTTCTTTCATTTGAATAAAATCAATGTAGAAAAGGGCAGTGATTTATAATACCTTTGTTCCTTCCCATAGTTGTTTGATGTTGCTATAATGTAGAATTAGTTCAACAAGATTATTTAGCTGAAAACTTGATGGTAAACAGGTGAAAGGATATTTTTCCCAAGAAAGATATCCTAGTTTATTAGAAGGAAAATTGAGGCTTCCTGAGAAATTCATTTGCCTGAGTTCAAGCAACTTAAGGCGGCTCATTTGTGAGAAAGCTTCAGCCCTTAATGTTGTCCTTTCTAATAATTCTTTTCTACTTTTTGGAAATTCTTTCAAAATTATGACTTCAAGTTTTTCTGTTGCCTGAAATATTAAAACATTAAAAGTTATTTATATTCTTAAAAAATGGAAACCAAGAACTATATTTTCAATAACTATTTTACCTTTTTCTCTAGCAAAACATTGCAGAGATCCTCATAGTTCCATAACCTGCTCCACTTTCCTGGGTCCTTAGGAGATTTTTCTTTAACAATGCTCCTACCTAGTTCTTTCAACAAATCATGCATTGAACTACTCCCTCTATACAAGTTATAAGTGACTTATCAATGAGAACTCTCATACCAATATCAGGATAAAATCCACGAATATCTAACATTTTCTTTACAGTTGTCTCCAAACTATAGCAAAAGAAACAAGCAATATCAAGAAATATTTCCTTTTCCATATCCTCGAGTCCATCAAAACTAACGCGAAGAACATCAATAATATCTTTCCTTGGATTTTCTCTCAGTCTAGCCAATGCACTTCTCCACTCAGAGACATCTCGACCAAACAAAAATGAACCCAATACTTTAATTGCTAATGGAAGTCCATTTGCATATGATACTACAAAATTTGTCAAATTTTCATAGCCTCTTGTAATATGATTACTCTTGAAAGCTTTTGTGCAAAACAATTGAAAAGCATGATCATTATTCAAGAGTTGAACTTTGTAAACTTTGTCCACTCCATACTCTCTCAATATGTGCTCATCTCTAGAAATTATGATGATTCGACTCCCTCCACCTAACCATTTGCGTATCATAACCAGTTTCTCCAGCTGCTTCCCTTGATCAACATTATCCAAAACTATAAGAGCCTTTCTATGGCGTAGCCTAGTTTGCATCAAATTAGTTGCCATTGAAAAATTGCATATCTGAAAATTTTCTTCCTTTAAAGCTTGACAAAGAAGTTGCTTTTGTGGACCAACTAAACCATGAACCCCATAAGTTTTACTTACATCATCCATAAAGCAAGAGATGTCATATTGATGAGAGATTTTTTCATATAAGATAGTGGCCAGAGTTGTTTTTCTTATACCACCCATTCCACAAATCCCCACAACTCGAACATCATCATTTGAATCCAAAATTAGAAGCTTTTCCAATTCTTCCATAGGAGAGTGCATCCCAACTATATCATCCGCTAGACTTGATGTTTTGTGACTCAACATGCTTGTTACCTCTTTGACAATTTTTTCAATCTCAACAGACTGTGGCCTGAAAAGACCAAAGAAAGACAAAACACCAAATCCTCAAATAAGACAACACTAAATAACAACTACATATATATAAGACAAGACAATAGATTTTGTGAACTTCTTAAAACTATTTAACGCTTAGTTCAAGAGCTAAAAATCATATCTGAAAAAGCATAAAACCTGTATACAATACAATATAGCACTTTCGTGATTAATTAAACTTGTTCAATGAAATCTTTGAAGTTGTATTAATCAAATTTAGTTTTTTGATCAACTTATTGCAAAGGCATAAACATCAAACTTAGAAAAAGTTTACTCACTTATGCCTTACATCCCAACCAGAGAGACCGGCTACTTGTGTTAGAGCTAACCTCCATCTTCGCACTTGCACCATCATATCTGCATCTTCTTTGAATCTTTCTTCATGTTCGACAAAGGCTTTTTCATAATTCCCACTCTGCTTTCTCACCTCAGATGGATTCACATCATAGAAAATAGGAAGAACACACTGTCCTGGTACTTGAATGCAATCTGCTATCTTTAACAGTTCTTGCAAGCACCATGTCGAGGAAGCATAGTTCATTGAGAAGACAGCAATCAAAACTTGGGATCCTTCAATTGCTCGTAGGAGCTCTGATGATATAAGTTTCCCTTTCTTGAGCTTTGTGTCATCCCTGAAGGCAAGTATGCCTTTTCCGTGGAGAGCAGCAAAAAGATGATCGGTGAAATTGTTGCGTGTGTCACCTCTGAAGCTCACAAATACATCGTATTTCCATGTCGTCTGAGGTGAAGAGCTGCTTTGGATTCCCGTGCAGTCCATTGCAAAAAACGGAAAATAAACTTGGTGAAGATGATGTATAATGAGTACTGTGCGCTATGAAGCTTCAATGCTATAAGGACTAGTCTTTTTGGGAATGAAGAAACCAGAGGGTAGGGAAGAAATATAAGTCAATGGAGTGTGTTTTGGTTTGCTGGTGGGGTCATAATTTTCCTGTGCTGGAAAGTTTAGTTGAAAATTCTTGCATTGAGAACTTTGTTGCGAAGTGCGGACAAAAGAAATCACTTTCCAACGGGACAGACTTTGTAGAAACGCGTAAAATGGCGAGTGGCAACAATTCAACTCGACCAGAACAAGTTTTGGCAAATGGCCCTACTTAATTTTATTCAATTTGTTGCTCAATCCTTCCATCATTGTCACTCTTTAGTCCACCATCCACACGCTTTTCCTCACCTACCGGCCATTGGAATGATAAAGCACTGGTATTTTCTTGATGAAATTTCAGTTGCCTTCTTAGACTATTATGTTTCACTAACGAAGTCATGTATTTCTAGGAAAATTACCTACAAAAGCTATGCACCCGACCTGGGATTTTAAATTATATATTGCAAGTTAAATTATAAATTATAAATTATGAATAGCTACTTAAAATTTTTAATTAGCAATTTTCCATCACTCTATGCGTTGTCACTTTTTTAATACAAACTAACTTTTTGAGTTTCATTGTTAATAGGTCTATAATGTTAGAATATTTTTCTCAAGGTGACTACACTAAAAAAAAAATTATCACAATTTTTCAAAATATTATCTAATCAATCAACCGATTTATTTGGAAGAAATGAATAAATGGACTAATTTTAATATCCTATAATGTAAAAAAATTTATATTACCATACAACTTCATGCTTCTATTTACAAAATTTTTAAGATAATTGATAATTGAGTCAAATATTTTTACTAATATATTAATATATGATTAAATATCTATTGTAATATCTCCTCTATAATAAAATATTTTTTATAGAAAAAATTAATTTATTTGATTCGTTTAAGTTAAATTGACAACAATTGATTGTTCAAATAATTAAACTATATACATAAACTTTTCAAAATAAGACTATAAATTAACAATAATAACTTTAAAATGTGTTATTCTATTTAAAATAATAAATAAAACTGACTATTAATTAAATATTTTATTAGACAAGGTAGACAAGGTCAACTAATAATAACAATTCTAATATAATAATATCATATAAAAAAAAGAAAAGAAAAAGAAGTAAAACTCCCGATGGTCTTGCCTGAAAATTCTAGGAAAAAAAACTTAGGAATAAAAAGAAAATTGTAAGAAGCAGCGTTTTTCAACGACAGGAATATTGGGCAAAGCCATTAGGTAAGAAAACTTACATAAAAATAAATGTAAGTAATAATATAAGAATAAAATAATAACCAAAAACGTCATTGACATTTTTACCTGCTACAAAAATTTTATAAAAGGGGGAGAATAGGGTCACGGTGCAAGGAAGAAAACACATAAAGAGTGAGAAATAGTATTATGCGAAAAAAAAAAAATGAGGGCCGGGAGAAGAGAAAAAAGGGGAGAAGGAGGAAAGAATAGAATCTGCTAAACAGATTATTGGTGACGTACTAATTTCCTCCTTACCAAGTATGAAAGTTGATAATAAAATTATTTACGAAGTAAAACTATAGCTATATTTATTCATTGCAAGTTATGTATTTTATATTATCACTTATTATTATTTATTATTTTAGTTTATTTTATGTTCTAAATTATTTTGTTTATTAAAGTTGCTCTGCATTATTCTTATTGTAATTTATTTATCATCTCAAATTATTTCATTTACTATTTCTTTTATATTATTGCTCCTTATTATTTATCATTACAATATATTCTATTTATTGTTCCAAATTATTTGCACTAATGTTAATTTATATTATTGCTTATTATCATTCTTATGTATTTTATGCATCTTTTCAAGTTAACTTATTTAATATTTGTTTATACTATTGCTTATTATTATTATTACCACTACTACTACTGTTATTAAAACATTGTTTATGTAATGATATATTATTTCAGTTGGCAATCTTTAGGGTAATTTTTTTATAGGACCAATATTAAGAATAAAATATTATATCTACCACTTAAAATAAATAAAATTTATATCTGAACTTGAACTACTAAATTACTTATGCCCTTACTTCGACTTTTATATCATGACTTATGGACATTGCTATGATTTTATAGTGATCTTTTCAAAGACATGAACTATATGTACTAAATACGTCATGATGACAAGGACAAACTCTAGACCATGATGAGAAAGTTTAAAAGAAATTAAATAAAAATGACATTAAATTCGGTCCCATTAGAAATTAACATTCAAATTTGACAATTCTATATCTTAGGAAATTTTATTAAGATATTACGTTACTTATTTTACTTAAACTTATATTATCTTTGTTCTTATACAATTCATTTATTTTAAGTTTATGAATTAATTTATACCTTCTACATTTTATTTATTTTATTTTATTGCACAATTTTATCTTTTATTATTTAATTATTATGTGATGAATCTATTTAGATTATTCAAGTTATTATATATTTTATTGCTTAATTTTATCTTTTATTATTTAATTTATTATGTAATGAATTTATATTATTCAAGTCTTTTATTTAAGTTATATTTATTTCCTAAGTTTATGTTTATTATAAATTATGCGTAATGGCAAGTAAGTAATTTGAAAAGAAGACATTTAAGATTTGCCATTAACTGCCAAGAAGGAAGAGAGATAAGATGTAAGATACTTTTATGTTATCTGTCTTAGTTAGTGTGGCATAAAAGTCTCCTTTTGTTGTCACAATGTTAATAGTAATATCAGAGAATGAGAATTCCTTAAAAGAAAACCCTCGAATATGTGTGAAACAAGCAAACAACAGAAAGTGGAAACTAAAGTAAAGAGATTATATCCTTAATAAGGCTTCCTGTATTTTGAAATTACACAACATCTTTTTTAGCGTGTACTACTCTTGATATGATGAAGTATTATTTGACTATAACTAATGTGATGTGATTATAATACAGTAGTTGTGTGGATTTTCGTGCGAAGATATAGTTGGAACAACTGTAGCTCAAATACTTTAAAACTTTTCATTATCTACTGAGAATTTTTAATTCTCACTCTATTTCTAATGCTTTCGAATTAGTCAAATAACACCCTAAAGTAAGACAGATTTCTCCGGCTGCTATGAACGTAATGGAGTTGTACTTAAATAAATTATAATATCTCAATCTAGCCTAAAAATATTTAGCTTATGCGGATAGAATTCTACCTATTGTATCTATGCATATTAATGTCCAACTTTAAACTTTCTATATAAAATTGTGTTATTAGCTTTACTATGAACAAGTGTTACATCTATATATAATTTTTTTATATTAATAGTGTATCAAAATTAAATTTATTAATAAAAGTGGACTTGATTGTACAAAATAGAAATAAAAGTGAGACACACACATACGTGCGCGCACACACACACACACACACATATATATACATATAATAAACATAGTAGAAGCCATAGATATCTTCCTAGTGAAGGCAATCCTGCTCAAGATGAGTACAACCATTTGGGCTACAAAGCTCTCCTTTCTAAATAAATATTTTTATATAAATATATATACTTTTATATTTTTTTTAGTTAAGTATATGTATATAATTCAAAAAATAAAAATTGAGGGGCCAAGGCCAATGCCTACTCCACTCTTTATTTGTCCTTATATTCAAACATAGAATAATTTCTTACTTCAACTATTTACTTTTGTTCTATTTTTCATAAAGTATTTTTTTAAAAAATTAATTCAAATGGACTCAATATTCTAAATTTGTAACCTTGTATTTGAAACTTATTACTATTAAGGTGTGTTTGGCATGGAGGTAAAATTAGGGGTAAATGTAATACCCTCTTAGGTATAGTACTATGCTTAAGTCATAGTATCACACCTAGGAGTTGTTCTTATTATCTGAGCGAACCTTATTTGACAGCAATCTTGGCCGTCTTCGAAATCTCTTGAACTATCTGGAGATAATACGGAAATAAATATTGGAGTGAGAATTTGAAATTCTCAGTAGGATTCATTAAACTACCGTATACCGTGTCATCGTTATTATCTCCAGCTGCTTCAGTTTGTTATAAAAAAAAGGTGAGGATACTATATAACTTTTCAATTTTATAGTTTGAAAATATATTATCTGAAGTAGAGTTTATTTTAGCCATACACTTGATATATAGAATAAGAATCAAAGCATAATCATAGCAGATTGTGAGTGATTTCATAATAATAACAATAAGAGCATACTTGTGCATATGCAATGGCTCATCATGAATTTATATGAATGCACTTATACTTTCTTTTCTGTCTTTACTTGACATGCTTAAGCGTTACTTATCGTCGTCCCTAGAGTGTCTACATCCTTATATCTTTGTCTTTAATCTTTACTTCTCTTGGGTAGTTTGACCTAGGAGTGAACTCAACTTGTGACTATCATTACACAGAACTAACCTACAAGGGGATCCACATGCCTCTAGGCTTGGAGAGATCTCATTTTGGCCACGTGCTCCAAAATAGAGGGATATCATAGTTTTAACTACCTTTACAAGGAGGGATCCAAATAACTACCTCCAAGTGAAGGGATCTCAATCTTACATAATATATATTTTCTTCATTTGCATGCAAATATGCAAACTTTCATAAAGAGAGTCATGATCATATCATCATACAATATTCACTTATCTTCAAGCTTTCGTGCATAGAGAATTTCATATTCATATCATAAATTTTGTTAACATAAACTATCATAATCTCATAAATTTTTGCCAAAAGTTCGGCAGCATAACGGATCAAATATGTTTTTCCATGAATAGTGCCAGACAGCCAGGCAATTATTCATACAGAAAATCAATTGCAAAGTATCAATCTCATAACAACAAACAAGATTCATCACACTCATCTTGAATTAGGTTCTGCCTTCCTCTTTCTATTTTGCCCAAATTTGTAAATTCAGCCATAAATTCTATTTAATTCATTTAGATCTAAATTTTGTATATGTTAAAGTGTTACTTGTTTACTTTCTAACTTCTTTGGTTCCATTAGGTTTTAATATATATATAACTCAAGTTATTAACATTTTACCTAGGTATGTCCTGTTACTAGACAAATTTACCTATCAAAAACTAAAAATTCACTAAAAACAGAAACTCGGTTGAAAATATACGAAACCTATATCTTTGTAAAGCTAACTGACCCAACTTTTATTTTCAAGAAGTTTCATCTCATTTGAGTCGGTGGAACTTGATTTATGAGCTCACAAATTTGAGTAACCTGTACTGCCTTGTTCTACTCCAGCTGGGACTTAGGTCAAATTTCATGAATTACTGGAGGCAACAGGGATTGAATTTAGTTCTAAAATTTTTATGGAATATTACTCTATGTCTTAAATTTCTCAAAAATTTGGTTTCATTCAATTTGAAGGAGTATAGGGTGAGTTATGCTCTTCAAAATCCAATTTGCTCAGAATCAAGATCAGAATCCTAGGGTAAAAACAAAATTCATACCTCACTCAATACTAATCCAGTGGTCTTATAGTTTAGATGGTTGGAAAGCCCTAGATATCTAGTTTCATATAAAAATAGGTTCATCAAATTTTGATGACTAGATACGGAGCTGTATGCTCGATACCGTAGGATTTTGACCTAAACAGCATTCTAATTCTCCACTCCTTCTAGTTTTCTCATTCTAACTTCAATTCTAACTCAAAATTTCATGTTAATCACACCATAAGCCATCAGCTACATCCAATATATCATCAAAGAATTGAAGAAAAGTAAAATTCCATACAGCCACCATTCATAGAAATCAAGAACAAAATTAAATCCTACCTTCAACTAGATGTAAACATTAGCTAGTCTTGAGTTTCTAGTGAAGGATATAGGTGCAAAAGGCTTGATAGAGGTTGAAAGTGGAAGAAGAAGATGATGAGAAGAAGGCGGAAACCTACCAGCAAGGGGCAAATTCTACTTGGGCAAAGGAAGAAATAAAGCAAGCAGAATTTGTGGGATAGTTGGAAGGGAAGCTTCTCATTGGTGAAGAGGTTTTGTGGCTAAGTTTTAGCCAACCTGTAATGCCCGGGTCAAGAGTCACACGAATTGTGATACTTTGTTCTGTCGGACCCTGTGAAAGTTCTAAGTTTGGATCCTATGTCCCCTTGGAGAGCTATAGGATTGGGACATTTTCATGGGATCAAAAGTCCCGGTAATTGTTCCTTAGATATCAAAGAATTGAAGAGCGATTTTTAACGAATTTTTGGAAGTTATTAACTCTTTCATTTTCAAGCTTGAAGTTTAAGAAAATATAAGTTTTCGGAAGTTTGTACTAAAATCCAAAAGTTGGATTTTGATTCTTAAGGAGTTTAATTTTTCTAATATTTTTATTGGATTCAAATGGGGGATATTCTCTTATTTACATTTATGTTTTAAAGTTAATGGAGAATAAAATAAATGAGGACATTAACTTTAAATTAAGAAATGTAAATAAGTATATGATGATGTTTGAGAAGTGTTTGGAAGAGAAGAAAAAAAAAAAAAAGAAGAGCAGGGATTGGCGCCTAGGCGCCCAAGGCCAGCGCCTGTGCTGCAGATATGATTCAACTTCAGGTGGGCGAGCGCCCAGGCGGCCAGGTCGCGGCCTTGAGCATTGGCGTAATTAAAAGAAGAAGCTCGAAGCTTCTCTCTCATTCTTCACCCACCTCTCTCTCTCTTCCTTCCTCTCTCATCCTTCTTCTTCCCTCATGGTTTCCATCAATTCTTCACCCATTTTTACTCAATCTATCATCAAATCCATTCCTTTCTCATCATTATCCAAGCTTTGGAGGTTGATTCTTTCTATGGAGCTCTCTCTCTCATCTTCTAGTGAGAGAAAGTGGTGGTGGGAGAAGACCCACCACTCTCCTCACGCTCCACCACCTTCCTCCGCTCTCTAAGGTAATTCTTGAGCTCAACCCTCCTTATTAGACCATAGATTAGCTAGTTTTCCCATGAATTCCATGTTTAAGGCTATGAAGGGGGGGTTAGGGTTCTAGAAATTTGGGGGTTTTGCCCTTTGGGACTAATCCTAGTA
The DNA here is from genome assembly GCA_031439585.1 of Pterocarpus macrocarpus. Classification (NCBI taxonomy): domain Eukaryota; kingdom Viridiplantae; phylum Streptophyta; class Magnoliopsida; order Fabales; family Fabaceae; genus Pterocarpus; species Pterocarpus macrocarpus. The sequence continues at coordinate 54,497,105 of CM062522.1, forward strand.
TATTGTTGTAATAGTTAAGTTGTGGGAGTCTAACATATGTATTTGTCATGCTAGATACTCTCCGGGATCTCTTGGTGGCTCTAAGACTTTGTAGAGTTTGGGCTCCCTTCTTTCCAAACTTGATAAGTGAGTGGATAACATATTTATAGCTAGTTTGTTTTAAGTATATGTATGATTTATAATTTGTTTTAAGTATATCCATAGTTTCATAAATGTTATGTTTGTGGTTTAAGTTATTAAAGATCAAAGAAATTAAAATAGCATTTTAACGATGACCTTAGTGAATTCTTGAAAGATAAAAGATATTACTCTTGTCTATATATATATATATGATTATGTATGTGTGTGGGACAAGCACCTTAAAGGTGAATTTCAATACTTGAACAGTTTGATAGAGAAAGATATGGTTTCAAGTCATTAAATGTTAGCTATATAAAGGCTTGAAGTTGATATGATATTTAGAAATTATAGATTTCTATGAAGTAAGCTTAATATTGAGAACTATGAAATGTTAATGTTTTAAAAGCTTAAGCAATGTATTTAGAATCCAGACTTGATGTTTGGAGTAAAGTTATTAAGGAATTTTAATGATAACAAATTAGAAATGAGCAAAGGTTTTCAAGGGGGAGGGAACTATAGCAGAACTGTTTGCTAATGGCAGCAGCATTAGCCTTGGTGCACCTCGAGTAACCCAGCTAGCAGGGTGATTGCTAGCCCGGCATGTTTGGCCGACATGTCCGGAATATATAGACACGCATAGGCGTGAAGTTATCATTTACTGCTGGAGTTAGGCCACAGGGCCACCCAGTTAGGCAGCTATTTCTGAAATAGAATCCTCCCTTAAGCTTTATTATGGTTTATTTCAGCTAGATTTAAAAGTATTATGCCTATATATATGCTTATAATGAAGTTATTATCCAGTCGAATTAAAAAGGCGATTTAATGAATTATATAGGTTTATTGAAAATCTTACGGTATTTGATATACATAGACAAAGTATTTCAATAGCAAATATGGTACGAGATTTTTAAGAAACTTTTAAAGTTATTGTTTTGCAAATGTTGCGCTCTGGCTTGTCCCACCCTTGTTATAGATATATTATCTTTCACTGAGTCGTATGACTCACTCTTTCTTCCTTTCCATGTTTTTATACAGGTGCAAGATTGTGTTCAAGCTTCCACAGCTAATTAGAAGTTTCAGCATCTAAGTTTAATTGCAAAGTATCTAGAAGTGCTCCACTAACCTACAGGCAGGGTCCTCCCTGTGTTGGTCTTATGTTGTTATATGTATTAGTATAAATCTCAATGATTATGTATATAAGCTTCTTGAATAGTTGTGTAACATATTTTTATAAGTGATTATGATTTAAATTCTCATTTTGTGTGCTGTGGGGTGCATTCGGAGAATGCCTGGATCCCCAATGAGTTTGCATGTTTATGTGTTTTATGCAGGGCGAGGATCCTTATTTGGAAATAGTCCTAAATACAAAGGAGACTCTGCCCGATTTTCTATTAGAATAAAGTCTAAAGTAGGCTTGCTAGGGACGTGTCCTTATGCGCCGGTCACGACTTAGGTTAGGTCGTGACACAACCCTCCTCCCTCCTTATGGCTGTCTTGCACCACTTTTAAAGGATTAAGTGGCTGAGTTTTCAGCCATTAGATTTAGGGTTTTTGAGTATGCAATTTTATTGATTCGGTTTTGGCAGTTTAAAATATCGAATTTCTACCGATTTCCTTTAAATAGCAAAACGGTTTGGAAAATTTTTGTGAGGATTTCTATGTGTCTATTTTAATTCCCTCAGGCCCAATCTCTCTAACTAACATCTAATTAATTTCTAATTAGCTTTTAATTGGCCTCTAATTAAATATTTAATTGATTTCTAATTAGTTTCACTTATTCGTTAAAACTGAACAAATTGATTAAAAACGATAAAATTTTTTCGGATGTTACAGTAAAATTTTGTGGAATAGCTTCATATGTACACAACCATTTTTAGATATTTCATGAAATTTTATCCCTACGTCAAACACATCCTTAGTGACTAGAATTAAACCACAATGTCGGTGGGCTAGAAGCTTAAGGTAACGCCATAGTTTTACACAACTTTTTTTTTATTAACTAATATAATCTTTATCAATATTATTTATTTATTTTCTTTTTATCATGACCCACCTTAAGCGTTGTGATTGGTGTGGGCCTAATATTATAATAGCGTGTTTGGGAACTATCCATAACGGATTTTTTCCCCAAAAAAGGTTGTTGAAAAATTAATCTTGTTTGGGAAAAAATTAAAAATAGATTATAATTAAAAATTGATAATTTTAAGTTGAAAAACTATTTATAAATATAAACAATTTTTTAGAGCTTATGATTATAAGTAAAAGCTAATTATTTCAGAATTGTTATCCTTTTACTTATCCTTTTACCAAATTAATCCTATGTATCAAATATTATAAAATATAAGTAATCATTTCATATCTTTTTTAGTAATTTTACCGCACAAAACAATTTTTTTTTATACAATCCAAACAAGATTAATTATCTTAAAATCACTTTTCAGTTGAAGTATCTAAACATAAATTTATTTTCATATAATCGATTATATAAAAAAACGATTATATAAATAGGTGATTATTGAAATAATTTTAACCTCACAATTTTTTCTAATATTCTAAAGCTCCTCTAGCTTTGCAAGCTTTGTTCTTATGTGAAAAACTGTCAGCTAATCTGCATAAAGAAATATATATTATGAAAATAGAAGACTCAACCATGAATATAAATGCATTTAAATGGATAGCAGATTTAGGCAGATCAAAGCGACTCGGACATTAGTTACTTGCTGCTATTTGATGATTTCTAGTCTTGATATTCTTTTGTACTTGTTCTCTGTTCTACCCTGAGAGATTTTATGTCTCTCTAGATTTAGATAAGAGAGGGATTTTAACTGCAAGTTTTTTTTACCCTCTCAAATGAGTTTAATGTGTGACCTGGATCATTGCAGTTCGTCTATCATGAAGGGATCAATAACAATTCCTGGTACTGAAAGCCATGACAACTATATTCTAGATTCTGATGTTATGCTCTAAATTGGAAGGATAGGCACTAACTAAAGAATATCTGCTTGTAATAGAATAGTTTTACGTGCTTAAAACCATCCTGCCATGTAGTTGTCAATAAACTGCAAATACATCTATTTGAAATGTATTATGTAGATCATAGTGTCCTTACGTTGGCAGCATAGATACTTCAAGTTGCCAATTTTTTAGTCGACTTATTTGCTTTGCGGAGCATACTTAATTTCTTTTCAAATTTTTCTTGTTGGCCCAAATCATAGCCAGCCTGATTTCCATGAATGATGGTGTGACAAGAATGATATGATCAGCACTTATCTGTGGCATTCTTCCCCACATTCTTTCTCTAATCCCAACTCCGAACCTAAGCTAAGATACTATACGAGCCTCTCGATTAGCAAAATGGTGGAACTAGTTACAGAAATACTTATCTGACTTTAATTTTGGAAATGAACAGTAGATCATATGCAAGAAAGAGAAACAAAATCAAAAAATGAACAGCCTTTTGGATGGCTGGATATTTTACAATAAGAGTATACTTTATACAATAACTATATGTTTATACAAATTTACAGTATCATATCAAAATTCTAACAAATTCTTATGCATGTTAATAGCGTTATCTATTTATTTAGTCTTTGATAGAACCATTGTCTCTTTATTATTTCTTATTTGTTCAGATCTATTCTTGTTCAAATAATCTTATTTATTGTACATCATCTTCTTGGGAATTAGAAGCCAGAACTATAATAGACCCAAAACAAAAGTCGGTAAATGAGTAAAAGGAGGATAGTCATCTCAGTGCCATGGCTGATCATCAATAGAATAACTACTTGTCCCATGCACTGGTTAACAAATTAGTTAACAACCAACATGTTTGTTTGTGTTCATTTTTTGACTCTTTGTATATCGGAATACGGTACAAGAAATTTATGTAGATATTGAAATCTGAAATTTTCACTCTAGTTTTAGACATCACGGCCTTTATGCTTAATAAATTTAATCAAAGTTTCTGCGGGTGAAATGGTTCATGATTTGATTAATGCCGCTTAAAAGTGAAATCTCCACAAGTGCCTAGTGTAGATGGGGTAGTTATACTTCATGGAGGGTTGATTGCCAGATAAATGACCACTGGCACTAGGGTTTACTGCTTGTTATGCTTCTTTCTTCCTATTAAATTTGTGATGAGGGAGTGATCATGTGTCCCTTGCTTATGGAAGGACTTAGGAGAGACAGAATGAAAAAAGAACGTTCATTTGATACTAGACAATTGAAATAAAGGTCTACAATTTTCTAATCAAAACTGGTTTGAACTTCTGACTGTCTTCTGCAACTCAAAAGAAGAAATTCTTCAGCTTTTCCTATGCCCTTTCCCAAATAGAGGAGACAACCATTCTAGTCGCCTACATTCCCTTTTCCCGGTGATATCATTTATTATTAGTATTATTATCCTAAACTTTCAACTTCTAACTCTACTTTTGATTATAAGGGAGGAGATGGATTTTTCAGATATAGAAGTCACTAGTTGATCCTCATCAGACTGCCCTGAATTCATTGAATAAATAAAATGATATAGCAATATAGCATAGAAGCCGTGCAAATTGAAATTGTATATACTGATATGTACAGAGATCTTGTTTGTCACAACTACATACAAGGTTAAACTGCCAAGGGTGACACGTAGAGACATGTTATTTAGAGTTGATCACAAGAATGATCAAATAAGAGAGAAGCACGTTGATCAACAGTTGCATTTATCACAGTTGACACATGCGGAACGCTTGCTTAAAATCTCCTTATAGCTAATTCAGCCATTTTGCTCCCTTATCTCAATTGTATGCCTCTTACTAGGAAGTACTTATTTTCTTTTTGAAAATCGAAGGGTGTGTTTGGATTAACTAAATATTGGAATTGATTTGATTTAAATTGAATTGATTTAAATTGATTTGATTTATAAATTAAATTTTATATTTGGAATGATTGTGTAAAAATAGGATTTGAATTGATTTAGAAATCAATTCTTGTGTTTATAATATATTTGATTGTGTTTGAAACGATTAAGAATGGAATTGATTTGATTTGACTTGTACTTAAATTTTAAAATCAAATCAATTCCCATCAAATCCTTTCAATTTTGACATAATTTCAAATAAAAAGTAATTAAATTCCATGTTAATTAGAAATTACTTCATTTCTTATTTTTAAAACACCCAAACACAAGATTTGATTTCTAAATCAAATCATTTCCATTTTTTTAACATTCCACACACACTCAAAATGATAAAACTTCAATTTGTGGCAACAACCTAGGTTTGCTATGCTGTTTGCTCCCTCTCCTAGCTCCAGTCCAAACTTCACAATGAAGTAACTAGGAAAAGGTGAAGTTACCCGAAAGATTTACATTTTCTAGTGTGTAATAGCAGCAAAGAGTAAAATATAGGAAAAAAGAATTGTTGAGAAGGATAAATTGGCTATTATTTTAATATTTCAGAAGTTGTTACGGATGTAAAAAATAATACATACATATAACCAAACTAATTTTTTAAAGTGGAATGGCTATGCATGTTATATATAGAGTATGATTTGTCGTCTCAATAAGTTTTTGTATTTTTGTTCATCATTCAACCCAGAGATATTTGATGTCTCTTGTTGTTATAGATAAAAAAGAGAGGAATTGTTATTTTCCTTGTCACTATGATTTCTGTTCACATATAACGAGAGCCCAAATCACGAGTCCTATCATGAAAAAAAGGTAAAAGTTGATAATTCTAAGTAGTAAAATTCATGATTGCATTATACATTAATATTTAGATTCTAATTAATGTTATGATCCAATTATAATGAAAAATTTTACATGTGCATCTTTCTAAAACGAATAATGGGACTACTTTTGACAAAGAAAAGAGATTCCGATCTAATTTTGAAAGTATAAGAATTTATTCAAGAGTGTTTGTCAGGAATAGAATAGTTGTATGTTCTTCATCCTGCATCTATTTCGAATATGTTATGTACTGCATAAGACAAAAAGCCATATTTTTATTATCCCTAATGTGCAGGTAGTAGCTTTGCTTCTTAATGCATGTATGCTTCAAGTTGCTTCTTTACTTTGTACTTGGACTCTACAATCATATTTCAACATTTCTCTATTTGTTTCTTTATTTAAGGAATTCTTGGCTGGTACAATCTCATCACCTGATTTCGCTGTGTTCCAAAGACGATAAGTGGGCGAGAGGGAATAATGATCATCAACTTACCTAACAGCATTCTTCATTGCGTTCTTTCTTTACTCCTTACCAAAGATGCCGCAAGAACTTCCACATTAGCAATGGAAGTACTTATGGAACTGCAGCTACTTATCTGACTTTAATTTTAAGAAATGATCTGTCAATCACCAACAAGAAAGAAAATCAAATTCAGAAATCAGGAAATTGCTTTTTATACCTTGCGGCGCTAATTGTATTTAAAGGCTCCATTTTGCATTAATTCCATATAAGGAGACAGAAAATCAAATTAATCTCTTCTGGACTTTGTCAATAAGAACCATGGTTTCAACATCTTTCACTTCGAAACAATTAAAGCATTGTAAAAGAAGAGGAGGGGAAGGGGGGATTAAAAAAACTAATATTACATTTATAAAAGTTATAAATTAAAATTTTATTTCAAACACTAGTTACCTTCTTTTTCCATCATGTTGACAATGTTTCCACAAATAAATGCTTAATCATACTATACGTGCAACAAGTACCTAAAATACTATGTTAAGTATACATGATGTTTTTTTGTGACTACCAATTTGTGCCATATAAAATGTCTACCCTTGACACAAGCACATAATATTCATTTGTAAAATATGGAGACTACAATATATGCTCATTCATACTACAAATAATTTAAGTAGCAAAAACACCATGCAATTATACATGATGCTCAGAAATGATTAGTTGAGGACATTACCATAGGTCTCAACTACATATTAGTTTAGTGGGACTGTGTTGCATCGCATTTAATTTGCACTCAAATAATCAATGTCAAATCCAAATGTATACCATTGAGTTGACTTAAATGAATGCTAGCTAAATTACCTGTCATAGGCCTAACTCGGATTAAACCAGAGTAAGTATTGGAGCTCATAAAAGAAATGATTAAACATAAGTGGACTCCAAATCGTTGGTAAGAAAGAGGCTTTCTAAATTTAGTATGATTTGCTCTGACCTCCCTTCCAACCTCGTTCGCGTCATCCATGACGGTCTTCTTCACAGCTTTGCAGATACTCCCCTTGTGAGGACATCCCTCTCAAATCCAAGTTCTAGAAATAAAAAATAAATATTTTAATGATAACATCGATTAACATATATGCTGAAAACTCATATTAATAAACAAATATTGGTAAAAGATTTATTACAAGTTTTGCAAATGAATTTGACACTATATATTCTGATTCCTACAGTTATATATCAATCGATGCATTCATATCAATTCCCAAATAAAAATTCCCAGTAGCATCTGCATCAATTAGGAAGAATGAATACTAATTTTTGTGCCTCGCCATTTTTTGTGCTGTCTCAAAAATGGATTGAATTTCCAAATTTGAAGGGAGCGCAACCAAAATGAAGTAGGATATAACCAGCTCATATCAATGGTAAGTCTAATAATCAATTATAAGAAACTTGTGCTTCCTAACTGAAGAATTTCCAGCTTTTGAAAAGTGATCATGAATTTCCATGCCCTTGTTGTTTGTGCTACGCATCATTGTTGGGTTTAATTGCTCCAAATCATGCTTAGATGGCCAATGAAACCCACAACTCTTCACTTCATACAGCAAAGCTAGGGGATTCCCAATCATAGTTTTCATTTTTAAATTGATTCAAATTGCGGACCGCATCACGTGATGCGGCCGCAATATTACGGTTGCGGTCCCTGCAGCAACCGCATCACACCGCAATTGCGGTGTTTCGCCCATTCACGTAAATTGACCGCAACGTAACCGCATTGGAGCCGCAACGGACTGCATCGGAGCCGCAACAAGCCGTATCAGACCACAACAAGTCGCAACGAGTTTAATTTCAAGTGGCAAACTAAAAATAATTCACACCGCAACAGCCGCAATGCGCATCGCGACAGCCGCAATGCCCACAATCGTAACAACCGCAACCGCGACCGCATCTGCAGCCACAACCGCAATTTAAAACACTGTTTTAAACCTTCATTGGTTTGGTTTGTTATGCCACTTCTCATATTAGTGAAACTTTTCTTGGAGAGATACACTAGCCACAGCTTGTGGCGACCTGCTTCAACTGTAACTCGACCTTTCTCCAAATGTACAAGAACAACATAAAAGGCGCACCCCTTTCCATTTTCAAAACCCCAATTAATGGAGGCTTTTGTTTCCTTCCTTAAATTAGTTGGATCATCATGTGCCACAAATGTTACATAGGAAGCAATGCCCCTCAAGTTATAGTCATACATGATTGGCAAAGCTCTAAGATTATTGAACTACCCAAAGCTTGATTGCCAAATCACCTTGGTATTTGACTTCTAAGCTTAATAATTTGAACTTGATAAAATAGAAAAGTGAAATGTGGGGGAAGGGAGGAATAACTCCCCTGTTGAAAAATTTGTATCATCCATGAAAAAGCCATCGTACTGCAACATTCCATCTCTACCATTTTGGGGCAGTTAAAAATATATAATTGTGGCCGATATCCATTTCTTGTCAGCGGCAAGACAGTGCTTGATGGAAGCCCTAGCAAAGACTTGAATTGCTTGCAATGTTCTAAATTTAAACTAATAAGTTTGTGAAGCTCCTTCATGCTACAAGGCACTCTAACAAAACTGTTCCCCGTAAGTTTAGCCTTTCTAAACCACGTAAAATTCCAATATCATTAGGGATTTGGACTAGATTGCAAAAACTTAGATCAACATCTCACAAACATGGAAAACTAAGCAAAGAAGGCAACAATGAACCAACTGAATCTTCGTATCTTCTAGAATAGAGGGGATGGATAGGCAATGTCACGATTCAACTTGAGCCATGACCGGTGCATATGAGACAAGTCCCCAGCAAGCCTTTCACATAACATTCCTAAAAAATCGAACAGAGTCTCCTTCGTATTCAAGACAATCCCAAAATGTGGATCCTCTTCTTGCATAAATAATATATACACTAAAATCATTGAGAATCTAGGCATGTCTAATCATCCAAAATATACAATATTGTTCCTCCAGGATTCATACAACAAGAATGATTAATCTAAGAAGGAAGAACGCAGATAACATGTATCCATACTCTAATAGACATAATACCATAGTTTTAATACAACACAAGCCAAGTGATAGTTGGACCCCGCTTGTGGCACTATGAAGCTACAATACTAGACTAAGAAGTCCATAAAAGATTTGAATTCACAATATACCCTTGAACAAGAAAAGCTCACCTAAAAGATAAACAAGAAGTCACTGTTGAGGAGCAGGAGGATCAGATCTTAACTGAATGCTTATATCTACAAAAAAAAAAAGAAGAAGGTAATGGAGTGAATTTATGCAATTCAGTGAGAGATAGGACAACCATAACTAATATAGTACAATGTACAAAAGTTAACAATAATAATAATAATAATAATAATATATAAGTTAGAAACCTTTGAATAGTCATTTCATGATAAATAGATGAATAACATTTAATCTAGGATAAACAAGTAGAAATCACACTTCAATGGCCTTTTCTTCATGTGACCCTGAAAACAAGCAGGAACTACCCCATCGAGTGGTCTTGAAAATAAGCGTGAATCACTTTGCGAGTGGTCGCAAAATCATCAAGACAAGGTGCACTCAAACCAACGTCTACTACTATTAGCACACAGATCCTGTCATAGATTTTTCCCAGAAAACCTTTCTAATTCAAGTAACAAAAGTACTCAAGATCCATCTCATGAAATAACAAATTTAAATAAAATTGCAAGAATAAACTAATGTTGTGCACTCATAAACATGTTTTGTGACATTCATCGTGTTTCAAAGAAACCATCCCATTGTCCTATGTGTTAGTTTTGCATAAAACATAAATAGAGAAAAATAATTTATTTCCCAATTTCAAATTATCCAAAACTAATGCAAAATGTTAATAGCATAATTTATCATTTGTGACTATAGGAGTATAGTAGCTCTAATAGAAATTCAAATTATGGTTATACTATCTACTTATGACTTAAGCCCAACAACGGAATCTCAATCCCACGGAGCCACGAAGCCAAGATTGGGTCTTCGGAGGAATCTAGCATCAAGAATATGACCATAACAACATTTATGAGTTATAACTCAAGATACAACAACCTAACAACCCAAAATTCTCATAACCTGTAAACTTAAGGTTCCCAAGAACCCATTAAGAACCCACACTATAATAAAATCAAGGACCCAAAGGAATGGAAAAATGAGTTAAGAACGTTACCCTTGAAAGGAAAAGGAAGGAGGAAGGAGTGAGTTCCCTGTTATCACCTCTTCCAAGCTCCAATCTCAACGATGGAGGTATTGGTGAGAATGTGGGTGAAGATTAGAGAAGAAGGTTAAGGTTGGGGGGTATGAAGAGGAAGGTGATTAGGTGTGGGATTTGAGGAGTTAATTGAAGTGGAGAAAGAAGAAGATGAGAAGAGAGAGTTCTAGAGAGAAGGGAGAGAGTTTTGGACCTAAAGAGATAAAGAGGAAAGTGAGAAATGAAGCTTTTGACCCCATTTTGCGTATTTGAGGCATTCTACAGCATAGCACTTGCATTATATAGCGCAAGCTCTAAAAATCATCAATGCTACTTTGGGGCTATCGTGCTATAGCATGATCTGTTGTACTGTAGCACAACCTTAGGACTCTAAAATGCACCATTTTGAGTTTAAATAACTTCTAACTAATTAATATCCAAAGAACCATACTTCTAAGCATATTGTGTCCTTAATGACATTTAAATACTCAAGTATGTGAACCCAAAATTTACTCAAAAGACTAAGATTCGAAGAGATTTAAAACTTATATTGTGTAAACCTTTGGGGCATTACATTATCTTCTTAAAAGAATTCGGCCCTCAAATTCTAAACAAAGAAAGAAAATTTATCTATACCTCAAGAATTAAACAAGTAGGGATACTTTGCTTGCATTGCCTCTTCTACTTCCTAGGTTGCTTCCTTTCTTGAGTGGTTCTTCCATATTACTTTCATGGAGGCTACTTCCTTCGAGCCTAATCTCTTTACCTGACGGTCAACTATTGCTACAGGCTCTTCCTCGTGGGTTAAACCTTCATCTAACTGGATAGTATGTGGAGCAACCACATGTGATGGGTTGAGAAGGTACTTCTACAACATTGACACATGGAACACAAGGTGAATCATGGATAGTTTAGGTGGCAAGGCTAAATGATATGCCATTGCACTTACCTTGTCTAGAATCTCAAAAAGACCAATATAACAAGGGTTGAGCTTGCGTTTCTTCTCAAATCTTATTATACCCTTCATAGGCAACACTCATAAAAATACATGATCACCCACTGAGAATTCTAAATCCTGTCTCCTATGATCGACATAGGTTTTCTGCCTACTGTGAGCTATCAATAGCAATTCTTTGATCAAACAAACTTTCTCAATTGAATCCTACACCAAGTTTGGACCCAAGAGCTTAGCTTCACCAATTTCAATCCATCCGATAGGAGATCAACAATGTCTCCTATAGAGGGCTTCAAACAGTGCCATCTAGATACTGGCTTGATAACTGCTATTATAGAAAAACTCAACCAAGGATAGGTAACTATTGTAGTTCCCATAAGTCCATAACATAGGATTTCAACATATCTTCTAATGCCTAGATTGTCCTTTCAAACTGCCTATCTATCTAAGGGTGAAAAGCCATACTGAGGTCAAGCCAAATTCCTAAGGCCTTCTAGAAATGAGACATGAATTGAGGCCTACTATTCGAGATAATGGACACAAGAATCCCATGAAGCCGAACTATCTCGTCCACATATAACTTGGCATAATGAGAAGCATTGTAGGTAGTCTTAATCAGGAGGAAATCAGCTGACTTGGTCATTCTATCTACTATCAACCAGATGGAGTCAAAACCCCTAAAATTGTGGGGTAAGCCGATCATAAAATCCATGGTAATTTTCTCCCATTTCCACTCAAGTATTTCTTTCTGTTGTTATAACCTAGCAAGCCTTTGGTGTTCAGCTTTGATTTGCTAACATACTAAGCAATGAAACACAAAGTCTCCTATATCCCTTTTCATACTTTCCCACCAAAACAATTGCTTCAAATTTTGGTACATCTTAATGGAATCAGGATGAACCATGTACCTAGAATTATGGGCTTCCTCTAAAAGAGTCCTTTTCAAGTCACCCACATTTAGTACACATAAACAGTTACCACACCTTAGCAGACCTACTTGGTCGAGAGAAAACTCTGATTCCTTCCTGTTGCGAACATCTTTTGCCAGTTTGCATAGCTTCAGGTCCTTATATTGCATAGCTTTAATTTACTTAATCAAGAAAAATTAGTGCTACCAAGCTCAAAGTAAACACCTTCAAATTCCAACTTATGGATTTCTTCCACTAACAATCTTCTCACAGGGGTTATGTGTGCCAAACTATCCATAAAATTTCTGCTCAAGGCACCTGCCACCACATTAGCCTTACCTAGATGGTAAAATTTAGTACAATCATAATCCTTGAGCAGTTCCATCCACCTATACTACATCAGGTTTAAGTCCTTCTACTGAAAAATGTACTTCGAACTCTTATGGTTAGTGTAAATCTCACATGTTTCGCCATAGAGGTAGTGTCTCCAAATCTTCATACCACAACAACAACTGCCATTTCCAAGTCATGGGTCAGTAATTCTGCTCATGCATCTTCATTTGCCTTGAAGCATAGGCAATGACTTGGCCATGTTGCATGAGAACACACCCGAGTCCTACCCAAGAGGCATCGCAATACACCAAATACCCTCTAGATCCTGAGGGCAAAACGACCATTGAGACTGAGGTCAAACAAGTCTTGAGCCTTTGGAAGATTTCCTCATAAGCATCAGACCATTAGAGTTGAACGCCTTTCTAGGTCAACTTGGTCAAAAGAGCAGAGATTTTTGAAAAATTCTTAACAAATCTCCTTTAGTATCCCACCATGCTGGCGATGGAAATTTTTTTTATATTAACAGTGTATCAAAGTTAATCTTTTTGCAATAGTTACATAAAAATATTACTCAATATTATTGCACGTAACAATATTAATTAAATTAAAACAATAATAATTTTGTTAATCTGTTATTTCATAATAACATAATTTTTTTATTTTAATTTTAAAAATAATCTTTTCAATTTTTTTAAAAAGGCATAAAATTAAATTTATTCCAAAAGCACAAAAATAAAATACTTTTACCTATAAATTATTGTATAGTTGATTTTAAAGGAATAAGCGACTTTAATGTCCTACAAAAATAGTTTCACTTGACATGATGCATTTTATTAAGAAAAAATGTGTAACATTAAGGTAACTGGAAGTTACAAAACATGACATATTAATATTATATGATTGATTGATAGTGTAAAAAACTTTATACTATGTATAAAAAATAATCAATTTACAGTAATTACATAAAAATATTATTGCATATACCAATATTAATCTTTTATCTTTGAATTTAATTGTATTAAAATTGAAATAATTATGTTAATTTGTTAGCACATGATAATATAATATTTGTGATTTTATTTTTAGAGTTAATTTGCTTTAAAATTTTTCAAAAAATGTGAAATTAAATTTATTTATGAAGTTAAAAAATAAAATATTTAAATGAAGAAGTGATCTTATCATCCTCAGGAAAATTAGTTTTATATGACACTTTATTTAATTGTACATAATAATTTTAATTTTTTATCTTTGAATTTTATAAGGTTAAAATGTAAATAATTGCATTAATTTGTTAAAGCCAATCATGGGATTATACTATGTAAATGAAAATAAACAAAAGTCATGTCCAATCATTGAACTTGTTGACACTTAGTTTAGGCTACTAAGGCATAAACAGGCCCAAAGTGGATTAAAGCCCAATAATGGTGAGCGAAGAAAGAAATTGGAAAGCAATTAAGCTTGAGCTCAATAAGAAGAGTGGGCCAAATAGCATTTCTTAGCCCAAAGGTGTGAACCTAATACTATTGGAAGTTGTGGTAAAGCTTATCATGTGTCTGAGATGATTACCAACAGTTTTCAAGCATGAAATAGGTTGGTTATCAAGTTTTCATGCATGAAGAAGTAGCCAAAATAGTGGTTTGCACACAAGAGAGTGGGAGCGAGTTTCTTTTTTCTTTTTTTCTTTTTTTTTGATAAGTGGGTAATGCTTAACTCTCAAAAAGAGAGGAGCCAAAAGAGTTCATCATACATAACAAAGAAAAAACAAAACACCACAACCCACACCACTAAAAACACGCCACCTAATGGCATGAAACACAACACTTGAAACATGATACTTGGAACATAAAAGACGAACACACAATCCAAACACACACTTGAAACATGATACTTGGAACATTAGCCATGAAATAGCTCGAGCTACCATAAGCAAACCTTAAACCAAAACGCAAGACCACCACCACGAGGCCACCCTCAACTATGATGACAGCATGGGCCATAACCCGCATAGTCCATAGCCCAAGCAAACCAAAACTAGCATGGCAGAAAACTCCATGAAGGCCTAAATCATGCCAAGAATCAACACCCATATCCTTATCCCACTTCAACCAAAAACAATACATCTAGCAAAAGTGAAAAGAAGAACTATGAAGATCATAGAGCCTATATTCAGAACTAGCATAGCTCCAAAACCAAAACCATGAATCTCCAATACAAGGCTACCCTTTGCAACATGGCCCCTCCAATATGCGCACACCTAGCCATGGTCATCACCAACATTGCCTCAAGACTCAACAGTACTAGCCGCTACGCTATAAATAATGACGACCATCAGGAGCCAACTCGAGCGTAGAGGCACCGTGAAGGACGAAGCTAGTTTGCTGGTGGCCACCATCACAGAATGGAACCTCAAGCTCACCTTCAACTCGAAAGAACCATGACCACAATGGCACCCTATTCACGAACCACTCAAGCACCTCGAACTCCTTCACCACATATGAATTGCCATCAAACTTGAAACTTGGCAAAGAGACAAGATCAAACACAACTAGCAACACCTGCAACAAAAATAGTGGAGAATCCCTACCACTTGTGTGCAATAGACATGCTCCCAAATCTCAAACACATTCATTGCCTTTCCAAAATGCAACCCAAGCAATGCCAACAAAGCCAATTCTAGAGAATAACAGTAATGGAGAAGAAATGGAGGGTCAGATAAGGTTAGGAAGGGTTACACATAAAGAAAGGATTAGGGAAGATGAAGGAGGGAGTAGAAAAAGGGGTGGAGGAGAAGAAGATAAAAAGGTGGGGTGGGGAAGAGGAACAAGTGCGGTTGCTAGGGTTTCACATCTTGAAAATGCTTTTAAGAATGCCAAATTATGGTATTGCCATGTAACATAACAAGATTAGAAGGATTCCCTTTCTTAGCTAAAAGCAAAACTAAAGCAACCACTACACTAGTATTCCTCTCTCTTTCTCTCTTTCCTTTTGAAAGTGAACCAGCAGGCCTTGGTTATTAATTATATATCCCCTTTTAATAGAGAAGAGGTATGGGAATTTCAAGTGCATGAAAGATGAAAACACATATTCTCAAAGACATGTATCTTAATTTATGTTTTCATTTTAGCTTTTACATTCAGTTTTCATATTATGCTTTTCTTTTACATTCAGTTCCTCATATAAATGAAAGTTTGAATGCTTTTCCACTTTCATTGATCGATCTTATTCAATAATTTCTAGTTAAGTTAGTTGAAGGATCCATTGCTAAGGAGCAGAGTATCCTTCTTGGCTCAATTGTTTGAGTTTAAAGGTAATTATAGGATGAAGCTCGGTTGAATTTCTTTCATTGATTTAGTTGAGTCTATTTTAGTGTAACAAAACTATTCGAGGATATACTTGCCAAGACCTTTTTTTTTTATGAATAATTATATAATGCGTTATCTATAATAATCTCACTAAAAGAGTTGAGAGTTCATATAATTGAAAAAAATAATAAATACATGGATTACATTAAACATATTGCATAGAATAATTAAAAAAATTAAATATATTCTTAGCATATTTAATTTTTAATCATTATTTCATATTTCTTCTTAAATTATTATAATAACAAATAATATTAAAAAACTATTAATAAACCCATGCAATGTACGAGATTTAATTCAAGTTTGTGGTATTTTCAAATTAAGCTATATGGAATATAACGGACCTTCGTTAAATTAATAAAAACATGACCATAAATTCAATAGTAAAAGAAGTCCCCATCCGATATGCACCCTGTTAAAAATGGTGCTTGATACACATTGCAGGTGTCTTAAGTCCAAACTGATGGAGTACCATATACCTAAATCATACTAATGCACTGCAGAAGAGCCGATTTGGATCCATGTTCCCGAAAGCCATAGGCTAACTCCACTGCCACTTGGGATTCGCGCGATTGTTACTCTTCTGTGGGCGTGGAATGATAGTTCACCATCGCCACCATCAACATCCAGATCTCTGATGAACTTTCTCGATGACCATTGCTTCATCTCAGCTGCCGATGGTAACGCCGATGTTGACGTCAGCACTGCTGTGGGCAAAACTTACGCGCCCCACCATAAAAGCCACCTTCATGAAGAGGAAATTGTGTTATACTTTTCCCGTGACTTGTTGTGAAACTGGGTGATAAGTTCTTGTGTTGTGAACTTTATTGCAAAGAATTTGAAAATAACACTTTCCGACAAGAGAAATACTTGCTTGGTTTACGAGGATTACATGATTGTAATCACAATTAATAATATCATACTACTAAAAATAAGATTCACAAATTAATGGTAGGTTCTATTTAAAATATTATAATATTATTGACTGATAATACAATTATATAGTTCTATAAGACCATACAAATATTCCTCTTCTCGCGTAGGCTTTTACAAGCACGTTAACAAGGACAATGCACTGCACCTTACTAGAAAGAACCAGTGCGCTACAGCTGCAAGGACAAATGTCTGTTTATTTGTTTACCCTTTTCATTTTGCAAGGACAAATGTGCTTCTTAATATCTAAAACTAGCTCCACCTTCCTTGTTCTGTTGCCTTACCTGTTCTCTGGCCCATGTGATACATTCTATTGTTTGGTTGAATGGAAAATAAATAAAGACAGAAAAGGAAAAGGTGATTTCTATTTTACCCTCCTTAAATCAAGGAATTTAGAGCCCTTCTTACATAGTTCACTAGAATTTAACCATATATTAAATTTTTGTCCATTTAAATATTGAGTTATCATTACTTATAAACCTATATTTAAACTCAATGTTTTTTTGATAAAACTTTCAATTTCATCTCTATCAAAAATAGTGTCCAACAAATTGGTCCTTAAGGAAAAAAAAAACACACATCTCATGGTTCCTCACACTTAAAAAATATAAGACAAGTTATTCTTTTAATATTTTTGAAGAATTTGTCAGATAAATTAGTCCCCAACAATTTAAAAAATAATTCAAATTGATCCCTAATAAAAATATAAATAGAACAAATAAATTCATTGAAATACTAAGAAAGAACTAATTTATCCTATATTTTCAATGGCGAGGGACCACTAAATGTTTTTTTTTTGTGATAAACTAATTTATCTTGTGCTATTTTTTACAGAAACTAAATTATAGGTTTTGGCAACTTTTTTTTTTTTTTTTTACAAATTAACTCCATGGCCTACTCACAAAATTAAAAATTTCTCATTCCTAAACATCAAATCAACTTGTCTACCTATCCTAATTTCTAAGCAATCGAAAAAAAAAAATCTCCAAATGAGGAATAGCCTTAAAAAAATCAATCCCTAAATATTAAAATATGAGATAGTAGATTTTGAAAATAAATCCTAGCTTAGAGATCAAAATTTGATAGGATATCATACCACAAGTCATATGGCATAAGCATCTTGAATCCATCATTCAAAAATGAAAAATAAAAATGTAAATCATATGAATCAAGTTGGATGGATGAAATGGAAGAGTTTTTTGCTTCTATGATAAAGAAATCACTTAAGTTTAAGGGAAATTTTTATTACATAAGTATAAGACTAGCAATATGAGGGACTGAATGTTGGGAAATAATAAGCAACAATTAAGGTTAATGTTGCATAAATGAGGATATTGCATTGGATGAGTGGATATATACATCAAACAAAATAAAATTATGAATGAATACATTAAAAAGAAAGTTGATGTCGTAGTTATTGTAAAAAATATTGTAGAATCTCTTCTTAGATGCTTTAGGCATGTGTGGAGAAAGTCTATAGATACTCCATTAAGGAATAGTTAGAGATTAAAAAATGCTAATGAGAAACCATTGAAAAATTTAGATTATAAGCTGTTGACATGATTTACAATAATACATTATGGTATTATCTAATTTATGTAGCTGAATCCGTCTAATAGGATAAATTTGTTTAATGTTTTTCCATCCCAATAAGAGGCATTATCTTCTCCCATTCAATTGCCTTGCCTCTTTCTTTAGCCATTACATATATACAATGCACTCAAAATTTAAAATTCATTTGTTCAAATTTGAAAGAAAAGATTTTATTATATAGTTTTTTTAATTACTCTTTTTGATTTATAAAAGTATCAAAATAATTATTTTGAAGTTTAATTTTTCCAAAAAAAATTCAATTAATTATCTTAAATTTTTTTTATATCATATCTTTTAATTAAAATAATACTTAAAACTAGTGCTTAAAGAAATTAAGAGGGCTCAATCGTCATATACGAATCACTTTCATTCTCGCATTTCAAATTTCAAATTTTGCATTTTGCATTTTGCATTTCATTCTAGTTTGACATTCATTGCAACTTTTCTATCTCCTAGCTAGCAAACTAATTACCAAACAAATGATCGCAGCAAATGGGGGTTTAACGTTTGTTATGTTTCTTCCTCTTAAGGCCTTAACTGACCATGTAGATACAAAAGCGTGTGAGAGCAAATTATCACATGTCTCTATTATTTATGTTAGAGACTTCGGAAAGACAGGGAGAAAAGAATGTACATTTGTCATTTGATGCTAGACAACTGCAAATAAGGTCTTCCATTTTTCGATTAATACTTGTTGGGATTGCATGACTGTCCTTTGCAATTAAGAAGTTCCTATGCCCACTATGCAAAGTAGAGGAGATAATCATTCCAGTTGCCCACACTCCTCTTTGATGATATCATGTATTGTTATGATTTAAACCTCAAGTCCTAATTTTCCACTTTGATAATAAAGCAAGAGGTGCATTCATTAAGATTTAATACAAGTTAGTTTTTCTTTATTAAGCATCTCTTTAGTGGAAATGAATCAAATGATCTATCGCATAGATATTGGGTTAGGAAATTGAACAAACATTCATAAAATATGTGCAAAGAACAAGGATGTAACTGTACCACACCTAGCTGTATAAGTTTACCAAGTGTGACATAGAAAGATTAGTGACAGTTGACAATAGTAGAATCAAATGACTGCAGCATGAGCACACTGACAAGTAGCTTCAATTTATCACAACTAATACACATGGGACCCTTCCTCAGCTCTACCTTACATTATAACTGATTCAGCAATTTTTTTCTTCCTTATCAAAATTGCAAGCATCTTACATATTTGCTATATAAAAACCTCGAAAGATCTAGCTTCCATTTGTGGCCAAGTATTGGATTTGCCATGTCCTTGTTCCTTCCTCCCAGTGCTAGCCCTGAAGCCCCAAATTCATAGAGAAGCAATTCGGTGAGGCCAACTGAAAGATGCACTATTGTCAGTGTGTGACAGCATGTTAGTGAAAAAAACAGAACTCGAGCTAAACTGGTTTCATTAAGTTCATTCACTTGAAGAATATATATTTATACACGAAAGAGGCTTCAAGGCTTGCTAATGATCAATACAAATTGTGATAATAGACTTCCCCAAAAATAAGAACTAACACTGCTTTACAAGCTGCCAACATCAGTTAGTATAATAGCAATCGGTTAGTTCAACTAACAATGTATAGCTTTTTCTTAAATTTCAACTGAGCTCATACCTCTTATTAAAATATCTAAATCAAAATATATCTATAGCAAATGGGTCAGCACTCCAATGCAGTAGCAAGAGTTAAAAAAATTTGTTTAGCAGATTCTTGACATGGAAGGAAAAGTTAGCTGTCTTTTAACTTTCTAGAACTAATTACTTATATGCATAGTATAGACCAGAATGCTATATGACTGATATTTTATAAATAGTGAAATGGTTACAAATGTTATGATTGTTGCTTTGATATATTTTTGTATTCATTCATTATTATATTCTACAGTGAGAGATTATCATTACATGCCTTTTTAGATATAAATAAGAGAAAAATTGCTACAGAGATTTTTTTTTTACCTCTCATTATGGGGTTAATGGTTACCTGATTCATCTCATTACTCTACCACGCATGAAAGTCACTACAGCAATTATAAATGGGATCTCTTTTGACATGAAAAGGGCCACTCTGAGGTTATGCTTCATATATGAATTTCCCAAGGCATGTTATAAAGTTGATAACGAGACCTACTTTGAGGAAATAAAAAGAATATTCCAGTTAGAGGTCAATTCCTGAACTTAATTTTGAAAGAACAGGCATTAATTGAAGAATGCCTGATTATAACAGAATAATGATAAGTACTTTGGGGGTCATGGCATATACTTGTCAATGCATTCAAAATGCATCTATGTGAGAAGTACATTATTACAGTATTAGAATCCTTAGTAGGAGGTTGATAGCATGGCTCATAATTGTATTCATACTAAGTTACAAATCTTTTTATTGTGCTTGTCTGCTTTAGCGAGCATATTTCTTTAATTTTTTCAATTTCCCTAATAGGCATAAATCATGGTCAGTGCATTTCACTTATTGAAATTTATATGATTAATCATAATTTGTTTAGATTTATAGGATTCGTACAACATTGTTCTTATACATTTGAAACTTTATCCATTTAATTATAGTTCAAATTGATTGTATATCCTTAATTAGGGAATAAAGCATAACTATAAATGCAAAATAAAAGTCACTAAGTGGGTACAAGGAGGACACTCACCTCAGCTGGACTGATCATCAACGCAATCTCTTCTTTTGAAATGCACTGCTGAATGAATCAATGAACAACGGAACTGAGCGGAAAGGATTCGATTCTTCTCATCTTGTTGCAAGCTTAAGTCTATACTTCATCACTTTGAGCTATTTCAAGATTCTAAAGAGAGCAATGGAGTGCCCATCCCCAAATCATCATGGATTTGAATGCTACCGCTTCCTCCAGGTGTCATTATGCGCATCAATTCTTCCATGTCCTGACCATATACCCAACGAAACCCCAAGTTCTTTATCTCTAGGCTCAAAGCTTGGGGCAGTTGGTGCCATTCCCTACAGACTTCCAATATAATGCCATCTGGATCATGAGTTTGTTCTGTAACGTAATTTATCATATAAGTGAACCATTCACGAGGAAAATAGACCAGCCATAGGTGATTTGATTCTGGTGTCACTCGATCTTTATGGAGAAGTATAGAACTTTTGACTAGAACCCCGTAGTTGTTTCGGTGGTGGCGAAAGAAGCACATCAATTTGTATGTCGTGCTATTCAAATTAGTTGGATCAATATGTATAACAAATGATGCGGAGACAGCTATGCCGATCCAGTCTTTGTCATGTATAATGGAAGATGGTGGTATGCCTATTCTATGACCTACAGTCTGATTGTTGAACCAATTTGGTATTTGACTTCCAGGAATAACAATTTCAATCCAGCGAAGGTCGGCACAGGAATCCTGTTGTGCTTGCTACAAGGAAAGCAATTACGTCTTAGCTCCTGCACACACAAATTGAAAGAGGGATAGATTGGGGAAAGAAAGAAGAACTACGCACCTGAACGATTTGTATCATCCAAGTAAAAGCCACCTTACTACACTTCTCTATATCACACAATTTCGGGCAATCAAAAATAAGTAATCGTACTACAAATCTTTTGTCTTGTGGCAAGACAATCCTTGTTGGGAGCTCAGGCAAGTCTTCCAGCTTTCTGCAATGCTCCAAGTTTAACTCGATCAACTTCGAAAGATGCTTGATGCTAGAGGGTAGTCTAACAAAGTGGTTTCCCCCTATGTTTAGTGCTTCTAAATGAGTTAGCTGTCCAATAGCATCAGGGATTTGATGTAGGTCGCAGAAACTTAGGTCAAGTTCTCGCAAACAAGGGAAATTAAGCCAAGAAGGGGCCAATATAATATTTGAATGCATATTTGTTCCAAAACAGAAGCATCGAAAAGGTAACATATATTCTGTGATGGAGGAAGTTGATTGGCATTGCATAGCAGCTTCACTAATATCAGGCTTCGTAATATGCTCTGCATGCCTTGGATTTTCTATCAGCTGTTTGTTAAATAAATGTGAACACCCAGAGAGATTTAAAATTTCAAGAGAACTGAGACCAAATATGTCAGTTGGCACACTGATTAGATTTTTGCAATTTTTCAAGTTGAAGATACGTAGGTTGCCTAGAAGACCAATTGATCGACTTATCTTCGCTAGTTTTGTACATTCTTCAAGCTCTAGCTTCTCAAGGTTTGGCATGTCTCCAAAATCTGGCAACTTGATAAGATTTTTAGAGTGATGGAAATCCAAAACTCTCAAATAATCGAGAGGCTGTGAATGGTGAAGAGGAGCACCTTGAGTTAGTCACCATAGTTTAAAATTCTTTCATTAGTTCAATTAACTAATGCAGAAACGGGAAATAACATGAAATATAATTTTTTATTATAAACATCATTTCTCATCGAATATTAAAAAAGACATTTACCATACTTTTTTGCCTTTCCATGGTTGTTTGATGCTGCTATGTGGCATGATTAATGAACCAAGTTTATGTGGCTGAAAACTTGATGGCAAACACTTGAAGGGATATGATTCCCACTCAAGATGTCGTAATTTATTGGAAAGACAAGTAAGACTTCCTGAAAAACTCACTCCTTTGAGTATGAGCAATCTAATACTACTCAATTTTGATAACCCTTCGACCTTCAAAGTTGTGCCTTCAGTAAAAGATGATGGATGGTCCACAACAATAGCTACAGGGTTTTCTGTTTCCTAAAACATTGCAAATAAGAAAAGAAAACATAAATCACTTGAATTACACATGGATTTTAGAAATGCATGTAGTAGAATTTTATTTTATAAAGGGATATTTTACCATATTTTCCAACAAAACATTATAAAGATCTTCATAGAGCCACAGCCTGCTCCACTTCCTTGGCTCTGTGGGTGAATTTTCTCGAGCAATTTTTCCACCTAGCTCTTCCAACAAATCATGCATTCGAATTGCATAATCCAAAATGGTTATAAGTGAGTTATCAACGAGAACTCTTATTCCAATATCAGCATGAAATCCACAATTATCTAAAATATTGGTCACATATTGCTTATCTTTGTAGTTAAAGAAGCAAGCAATATCTAGAAATATTTCCTTATCCATTTCGTTCAATCCATCATAACTAATTCGAAGAACATTCATTATATCATCATTTGGGCTTTTTCTCAGTTTAGCTAAGGCACTTGTCCACTCATGAACATCTCGACCAAATAAATATGAGCCCAATACTTTAATTGCTAATGGAAGGCCTCTAGCATACGTTAGTGCATCACTTGTCAACTTTTCATAACCTCCAAGAATATAATCATGTTTGAAAGCTTTCTTGCAAAACAATTGAAGAGCTTCTCCCTCATTCAATAGTTTAACATGGTAAACAGCATCTATTCCATACCCTTCCAAGATATGTTTATCTCTAGAAACTATGATGATTCTACTCCCTGCACCTAGGCATTTGCGATGCATAGCCAATTTTTCTAATTGATCAACTTGATCAACATTATCAAGAACTATAAGTGCCCTTACATCGCAAAGCCTAGTTCTTAGCAAACAGGTTCCTTCATAAAGATTGCATACCTCTAAATTTTTATCATTTAGAGCTTGTTGAAGAAAATGTTTCTGTACACCTGTTGGACCAGAAGCTTGATAAATTTTACTTACATCATCAATAAAACAACAGGTATCATATTGATGTGAGATTCTACTATACAAAATAGTAGCAAGAGTTGTCTTTCCTATTCCTCCCAATCCACAAATTCCTACAACTCGAACATCGTCATTGGCACCCGAAAGTAAAAGATTTTCTAATTCTGTGATTGGAGACTGCCACCCAACTAGATCATCATTAGGAAGACTAGAAAATTTATGACCCAATATAAGTATTATCACTCCAACAATATTGTCAATCTCTGCATTTTGTGGCCTGAAAATTTATAGAAAAATAAGAACACCAAATCATCACCTAATTAAGGCAATAATAACAATAATAATATTAAAAATAGTATTAAAACAATACATACAGACGATCAAAACAAAGTAAAGATTTTTATTATTATTATTTTACCTTTTAGAAACTCCTTTTAGACTTTCATCGAGTATGTAAATTTTGACCCAAATTGAGTGTTGCATCTTTAATAGATTATTCAACACTCTCTCGACTCCAAGTTGAAAAGGGAAAGTAAATTTAAAAACACAAAATCACTAAAAAATTAGAAAAGGGAAAGTAAATTTAAAAACACAAAATCACTAAAAAATAATACTAATAAAAGTACATACGTGATATAACTGAGTGTGCATCCATAATAAATTAAGAGCTCTCATGAAAACCTTAAATTTGCTTAATTAAGTTGCTGCACAAAAATAAACCATGAACGTTTAGGAAGATTTACTAATCGCGTATATCCCAGCCAGTGAGATTGGCCACTTGTGTTAGTGCTTCCCTCCATCTTCGTACTTGCACCATCATCTCCAAGTCTTCTTTAAATCTTTCTTCATGTTTAGCAAAGGCTTTCTCATAATTTCCACTCTGCTTTCGCGCCTCAGAGGGGTCAACAGCATAGAAAACAGGAAGAATGCTTTTTCCCGATACTTGAATGCAATCCACCATCTTTGCCAGTTCTCGCAGGCACCAAGTGGAGGAAGCATAGTTCTTTGAGAAGACAACAATGAAAACCCGTGATCCATCAATTGCGTGTATGAGCTCAAGCGCTATGGATTCTCCTTTCTTCATTTTGTCATCCCTAAAGGCAAGAATGCTTCTGTTCTGCAAAGCAGCAAAGAGATGATCAGTGAAACCGTTGCGGGTGTACTTACCTCTGAAGCTGACAAACACGTCATATGCTCGTATCATGTGAGATGACGAGCTGATTTGGTTGCTACTGGAAGCCATTGCAAAAGCCGAAGCACGCTTGTTGAAGATGGCGTATAACTAGTTAAAGATATGTGTGTTGACGAGAACACAGTATAATGTATGGACGCATAACTGGGAGCTCGAGTGCTTTTAAACAAACGACAAGCGTGTGGAAAGGAGGAGATTGTCAGTGGGCTCCATTCAGGGAAGACCACGTACGGGAAGGATCATCAATGGTCTATGCCATGCGAACTGTGAATTATGTAATACAAGAAATTAACGAATGAGATTCTTTACGTGAAACTTGCGGTAAGGCAAGGTACAAAAATAGAATATTTGCAAAACGAGCCTCCAGCTACCACTATTTTCGTCGAACTCCATCCCTTGCGGCATGCATTTCCATCCACGGTCCATCAAATGCATCACCATTTTCGACGGGCGTCTCCATTGAGGTGCGAAAGGTGAAAGGCCAATGCTGAAGGCTTCTGCATCTCGGCGAGTTTTGCTGTTTCTTGTGCCACTTCTTTTGCTTCTCTTGACAGGTTAAAGTTTACTGGAGAGTTTGATTTTCCTTAGCTTCCCTTTTATCTTATTATAATGATATAACGAAATGGATTCTCAATTTTGTGCTCGTTGGCTGTCGAAAGTATAAGAGCATCTTTTGGTAATGAGACCGTAAGGTAAAATTAGTATTTTTTTTTAAGTTTGTTTTAAATTGAAAAATAAAAGTTATTTTTGATTAAATGAACGTTGTTTGGGTATAACAGAACTAAATAGACTATAAGCAAAAAATTATAATTTTAAATTGAAAAATAGTTTATAATTATGAGTAGTTTTTTAAAATTTTTGAATATAAGCATAATACACTACTTTAAGAGTGTGTTTGTTTTAACTATCTTTTAACAGAAAAAATGATTTTTTGGTTAAAAAAATTACTTTTTATAGAAGTTATTTATCTTAGCTTCTACTAAAAAACTAAAAAAAGATATTTTTAGTTTTTGAGTAAAAGCTAAAATGAGTTATTTTTGAAATTTTAATTTTTTAATACTTAAAAAAATATTTTTTATTAAAAAAAGTTGAAACTAACACATCCTAAAATTACTTTGTAAGTTAATACTCAATCATTTGAGTTTAAAGATAATCATAGGATGTAGCTCAGTTGAGTTTTCCTTCATTGATTTAGTTGAGTCTATTTTAATCTAACAGAACTATATGGGATTATATTTGCCAAGACCTATGTTTTGTTATTAATAATTATATAATACATTGTCTATAATAATCTCACTAAAAGAGCTGAGGTTTCATATAATTGAAAAAGATAATAAATACAAAGACTCTGTTAAAAATATTGTATGGAATAATTTAAAAAATTAAATATATTCTTAACATATCTGATTTTTAATCATTATTTCATATTTCTTCTTAAAGTATTATTATAACAAATGATTTTAAAATAATATTAATAAATCCATGCAATGTACGGAGTTTAATTCAAGTTTGTGGTATTTTCAAATTGGATTTAATTTAAATACACTGTCAGTGTAAAACTTTTTTTTACAGATATCCAATTATGTATTACCACGTTAGTAGAAGTCTTTGATATAACCATCCATTACTTGAATGATCATGTAAATGGGAGATTTTAATTGGATGACAGTGTAAAAATTTTTTACACTGTCAGTGTATTCCAATTAAACTCTTTCAAATTAAGCTGTATAGAATATAACGGACCTTCGTTAAATTAATAAAAACATCAGCGTAAATTCAATAGTAAAAAAAAAATTTTAAATTTATATATTTAGGAATGTATAAATGATTCTATTTGGATATTTCAATATTTTTTTACAAAAAAAGTATATTATGATGGAAATACAATGTTATTTATTGATTATTTTTGGAGTAAAGATGTTTTATTTTGTTGTTAATAAGACCGATTAATAATGCATAATATTTATTATAACAAAGTATATGGTACATAGTACATAGTACATATTACGTAAATAGTTGGAAATTACAAATCCAAAAACCCTTGCTTTGATATTGTGGTTGGGTGCCAAACGCAATTTTTAGTGGCATCTGGGGTCAAACCAAAAAGTAAATAAAACATCTAGCATCCGGTCAAAAGTACAGGGGTTCATTGTGGGCAAGACCTACGCGCCCCACCATAAAAGCCACCTTCATCAAGAGGAAGTTGTGTTATACCTTCCCCGCGCTTGCTGTGAAATTGGGCGGAAAGTTCTTGCGTTGTGAACACTATTGCACGAATTTGAAAATAACACTTTCTGATAGAGGCCTTTATAAGCACGCGTTAACAAAACGACAATGCAGCGCACATGACCAGAAAAAACCAGTGTGCTACAGCTGCCAGGACAAATGTTTGTTTATTTATTGACCCTTTTCATCTCGCAAGGACAAATGTGCTTCCTCCTTAATATCTAAAACTAGCTCCACCTTCCGAGTTTTGTTACTTTACCTAGGGCGTGATTGGCATGATGTATTAGGTATGATAAAATAAGGTAATATAATATGTTATGAACTTATCCATTATTTGGTGTAGTTAACGTATTGTATAAATTTATCTATCAAGTATTTTTTATACATTATAATTATAGATAACTTAATTTAAACTAGAGAGACCGTATTAGGCCTAATTAATTTTTAATGTATAAGGGTTCTTTCATTTTTTTATTTTTTAATATATTTTATTAAAAGATAATTAATTATTAAATAAATAATAAAAATAAAAATATATAAATAAAAAATAATATTATTTAATAATAAATAAATAATTTTAAAAAAATAATTATAAAATAACTATTCAACCTAAAATAAAAATACAGGAATAAAAATTTATTATTAAAATATATAAATAATAATATTTAATATAAATTTAATTATATGTAATAAAAAATACAACCAAATATAGGAATATGATACTAAGCCTGCTTATATTTTGATATATAAAAATTCCATCTCTATTTCACTCTCTCTCTCTCTCTCTCACACACACACACACACTCATATTTTTTATATCTATGAAAAGGTATTAAAAATAAATAAATAAATAATTTTTAACATTGAATTATTTTTGTATAATAAAAAATAGCTAAAATAATTATAATAACTATTTAAAAATTATATTTATTATAATCTCTTCTTTTGGTTATATTTTATATAATACAATATCTTATACAGTAACATACCAAATACTGTATAGTGTTAAATTTGTATCAGACCTTATACTATCAACCCTTATACTATCAAATATTTCAAATGGGCCCCTATTCTCTTGCTCATGTGATGTGTTCTATTGTTTAATTGGATGAAAAATAAATAAAGACAAAAAAGGAAAAGATGACTTCTCTTGTGCCCTCCTTAAATCGAGGAATTTAGAGTCCTTCTTACATAGTCTTCTAGAATATAATCATATATTAAACTTTTGTCCACTTAAATACTGAGTTATCATTACTTATAAATCTTTATTTAAATTCAATGTTTTTTTTTTTTTAACAAAACTTTCAATTTGATCGAGTGTCAGACACTTGGTCCTTAAGCCAAGAAAAAAAAAATATCATGGTCCCTCACCTTTAAAAATGTAAGACAAGTTAGTCTTTCAATATTTTTAAAGAATTTGTTGAATAAATTGGTCCCCGATAACTTAAAAAATAATTCAAATTGATCCCTGATAAAAATATAAATAGAACAAATAAGTTTATGAAAATACTGAGAAGAAACTAACCTATCCAATATTTTCAATGGCGATGGACCACTAAATGTATTTGTTTTTTATGATGCACCAATTTATCTAGCGCTATTTTTGAAATGGACCAAACTAGAGGTTTTGTCAAATCTTTTATCTTTTACAAATTTACTCCGAGATCTATTCACAAAATTAAAAATTTCTCATTCCTGAACATCTAATCAACTTGTCTACCTATCCTAATTTCTAAGAAACCAAAAACAAAAAACTTTTTATCCCAAGATGAGGAATGGCCCAAAAAAAAAAATCAATCCCTGAATATTAATATATGAGATAATATATTCTAAAAATAAATCCTAGCTTAGAGATCAAAATTTGAGAGGATATCATACCACAAGTCTTATGGTATAAGCATCTTGGATCTATCATTCAATAATGAAAAATAGAAATGTAAATCATATGAATCAAGTTGGGAGGATGAAATGGCAGAGTTCCTTGCATTTGTGATAAAGAAAACACTCAAATTTAAGGGAAAATTTTTATTGCATAACTATAAGACTAGAAATATGGGGACTGAACGTTAAGAGATAAAAAGCAACAATTAAAGTTAATGTTACATAAATGAGGACATTGTGTTGGATGAGTGGATACATACATCAAACAAAATAAAATTATGAACGAATGCATTAGAAAGAAAGTTGATGTAACAGTTATTGTAGAAAATATTGTAGAATCTCTTCTTAAATGCTTTAGGCATATGTAAAGAAAGTCTATAGATACTCCATAAAGGAATAGTTAGAGATTAAAAAAAACTAATGAGAAACCATTGAAAAATTTAGATTTTAAGCCATTGACATGATTTACCATAATACACTATGGTATTATCTAATTCATGCAGTTGAATCCATCTAATAGGATAAATTTGTTTAATATTATTCCATCCCAACAAGAGGCATTATCTTTTCCTATTCAATTTCCTTGCCTCTTTCTTTAGCCATTACATATATACAATACACTCAAAATTTAAAATACATTTGTTTAAATTTGAAAGAAAAGCTTTTATTATATAATCTTTTAATTACTCTTTCTAATTTATAAAAGCATCAAAATAATTATTTCGAAGTTTAATTTTTCAAAAAAATTCATTAACTATCTTAAATTTTTATATTACACCTTTTAATTAAAAAAATACTTAAAATTAGTGCTCAAAGAAATTAAGAAGGCTCAATCCTCAGGTACGAATCACTTTCATTCTCTTCCATTTCAAAAATTTCATTTTGCATTTTGCATTTTGCATTTTGCATTTCATTCTAGTTTGACATTCATTGCAACTTTTCTGCCTCCTAGCTAGCAGACTAATTACCAGACAAATGACCACAGCAAATAGGGGTTTAACATTTGTTATGTTTCTTCCTCTTAAGGCTTTAACTAACCATGTAGATATGTAAGTGTGTGAGAGTAAATTATCATGTGTCTCTCTTATTTATGTTAGGGACTTCGAAAAGACAAGGGGAGAAAAGAATGTACATTTGATGCTAGATAATTGCAAATAAGGTCTTCCATTTTTCAATTAATATTTGCTTGGATCGCATGACTGTCCTTTGCAATTAAGTACAGTTCCTATGCCCACTATGCAAGTAAAGGAGATAATCATTCCAATTGCCCACACTCCTCCCTGATGGTATCATGTATTGTTATAATTTAAACCTCAAGTCCTAATTTTCCACTTTGATAATAAAGCAAGAGGTGCATTCATTAAGATTTAATACAAGTTAGTTTTTCTTTATTAAGTATGTCTTTAGTGGAAATGAACCAAATGATCTATCGCATAGATATTGGGTCGGGAATTCGAACAAACATTCATCAAATATGTGCAAAGAACAAGGATGCAACTCTACCACACCTAGCTGTACAAGCTTACCAAGTGTGACACAGAAAGGTTAGTGATAGTTGATAATAGTAGAACCAAATGACTGTAGCATGAGCACACTAACAACTAGCTGCAATTTATCACACTTGATACAGATGGGACCCTTCCTCAGCTCTACCTTACATTACAACTAATTCAGCATTTTTTTGCTTCCTTATCACAATTGCAAGAATCTTACATATTTGCTATACAAAAACCTCAAAAGATCTAGCTTCCATTTGCGGCCAAGACTTGGATTTCCAATGTTCTTGTTCCTTCCTGTAACATCCTCCGAGATCCTTTTATCGTTTTCCGTTCAATTGTTCGGTTTTTATCGAATAATTGAGATTAATCAAGATTTGGTTAAACCATTATTTAGACTCAATTAATTAGCAATAACTTGAGTTTAGATAAGAGAGAATTAAGTTAGAATATAGAAGATTTCATAAGAATTTGCACAAAACCAATTTACCGATTTAAAGGAAATCGGTAAGTTTACGATATTTTAAACTGTCGGAACCGGACCAATAGAATTACAAGCTTTAAACCCCATTTTGAGTGGCTGATAACTCAGCCACTTACCAGCCAAAAAGTGGCGCCACAAGGCCACTAAACCATGGAGAAGCTTGGCTGAATTTCAGCCAAGCAATTTGAGCCAATCAAATTCAAGCAAAAAGTCACTCAAGCAATCAGATTTTCAGCCCCTTTATCACCCACTTCAGACCATTCTTACGCCACTTTTTCTCTTCTCTCCTTCAGCTCTCTTTCTCTCTTCCTCACACCCCAAAAACTGAAGCAAACTCCAGCCTTGTTCATCCAAACTTCAAGAATCCAGCACAAACACTTGGATCAAAGGTAGGAGTTCTCTTCTTGCATCAATTCTGTGGTTATGGCTGGCTGAGCTTGGATTATTTTCATGATCTTGGATGTGTTAAATGAATGCTTATAATGATATATGATTGGTTTTGGGCTGTTTGTTTGGTTGAAACCGAATTTGAACCGAGAGAATGAAAATAGGAAGAGATGGAGAGCTGGAGAACCCAAAACCCCTCGGCAGTCCGTACGGAGGTGTGTACAACTCCGCCTACAGCCAATAAAATTTGATGAAACCAATTTTAAATGAAACTAGACATCTAGGGCTTTCCATAGATATATCATATAAGGCTTTTGGATTAGAAATGAGAGAGTTATGAATTTTTGAATTTCGACCTAGGGTTCTGACTCTGAATCTGGGCAGACCAGCTTGTTCAGGATAGAACTCGACCTATACTACTTGAAAATGAGTGAAACTAACTTTTTTAGAAAGCTTACACATATTGGAATGTCCCATAAAAATTTCAGAATTAGATAAGGTGCCAGTTGCTCCCAGTGATCCAAGAAAGTTGCCCCATGTCCAAACCGGGCTAGAACAGGGCAGTTTAGGAAGGTCAGAATACGAGGCTTATAACTTGAGCCCTACTAATCCAAATGAAATGGAACTTATTGAAAATGAAACTTTACCCTGTTAGCTTTAATATGAGACCAATTTTGTATGATTTGAGTCAGTTTTCGATTTTTAGTGGATTTTTACTTTTCGTTGCCTGATTCTGGCTAGCCATTGGGCATGCCGGGATAAAATCTGAATATCTTGAGCTATAGATATCAAAATTAGATGGGACCAAAAAGGTTAGAAACTAGACACATAAGGCTACAACATATTCAAAAATTAGGTTTAAAGGAGTTAAATTGTAATAAAGATAGGATATACTATAACCGGGCAGAATGAGGCAGACTGATGTCTAAAGCCCTATTGATGCTTGATTGAAACTAATGAATGTATATGTCTAATTGTTGATCTATACTGAATTTGCAAATTGTGTAAATGTACTGGTTGGCTGGCACTATTCATGGGAAGGGGATACGTTCCGTTATGCTGCCGAAATTTCGGTAGAACCCATGCACAAGTTATGAATTCCATGTTAATGCATGTGCATTCTTAAGAAAGTTATGAAAGTTATGAAAAGGGTTATGCCACTATGAAAGTTCCATACTACTTGGGCCAGCCCCGGATAAGAAGTTAAGGGGAATAGATCAGTGGGAAGATCGGGGAAAGTAAACCCGGCATTCTTGTATAGGAACGAGCTCGATCCTGATAAGCAGACTATTACCCAGGAGTCTAAATGGCCAAGAACTCCCAGGGGACCAAGAGATGGAAAAATGATGAAAGGAAATGAAAAGTTTACGAAGGAAAGTTCAAGTATGAGTTTGCATAATTACATGAATGCATGATTACATGGCATGATTATTTCAGGATGTTTACAGATTAAATGCATGTTCTATTTACGTACTACTGTATGTTTATTTGCTATGCTCATTATTCTATGTTTTACTGTTAGTAGCCTATTCTGTTTCTTATGCTGTCTAAAGTAAAACTGAACTTTGCCTCGGACCAGATGTTTTAGTGAACTCATTAAAATGGTTAGTTTAGTTTGAACACATATTTTTATAATTAAATAAAACCCGAGGCAACTGAGAATGAATGTGACGTCAGTCAAACAACACACGTGGACCCTACTGAGAATTTTCCTTAAATTCTCACCCCGTGCTATATTTTCCGCATCATTCTCAGACGTGGGCGAAGGGCTCAACAACCACTCCTTTCATTGAAATCCCAATCCTGTAGCTTCATCAGGTTTCCGAGTTGGACTCGTTGGATGCAGTCGGCTCCTGCTAGTTCTGTCTCTGATTTCTAGCAATAGGGATTTTGCTGTATCTTTATTTCATCTGCTTCTAATATATATATGTATAGACTGAAGTTTTGGCTTCCAGCCTATATATGTACATATACAGTTGATAATATGCCACTTATTCGTATCTTTTCTGTTGTGTTATATTAAACTTTATTACGTTGTATAATGCTATTCATATCTATTATATAACAGCGCGCCGTTTCAACTGTTTTGTGATACTAATCATGAGGTTCAAGCATAATATTAACACAGTAACACAATCTACTTAATTGAATGCTATGACTTAAGCATAACATTAAATTAGTAGGGTGTTACACTTCCTCCCAGTGCCAGCCCTGAAGCCTTAAATTCACAAACAAGCAATTCGATGAGGCCAACCGAAAGATGCACTATTGTCAGTGTGTGACAACATGTTAGTAAAAAAACAAAACTCAGGAGCTAAACTGGTTTTATTAATTTCAAATTTACTTTGTAAGTGAATACATCCAAAAATAAATTGATATTTATATAATAAATTATAAAAAATAAGTATATTTATAATCAATTATTAAAATAATTTTAATCTTATAAATATTTCAACTTCGAGTACCATTTATTTACCCTAGTAAATGCTTAAGAATTTGGAGTATTAATGAGGTAAAGGTTAGACATAGTAGAGAAAGTCATTATAATTAGTTCAAAATAAACTTGTTGATCATTACCAATTGACTTCTATGAAGTGGAGCAAATATTAATACCTGTGAGCGTAAGGTGTCAATAGTTTCATTACAAATTTACTTTTTCAATATAGTTGTTGATAAATGATAATAAAGCAGACAATGGAAAGTAGAGTGTGCTTTGAGTTAAATAATAATAATAAGGCAATATCAAGCATCTATCACTAGACCAAAAACTATATTCTGTTAAAGTTTCTTCAAATTATATAAATAAAGATGTTAAGTCTATCAAATCACAAAAGTGACATTGGTTAAATAAAACTGGTAATCTCCCTAATTTCAATAAGGAGGATTTAGACCCATAATCTTGCTCTCAAACACTTATTTAATCAAGTGCCTATTATTATAGACCAAAACTTATAACTTATGATGAGAGATATATTTTTGAGTTTAATTGGTATACACTGACAATATAAAACAGTTTTACATTGTCAACTAATAAAAATAGGGAAAAATGAGAAATTATGGTAGGTACGTCATTATAA
This sequence comes from Pterocarpus macrocarpus, assembly GCA_031439585.1. Taxonomy (NCBI): domain Eukaryota; kingdom Viridiplantae; phylum Streptophyta; class Magnoliopsida; order Fabales; family Fabaceae; genus Pterocarpus; species Pterocarpus macrocarpus. Next base: position 54,532,115 of record CM062522.1, read on the forward strand.
TAGGTGATTATTTATATGAGTTGGTATTTTCCATTATTCTTATTGATTGTCAGTGCATTTAGATTAAATTCTGTCTTTATTTCCTTAAAATGTTTTATGCTCGCATTGAAGATAAGGTGCTATTCCTATTATTGGCATCATAAGTTAAAATATTAAATCCATCGAATCATAAATGTGGCCCTAGTCAAATAAAACAAACAATAGATAATAGAGTGTCCTTTTAGCTATTCTTGGATTTTGGAACAGTAAGAAAAGCTAATGCCTTTCCTTATGTGGCCAATTAGATGGAGGGAATTATCACCGAATATTAGGCATAACTATGCAGAGAACCATGGTCATTCTTATGATTGTCAGCAGTCCGCTTGTAATTATTTGGCCAAACACAAGATACCATTATAACGTATGCTACTTTCCCTACATGGTCTACTATAAACAAACCCATGTTGCTAAGGGTAGAAATTTAAATCGTCCTAAGATATGTCTTGTGCCTTCGTTGTTATTAGGAAGCCAATCGTTTACCATTGTCAAGAATTATCTTTTAGATCACCTATGGTCTACGTCTCTTAGACTACACGTCTGAAAGCATTTAGACCTCAAAGTATGTGTCCTTATGTGCCAATAATTTGAAAAGAAAAAGTTTATTCTTAAAATTGTTTATATATACGTACATTATCTAAAAAGTAACTTAGGATTTTTTATATGAACTTTTAAAACAATATTTTAGTAAAATTTTATTTATATTTAAATATATTTTGTTTATTCTTTAAAAAATTACAAAAATATAGATTTTATAAAAACTAATTTATGTTTTGCCTAATGTCTTGATTTGTCTGTATTTTTTTTTAAATGCTCGAATATACTGAAAATTTGTAAAGTGCAATATTTAAAAAGTATTAAAAAATTTTCCTTGTCAATAAGTTTGTGCTTGGTTTTAACTATGTTTTAACATGTTTGGAAAATAAGTGAGGGTGATGGACCCATATTTACGGGTGTGGGTGTGGGATAATACGGACTTGTCAAAGCTTTACAATGGAGAAGATCCCCACTAGCATAAGGCCAATGGGAAAGTTTCCCACTAGCATCAGATCCCATATTTAGCATGTTGTGATAGTCTTTTGAAGGCTTGCCCAATGGGAAAGTTCTTACTAACTGCAAGGTCAATCACTAGTCAAGATGTATTTTTTCTTTTTTTCTTTTTTTTTTTTTTGGGTTAGGGGGAAAGGAGTATTGGGGGAGGGCAATTGGGATTTAGATTGAAACCCTTATATATGGGATAACAAGACAACAATTTTACCATTGTGCTAAGGCCTCAACTTGATATCTATCAAAGTTGTTATTTGAAGCTATTAATGTCTTCAAAGAGTGTGGACTCACACATGTAGATAGGTTTTAGGTCTAGTGCTAATTTGTGATCCTTCCCTTTCGAGCAATATTTACTGCCTTGCTACCTTTTGTTTGTTTAAGGATAAATTAATTTGAGTGCCGCACAATTTTAACATGGTTCCAGATAGGTGGTCATATTTTGATCGGGTTCTTATACTTAAAAACATTGTAACGAAGTCCCTACCATAAGTTGGTCATTCACTTTCCATTATACTACACATGTATGTGGTTATTAATCATGCTCTATTACACCAAATATACCATATGAACTAGGGTTGTACAAGGGACAAGTTGGGTCGGCTTGAACTAGACCTAAACTCGTCATGATGTTTTGACCGAGTCATTTTTTAAAATCCAGACTTGACTTGATAATGATCGAAACATGATCGAGTCAGATTGTATCAACTAGGATTTAGACAACATATAACAATTTAAACATTATACATAGTAAAATCATGAAATTTTGTAAGTTCAAAACAAAATTCAAGACATATTTTACAATAAATATTTTAAAATAAATTATTCCAATACAAAGATAATATCATGCTATGTAAAACACATTAATTGAAGTACAAATGTCACGAACTACACCCAGATCGTGACCAGCACGTAGGGGGCATTGCCCTCTAGCAAGTCTAACTAGGAGATTTATAGAGCACATATAATTTTTGAACAATAGCACCAAATTTTAAAGAGAAAATTATATAAAATAATTTCATATAACAACTAATTATAAAAACTGTAAATTATTTCATAAAGATAAGTATTTCTAATTTTTAAATAAGTATTGCATAATTAAAAATAATTTCTTTTTCTATCTCTCTCACTTCTTTAACCTTGTAGTAAAGTAATTTGGAAAAGAAAATTTCACAGATACATTTTGAATTATAACCTTGTAGCTACTTTGGATGCTCTTACAAGCCATTGCGAAACCGAAGGCTAATTTTGATGGAGAGGATGTATAATATGTGTTAGACTGACTTTGAAGCTACAATAATGAAGAAATAGTATCTAGAGAAGAAATATAAGACTGACTTTGGATGACTTTGAAGTCATCCCAAGACGCGTCTTTTGGTTTGGGAGTTCTAAGTCAATGCAAGTCACTCTGAAGCTTGGGGATTGAAAATGAGGAAACTGTCATAAATCTTTATGATGATGGTGGACAAGAGTTCTTTGAAGTTGTGCACATGTCAATGTCGGATGAGAAGTTATTGTGGTTGGGAAGTGGTCATAACTTGGCTTTTTGTGTGGTGAGGACGTTGTTATAGCTTGGCTTTTTGTTTGGTGAAAGTCTTTATGATGATTGTGGAATTCGTTTGTAGAAGCACTTGCAAATGCCAATATCAAATGATAACTTTCCTTTGAATTTTCATTTCAAGAATTCTGCTATGAAAAATGCTATTTTTAGAAGAAGTTTCCTTTGGGATGTGTTTTTTATATCATTTAATAGACGGATTGAATTTTTAAAAATATTTTGCATATTTTTAAATATATCCTTGGCAGATGACAAACAAAACCATGTTGCTGAGGGAAGAATATAGATTTTATAAAAAAAACTATTTTATGTTTTGCCTGGTGTCTTGATTGGATTTTTTTTTTTCTAAAAAAATGCTCAAATATATTGAAAAATTGAAAGTGCAATATTTAAAAAAGATTTTAAAAAATTGGCCTTGTCAGTAAGTTTGTGCTTGGTTTTAACTATGTTTTAGCATGTTTGGAAAATAGGTGACGGTGAGGGACCCGTATTTACGGGTGTTGGCTAAAACGGACTTGTTAATGCTTTACAATGGAGAAGATCCCCACTAGCATAAGGCCAAGCACAGTTGTTGTGATAGTCTTTTGAAGGCTTGCCCAATGAGAAGGTTCTTACTAACTACAAGGTGGACCACTAGTCAAGGTGTAATTTTTCTTTTATTAAGGGGGAAGGAATATTGGGGGAGGATAACTTGGATTTAGATCGAAATTCTTATATATAGGATAACAAGACAACAATTTTACTATTACGCTGAGGGCTCAACCTAATATATATCAAAGTTGCTATTTGGAACTATTAATGTCTGCAGAGAGCGTGGACACACACGTGCACATAGGTTTTAGACCCAGTGCAAATTCGTGATCCTTCCCCTTCGATTAATATTTATCGCCTTGCTACCTTTTGCTTATTTATGGTTAAATTAATTTGTAAGTCCCCTACAATTTTAACATGGTTTTAGATAGGTGCGATTACTGTAAAAGCTTTTAATTAGGTTCTTATACTTTAAAAACATTGTAAGTAAGTCCCTACCATAATTTGCTCGTTCATTCTCCATTATACTACACACATATGTGGTTATTAATCGTGCTCTATTACGCTAGAGATACTATATGAACTAAGGGTGTACAAGGAATAGGTTCGGTCGAGTTGAACTAGACCTAAACTCGTCGTGATCTTTTGACTGAGTCATTTTTTACAATCTAGACTCAACCCGATAATGGCCCAAAAACGATTGAGTCAGACTTATCAACTAGGATTTAGACAACATATAACAATTTAAACATTATACATAGTAAAATCATGAAATTTTGTATGTTCAAAACAAAATTCAAGACATATTTTACAATAAATATTTCAAAATAAATTATTCCAATACAAAGATAATCTCATGCTATGTCAAACACATTAATTGAAGTGCAAATGTCACGAACTACACCTAGATCGTGACCGGCACGTAGAGGGCATTGCCCTCTAGCAAGTCTAACTGGGAGATTTATAGAGCACATATAATTTTTTAACAATAGCACCAAATTTTAAAGAGAAAATTATATAAAATAATTTCATATAACAACTAATTATAAAAACTGTAAATTATTTCATAAGGATAAGTATTTCTAATTTTTAAATAAGTATTGCATAATCAAAAATAATTTCTTTTTCTATCTCTCTCACGTCTTTAACCTTGTAGTAAAGTAATTTGGAAAAGAAAATTTCACAAATACATTTTGAATTATAACCTTGTAGCTACGTTGGATGCTCTTACAAGCCATTGCGAAACTAAAGGCTAATTTTGATGGAGAGGATGTATAATATGTGTTAGACTGACTTTGAATCTACGATAATGAAGAAATAGTGTCTAGAGAAGAAATATAACACTGACTTTGGATGACTTTGAAGTCATCCCAAGATGCGTCTTTTGGTTTGGGAGTTCTTAGTCAATGCAAGTCACTCTGAAGCTTGGGGATTGAAAATGAGGAAATTGTCATAAGTCTTTATGATGATGGTGGACAAGAGTTCATTGAAGCTGTGCACATGCCAATGTCGGATGAGAAATTATTGTGAATGGGAAGTGGTCATAACTTGGCTTTTTGTGTGGTGAGGATGTTGTTATAGCTTGGCTTTTTGTTTGGTGAAAGTCTTTATAATGATTGTGGAATTCGTTTGTAGAAGCACTTGCAAATGCCAATATCGAATGATAACATTCCTTTGAATTTTCATGTCACGACCCAAACTCAGGCCGTGACTGGCGCATAGGGACAAGTCCACATGCAAGCCTTCCAACACAGAATTTTCGCGGAAATCGGACAGAGTTTCCTCTATATTTAGGATAATTCCCAAATAAGAGTCCTCCTCCGGCATAAAGAAACAAAACACAAAAAATCCATTGGGGATCCAGGCATTCTCAGAATGCACCCCATAGCAAGCAGTATAAAAGTAAAATACGAAATCACATTTATTCAGAAAACCAAATCCTTTACACAAACTTTGATTCAAACATATATTTCAAATAGTTTTGATAATATAAATCAAATACAATAACAATAACAATAATAATACAATACTCAAAACAATGTCGGACCCTGCCTGTAATACTATGGAGCTACAATAATCTAAAAATTCTCAAACTTAAACAAATACAGACTTGCCCTTGAACAAAAAGGGCTTACCCATATTATTCAGAACTCAAAACAAAGACCCAATGAATAGCGTTCTTTTGAACACCTACAACTGAAAAAGAGAAGGAAACAACAGGGTGAGTTTATAAAACTCAGTGAGAGATAGAGTACCCCTAACCCACATGAGACAATGTGCAAAACTAGATATTAAAGTAATACAGTAATACACATAATAAAAATCAGAACAGAAATCTTAATCAAATATTCCTTTCCAAAACACAGAGTCCATCTTTTCAGGATAATCAGACAGGAATCACACTTAGGCGGCCTTTCCTTCGTGTGAATCCTGAAATAGACACGCACCATTCTTCCAGTGGTTGTGAGTATTAGGCACGCACCACACTATATGTATGGCCGTGAATATCAGACACGCACCACTCCCTTAGGTGGCCGTGAAATCCCTCATCCTAGGTGCACCCAGGGCTAACGCCTACTACCGTTAGCCTACAGATCATGGCCTAGACTTTCCCAAGTCATTCTTTTTCAATATACAGAATATATATACTAATGATTCTCATAAATAAAACGTAAATTCGTATTTCCAGAGAAAATAAAGCTTTATTCAAAACATTTCAAAATAAGATTCGTATTAAAATGCTCAAGAGTCTACTTGCTATATTTGCAAACGAAACCATTTCCAAAACTTCAAAGAAAACCAATATATTAATCAGTTACCATGTTTTTCAGAAATTTCGTCATTGTCTCATGTGATTTACTTGAAATAAATAGGCTACTATGATTGAAATTACACTCTAGGATATATCCAAAACAGTTACATATGTGTGCATATAAACAAAATACTTTTAGAATTAAGATAGGGATAAGCTATCTATTCACAGACTTAACGGTCACAGAAAAATTAAATCCTTTAGAGCCACAAAGCTGGGTGATGGGGTGCATTCATGCACCCATTCTATGTCCCAATAATGTAAACTTTGCATTTGAATTACTCTTTAGTAGTATTTATTTGGTGAGTTTGCATCTTGTTCTCATCTTGCATTATTTTGTTAATTTCATGTTATTTGTGAATAGCAGGAACATAAAAGCTTGAAAATCGCTTGAGAAGAAAGGACATGCGAGCCAGAACCGCTATAGCGATCCCCAACTGCTATAGCGGTCACCAGAGAGCAGTTTTGGTGGCAGCAAGTTGAACCGCTATAGCGGTATCCAACCGCTATAGCGGTCGTAAGTGAACGTGTTGCTCTGCGTCTTGGAAACGTAACGTCTTTTTGAAAGGGGGATTTTAAAAGAGACAGACGCCGGCCTTTGGGAGGATATATACAGACTCTCTCTCTCTCTCTCTCTCTCTCTCTCTAGGCTAGGGTTCTTAGTTAGTTAGAGAATTTTGAATTGTAATTTTTCACTACTTTTTGATCAGACAAAGATTGATATTGATTCTTCCGCTATGGAGGAGTAATTTCCTTACCGCGCACAAAGACAACCGAAGATCAAATTATTCTTGAGGTTCCCAATTCTTTAATTTCAGTTCTTGGTTGGTTTTCCATCCCCATTGCTTTCTCTTTTTAATTCTAATTGCACTGATTGTTGTGATTATAGTTTAAGAGTGGTGATTGTGTTTTCGTTTGTTTGCATGATCCGAATTGGGAGAATTAGGTCAATTGATTTGATAATTTCCAATTGGTAAAGGGGTTGGGATTTATTCCGTTAGGAATTAGGCTATTGCAATTGGCATTTAAACTAGCGTAGTTTATAGGGTCATGATCATGATCACTAGCTCTTATGTTAGTTGAACGCTCAGCGGAACTACGTTCGTATGACTGTTAAGTAGAATTGCATCGTCTTTTGTGCGAAAGCATAATTCACGTAAGTAGTCACCATCATGAATTCATCTGTTGAACCGGTGATAGAACGATTATTGATCTGAGGAAGTCTCTGTGCAGGTAATCTTTGGGTTATACATTTTTCTTAAATTAAAATTGCTGTTAACAATTTCAAGAACCCCTACTGTGTTAGAATCGATTCCATTGCTTCCACGTGAGACGACCTGGATTACACTATAGCTACATTTTCTGTGTAATCTGGTTATGAAAGAACTTTTCTAATTTGTTACGGGCGGCGACAACCTGTATCACTGGGGTAGTTCCTTGGAGTAATTTAACCCCATAAATGGGGCACTTGAATCAATAACAATTCCCAATGAGTTTTCTAATCTTACAAATCCTAGGGTTCCAAGAATTCTTCTAAAAATCAAGGGATTAAAGATTTCTAGAGAAGAAGAATTAAGAACAAGAATTACCTTAGGATTTGAGTGATGAGGATCAAATTGAAGGTGAGTTCTTCACTTCAATTCATCCAAGAAAGAAAAATGAAGGAAGCTCAAATTGCATGAATGATTAGTGTTTAGAAGGAGGAAGGATTGGGTTGTTGTTGATTCAATGGGAAGAGGTGGAAATGGTGTAAATTGATGGAAGGGATTTGTGGAAGAAGGAATTTTAGAGAGAAGGGAGAGAATTTGGGTTAGAAAGAGAGAGGATTTTGAAAAATGGGGGACACTGGACGTGTCCCCGTATATATTTTAACCTGTTGTAATGGATTACAAGCCCCTGTAATCGATTACAACAGGCAAAATTCGACCTGCAGACGTGCGAAGAACAATGTAATCGATTACCATCCCAATGTAATCGATTACATTAAGCAAAAACTTAGCTGAAAGGCATACAGAGAGCATTGTAATCGATTACCTGCCCCTGGTAATCGATTACGACAGGCAAAACTTGATTCCTTTATTCAACAGTCCATTCTCAGGCTCAGAATAATGTCCTCTTTAATTTTACTCTCCATTAACTTTAAAACATAAATGTAAATAAGGGAATACCACCCATTTGGATTCAATAAAAATATCCAAAAAATCAAAATCCTTAGGAATCAGAATCCAACTTTTGGGTTTTAGTACAATTTTCTAAAAACTTCCGTTTTTATAAACTTGAGGTTAAAAAACGAAGGGGTTATCCATTCCCTAAAATTCATTAAAAATCTCTCTTCAACTCATTAATGCCCAGAGAATCATTACCGGGACTTTTGATCTTAAGAAAATGCCTCAATCCTATAGCCCTCCAAGGAGCCATAAGGTACAGACTTAGAATTTTCAGGTTCCGTTTCCGGTAGGTCACTGTAACTCAGGTTGGGGGATTACACTCTTCCCCCCTCAAAAGAATTCGTCCCCGAGTTCTTAAGCAACCATAATTTATCCCAACATTCATTACCTTACTTGAAATCTTAGTGCTTATAACTTACAACACCTATATCCTTTTCTATATGCTTCAGCTTCTTTGCTAAACCCTTCCTTAAGCTCACCTTTTTAACATGGGATAGGCATAAGCCTTATACTCGATACCAGAATATAAGGAACTAAGACATTCGTCTTCATGTAGACCTTTGTTAAATACTGCTCATTGACCCTGGTCGGAACTATGTATCAAGTGGTGATGCCAACATCCGCTACAAGTAAAAGTCAGAATTCTTCTGCCTTAAAAGATTACATAGAAGGATCTGAAGAGCATTACAGAGTTTAGATTGAAGGTCCTTAAACACCTTCTCCACCTTAACCAGAGGTTAGGCGTAATGAAACAAACCACTTCCCTTAAACATTGCATGAATGTCCACCATCCACTAATACCGATTACTACTTTCCTCCCTTAAACTTTGGATTTCTGCATTTCCTTCTACACAAGCTCTGGTTAACCAAAGCTTCTTCACATCCAGATCTAGAGACTAACTTCTCGAGTAGTCTTATACCTTAACAAGATACTCACTCTCATTAATTGGGTTTTAATCATATTCCTCGTTGTCCTATACATCTCAAAACATATGAATTCTCTAAATCCTCATCATAGCCCTTCAGTGCATCAATTTTGATTAGAAGAACTATGCCGTTGTGCTTCGCTCTTTGGTGGAAGCCGTTACGAATTCAATTCTACGGTCGAATTTTGGCACTTATCTATTAGAGTTAACTCGTTTCCCTCTGCCACTAACCAATGGGGAAGTCATCATCAAATCCCCCAAAACATTCCTATCCTTCTACTAATCTATTACCTCTCCTTCATCTAAGGTATCTCTCAAAACTGCCGAGAGATTTCAAACCTTCGGCATACCATCAAGGGATGAGCTTCAACTTCCATCCTAGCTTCTCATTGCGTCCTTGGAAACTCCCTAGTGTCCATGACCTTTCTGATTTCGAGACTGGGTAATCATTCCTAATGTCTTTGCCCTCGAAACGAACCAATTCCTTATCTCTTTTCCATTTTCTTCATATATTCGAGTCCTTGACCATTCCATGCTCATTGTAGCATCTCGAGAATCACAAGCGCACGTCTTATTTTCTTCGTCTAAACATTTAGGCTCACATATCATCCTAAAAGAATCTCTCCTTCATTAGCTTTAAATTTTCTTAGTCCTTATCGAAGTTCATCATCTTCTAGTTCCTTCCATCCTACTTATTACTATCCTCCTTCTTAAAGGAAGCAAGAATTCTTTATTTAAACTTCAAACATTCGGCTTTTATCGGTGCTACTCATCTGTTTCTTTATCCTCGTGTGGTGTATGCCATCCTGAGTGTGACAACCCCACATTGAAACCTATTACTACTGGCAATTTCTAAGGTCTGACTACAAGAATTGCTTTCCTTTTTTGATAGGGTTTTTCCTTTCTCCTTACAAACCTTAATAGTTGTAAATGGGTCCTCTTAGTATTCTTCTCTTCCATGGTATTACCAACCGATCTATTCCAAAAGGAACCATAATCAGGTCCTTGGGAGCATTCTAACTTAGTTACCAATCATAATACTACTCGTAACCTGATGCAATGTATAAGATTTAACTTTGCAGACATCGGATCTTGGATTAATCCATAATCCTACGCCCTAACATCTTCTTAACTCGTGCCTTGCCTTCACTATACATCCTAGCTACTACCTTTGGCCTACTAGCCTTCTCCATCTCATCAAGATACTCATTTGAGGAACCTCATCATGAGTATAGTTGTCACCATTGAAAACTCTCCCACACACTTTTCGAGAGTAATTTACATTGTGTAATGCCCCACCAAACGCTTTTGGATATACCTTGAGCTGCCACTAAGGTCTTTAGTTTAGCAATTCTACACTGGAAGGTGTCCCCATCCTTTAGGACCTTATCCAAGACTCCTTAACTATGAGTTTTCGCTTAATTTTCAAGCCCTAAGGCTTTCTTCACTTTATATCTTCAATTTTCTCCACTTTAGGTGATAGAGTCATATATAAGATCGAAAGATCCTGAATCCACTCTTTTCATCCTTATACTTTATTAATGCCACTTGGGATATGACATGAGAGTTGAGTGACCAAAGCACACACTCGCCTTCAATAGTTGGATTCGTAAAGCTCCTTATATTGATCCCTTTTAACTCGCCTAGTCAACCGTGCTATAACGTCTATACCCATCTTGATCCTTCTTTCTCTTCTCCTAACAAGCCTAAGTGGTTCAAAATTCCTCTTGTTACTTAAAACAAGAATCCCTCATCCAACATCAGACATTTTGGCTTTTCCTCAACGTTATCCCCTTTAATGCAACCGATAAAACTCCACTTCATTACCCTTAGATCTTAGGTTAATTTGAAATCCTAAGCCTTAGCATCTTCTTAACTCATGCTTGCTTTCCCTTATCTTCTAACTACTATCTCCAACCTATTAAACTTCTCTCTTTTATCAAGGTACTCTTCTTTAACCTATCAAGCTTTTCATAGCATCCTCCAACAATCACTAGAATCACAACCGTGAACCTTGCTAGTAGGGCATTAACTATTGCCAAACCATCAATCTTCTTCTGCTACCATGTTCTAATGAATCGAATTCTTGTGATTCAAGGATAAGATATCCTTCCAAGACTTAATTTGTCTTACTAGTCGTGGTATTAACCACTATAGTTGGAGGGGGTTCTTCTCACCCTCATACTCCATCAAATCCTATTACATTAACCCAGCTTAGCATGCAACAACTTAACGGACCCTCTCGTTCCTTCTACATCGACGTCATCCCCACACTAAGTGTTGGATACTTGGCTCGCCTCCTTTGGCCAAATGGCTGGGCCTAAGCCATCTTATTGTAATGCTTAAACCAACCTTAACCCAATCTCTCTTGCCTTAAGAGAATGGATTTAGATTGCACTTTGGAAGCCTAGTGTTTCACCACTTCCACATGCGTTAGAAGGAATGCGTTGGTCTAACAAAATGAGTATTCGAAGCAGAATGGAAGACAAAAAGCATGATCGGATTAGGAGTAGACAATAGTTAACAGACAACAAACAAAGATGACATTCCTAAAGGCCTCTTGTAGTGCCATAATCTATGAAAATGGGCGCGCTTCCATTTGCACAGTTGTGATCCTACCAAAGGACACTTGCTCCATAGTACACAGGGAAACCTAAAGCTCTGATACCAACATTGTCACGACCCAAACTCAGGCCGTGACCGGCGCATAGGGACAAGTCCACACGCAAGCCTTCCAACATAGAATTTTCGCGGAAATCGGACAGAGTTTCCTCTGTATTTAGGATAATTCCCAAATAAGAGTACTCCTCCTGCACAAAGAAACAAAACACAAAAAATCCATTGGGGATCCAGGCATTCTCAGAATGCACCCCACAACATGCAGCATAAAAGTAAAATATGAAATCACATTTATTCAAAAAACCAAATCCTTTACACAAACTTTGATTCAAACATATATTTCAAATAGTTTTGATAATATAAATCAAATACAATAACAATAACAATAATAATACAATACTCAAAACAATGTTGGACCTTGCCTGTAATACTATGGAGCTACAATAATCTAAGAATTCTCAAACTTAAATAAATACAGACTTGCCCTTGAACAAAAAGGGCTTACCCATATTATTCAAAACTCAAAACAAAGACCCAATGAATAGCATTCTTTTGAACACCTGCAACTGAAAAAGAGAAGGAAACAATGGGGTGAGTTTATAAAACTCAGTGAGAGATAGAGTACCCCTAACCCACATGAGACAATGTGCAAAACTAGACATTAAAGTAATACAGTAATACACATAATAAAAATCAGAACGGAAATCTTAATCAAACATTCCTTTCCAAAACACAGAGTCCATCTATTCAGGATAATCAGACAGGAATCACACTTAGGTGGCCTTTCCTTCATGTGAATCCTGAAACAGACAAGCACCACTCTTCTAGTGGCCGTGAATATCAGGCACGCACCACACTATATGTATGGTCGTACCACACTATATGTATGGCCGTGAATATCAGACACGCACCACTCCCTTAGGTGGCCGTGAAATCCCTCATCCTAGGTGCACCCAGGGCTAACGCCTACTGCCGTTAGCCTACAGATCTTGGCCTAGACTTTCCCAAGTCATTCTTTTTCAATATACAGAATATATATACTAATGATTCTCATAAATAAAACATAAATTCGTATTTCCAGAGAAAATAAAGCTTTATTCAAAACATTTCAAAATAAGATTCGTATTAAAATGCTCAAGAGTCTACTTGCTATATTTGCAAACGAAACCATTTCCAAAACTTCAAAGAAAACCAATATATTAATCAGTTACCATGTTTTTCAGAAATTCTGTCATTGTCTCATGTGATTTACTTGAAATAAATAGGCTATTATGATTGAAATTACACTCTAGGATATATCCAAAACAGTTACATATGGGTGCATATAAACAAAATACTTTTAGAATTAAGATAGGGATAAGCTATCTACTCATAGACTTAACGGTCATAGAAAAATTAAATCCTTCAGAGCCACAAAGCTGGGGGAGTTCCTTGGAGTAATCTAACACCATAAAGGGGGCACTTGAATCAATAACAATTCCCAATGAGTTTTCTAATCTTACAAATCCTAGGGTTCCAAGAATTCTTCTAAAAATCAAGGGATTAAAGATTTCTAGAGAGGAAGAATTAAGAACAAGAATTACCTTAGGATTTGAGTGATGAGGATCAAATCGAAGGTGAGTTCTTCACTTCAATTCATCCAAGAAAGAAAAATGAAGGTAGCTCAAATTGCATGAATGATTAGTGTTTAGAAGGAGGAAGGATTGGGTTGTTGTTGATTCAATGGGAAGAGGTGGAAATGAAGTAAATTGATGGAAGGGATTTGTGGAAGAAGGAGTTTTAGAGAGAAGGGAGAGAATTTGGGTTAGAAAGAGAGAGGATTTTGAAAAATGGGGGACACTGGACGCGTCCTCGTATATATTTTAACCTATTGTAATCGATTACAAGCCCCTGTAATCGATTACAACAGGCAAAATTTGACCTGCAGACGTGCGAAGAACAATGTAATCGATTACATCATGTAATCGATTACCATCCCAATATAATCGATTACATTAAGCAAAAACTTAGCTGAAAGGCATACAGAGAGCATTGTAATCGATTACCTGCCCCCTAGTAATCGATTACGACAGGCAAAACTTGATTCCTTCATTCAACAGTCCATTCTCAGGCTCAGAATAATGTCCTCTTTAATTTTACTCTCCATTAACTTTAAAACATAAATGTAAATAAGGGAATACCCCCCATTTGGATTCAATAAAAATATCCAAAAAATCAAAATCCTTAGGAATCAGAATCCAACTTTTGGGTTTTAGTACAATTTTCTAAAAACTTCCGTTTTTATAAACTTGAGGTTCAAAAACGAAGGGGTTATCCATTCCCTAAAATTCGTTAAAAATCTCTCTTCAACTCATTAATGCCCAGAGAACCATTACCGGGACTTTTGATCTTAAGAAAATGCCTCAATCCTATAGCCCTCCAAGGAGCCATAGGGATCAGACTTAGAATTTTCAGGTTCCGTTTCCGGCAGGTCACTGTAACTCAGGTAAGGGGATTACATTTCATTTCAAGAATTCTGTTATGAAAAATGCTATTTTTGGAAAAAGTTTCCTTTAGGATGTGTTTTTTATATCATTTAATAGACGGATTGAATTTTTAAAAATATTTTGCATATTTTTAAATATATCCTTGGCAGATGACAAACAAAACCATGTTGCTTTGGGAAGAATATAGATTTTATAAAAAAACTATTTTATGTTTTGCCTGGTGTCTTGATTGGTATTTTTTTTTCTAAAAATATGCTCAAATATATTGAAAAATTGAAAGTGCAATATTTAAAAAAGATTTTAAAATATTGGCCTTGTCAGTAAGTTTGTGCTTGGTTTTAACTATGTTTTAGCATGTTTGGAAAATAGGTGACGGTGAGGGACCCATATTTACGGGTGATGCCTGATACGAACTTGTTAATGCTTTACAATGGAGAAGATCCCCACCAGCATAAGGCCAAACATAGTTGTTGTGATAGTCTTTTGAAGGCTTGCCCAATGAGAAGGTTCTTACTAATTGCAAGGTCGACCACTAGTCAAGGTGTAATTTTTTTTTATTAAGGGGGAAGGAATATTGGGGGAGGACAACTTGGATTTAGATCGAAATTCTTATATATAGGATAACAACGCAACAATTTTACTATTATGCTAAGGGCTCAACCTAATATATATCAAAGTTGTTATTTGGAACTATTAACGTCTTCAGAGAGTGTAGACTCACACGTGCACATAGGTTTTAGACCCAGTGCAAATCTGTGATCCTTCCACTTCGATTAATATTTATCGCCTTGCTACCTTTTGCTTATTTAAGGTTAAATTAATTTGTAAGTCCCCTACAATTTTAACATGGTTTTAGATAGGTGCGAACACTGTAAAAGCTTTTAATTAGGTTCTTATAGTTTAAAAACATTGTAAGTAAGTCCCTACCATAATTTGCTCATTCATTCTCCATTATACTACACACATATGTGGTTATTAACCATTCTCTATTACGCCAGAGATACTATATGAACTAAGGGTGTGCAAGGAGTAGGTTCGGTCGAGTTGAACTAGACATAAACTCGTCGTGATGTTTTGACTGAGTCATTTTTTACAATCTAGACTCAACCCGATAATGGCCCAAAAACGATTGAGTCAGACTTATCAACTCGGATTTAGACAACCTATAACAATTTAAACATTATACATAGTAAAATCATGAAATTTTGTAAGTTCAAAACAAAATTCAAGACATATTTTACAATAAATATTTCAAAATAAATTATTCCAATACAAAGATAATATCATGCTATGTAAAACACATTAATTGAAGTACAAATGTCACGAACTACTCCCAGATCGTGCCCGGCACGTAGGGGGCATTGCCCTCTAGCAAGTCTAACTGGGAGATTTATAGAGCACATATAATTTTTGAACAATAGCACCAAATTTTAAAGAGAAAATTATATAAAATAATTTCATATAACAACTAATTATAAAAACTGTAAATTATTTCATAAAGATAAGTATTTCTAATTTTTAAATAAGTATTGCATAATTAAAAATAATATCTTTTTCTATCTCTCTCACTTCTTTAACCTTGTAGTAAAGTAATTTGGAAAAGAAAATTTCACAGATACATTTTGAATTATAACCCTGTAGCTACTCTGGATGCTATTACAAGCCTTGGCGAAACCGAAGGCTAATTTTGATGGAGAGGATGTATAATATGTGTTAGACTGACTTTGAAGCTACAATAGTGAAGAAATAGTGTCTAGAGAAGAAATATAAGACTGACTTTGAAGTCATCCCAAGACGCGTCTGTTGGTTTGGGAGTTCTTAGTCAATGCAAGTCACTCTGAAGCTTGGGGATTGAAAATGAGGAAATTGTCATAAGTCTTTATGATGATGGTGGACAAGAGTTCATTGAAGCTGTGCACATGTCAATGTCGGATGAGAAGTTATTGTGGTTGGGAAGTGGTCATAACTTGGCTTTTGGTGTGGTGAGGACATTGTTATAGCTTGGCTTTTTGTTTGGTGAAAGTCTTTATGATGATTGTGGAATTCGTTTGTAGAAGCACTTGCAAATGCCAATATCGAATGATAACTTTCCTTTGAATTTTCATTTTAAGAATTCTGCTATGAAAAATGCTATTTTTGGAAAAAGTTTCCGTTAGGATGTGTTTTTTATATCATTTAATAGGCGGATTGAATTTTTAAAAATATTTTGCATATTTTTAAATATATCCTTGGCAGATGTCAAACAAAACCATGTTGCTGTGGGAAGAATATAGATTTTATAAAAAAAACTATTTTATGTTTTGCCTGGTGTCTTGATTGGTATTTTTTTTTTCTAAAAATATGCCCAAATATATTGAAAAATTGAAAGTGCAATATTTAAAAAAGATTTTAAAAAATTGGCCTTGTCAGTAAGTTTGTGCTTGGTTTTAACTATGTTTTAGCATGTTTGGAAAACAGGTGACGGTGAGGGACCCGTATTTACGGGTGTTGGCTAATACGGACTTGTTAATGCTTTATAATGGAGAAGATCCCCACTAGCATAAGGCCAAACATAGTTGTTGTGATAGTCTTTTGAAGGCTTGCCCAATGAGAAGGTTCTTACTAACTGCAAGGTCGACCACTAGTCAAGGTGTAATTTTTTTTTATTAAGGGGGAAGGAATATTGGGGGAGGACAACTTGGATTTAGATCGAAATTCTTATATATAGGATAACAACACAACAATTTTACTATTATGCTAAGGGCTCAACCTAATATATATCAAAGTTGTTATTTGGAACTAATAATGTCGTCAGAGAGTGTGGACTCACACGTGCACATAGGTTTTAGACCCAGTGCAAATTTGTGATCCTTCCCCTTCGATTAATATTTATCGCCTTGCTACCTTTTGCGTATTTAAGGTTAAATTAATTTGTAAGTCCCCTACAATTTTAACATGGTTTTAGATAGGTTCGAACACTGTAAAAGCTTTTAATTAGGTTCTTATACTTTAAAAACATTGTAAGTAAGTCCCTACCATAATTTGCTCATTCATTCTCCATTATACTACACACATATGTGGTTATTAACCATTCTCTATTACGCTAGAGATACTATATGAACTAAGGGTGTACAAGGAGTAGGTTCGGTCGAGTTGAACTAGACATAAACTCGTTGTGATGTTTTGATTGAGTCATTTTTTACAATCTAGACTCAACCCGATAATGGCCCAAAAACGATTGAGTCAGACTTATCAACTCGGATTTATACAACCTATAACAATTTAAACATTATACATGGTAAAATCATGAAATTTTGTAAGTTCAAAACAAAATTCAAGACATATTTTACAATAAATATTTCAAAATAAATTATTCCAATACAAAGATAATATCATGCTATGTAAAACACATTAATTGAAGTACAAATGTCACGAACTACACCCAGATTGTAACATCCTCCGAAATCCTTTTATCGTTTTCCGTTCAATTGTTTGGTTTTTATCGAATAATTGAGATTAATCAAGATTCGGTTAAACCATTATTTAGACTCAATTAATTAGCAATAACTTGAGTTTAGATAAGAGAGAATTAAGTTAGAATATAGAAGATTTCATAAGAATTTGCACGAAACCAATTTACCGATTTAAAGGAAATCGGTAAGTTTACGGTATTTTAAACTGTCGGAACCGGACCAATAGAATTACAAGCTTTAAACCCTCTTTTGAGTGGCTGATAACTCAGCCACTTACCAGCCAAAAAGTGGCGCCACAAGGCCACTAAACCATGGAGAAGCTTGACTGAATTTCAGCCAAGCAATTTGAGCCAATCAAATTCAAGCAAAAAATCACTCAAGCAATCAGATTTTCAGCCCCTTTATCACCCACTTCAGACCATTCTTACGCCACTTTTTCTCTTCTCTCCTTCAGCTCTCTTTCTCTCTTCCTCACACCCCAAAAACTGAAGCAAACTCCAGCCTTGTTCATCCAAACTTCAAGAATCCAGCACAAACACTTGGATCAAAGGTAGGAGCTCTCTTCTTGCATCAATTCTGTGGTTATGGCTAGCTGAGCTTGGATTATTTTCATGATCTTGGATGTGTTAAATGAATGCTTATGATGATATATGATTGGTTTTGGGATGTTTGTTTGGTTGAAACCGAATTTGAACCAAGAGAGAATGAAAATAGGAAGAGATAGAGAGCTGGAGAACCCAAAACCCCTCGGCAGTCCGTACGGCGGAGTATACAACTCCGCCTACAGCCAATAAAATTTGATGAAACCGATTTTAAATGAAACTAGACATCTAGGGCTTTCCATAGATATATCATATAAGGCTTTTGGATTATAAATGAGAGAGTTATGAATTTTTGAATTTTGACCTAGGGTTCTGACTCTGAATCTGGGCAGACCAGCTTGTTCAGGATAGAACTCGACCTATACTACTTGAAAATGAGTGAAACTAACTTTGTTAGAAATCTTACACATATTGGAATGTCCCATAAAAATTTCAGAATTAGATAAGGTGCCAGTTGCTCCCAGTGATCCAAGAAAGTTGCCCCATGTCCAAACCGGGCTAGAACAGGGTAGTTTAGGAAGGTCAGAATACGAGGCTTATAACTCGAGCCCTACTAAGCCAAATGAAATGGAACTTTTGCAAATGAAAATTTACCCTGTTAGCTTTAATATGAGTCCAATTTCGTATGATTTGAGTCAGTTTTCGATTTTTAGTGGATTTTTACTTTTAGTTGCCTGATTCTGGCAAGTCACTGGGCATGCCGGGATAAAATCTGAATATCTTGAGCTATAGATATCAAAATTAGATGGGACCCAAAAGGTTAAAAACTAGACATATAAGGCTACAACATTTCCAAAAATTAGGTTTAAACGAGTTCAATTGAAATAAAGGTGGGCTATACCATAACCGAGCAGAAATAGGCAAAATCAGTTAAAAGTCCTATTGAAGCTTGTTGAAGCTATGAATGAATTTATGAATGTATGTGCATAATTGCTGCTCTATATTGAAATTGCAAATTCTGTAAATGTACTGGTTGGCTGGCACTATTTATGGGGAAGCGGATACATTCCGTTATGCTGCCGAAATTTCGGTAGAACCCATGCACAAGTTATGAATTCCATGTTAATGCATGTGCATTCTTAAGAAAGTTATGAAAGTTATGAAAAGGGTTATGCCACTATGAAAGTTCCATACTACTTGGGCCAGCCCCGGATAAGAAGTTAAGGGAAATATATCAGTGGGAAGATCGGGGAAAGTAAACCCGGCATTCCTGTATAGGAACGAGCTCGATCCTGATAAGCAGACTATTACCCAGGAGTCTAAATGGCCAAGAACTCCTAGGGGACCAAGAGATGGAAAAAAAAATGATGAAAGGAAATGAAAAGTTTACGAAGGAAAGTTCAAGTATGAGTTTGCATAATTACATGAATGCATGATTACATGGCATGATTATTTCAGGATGTTTACAGTTCGTCTGTTATATTTACGTACTACTGTATGTTTATTTGCTATGCTCATTATTCTATGTTTTACTGTTAGTAGCCTATTCTGTTTCTTATGATGTCTAAAGTAAAACTGAACTTTGCCTCGGACCAGATGTTTTAGTGAACTCATTAAAATGGTTAGTTTAGTTTGAACACATATTTTTATAATTAAATAAAACCCGAGGCAACTGAGAATGAATGTGACGTCAGTCAAACAACACACGTGGACCCTACTGAGAATTTTCCTTAAATTCTCACCCCGTGCTATATTTTCCGCATCATTCTTAGACGCGGGCGAAGGGCTCAACGACCACTC
This sequence comes from Pterocarpus macrocarpus, assembly GCA_031439585.1. Lineage (NCBI taxonomy): Eukaryota > Viridiplantae > Streptophyta > Magnoliopsida > Fabales > Fabaceae > Pterocarpus > Pterocarpus macrocarpus. The sequence continues at coordinate 54,552,089 of CM062522.1, forward strand.
CTTTCATTGAAATCCCAGTCCTGTAGCTTCATCAGGTTTCCGAGTTGGACTCGTTGGACGCAGTCGGCTCCTGCTAGTTCTGTCTCTGATTTCTACCAATGGGGATTTTGCTGTATCTTTATTTCGTCTGCTTCTAATATATATATGTATAGACTGAAGTTTTGGCTTCCAGCCTACATAGGTACATATACAGTTGATAATATACCACTTATTCGTATCTTTTCTGTTGTGTTATATTAAACTTTATTACGTTGTATAACGCTATTCATATCTATTATATAACAGCGCGCCATTTCAACTGTTTTGTGATACTAATCACGAGGTTCAAGCAGGATATTAACACAGTAACACAATCTACTTAATTGAATGCTATGACTTAAGCATAACATTAAATTAGTAGGGTGTTACACAGATCGTGACCGGCATGTAGGGGGCATTGCCCTTTAGCAAGTCTAACTGGGAGATTTATAGAGCACATATAATTTTTGAACAATAGCACCAAATTTTAAAGAGAAAATTATATAAAATAATTTCATATAACAACTAATTATCAAAACTGTAAATTATTTCATAAAGATAAGTATTTCTAATTTTTAAATAAGTATTGCATAATTAAAAATAATATCTTTTTCTATCTCTCTCACTTCTTTAACCTTGTAGTAAAGTAATTTGGAAAAGAAAATTTCACAGATACATTTTGAATTATAACCCTGTAGCTACTCTGGATGCTCTTACAAGCCTTTGTGAAATCGAAGGCTAATTTTGATGGAGAGGATGTATAATATGTGTTAGACTGACTTTGAAGCTACAATAGCGAAGAAATAGTGTCTAGAGAAGAAATATAAGACTGACTTTGGATGACTTTGAAGTCATCCCAAGACGCGTCTTTTGGTTTGGGAGTTCTTAGTCAATGCAAGTCACTCTGAAGCTTGGGGATTGAAAATGAGGAAATTGTCATAAGTCGTTATGATGATGGCGGACAAGAGTTCATTGAAGCTGTGCACATGTCAATGTCAGATGAGAAGTTATTGTGGTTGGGAAGTGGTCATAACTTGGCTTTTGGTGTGGTGAGGACGTTGTTATAGCTTGGCTTTTTGTTTGGTGAAAGTCTTTATGATGATTGTGGAATTCGTTTGTAGAAGCACTTGCAAATGCCAATATCGAATGATAACTTTCCTTTGAATTTTCATTTCAAGAATTCTACTATGAAAAATGCTATTTTTGGAAAAAGTTTCCGTTAGGATGTGTTTTTTATATCATTTAATAGGCGGATTGAATTTTTAAAAATATTTTGCATATTTTTAAATATATCCTTGGCAGATGACAAACAAAACCATGTTGCTGTGGGAAGAATATAGATTTTATAAAAAAACAATTTTATGTTTTGCCTGGTGTCTTGATTGGTATTTTTTTTCTAAAAATATGCTCAAATATATTGAAAAATTGAAAGTGCAATATTTAAAAAAGATTTTAAAAAATTGGCCTTGTCAGTAAGTTTGTGCTTGGTTTTAACTTTGTTTTAGCATGTTTGGAAAATAGGTGACGGTGAGGGACCCGTATTTACGGGTGTTGGCTAATACGGACTTGTTAATGCTTTATAATGGAGAAGATCCCCACTAGCATAAGGCCAAACATAGTTGTTGTGATAGTCTTTTGAAGGCTTGCCCAATGAGAAGGTTCTTACTAACTGCAAGGTCGACCACTAGTCAAGGTGCAATTTTTTTTTATTAAGGGGGAAGGAATATTGGGGGAGGACAACTTGGATTTAGATCGAAATTCTTATATATAGGATAACAACACAACAATTTTACTATTATGCTAAGGGCTCAACCTAATATATATCAAAGTTGTTATTTGGAAATATTAATGTCTTCAGAGAGTGTGGACTCACACGTGCACATAGGTTTTAGACCCAGTGCAAATTTGTGATCCTTCCCCTTCGATTATTATTTATCGCCTTGCTACCTTTTGCTTATTTAAGGTTAAATTAATTTGTAAGTTCCCTACAATTTTAACATGGTTTTAGATAGGTGCGAATACTGTAAACACTTTTAATTAGGTTCTTATAGTTTAAAAACATTGTAAGTAAGTCCCTACCATAATTTGCTCATTCATTCTCCATTATACTACACACATATGTGGTTATTAACCATTCTCTATTACGCTAGAGATACTATATGAACTAAGGGTGTACAAGGAGTAGGTTCGGTCGAGTTGAACTAGACCTAAACTCGTCGTGATGTTTTGACTGAGTCATTTTTTACAATCTAGACTCAACCCGATAATGGCCCAAAAACGATTGAGTCAGACTTATCAACTCGGATTTAGACACAAATATAACAATTTAAACATTATACATAGCAAAATCATGAAATTTTGTAAGTTCAAAACAAAATTCAAGACATATTTTACAATAAATATTTCAAAATAAATTATTCCAATACAAAGATAATATCATGCTATGTAAAACACATTAATTGAAGTACAAATGTCACGAACTACACCCAGATCGTGCCCGGCACGTAGGGGGCATTGCCCTTTAGCAAGTCTAACTGGGAGATTTATAGAGCACATATAATTTTTGAACAATAGCACCAAATTTTAAGGAGAAAATTATATAAAATAATTTCATATAACAACTAATTCTAAAAACTGTAGATTATTTCATAAAGATAAGTATTTCTAATTTTTAAATAAGTATTGCATAATTAAAAATAATTTCTTTTCTATCTCTCTCACTTCTTTAACCTTGTAGTAAGTAATTTCGAAAAGAAAATTTCACAGATACATTTTGAATTATAACCTTGTAGCTACTTTGGATGCTCTTACAAGCCATTGCGAAGCCGAAGGCTAATTTTGATGGAGAGGATGTATAACATGTGTTAGACTGACTTTGAAGCTACAATAATGAAGAAATAGTGTCTAGAGAAGAAATATAAGACTGACTTTGGATGACTTTGAAGTCATCCCAAGACGCGTCTTTTGGTTTGGGAGTTCTTAGTCAATGCAAGTCACTCTGAAGCTTGGGGATTGAAAATGAGGAAATTGTCATAAGTCTTTACGATGATGGTGGACAAGAGTTCATTGAAGCTGTGCACATGTCAATGTCGGATGAGAAGTTATTGCGGTTGGGAAGTGGTCATAACTTGGCTTTTTGTGTGGTGAGGACGTTGTTATAGCTTGGCTTTTTGTTTGGTGAAAGTCTTTATGATGATTGTGGAATTTGTTTGTAGAAGCACTTGCAAATGCCAATATCGAATGATAACTTTCCTTTGAATTTTCATTTCAAGAATTCTGCTATGAAAAATGCTATTTTTGGAAAAAGTTTCCTTTAGGATGTGTTTTTTATATCATTTAATTGACGGATTGAATTTTTAAAAATATTTTGCATATTTTTAAATATATCCTTGGCAGATGACAAACAAAACCATGTTGCTGAGGGAAGAATATAGATTTAAAAAAAAAAGCTATTTTATGTTTTGCCTGGTGTCTTGATTGGTATTTTTTTTTTCCTAAAAATATGCTCAAACATATTGAAAAATTGAAAGTGCAATATTTAAAAAAGATTTTAAAAAATTGGCCTTGATAGTAGTTTGTGCTAGGTTTTAACTATGTTTTAGCATGTTTGGAAAATAAGTGACGATGAGGGACCCGTATTTACGGGTGTTGGCTAATACAGACTTGTAAATGCTTTACAATGGAGAAGATCCCCACTAGCAAAAGGCCAAACATAGTTGTTGTGATAGTCTTTTGAAGGCTTGCCCAATGAGAAGGTTCTTACTAACTGCAAGGTCGACCACTAGTCAAGGTGTAATTTTTTTTTATTAAGGGGGAAGGAATATTGGGGGAGGACAACTTGGATTTAGATCGAAATTCTTATATATAGGATACCAAGACAACAATTTTACTATTATGCTAAGGGCTCAACCTAATATATATCGAAGTTGTTATTTGGAGCTATTAATGTCTTCAGAGAGTGTGGACTCACACCTGCACATAGGTTTTAGACCCAGTGCAAATTCGTGATCCTTCCCCTTCGATTAATATTTATCGCCTTGCTACCTTTTGCTTATTTAAGGTTAAATTAATTTGTAAGTACCCTACAATTTTAACATGGTTTTAGATAGGTGCGAATACTGTAAAAGCTTTTAATTAGGTTCTTATACTTTAAAAACATTGTAAGTAAGTCCCTACCACAATTTGCTCATTCATTCTCCATTATACTACACACATATGTGGTTATTAACCATTCTCTATTACGCTAGAGATACTATATGAACTAAGGGTGTACAAGGAGTAGGTTCGGTCGAGTTGAACCAGACCTAAACTCGTCGTGATGTTTTGACTAAGTCACTTTTTACAATCTAGACTCAACCCGATAATGGCCCAAAAACGATTGAGTCAGACTTATCAACTCGGATTTAGACACAAATATAACAATTTAAACATTATACATAGTAAAATCATGAAATTTTGTAAGTTCAAAACAAAATTCAAGACATATTTTACAATAAATATTTCCAAATAAATTATTCCAATACAAAGATAATATCATGCTATGTAAAACACATTAATTGAAGTACAAATGTCACGAACTACACCCAGATCATGACCGGCACGTAGGGGGCATTGCCCTCTAGCGTGTCTAACTGAGAGATTTATAGAGCGCATATAATTTTTGAACAATAGCACCAAATTTTAAAGAGAAAATTATATAAAATAATTTCATATAACAGCTAATTCTAAAAACTATAAATTATTTCATAAAGATAAGTATTTCTAATTTTTAAATAAGTATTGCATAATTAAAACTAATTTCTTTTTCTATCTCTCTCACTTCTTTAACCTTGTAGTAAAGTAATTTGGAAAAGAAAATTTCACAGATACATTTTGAATTATAACCTTGTAGCTACTTTGGATGCTCTTACAAGCCATTGCGAAACCGAAGGCTAATTTTGATGGAGAGGATGTATAATATGTGTTAGACTGACTTTGAAGCTACAACAATGAAGAAATAGTGTCTAGGAAGAAATATAAGACTGACTTTGGATGACTTTGAAGTCATCCCAAGACGCGTCTTTTGGTTTGGGAGTTCTTAGTCGATGCAAGTCACTCTGAAGCTTGGCGATTGAAAATGAGGAAATTGTCGTAAGTCTTTATGATGATGGTGGACAAGAGTTCATTGAAGCTGTGCACATGTCAATGTCGGATGAGAAGTTATTGTGGTTAGGAAGTGGTCATAACTTGGCTTTTTGTGTGGTGAGGACGTTGTTATAGCTTGGCTTATTGTTTGGTGAAAGTCTTTATGCTGATTGCGGAATTCGTTTGTAGAAGCACTTGCAAATGCCAATATCGAATGATAACTTTCCTGTGAATTTTCATTTCAGAATCTGCTATGAAAAATGCTATTTTTGGAAAAAGTTTCCTTTAGGATGTGTTTTTTATATCATTTAATAGACGGATTGAATTTTTAAAAATATTTTGCATATTTTAAAATATATCCTTGGCAGATGACAAACAAAACCATGTTGCTAAGGGAAGAATATAGATTTGATAAAAAACTATTTTATGTTTTGCCTGGTGTCTTGATTGGTATTTTTTTTCTAAAAAATGCTCAAATATATTGAAAAATTGAAAGTGCAATATTTAAAAAGATTTTAAAAATTGGCCTTGTCAGTAAGTTTGTGCTTGGTTTTAACTATGTTTTAGCATGTTTGGAAAATAGGTGACGATGAGGACCCGTATTTACGGGTGTTGGCTAATACGGACTTGTTAATGCTTTACAATGGAGAAGATCCCCACTAGCATAAGGCCAAGCATAGTTGTTTTGATAGTCTTTTGAAGGCTTGCCCAATGAGAAGGTTCTTACTAACTGCAAGGTCGACCATTAGTCATGATGTAATTTACATTTATTAAGGGGGAAGGAATATTGGGGGAGGACAACTTGGATTTAGATCGAAATTCTTATATACAGGATAACAAGACAACAATTTTACTATTATGCTAAGGGCTCAACCTAATATATATCAAAGTTGTTATTTGGAACTATTAATGTCTTCAGAGAGTGTGGACTCACACGTGCACATAGGTTTTAGACCCAGTGCAAATTTGTGATCCTTCCCCTTCGATTAATATTTATCGCCTTGCTACCTTTTGCTTATTTAAGGTTAAATTAATTTGTAAGTCCCCTACAATTTTAACATGGTTTTAGATAGGTGCGAACACTGTAAAAGCTTTTAATTAGGTTCTTATACTTTAAAAACATTGTAAGTAAGTCCCTACCATAATTTGCTCATTCATTCTCCATTATACTACACACATATGTGGTTATTAATCGTGCTCTATTACGCTAGAGATACTATATGAACTAAGGGTGTACAAGGAGTAGGTTCGGTCGAGTTGAACTAGACCTAAACTCGTCGTGATGTTTTGACTGAGTCATTTTTTACAATCTAGACTCAACCCGATAATGGCCCAAAAACGATTGAGTCAGACTTATCAACTCGGATTTAGACACAAATATAACAATTTAAACATTATACATAGTAAAATCATGAAATTTTGTAAGTTCAAAACAAAATTCAAGACATATTTTACAATAAATATTTCAAAATAAATTATTCCAATACAAAGATAATATCATGCTATGTAAAACACATTAATTGAAGTACAAATGTCACGAACTACACCCAGATCGTGACCGGCACGTAGGGGGCATTGCCCTCTAGCGTGTCTAACTGAGAGATTTATAGAGCACATATAATTTTTGAACAATAGCACCAAATTTTAAAGAGAAAATTATATAAAATAATTTCATATAACAGCTAATTCTAAAAACTATAAATTATTTCATAAAGATAAGTATTTCTAATTTTTAAATAAGTATTGCATAATTAAAACTAATTTCTTTTTCTATCTCTCTCACTTCTTTAACCTTGTAGTAAAGTAATTTGGAAAAGAAAATTTCACAGATACATTTTGAATTATAACCTTGTAGCTACTTTGGATGCTCTTACAAGCCATTGCGAAACCGAAGGCTAATTTTGATGGAGAGGATGTATAATATGTGTTAGACTGACTTTGAAGCTACAACAATGAAGAAATAGTGTCTAGGGAAGAAATATAAGACTGACTTTGGATGACTTTGAAGTCATCCCAAGACGCGTCTTTTGGTTTGGGAGTTCTTAGTCGATGCAAGTCACTCTGAAGCTTGGCGATTGAAAATGAGGAAATTGTCGTAAGTCTTTATGATGATGGTGGACAAGAGTTCATTGAAGCTGTGCACATGTCAATGTCGGATGAGAAGTTATTGTGGTTAGGAAGTGGTCATAACTTGGCTTTTTGTGTGGTGAGGACGTTGTTATAGCTTGGCTTTTTGTTTGGTGAAAGTCTTTATGCTGATTGCGGAATTCGTTTGTAGAAGCACTTGCAAATGCCAATATCGAATGATAACTTTCCTGTGAATTTTCATTTCAGAATTCTGCTATGAAAAATGCTATTTTTGGAAAAAGTTTCCTTTAGGATGTGTTTTTTATATCATTTAATAGACGGATTGAATTTTTAAAAATATTTTGCATATTTTAAAATATATCCTTGGCAGATGACAAACAAAACCATGTTGCTAAGGGAAGAATATAGATTTGATAAAAAAAAACTATTTTATGTTTTGCCTGGTGTCTTGATTGGTATTTTTTTTTCTAAAAAAATGCTCAAATATATTGAAAAATTGAAAGTGCAATATTTAAAAAAGATTTTAAAAAATTGGCCTTGTCAGTAAGTTTGTGCTTGGTTTTAACTATGTTTTAGCATGTTTGGAAAATAGGTGACGATGAGGGACCCGTATTTACGGGTGTTGGCTAATACGGACTTGTTAATGCTTTACAATGGAGAAGATCCCCACTAGCATAAGGCCAAGCATAGTTGTTTTGATAGTCTTTTGAAGGCTTGCCCAATGAGAAGGTTCTTACTAACTGCAAGGTCGACCATTAGTCATGATGTAATTTTTTTTTATTAAGGGGGAAGGAATATTGGGGGAGGACAACTTGGATTTAGATCGAAATTCTTATATACAGGATAACAAGACAACAATTTTACTATTATGCTAAGGGCTCAACCTAATATATATCAAAGTTGTTATTTGGAACTATTAATGTCTTCAGAGAGTGTGGACTCACACGTGCGCATAGGTTTTAGACCCAGTGCAAATTTGTGATCCTTCCCCTTCGATTAATATTTATCGCCTTGCTACCTTTTGCTTATTTAAGGTTAAATTAATTTGTAAGTCCCCTACAATTTTAACATGGTTTTAGATAGGTGCGAACACTGTAAAAGCTTTTAATTAGGTTCTTATACTTTAAAAACATTGTAAGTAAGTCCCTACCATAATTTGCTCATTCATTCTCCATTATACTACACACATATGTGGTTATTAATCGTGCTCTATTACGCTAGAGATACTATATGAACTAAGGGTGTACAAGGAGTAGGTTCGGTCGAGTTGAACTAGACCTAAACTCGTCGTGATGTTTTGACTGAGTCATTTTTTACAATCTAGACTCAACCCGATAATGGCCCAAAAACGATTGAGTCAGACTTATCAACTCGGATTTAGACACAAATATAACAATTTAAACATTATACATAGTAAAATCATGAAATTTTGTAAGTTCAAAACAAAATTCAAGACATATTTTACAATAAATATTTCAAAATAAATTATTCCAATACAAAGATAATATCATGCTATGTAAAACACATTAATTGAAGTACAAATGTCACGAACTACACCCAGATCGTGACCGGCACGTAGGGGGCATTGCCCTCTAGCGTGTCTAACTGAGAGATTTATAGAGCACATATAATTTTTGAACAATAGCACCAAATTTTAAAGAGAAAATTATATAAAATAATTTCATATAACAGCTAATTCTAAAAACTATAAATTATTTCATAAAGATAAGTATTTCTAATTTTTAAATAAGTATTGCATAATTAAAACTAATTTCTTTTTCTATCTCTCTCACTTCTTTAACCTTGTAGTAAAGTAATTTGGAAAAGAAAATTTCACAGATACATTTTGAATTATAACCTTGTAGCTACTTTGGATGCTCTTACAAGCCATTGCGAAACCGAAGGCTAATTTTGATGGAGAGGATGTATAATATGTGTTAGACTGACTTTGAAGCTACAACAATGAAGAAATAGTGTCTAGGGAAGAAATATAAGACTGACTTTGGATGACTTTGAAGTCATCCCAAGACGCGTCTTTTGGTTTGGGAGTTCTTAGTCGATGCAAGTCACTCTGAAGCTTGGCGATTGAAAATGAGGAAATTGTCGTAAGTCTTTATGATGATGGTGGACAAGAGTTCATTGAAGCTGTGCACATGTCAATGTCGGATGAGAAGTTATTGTGGTTAGGAAGTGGTCATAACTTGGCTTTTTGTGTGGTGAGGACGTTGTTATAGCTTGGCTTTTTGTTTGGTGAAAGTCTTTATGCTTTGATTGCGGAATTCGTTTGTAGAAGCACTTGCAAATGCCAATATCGAATGATAACTTTCCTGTGAATTTTCATTTCAGAATTCTGCTATGAAAAATGCTATTTTTGGAAAAAGTTTCCTTTAGGATGTGTTTTTTATATCATTTAATAGACGGATTGAATTTTTAAAAATATTTTGCATATTTTAAAATATATCCTTGGCAGATGACAAACAAAACCATGTTGCTAAGGGAAGAATATAGATTTGATAAAAAAAAACTATTTTATGTTTTGCCTGGTGTCTTGATTGGTATAATTTTTTCTAAAAAAATGCTCAAATATATTGAAAAATTGAAAGTGCAATATTTAAAAAGATTTTAAAAATTGGCCTTGTCAGTAAGTTTGTGCTTGGTTTTAACTATGTTTTAGCATGTTTGGAAAATAGGTGACGATGAGGGACCCGTATTTACGGGTGTTGGCTAATACGGACTTGTTAATGCTTTACAATGGAGAAGATCCCCACTAGCATAAGGCCAAGCATAGTTGTTTTGATAGTCTTTTGAAGGCTTGCCCAATGAGAAGGTTCTTACTAACTGCAAGGTCGACCATTAGTCATGATGTAATTTTTTATTAAGGGGGAAGGAATATTGGGGACGACAACTTGGATTTAGATCGAAATTCTTATATACAGGATAACAAGACAACAATTTTACTATTATGCTAAGGGCTCAACCTAATATATATCAAAGTTGTTATTTGGAACTATTAATGTCTTCAGAGAGTGTGGACTCACACGCATGCATAGGTTTTAGACCCAGTGCAAATTTGTGATCCTTCCCCTTCGATTAATATTTATCGCCTTGCTACCTTTTGCTTATTTAAGGTTAAATTAATTTGTAAGTCCCCTACAATTTTAACATGGTTTTAGATAGGTGCGAACACTGTAAAAGCTTTTAATTAGGTTCTTATACTTTAAAAACATTGTAAGTAAGTCCCTACCATAATTTGCTCATTCATTCTCCATTATACTACACACATATGTGGTTATTAATCGTGCTCTATTACGCTAGAGATACTATATGAACTAAGGGTGTACAAGGAGTAGGTTCGGTCGAGTTGAACTAGACCTAAACTCGTCGTGATGTTTTGACTGAGTCATTTTTTACAATCTAGACTCAACCCGATAATGGCCCAAAAACGATTGAGTCAGACTTATCAACTCGGATTTAGACACAAATATAACAATTTAAACATTATACATAGTAAAATCATGAAATTTTGTAAGTTCAAAACAAAATTCAAGACATATTTTACAATAAATATTTCAAAATAAATTATTCCAATACAAAGATAATATCATGCTATGTAAAACACATTAATTGAAGTACAAATGTCACGAACTACACCCAGATCGTGACCGGCACGTAGGGGGCATTGCCCTCTAGCGTGTCTAACTGAGAGATTTATAGAGCACATATAATTTTTGAACAATAGCACCAAATTTTAAAGAGAAAATTATATAAAATAATTTCATATAACAGCTAATTCTAAAAACTATAAATTATTTCATAAAGATAAGTATTTCTAATTTTTAAATAAGTATTGCATAATTAAAACTAATTTCTTTTTCTATCTCTCTCACTTCTTTAACCTTGTAGTAAAGTAATTTGGAAAAGAAAATTTCACAGATACATTTTGAATTATAACCTTGTAGCTACTTTGGATGCTCTTACAAGCCATTCTGGCTTGAAACCGAAGGCTAATTTTGATGGAGAGGATGTATAATATGTGTTAGACTGACTTTGAAGCTACAACAATGAAGAAATAGTGTCTAGGGAAGAAATATAAGACTGACTTTGGATGACTTTGAAGTCATCCCAAGACGCGTCTTTTGGTTTGGGAGTTCTTAGTCGATGCAAGTCACTCTGAAGCTTGGCGATTGAAAATGAGGAAATTGTCGTAAGTCTTTATGATGATGGTGGACAAGAGTTCATTGAAGCTGTGCACATGTCAATGTCGGATGAGAAGTTATTGTGGTTAGGAAGTGGTCATAACTTGGCTTTTTGTGTGGTGAGGACGTTGTTATAGCTTGGCTTCTTCTTTGGTGAAAGTCTTTATGCTTTGATTGCGGAATTCGTTTGTAGAAGCACTTGCAAATGCCAATATCGAATGATAACTTTCCTGTGAATTTTCATTTCAGAATTCTGCTATGAAAAATGCTATTTTTGGAAAAAGTTTCCTTTAGGATGTGTTTTTTATATCATTTAATAGACGGATTGAATTTTTAAAAATATTTTGCATATTTTAAAATATATCCTTGGCAGATGACAAACAAAACCATGTTGCTAAGGGAAGAATATAGATTTGATAAAAAAACTATTTTATGTTTTGCCTGGTGTCTTGATTGGTATTTTTTTCTAAAAAATGCTCAAATATATTGAAAAATTGAAAGTGCAATATTTAAAAAGATTTTAAAAATTGGCCTTGTCAGTAAGTTTGTGCTTGGTTTTAACTATGTTTTAGCATGTTTGGAAAATAGGTGACGATGAGGGACCCGTATTTACTGGTGTTGGCTAATACGGACTTGTTAATGCTTTACAATGGAGAAGATCCCCACTAGCATAAGGCCAAGCATAGTTGTTTTGATAGTCTTTTGAAGGCTTGCCCAATGAGAAGGTTCTTACTAACTGCAAGGTCGACCATTAGTCATGATGTAATCTTATTTTATTAAGGGGAAGGAATATTGGGGAGGACAACTTGGATTTAGATCGAAATTCTTATATACAGGATAACAAGACAACAATTTTACTATTATGCTAAGGGCTCAACCTAATATATATCAAAGTTGTTATTTGGAACTATTAATGTCTTCAGAGAGTGTGGACTCACACGTGCGCATAGGTTTTAGACCCAGTGCAAATTTGTGATCCTTCCCCTTCGATTAATATTTATCGCCTTGCTACCTTTTGCTTATTTAAGGTTAAATTAATTTGTAAGTCCCCTACAATTTTAACATGGTTTTAGATAGGTGCGAACACTGTAAAAGCTTTTAATTAGGTTCTTATACTTTAAAAACATTGTAAGTAAGTCCCTACCATAATTTGCTCATTCATTCTCCATTATACTACACACATATGTGGTTATTAATCGTGCTCTATTACGCTAGAGATACTATATGAACTAAGGGTGTACAAGGAGTAGGTTCTAGTCGAGTTGAACTAGACCTAAACTCGTCGTGATGTTTTGACTGAGTCATTTTTTACAATCTAGACTCAACCCGATAATGGCCCAAAACGGAATGAGTCAGACTTATCAACTCGGATTTAGACACAAATATAACAATTTAAACATTATACATAGTAAAATCATGAAATTTTGTAAGTTCAAAACAAAATTCAAGACATATTTTACAATAAATATTTCAAAATAAATTATTCCAATACAAAGATAATATCATGCTATGTAAAACACATTAATTGAAGTACAAATGTCACGAACTACACCCAGATCGTGGACTGCACGTGAGGGCATTGCCCTCTAGCGTGTCTAACTGAGAGATTTATAGAGCACATATAATTTTTGAACAATAGCACCAAATTTTAAAGAGAAAATTATATAAAATAATTTCATATAACAGCTAATTCTAAAAACTATAAATTATTTCATAAAGATAAGTATTTCTAATTTTTAAATAAGTATTGCATAATTAAAACTAATTTCTTTTTCTATCTCTCTCACTTCTTTAACCTTGTAGTAAAGTAATTTGGAAAAGAAAATTTCACAGATACATTTTGAATTATAACCTTGTAGCTACTTTGGATGCTCTTACAAGCCATTGCGAAACCGAAGGCTAATTTTGATGGAGAGGATGTATAATATGTGTTAGACTGACTTTGAAGCTACAACAATGAAGAAATAGTGTCTAGGAAGAAATATAAGACTGACTTTGGATGACTTTGAAGTCATCCCAAGACGCGTCTTTTGGTTTGGGAGTTCTTAGTCGATGCAAGTCACTCTGAAGCTTGGCGATTGAAAATGAGGAAATTGTCGTAAGTCTTTATGATGATGGTGGACAAGAGTTCATTGAAGCTGTGCACATGTCAATGTCGGATGAGAAGTTATTGTGGTTAGGAAGTGGTCATAACTTGGCTTTTTGTGTGGTGAGGACGTTGTTATAGCTTGGCTTTTTCTTTGGTGAAAGTCTTTATGCTGATTGCGGAATTCGTTTGTAGAAGCACTTGCAAATGCCAATATCGAATGATAACTTTCCTGTGAATTTTCATTTCAGAATTCTGCTATGAAAAATGCTATTTTTGGAAAAAGTTTCCTTTAGGATGTGTTTTTTATATCATTTAATAGACGGATTGAATTTTTAAAAATATTTTGCATATTTTAAAATATATCCTTGGCAGATGACAAACAAAACCATGTTGCTAAGGGAAGAATATAGATTTGATAAAAAGAGACTATTTTATGTTTTGCCTGGTGTCTTGATTGGTATTTTTTCTAAAAAAATGCTCAAATATATTGAAAAATTGAAAGTGCAATATTTAAAAAAGATTTTAAAAAATTGGCCTTGTCAGTAAGTTTGTGCTTGGTTTTAACTATGTTTTAGCATGTTTGGAAAATAGGTGACGATGAGGGACCCGTATTTACGGGTGTTGGCTAATACGGACTTGTTAATGCTTTACAATGGAGAAGATCCCCACTAGCATAAGGCCAAGCATAGTTGTTTTGATAGTCTTTTGAAGGCTTGCCCAATGAGAAGGTTCTTACTAACTGCAAGGTCGACCATTAGTCATGATGTAATTTTTTTTTATTAAGGGGAAGGAATATTGGGTGAGGACAACTTGGATTTAGATCGAAATTCTTATATACAGGATAACAAGACAACAATTTTACTATTATGCTAAGGGCTCAACCTAATATATATCAAAGTTGTTATTTGGAACTATTAATGTCTTCAGAGAGTGTGGACTCACACGTGCACATAGGTTTTAGACCCAGTGCAAATTTGTGATCCTTCCCCTTCGATTAATATTTATCGCCTTGCTACCTTTTGCTTATTTAAGGTTAAATTAATTTGTAAGTCCCCTACAATTTTAACATGGTTTTAGATAGGTGCGAACACTATAAAAGCTTTTAATTAGGTTCTTATACTTTAAAAACATTGTAAGTAAGTCCCTACCATAATTTGCTCATTCATTCTCCATTATACTACACACATATGTGGTTATTAATCATGCTCTATTACGCTGGAGATACTATATGAACTAAGGGTGTACAAGGAGTAGGTTCGGTCGAGTTGAACTAGACCTAAACTCGTCGTGATGTTTTGACTGAGTCATTTTTTACAATCTAGACTCAACCCGATAATGGCCCAAAAACGATTGAGTCAGACTTATCAACTTGGATTTAGACACAAATATAACAATTTAAACATTATACATAGCAAAATCATGAAATTTTGTAAGTTCAAAACAAAATTCAAGACATATTTTACAATAAATATTTCAAAATAAATTATTTCAATACAAAGATAATATCATGCTATGTAAAACACATTAATTGAAGTACAAATGTCACGAACTACACCCAGATCGTGACCGGCACGTAGGGGGCATTGCCCTCTAGCGTGTCTAACTGAGAGATTTATAGAGCACATATAATTTTTGAACAATAGCACCAAATTTTAAAGAGAAAATTATATAAAATAATTTCATATAACAACTAATTCTAAAAACTGTAAATTATTTCATAAAGATAAGTATTTCTAATTTTTAAATAAGTATTGCATAATTAAAACTAATTTCTTTTCTATCTCTCTCACTTCTTTAACCTTGTAGTAAAGTAATTTGGAAAAGAAAATTTCACAGATACATTTTGAATTATAACCTTGTAGCTACTTTGGATGCTCTTACAAGCCATTGCGAAACCGAAGGCTAATTTTGATGGAGAGGATGTATAATATGTGTTAGACTGACTTTGAAGCTACAACAATGAAGAAATAGTGTCTAGGGAAGAAATATAAGACTGACTTTGGATGACTTTGAAGTCATCCCAAGACGCGTCTTTTGGTTTGGGAGTTCTTAGTCGATGCAAGTCACTCTGAAGCTTGGCGATTGAAAATGAGGAAATTGTCGTAAGTCTTTATGATGATGGTGGACAAGAGTTCATTGAAGCTGTGCACATGTCAATGTCGGATGAGAAGTTATTGTGGTTAGGAAGTGGTCATAACTTGGCTTTTTGTGTGGTGAGGACGTTGTTATAGCTTGGCTTTTTCTTTGGTGAAAGTCTTTATGATGATTGTGGAATTTGTTTGTAGAAGCACTTGCAAATGCCAATATCGAATGATAACTTTCCTTTGAATTTTCATTTCAAGAATTCTGCTATGAAAAATGCTATTTTTGGAAAAAGTTTCCTTTAGGATTTGTTTTTTATATCATTTAATTGACGGATTGAATTTTTAAAAATATTTTGCATATTTTTAAATATATCCTTGGCAGATGACAAACAAAACCATGTTGCTGAGGGAAGAATATAGATTTAAAAAAAAAAGCTATTTTATGTTTTGCCTGGTGTCTTGATTGGTATTTTTTTTTCCTAAAAATATGCTCAAACATATTGAAAAATTGAAAGTGCAATATTTAAAAAAGATTTTAAAAAATTGGCCTTGTTAGTAGTTTGTGCTTGGTTTTAACTATGTTTTAGCATGTTTGGAAAATAGGTGACGGTGAGGGACACGTATTTACGGGTGTTGGCTAATACAGACTTGTTAATGCTTTACAATGGAGAAGATCCCCACTAGCATAAGGCCAAACATAGTTGTTGTGATAGTCTTTTGAAGGCTTGCCCAATGAGAAGGTTCTTACTAACTGCAAAGTCGACCACTAGTCAAGGTGTATTTTTTTTTTATTAAGGGGGAAGGAATATTGGGGGAGGACAACTTGGATTTAGATCGAAATTCTTATATATAGGATAACAAGACAACAATTTTACTATTATGCTAAGGGCTCAACCTAATATATATCAAAGTTGTTATTTGGAACTATTAATGTCTTCAGAGAGTGTGGACTCACACCTGCACATAGGTTTTAGACCCAGTGCAAATTTGTGATCCTTCCCCTTCAATTAATATTTATCGCCTTGCTACCTTTTGCTTATTTAAGGTTAAATTAATTTGTAAGTCCCCTACAATTTTAACATGGTTTTAGATAGGTGCGAATACTGTAAAAGCTTTTAATTAGGTTCTTATACTTTAAAAACATTGTAAGTAAGTCCCTACCATAATTTGCTCATTCATTCTCCATTATACTACACACATATGTGGTTATTAATCGTGCTCTATTACGCTAGAGATACTATATGAACTAAGGGTGTACAAGGAGTAGGTTCGGTCCAGTTGAACTAGACCTAAACTCGTCGTGATGTTTTGACTGAGTCATTTTTTACAATCTAGACTCAACTCGATAATGGCCCAAAAACGATTGAGTCAGACTTATCAACTCGGATTTAGACACAAATATAACAATTTAAACATTATACATAGTAAAATCATGAAATTTTGTAAGTTCAAAACAAAATTCAAGACATATTTTACAATAAATATTTCAAAATAAAATATTCCAATACAAAGATAATACCATGCTATGTAAAACACATTAATTGAAGTATAACTGTCATGACCTAGACCTAAACCCAGACCATGACTAGCACGTAGCAGGCATTGCCCTCTAACAAACCTGATTGGGAGATTTATAGAGCACATACAATTTTTGAACAATAGCACCACAACACTAGGGCACCCGCACGTGCTGCAGGAATATTGAGAGACGGATGAGTTCAAGGCAAAGGCGAGCAAGGCCTTCACCAAAGGGTGGGTCATTCCACGCTGGTGGCTCCATCACTACTAAGCACACTAGGGTGCAGATGTAAGTAGTGTAAAGTAGTGTAAATTGCATCTAATTTTACATTCACTTTATATTTTAAATTATGCATGATTATGTGATGTTAATTTGAAATGCAGAGGAGGGATATGAATAGGGAACCCACCCTTTGTGAGCTATTTAGATAGACATACACTTGAAAGGAGGGCAAGCTGCGGTCGGTTGACCAACATTCAAAGGCCACATGTGAAAAATCCTGAACTTCCTTTAATTTTCCATTATATATATATTAATGTACATTATGGTGCCTTATTAATTAATTTGTTTATTTTCAATGCAAAATGAATATATCTAGTGACTTGAGGAGGCACAGAGCTAGCATTCGCAATAAGAAGGTGATAATTGCCCTCCTATTAATGAGGATTACATCTTGTGGCAGGCTGTGGGTGGCCCTTACAGGGGCTGTATGTACAGGAAAGGCACTTACTATTCAGGTGGTAGTATGTCCCCTGCATCTATAACCGGATCGTATGCATGCATTAACTTTTGAACTCCTAACCTAGCACAAGAAGGCAAAAATGAGAAATAACAAGACGTGAGAGAGCATGCAAATCTTCATGTAGCAGGAGCATGAGAGCACCTTAGCTGATGTTTCTCTTCTGCCCGTGCCAGAGGAGTCCTTTCACAGCTCTAACTCTCCTCCAACACTGATCCGAACGATGGCATTGCTGTCGATGCCGAACTCAACCACGTGGATCCCAACTATCATTGATCGCCATTGTATTCTTTTTCAATTGAATTGTATACTTGAATATTTTCATATTTTGATATTTATTTGAATAACTTTTTATTATTATTATTGTATTGTGATTATATATGTTCATTTCTTTATAATTTTGAATAAAAATTAAAAATAAATAATAAAATATATTAAAAATTAAATGTAAAGATTAAGTAAAAATAATGTGTAAAAATTAAACAACAATAAATTAAAAAAATATATTCATTAATTACTGATTGGCCATATGTTGTCCTCCGTCGTGAGCAGGAGCAGCGTTGTCATTCATTGACAGCTGCTTTGCACCACTCATCCACTATCCACCTCGCTCTACACAACTCCTCCACCAACCACTGTCCACCTCGCACTATGTCGCTCTTAGTCTAGTCATCACAAATATTGGAGCTCCTCACCGCACCTTGCGTCGCCAGTCACTGGTCTGTGACTGTCACCGTCTCACCAATCGCACAACAACAGCCAGCAAGTCTAGAGCAGGAGCAGCAGGTCCGATTGGAGATCCTCACCTCACCTCACTTGTTCGTTTAGTCTTTGGAGGATTATTTATTTACTTTTTGTATTTCAAATTTATTTCTTTGTTTGGTTGATTTAATTTTATTTTTTTGGTTGATTTATTTGTAAATTGTAATGTTTTGCTAGATTTTACTTATCCAATGAGCTTGATATATAGAAAGAATAACTTTGCTGGACTATTGGTTTTTGGCAATTGGAATTATTGCTCAAAGTGTTATATAGAAAGAATCTGGTTTTGGAATTTTTTTTGGCTTCTTATGTTATAACATTTGAAGTTTTATATACAAAGAATGTAGGTTATATAATTGCTTGTACTTTTGGTTCATTATATTCCATTGTTGGATGAGAATAGATGGTCTTTTAGTTTAAATTTGTGAATATGTGATTGTGAAATTATGAGTTATGACTTATTGTAATTGGATAATTTGATAATTAAGATTTGAGACTTGATATATATTGAAGTTATGAAATTATTATAAATTATTAAATTGGCTTTTTGGCCTATTTGGGAAGCCAATTAGCTTATTTAGAAATAAATTTTTGACCTATTGAAGAAGTCTATTAGCCTGTTTAGAGGTAGGCTTTTGGCCTATTTAAAGGCCTTAATATTAAATAGACTTTTAAATAGGCTTGCAAGCCAAGCTTTTAAAAAAAAAAAAGACTATATCAAGTAATAGGTTCAGGCTCAAGGCGCATGCTTGCAATGCAGGCTAGACCGATTTAAGCCAAAGCTTGGCCTAGCCTAGTCTAGCCTATTTCCACCCCCTACATAATAACTCATTATTGAAAGTGCAAGCTATTTTATAATTTTTTCTTTCAAACTTTAAGTGAAGATCAAATAATTAAAGAAAAAATTATTAAATTTCTATCTTCCTTTTCTTTATTACAAAATTTATTTCATTTCACTCTCTCTCCACTTTATTCAACTTTCAAGTAACAATTTATTAAAACCAAACTAAAAAAGTTATTCACAAAACAAAAATTTAATGTACAATATATTCTTACAATATTTAGTGAAAAATACAACCATAAAAAGAAAACATTCTTTTGTTATTGAATAGAACAAATATTTTTAAAGAGAAAACTTTATAAAATAATTTCACATAACAACTAATTATGAAAAGTGTAATTTATTTCATAAAGATACGTACTTCTAATTTTTAAATAAATATTGTATAATTAAAAATAATTTCTTTTTCCTATCTCTCCCATTTCTTTAGCCCTGTAGTAAAGTAGGTTGGAAAAGAAAATTTCACATATGCATTCTGAATTATAACCTTGTAGCTACTTTGAATGTTCTTACAAGCCATTGCAAAATCGAAGGCTAATTTTGATGGAAAGGATGTATAATGTGTGTTAGACTAACTTTGAAGCTGCAATAATGAAGAAACAGTGTCTAGACAAGAAATATAAGATCGACTTTGGATGAATATATTCTTCAAATTGTTTGTTATATATATATATAAGTACATTATCTAAAAAAGTAACTTAGGCTTTTTTATATGAACTTTTTAAACAATATTTTCTTTATATTGTTCGTTTAAAAGTAAAATTTTATTTATATTTAAATATATTCTGTCAATGTTATCTTGTTTATTCTTTAAAAAACTATATTTTGAAAATTTCTTTGAAAAGCACAAAAATATAGATTTTATAAAAAAAAAACTAAGTTATATTTATTTATTTTTTGTATTTCAGCTTTATTTCTTTGTTTGGTTGATTTTATTTTATTTTTTTGGTTGATTTATTTGTAAATTGTAATGTTTTGCTAGATTTTACTTATCCAATGAGCTTGATATATAGAAAGAATAACATTGTTGGACTATTGGTTTTTGGCAATTGGAATTAGTGTTCAAAGTGTTATATAGAAAGAATCTAGTTTTGGAATTTTTTTTGGCTTCTTATGTTATAACATTTGAAGTGTTATATACAAAGAATATAAGTTATACAATTGCTTGTACTTTTGGTTCATTATATTCCATCATTGGATGAGATTAGATGGTCTTTTAGTTTAAATTTGTGAATATGTGATTGTGAAATTATAAGTTGTGACTTATAGTAATTGGATAATTTGATTGTTAAGACTTGAGACTTGATATATATTGAATTTACGAAATTGTTATAAATTGTTAAATAGGCTTTTTGGCCTATTTTAGGAAGCCAATTAGCTTATATAAAAATAGGCTTCGGCCTATTTAGGAAGCCTATCAACTCATTTAGAAATAGATTTTTGACCTATTGAAGAAGCCTATTAACTTATTTAGAAGTAGGTTTTTGGCCTATTTAAAGGCCTTAATATTAAATAGACTTTTAAATAAGCTTGCAGGCCAAGATTAGCCTTTTCAGGCTTTTAAAAAGGCCATGCTAGACTTTAAGAAAAAAAAGCCTATATCAAGTAATAGGTTCAGGTTCAGGCTGCATGCTTGCAATGCAGGCCAAGTCGATTTAAGCCAAAACTTGACCTAGCCTAGCCTAACCTATTTTCACCACTACATAATAACTTGTTATTGAAAGTGCAAGCTATTTTATAATTTTTTTTTTCAAATTACAAGTGAAGATCAAACAATTAAAGAAAAAAATTATAACATTTCTATCTTCCTCCTTTTTATTAAAAAATTATTTCATTTCACTCTCTCTCCACTTTATTCAACTTTCTAGTAACAATTTATTAAAACCAAACTAAAAAAATAAATTATTCATAAAACTAAAATTTAATTTACAATATATTCTTACAATATTTTAGTGAAAATACAACTATTAAAAGAAAAATATTAATTTATTATTGACAAAATAAGTAATTTTAAAGAGAAAATTTTATAAAATAATTTCACATAACAACTAATTATAAAAAATGTAATTTATTTCATAAAGATACGTGCTTCTATTTTTTAAATAAGTATTGCATAATTAAAAAATAAATGTTTTTTCTATCTCTCTTATTTCTTTAACCTTGTAGTAAAGTAATTTGGAAAAGAAATTTCACAGATGTCATATGAATTATAACCTTGTAGCTACTTTGGATGCTCTTACAAGCCATTGCGAAACCGGAAGCTAATTTTGATGGAGAGGATGTATAACGCGTGTTAGACTAACTTTGAAGCTTCAATAATGAAGAAACAGTGTTTAGGGAAGAAATATAAGACAAAGTCATCCCAAGACGCGTCTTTTGGTTTGGGCAACACAAGTCACTCTAAAGTTCGGGGACTGGAGATATGGGGAAATTGTCATAATCTTGCTTTTTGTGCAGTCAAAGTCTTTATGATAATGGTGGAAGAGTTTTCGTTGTAGCCGCGCATATGCCAATGTCAGATGAGAAATTATTATGCCTGGAAAGTGGTTATAACTTGGCCTTTTATGTGGTGGATGAGAAATTAATGTGGTGGGGACCTTGTCATAACTTGGCTTCTTGTGTGGTGAAAGTCTTTATGATGATGGTGGAAGAGAGTTCGTCGAACTCGCACATATGCCAATGTTGAATGAGAAATTATTGTGGCTAGCAAGTGGTCATAACTTGGCCTTTTCTATGGTGCATGAGAAGTTAATGTGGCAGGGACCTTGTCATAACTTGGCTTCTTGTGTGGCAAAAGTCTTTATGATGATGGTGGAATTCAGTTTGTAGAAGTATATGCAAATGCCAATATCAAATGATATCTTTGCTTTGAATTTTTATTTCAAGCTTTCTGTGATCGAGAATACTATTTTTCGGAATAATTTTTTTAGATACGTGTTTTTTTTATAATATTTGATGGATGGATTCAATTTTAAAAAATATTTTGGACATTTCCAAATATACTCTTAGTGAAGGGCGGCTGTCTGAACGCGGCTGGCAATAGGTGCTAATGGATGGCAATATGGCGAATTTGATCTTTTATAAAGGAAAACATTTCCTTCTCATGAAAATTATAACACCCTCGCCTGAGTTACAGTTATCTGTCGAAAACAGAACCTGAAAATTCTAAAGTCTGAACCCTATGCCTCCTTGGAGGGCTATAGGATTGAGGCATTTTCTTAAGATCAAAAGTCCCAGTAATGGTTCTTTGGGCATCAATTAGTTGAAGAGGGATTTTTAATGAATTTTAGGGAATGGATAACCCCTTCGTTTTCAAACCTCAAGTTTATAAAAACGGAAGTTTTCAGAAAATTGTACTAAAACCCAAAAGTTGGATTCTGATTCCTAAGGATTCTAAATTTTTAGATATTTTTATTGAATCCGAATGGGGGGTATTCACTTATTTACATTTATGTTTTAAAGTTAATGGAGAGTAAAATTAAAGAGGACATTAACTTGTAAATAAGTCTATGCAATATCTTGAGCCTGAGAATGGACTGTTGAATGAAGGAATCAAGTTTTGCAAGTTGTAATCGATTACAGTAGGGCTGGTAATCGATTACAATGCTGTCTGTACGCCTTCAACCGAATTTTTCCTTAATGTAATCGATTACATGATGTAATCGATTACCATGGTTTTGGTCATGGAGTTGTAATCGATTACCAGGCAATGTAATCGATTACCACGAGCCTATATAGGCGCTGGACGCGTTCCTTCCCCTCATTTTTCGAATTCCTCTCTCTCTCTACCCTCAAAACTCTCTCCCTTCTCTCTAGAATACCTTCTTTCACCAATTCTTTCACCCATTTTCCTCGTTCCATCTCTTTCCATTAAATCCAACAATAACACCATATCCATTCCATTAAACGCAATCCTCCATCTAAATCTGCTCCTCTTCCATTTTCTTGCTTGGATGGATTTGAAGCTGGAGTGCTCACTTTGAATTGATCTTGATCCCTCCAATTCTAACAGTATTTCTTATCCTTATTTCTTCCTCTCTAGAAATCTTCATCCCTTTGATTTTAGAATAATTTTTGGAACCCTAGAATTTGTAAGATTAGAAAACCTATTGGAGATTGTTATTAATTTAGATATCGTATCATGGTGTTAGATTATTCCAAGGAACCCCCCAGCTTTGTGGCTCCGGAGAAATTGATTTTTCTTTGACCGGTGATCTGTGAGTAGATAGCTTATCCCTATCTAGTTTCCCATGTATCCAGTATATATTTATGTATGAGTAATTGGTTTGGTAGCTTATATTCCAACTCAATCACATGAGATAATGATCGAATTTCTAAAAAGTATATTAACTATTTATTATATTGGTTTTCTACGAAGTTTTGGATTTCGTTTTATTTGAAAGGAAAGAAAGTAAACTCTTGAGAAATGTATATGAAAGGTTTTCCGGATAAGACTATTAAAGATTTCATTCTTTCTTTAATGATACGGATTTATGTTTTATTTACAAGAATCATTAGTATAGATTCTGTATATTGAAAAAGAATGAATTGGGAAAGTTTAGGCCAGGATCTGTAGGCTAACGGCAGTAGGCGTTAGCCTTGGGTGCACCTAGGATGAGGGATTTCACGGCCACCTAAGGGAGTGGTGCGTGTCTGATATTCACGGCCATACATATAATGTGGTGCGTGCCTGATATTCATGGCCACCAGGAGAATGGTGCGTGTCTGTTACAGGATTCACATGAAGGAAAGGCCACCTAAGTGTGAATCCTGCCTGATTATCCTGGATAGATAGACTCTATGTTTTGGAAAGGAATATTTGATTAAGATTTCTATTTTGGTTTTATTATACGTATTATTGTATTACTTCAATATTTAAGTTTGCACATTATCTCATGTGGGTTAGGGACACTCTATCTCTCACTGAGTTTTATAAAGTCACCCCGTTGTTCCTTTCCTTTTTAGTTGCAGGTGTTCAAGTGAACGCTATTCATTCGGTCCTTATTTATGCATTCCGAATATTTTGGGTGAGCCCTTCTTGTTCAAGGGCACTAGTTTGTATTCTGTTTTACGTTGTAATCTTTGAAATTGTAGCTCTATAGCACTACAGGCAAGGTCCGGCCTTGTTCCGTTTGTTGTTGTAATGTATTCTTATATATATATGCATGTCTCAACCTATTGGAATTAAAGTTTGTGTAAAGGATTTGGTTTTCTAAATAATTAAAGTTATGTATTTTGACGAATAAATATACTTATATATTTTTACTCTTATACTGCATGCTATGGGGTGTATTCTGAGAATGCCTGGATCCCCAATGGATTTTGTGTTTGTGTTTCTTTGTGAAGGAGGAGTACTCTTATTTGGGGAATTATCCTAAATACAGAGGAAACTCTGTCCGATTTCCGCGAAAATTCTATGTTGGAAGGCTTGCATAGGGACTTGTCCCTATGCGCCGGTCACAGCCTGAGTTTGGGTCGTGACAAAGGTGGTATCAGAGCTTTAGGTTTCCCTGTGTACTATGGAGTAAGTGTCCTTTGGTAGGATCACAACTGTGCAAATGGAAGCGCGCCCATTTTCACAGATTGTGGCACTACAAGAGGCCTTTAGGAATGTCATCTTTGTTTATACTCCGTCAAATATTATTTATCTTACTCTAGTCACACTTCTTGTCTTCCCCTCCACTTTGAATGTTCATTTCGCTAAGTGAACATATTCCTCTTAATGCATGTGGAAGCAATAAGACGTAGGGCTTCTAATGTGCAATTCAAATGTGATATCCTCTCTTGTGATAAGAGAGCCTGAGAAAAAGTAGAGACAGACATTAGGGCGTAGTGGATTAGGCAAGTTAAAAGGCCATTCAGGTAGAGGACATGGTTCGGGTATCTATAAATCTGCATAGGGACGTTGTTAAGGTACAAAGGATCAAGAAGGCTTGTTAAGTCGTTAAGCGATAAGCAGGTTTGGTCTAGTTGGATTAGATAAAGTATGAGGACAAGAAGAACCTCTGTCTTAAGGGTTATTTCCATGGCTAGTGGAAAGAATGCCAGAGACCTTAGGGTGAAGATAACTTAGCAATGATCAAGATATGTAAAGACTTTGTGCTTGGGTTTTTCAAGAATGCAAGTCACATGCTTAGAACCTACGGTGAAGTTCATCCTGTCCTTCATTGCAAAAAGGGCATAGAGGAGCTTGCTATGCAAAGCTTTCAAGTATTGATTGAATGTGCTGACTTCAAGAAAGAAGATCACCCTAGTTACTATAATAAGCAATTGACGGGCTTAGGTTGATGAGTAATTCTCTCGTTTCAAAGGATGCAAGATGTTGGAAAGTGATTACCAATTTCCTTAATTGGTCTTGATTATTACCCTTAATTGGGTAATATATTGAATAAAGTCTGAAGTCGCTATTTGACTTGTCAAATGGATACACTCCACTCAATTGTGGCCACTTCAATAATGTGACCTACCTAAGAGCTACTCCTTGTATTGGTTACTTTGATTCCGTTACGATCCCAGGCTCTCAGAGATTGTCGTAGCTGTTGCAGTCAATAGAGTCAATGAATTCATCCCAACCATGGCCGACGATGACTTAGGTTAAATATTCTCAAGTAGATCAAGCTAGAATAATGGGTAATGTATCCATCCCACGTGAAGCTAGAAAGGAAAGCTATCCAATCTTCAGTGGTAGCTCAAGGTATATCTAAGAGCGTTTAGTGAGGCATTACATAGTGTAAGTTACTCTTAGAAAGTGCATTGGAGAGTATTGGAATGGTGACAACTATACTCATGATGAGGTTCCTCAAATGAGTATCTTGATGAGATGGAGAAGGCTAATAGGCCAAAGTAGTAGCTAGGATGTACAGTGAAGGCAAGGCACGAGTTAAGGAGATGTCAAGGCGTAGGATATGGATTAATCCAAGATCCGACGGTTGCAAAGTTGAATCCTATACATTGCGTCAGATTTCAAGTAGTATTACGATTAGTAACTAAGTTAGAATGTTCCTAGGGACCTGATTATGGTTCCTTTTGGAATAGATCGGTTGGTAATACAATATGAGGGAAGAATCCTAAGAACACCAATTTACAACTGTTGACGCTGTAAGAAGAAAGGAAACCCTATCAAATAAGAAAAGCAATTCTTGTAGTCAGACGTTGGAAATTGCTAGTAGTAATGAGTTTCAGTGTGGGATTGTCAAACTCAAGATGGCCTAGACCACACGAGGATAAAGAAACAGGTGAGCAACATTGATAAAGCCGAATGTTTGGAGTTTAAATAAAGAATTCTTTCTTCCCCTAAGAAGGAGGATAGTAATATGTAGAATGGAAGGAACTAGAAGATGATGAACTTTGATAAGGAATAAGAAAAAATTTATAGCTAATGAAGGAGAGACTCTTTTAGGATGATACGTGAGCCTGAATGTTTAGACGAAGAAGATAAGATGTGCGTTTCTGATTCTCGAGATGCTACAATGACCATAGGATGGTCAAGGATACAAATATATGAAGAAAATGGAAAAGAGATGAGGAATTGGCCTCATTTCAAGGGCAAAGGCATTAAGAATGATTATCCAGTCTCGAAATCAAAAAGGTCATGGACACTATGGAGTTTCCAAGGATGCGATGAGAAGCCAGGATGGAAGTTGAAGCTCAACCCTCGATGGTATGCCAAAGGTTTGAAATCTCTCGACAGTTTTGAGAGATACCTTAGATGGAAGAGAAATAATAGATTAGTAGTAGGTTAGGAATGTTCTAAGGGATTAGATGATGACTTCCCTGTTTGTTAGTGGCGTAAGGAAGAAGAGGAAGGAAACGGTTAACTCTAATAAATAAGTGTCAGAATTTGACCGTAAAATTGAATTCGTAACGGCTTTCACCAAACAGTGAAGCACAACGGCATAGTTCTTCTGATCAAAATTGATGCACTGAGGGGCTATGATGAGGAGTTAGAGAATTCAGATGTTCTAATATGTATAGGACAATGAGGAATAGGATTAAAACCCAATTAATGAGAGTGAGTATCTTGTTAAGGTATAAGACTACTCGAGAAGTTAGTCTCTAAATCTGAATGTGAAGAAGCTTTGGTTAACTAGAGCTTGTGTTGGAGGAAATTGCATAAATCCAAAGTTAAAGGGAGGAAAGTAGTAATCGGTATTAATGGATGGTTGACATTCCTGCGATATTTGAGGAAAGTGGTTAGTTTCATTACGCTTAACCTCTGGTTAAGGGGGAGAAGGTGTTTGAGGACCTTCAATCTAAACTCCGTAATGCTCTTTAGATCCTTCTATGTAATCTTTCGAGGGAGAAGAACTTTGACCTTTAATGGCAGCGGATACATAGTTCCGACCAGGGTCAATGAGCAGCATTTAACAAAGGTCTGCATGAAGACTAATGTCTTAGTTCTTTATACTCTGGTATCGAGTATAAGGCTTATGCCCTATCCCATGTTCAAAAGGTGAGCTTAAGGAAGGGTTTAGTAAAGAAGCTGAAGCGTATAGCAAATGATACAGGTGTTGTAAGTTATGAGCTTTAAGATTTCAGGGAAGTCAATGAAGGTTAGGATAAATTCTGGTTGCTTAAGAATTCGGGGACGAATTCATTTTGAGGGGGGAAAAGTATAACACCCTCGCCTGAGTTACAGTTATCTGTCGAAAATGGAACCTAAAAATTCTAAAGCCTGAACCCTATGCCTCCTTGGAGATCTATAGGATTGAGGCATTTTCTTAAGATCAAAAGTCCCGGTAATGGTTCTTTGAGCATCAATTAGTTGAAGAGGGATTTTTAATGAATTTTAGGGAATGGATAACCCCTTCGTTTTCAAACCTCAAGTTTATAAAAACGGAAGTTTTCAAAAAATTGTACTAAAACCCAAAAGTTGGATTCCGATTCCTAAGAATTCTGAATTTTTAGATATATTTATTGAATCCAAATGGGGGGTATTCCCTTATTTACATTTATGTTTTAAAGTTAATGGAGAGTAAAATTAAAGAGGACATTAACTTGTAAATAAGTCTGTGCAATATCCTCAGCCTGAGAATGGACTGTTGAATGAAGGAATCAAGTTTTGCAAGTTGTAATCGATTACAGTGGGGCTGGTAATCGATTACAATGCTGTCTGTACGCCTTCAACCGAATTTTTCCTTAATGTAATCGATTACATGAGATGGTAATCGATTACATAATGTAATCGATTACCATGGTTTTGGTCATGGAATTGTAATCAATTACACCTGGTAATCAATTACCATACAATGTAATCGATTACCACGAGCCTATATATAGGCGCCGGACGCGTTCCTTCCCCTCATTTTTCGAATTCCTCTCTCTCTCTACCCTCAAAACTCTCTCCCTTCTCTCTAGAATACCTTCTTCCACCAATCCTTTCACCCATTTTTCTCATTCCATCTCTTTCCATTAAATCCAACAATAACACCATATCCATTCCTTTAAACAAAATCCTCCATCCAAATCTGCTCCTCTTCCATTTTCTTGCTTGGATGGATTTGAAGCTGGAGTGCTCACTTTGAATTGATCTTAATCCCTCCAATTCTAACAGTAATTCTTATCCTTATTTCTTCCTCTTTAGAAATCTTCATCCCTTTGATTTTAGAATAATTTTTGGAACCCTAGGATTTGTAAGATTAGAAAACCTATTGGAGATTGTTATTAATTTAGATATCGTATCATGGTGTTAGATTATTCCAAGGAACCCCCCCAGCTTTGTGGCTCCGGAGAAATTAATTTTTCTTTGACCGGTGATTTGTGAGTAGATAGCTTATCCCTATCTAGTTTCCCATGTATCCAGTATATATTTATGTATGAGTAATTGGTTTGGTAGCTTATATTCCAACTCAATCACATGAGATAATGATCGAATTTCTGAAAAGTATATTAACTGTTTATTATATTGGTTTTCTACGAAGTTTTGGATTTCATTTTGTTTGAAAGGAAAGAAAGTAAACTCTTGAGAAATGTATATGAAAGGTTTTCCAGATAAGACTATTAAAGATTTCATTCTTTCTTTAATGATACGGATTTATGTTTTATTTACAAGAATCATTAGTATAGATTCTGTATATTGAAAAAGAATGAGTTGGGAAAGTCTAGGCCAGGATCTGTAGGCTAACGGCAGTAGGCGTTAGCCCTGGGTGCACCTAGGATGAGGGATTTCACGGCCACCTAAGGGAGTGGTGCATGTCTGATATTCACGGCCATACATATAGTGTGGTGCGTGCCTGATATTCACGGCCACCAAGAGAGTGGTGCGTGTCTGTTACAGGATTCACACGAAGGAAAGGCCACCTAAGTGTGAATCCTGTCTGATTATCCTGGATAGATAGACTCTATGTTTTGGAAAGGAATATTTGATTAAGATTTCTATTTTGGTTTTATTATACGTATTATTGTATTACTTCAATATTTAAGTTTGCACATTATCTCATGTGGGTTAGGGACACTCTATCTCTCACTGAGTTTTATAAACTCACCCCGTTATTCCTTTTCTTTTCAGTTGCAGGTGTTCAAGTGAACGCTATTCATTCGGTCCTTATTTATGCATTCCGAATATTTTGGGTGAGCCCTTCTTATTCAAGGGCACTAGTTTGTATTCTGCTTTACATTGTAATCTTAGAAATTGTAGCTCCATAGCACTACAGGCAGGGTCCGTGTAACATCCTCCGAAATCCTTTTATCGTTCTTCGTTCAATTGTTCGGTTTTTATCGAATAATTGAGATTAATCAAGATTCGATTAAACAATTAATTAGACTCAATTGATTAGCAATTACTTGAGTCTAGATAAGAGAGAATTGAGTTAGAGTATAGGAGATTTCATAAAAATTTTATTGAAAACCGATTTACCGATTTAAATGAAATCGGTAACATTACGGTATCTTAAATTATCGGAATCGAACTAGTAGAATTCCAATCCTTTGCCCTACCTTGAGTGGCTGATAACTCAGCCACTTAGCACCAAAAGTGGCGCCACTTTGGCCACACAAAGCCAAGAAGGCTGGCTGATTTTCAGCCATGCAAAGCCAACCAATCAAAAGCCAAGACAATTCAACACCAACCACTCAAATTGCAATCAGATTTTCAGCTCCTTTTCACCCAAATTCTGACCCTCATTCACGCCACTTTCTCTCCTCCTTTCAGCTCTCTTTCTCTCTTCCTCACACACCAAAAACTGAAGCAAACTCCAGCCTTGTTCATCCAAGCTTCAAGAATCCAGCACAAACACTTGGATCAAAGGTAGGAGTTCTCTCATTGCATCAAATCTGTGGTATTGGCTGGCTGAGTTTGGATTATTTTCATGATTCTTGATGTGTTAAATGGATGATCTTGATGATATATGATTGGTTTTGGGCTGTTGGTTTGATTCAAATCGAAGTGGAAGCAAGAAACCATGAAAATAGCAAGAGCTGATGGGTTAGAGAATCAAAAACCCTCGGTAGTCCGTACGGCGGAGTGTACGGATCCGCACACAACCGAAAAAATTGGATGAAACCATTTTTAGATGAAACTAGACATCTAGGGCTTTCCATAGATATATCATATAAGGCTTTTGTATTAGAAATGAGAGAGTTATGAATTTTTGAATTTTGACCTAGGGTTCTGACTCTGAATCTGGGCAGACCAGCTTGTTCAGGATAGAACTCGACCTATACTACTTGAAAATGAGTGAAACTAACTTTTTTAGAAAGCTTACACATAGTAGAATGTCCCATAAAAATTTCAGAATTAGATAAGGTCCCAGTTGCTCCCAGTGATCCAAGAAAGTTGCCCTATGTCCAAACCGGGCTAGAACAGGGCAGTTTAGGAAGGTCAGAATGCGAGGCTTATAACTAGAGTCCTACTAAGTCAAATGAAATGGAACTTCTTTCAAATGAAACTTTGTTTTGTTATCTTTAATAAGAGACCAATTTCGTATTATCTAAGTTAGTTTTCGATTTTTAGTGGATTTTTACTTTTCGTTGCCTGATTCTGGCTAGCCATTGGGCATGCCGGGATAAAATCTGAATATCTTGAGCTATAGATATCAAAATTAGATGGGACCAAAAAGATTAAAAACTAGACATATAAGGCTACAACATATCCAAAAATCAGGTTTAAAGGAGTTCAATTGAAATAAAGGTGGGCTATACCATAACCGGGCAGAAATAGGCAAAATCAGTTAAAAGTCCTATTGAAGCTTGTTGAAGCTATGAATGAATTTATGAATGTATGTGCATAATTGCTGCTCTATATTGAAATTGCAAATTCTGTAAATGTACTGGTTGGCTGGCACTATTCATGGGGAAGCGGATACGTTCCGTTATGCTGCCGAAATTTCGGTAGAACCCATGCACAAGTTATGAATTCCATGTTAATGCATGTGCATTCTTAAGAAAGTTATGAAAGTTATGAAAAGGGTTATGCCAATATGAAAGTTTCATACTACTTGGGCCAGCCTCGAATAAGAAGTTAAGGGGAATAGATCAGTGGGAAGATCGGGGAAAGTAAACCCGACATTCCTGTATAGGAACGAGCTCGATCCTGATAAGCAGACTATTACCCAGGAGTCTAAATGGCCAAGAACTCCCAGGGAACCAAGAGATGGAAAAATGATGAAAGGAAATGAAAAGTTTACGAATCAAAGTTCAAGTATGAGTTTGCATAATTACATGAATGCATGATTACATGGCATGATTATTTCAGGATGTTTACAGTTCGTCTGTTGTATTTACATACTACTGTATGTTTATTTGCTATGCTCATTATTCTATGTTTTACTGTTAGTAGCCTATTCTGTTTCTTATGCTGTCTAAAGTAAAACTGAACTTTGCCTCGAACCAGATGTTTTAGTGAACTCATTAAAATGGTTAGTTTAGTTTGAACACATATTTTTATAATTAAATAAAACCCGAGGCAATTGAGAATGAATGTGACGTCAGTCAAACAACACACGTGGACCCTACTGAGAATTTTCCTTAAATTCTCACCCCGTGCTATATTTTTCGCATCATTCTCAGACGCTAGCGAAGAGCTCAATGGCCACCCCCTTTCATTGAGATCCCAGACCTGTAGCTGTCCCAGGGCTCCGAGTTGGACTCTTTGGACACAGCCGGCTCCTGCTAGTCTGTCTCTGATTTTTAGTAATAGGGATTTTGCTGTTTCTATGTTTCCTCTATTCTTAATCTATATATATATAGACGGAAGCGTAGGCTTCCGACATATATATGTACATATACAACTGGTAATATATCACTTATCAGTATCTTTTCGGTTATGTTGTATCAAACCTTATTACATTTTATAGTGCTAGTCACGTTTATTTCATAACAGCGTGCCGTTTCGTCTATTTTATGATGTGATACTGATTACGAAAGATAAGTAGAGTGTTAACATGGTAACACAAACTATCTAATTTCATGCTATGACTTAAGCATAACATTAAATTAGTAGGGTGTTACATTTTTGGTATCA
Source organism: Pterocarpus macrocarpus (assembly GCA_031439585.1). Classification (NCBI taxonomy): domain Eukaryota; kingdom Viridiplantae; phylum Streptophyta; class Magnoliopsida; order Fabales; family Fabaceae; genus Pterocarpus; species Pterocarpus macrocarpus. Next base: position 54,585,008 of record CM062522.1, read on the forward strand.
AAGCAGTTCGTCCTAGCTAAGGCCTGAGGATGGGACTGACTATGCTTCGCGCATATTTTGTGTTTTAGCTGATAACGTGCACCAGATCTTGCCTGTATGGTTGAGATATAGTTGTGCATGTGTATAACGTGCCTGACCGTGTCAGCTGTTATTTGCTAGCACATTAGACTTAGTATTGAGCCTGATCAACTCAATAACTTTTATTTTGTGTGCTTAGAACTTAATGGCTTCCGGAAGGCGAGGCAGACCTCGTGCAGAACCGGCTCGAGAGGACCCGAATGACCCAATGGCCACAATGCGAGAAATGGCTCATGCGATGCGGGAGCAAGCCACGGCAGCTCAGCAGATGATGGAACAGCTAGGCAGGCGACCTGCAGCAGGCTGTGAAGGGAATCCACATGGCCCGGAGGGTAACCTGGAATATCTCAAGTTCGCCGAGTTCAGGAAGGCGAATCCGCCCAGCTTCCGAGGGGCGTATAACCCTGATAAAGCCGATGAGTGGATCAAAGCCATGGAGAAGATTTTCTCTGTCTTGGATTGTTCTGATCATCAGAAGGTGACTTTTGCCACCTATATGCTCGAGGCAGACGCCGAGTTTTGGTGGAACGGCATACGAAGATTGTTCGAGGAATCTCAGACGGTAGTCACATGGACGATGTTCAAGGATGTATTTTACCAGAAGTACTTTCCTGCTTCGGTTCGAAATGTTAAGGAACTCGAGTTTATGCAGCTGCGTCAAGGAAATCAGACAGTATCCGAATATATTGCCCGATTTGAGGAGCTATGCAAATTCTCCACAATTTATCAGAGGAACCCGGATGAAGCGTGGAAGTGCATTAAATTTAAAGGTGGGTTACGAGAGGACATTCTCATCGCGATAGGGCCAATGGAGATCAGAGATTTCCCCACGTTGGTGAACAAGTGCCGACTTGTGGAGGATTGCAACCTGAAATTCGCTGCAGCCAGGGCATCTGGTGGAAATTTCAGGAGAGGGTTAGCCCCACAAGGCCCAAGATTCAAGCCCAACGTACAACAACAGCGGAGATTTCCGCCGGCAGGCAACAAGGGCAAGCAGCCCCAAAGGCCTTCTCCAAATTCAACCTGCACCAAATGCGGTAAGAATCATGGCGATCGGCCATGTTTGGTAGGCTAGAATGTCTGCTATGGATGTGGCAAGCCAGGCCACAAGATTTATGAGTGTCCGACCAGAAATCCATCACAGCCGCCTCGACCCCAACGACAAGGACGGGTCTTTACAATGAGCGCAGAAGAAGCTGATCAGTCAGAAGGACTAATCCAAGGCACCTGTGATGTGGATGGTGAGACTCTAACTGTCCTCTATGATTCGGGTGCTTCGCATTCATTTGTTTCTCATAGCTGTGTAGCTGCCTTGCAATTGCCAATTTCTAAATTACCTTATGATCTATTGGTTTCTACTCCTACCAATGGACCTGTTAGAACTAGTCAAGTATGCATTAATGTTTCTCTTCGAATTAAGGGTAGGACCTTTGCCGCCAATTTGATTTGTCTCCCTCTGTCTGGTCTTGACATAATTCTGGGCATGGATTGGCTTTCTGCCAATCGAGTTGTACTCGATTGCTCTGATAAGACAGTGGTACTCCCCTTTGTCTCATTTTCGGAATCCCAGACCTTAACACTCTTTTATCTGAACTCTTTTGGGCCAAGGAAGCAAGGGTATATACTCTTGTCAGCTAATGTGACAGAAGCTGAGCAGGAACTAGAGGAGATTCTCGTTGTTAGGGAATATCCGGATGTTTTTCCAAAGGATATTCCGGAATTTCCTCCGGAGAGAGAGCTTGAGTTTACCATCGAGTTGGTTCCAGGTGCGGGACCAATATCTATAGCTCCATATCGTATGTCTCCTATGGAGCTAACAGAACTAAAAAGACAGATCAAAGAACTTTTAGAGAAAGGATTCATACGGCCGAGCGCGTCGCCATGGGGAGCTCCGGTTCTGTTGGTCAAAAAGAAAGATGGAAGCATGCGCTTATGTGTGGATTATAGGCAGTTGAACAAAGTGACAATTAAGAATAAATACCCTCTGCCAAGGATTGACGATCTCATGGACCAACTACAAGGTGCAACAGTATTCTCCAAGATTGACTTGCGCTCTGGATACCACCAAATTCGAGTTCGGGAACAAGATATCCCTAAGACAGCTTTTCGAACTCGTTACGGACACTATGAGTATACCGTGATGTCGTTTGGATTGACAAACGCACCAGCAGTATTCATGGATTACATGAATCGAATATTCCGTCCATATCTGGACAAGTTTGTAGTGGTCTTCATCGACGATATATTTGTCTACTCGAAGACGGAGCAAGAGCATGCGGAACACTTGCGGATAGTTCTGCAAATTCTAAGAGAAAAGAAACTCTATGCCAAACTATCCAAATGTGAATTTTGGATGAAGGAGGTAAAATTTCTCGGCCACGTAGTATCATCTGGAGGAATCTCCGTCGACCCCAGCAAAGTAGAAGCAGTTCTAAACTGGGAAAGACCGACCACAGTTTCTGAAGTTAGAAGTTTTCTGGGCTTAGCTGGATATTACAAGCGGTTCGTTAAAAATTTTTCTCAAATAGCCTTGCCCTTGACCAAACTAACCAGAAAGAATGCTCCATTTGAGTGGACACCGGAGTGCGAACAAAGTTTTCAAGATTTGAAGAGGAGATTGACTACAACACCAATGTTAGCTTTGCCAGACCCTCATGGACCATTTGAGGTCTATTGTGATGCTTCCCAACAAGGGTTAGGGTGCGTGTTGATGCAAACCGGAAAGGTGGTCGCGTACGCCTCCAGGCAATTGAAGCCACATGAAAGGAACTACCCGACTCACGACCTCGAATTAGCAGCAGTAGTATTTTCTCTGAAGATATGGAGACATCACCGCATTTTGAGTGAAGTTTGAGGTCTTTTCTGATCATAAGAGTTTGAAGTACCTCTTTGATCAGAAGGAATTAAACATGAGGCAACGGAGATGGATGGAACTCCTTAAAGACTATGAATTTGAACTGAAATACCACCCAGGTAAGGCAAACATCGTGGCAGATGCGTTGAGCAGGAAATTGTTGACTGTCGCCTGGATGATTATTAAGGAGACGAAACTTATTGAAAGCTTCCGAAATCTTAATTTGGGAATTCTTACAACCCCCAAGACTTTTCAGTTACACCAAATTAAGATAACCAGTAACTTTAGGGACCAGATTCGGCAAGCACAGCAGTAGGATGCTAACTTTCAACATACGATTAGTCTCGTGTAATCAGGGAAATTGACTGGCTTTGCCCAAGATAAAGAGGGCATCTGGCGGTGTCACGACAGAGTATGTGTTCCTGAAAAGAATGATCTCCGAAAGAGAGTCTTAGAAGAAGCACATAAAGGCGAATTCGCTGTACATCCCGGCATTACTAAAATGTATCAGGATCTCAAGAAAATGTTTTGGTGGCCGGGCATGAAGTCCGATGTAGCAAACTTCGTGGGTCGATGCTTGACTTGTCAGAAGGTGAAAGCAGAACACCAGAAACCTTCTAGGATGTTACAACCCTTGGAAATCCCTGAGTGGAAGTGGGAGAGTATCTCCATGGATTTTATAATGGGGTTACCAAGGACATCAGCAGGATATGATGCAATATGGGTTATTGTAGATAGATTAACCAAATCTGCTCATTTCCTGCCCGTTCGAGCAAATTATCCACTGGAAAAACTAGCTCAGCTATACATTCAAGAGATTATAAGGTTACATGGGACCCCTTCAACTATTATCTCTGATCGAGACCTGAGGTTTACCTCACGATTCTGGGGAGCTTTACAGAAGGCGTTCGGTGCAAAGCTATGATTAAGCACTGCGTATCACCCACAAACAGATGGCCAAACTGAAAGAACGATTCAAACCTTGGAAGATATGCTACGAGCTTATATACTGGAGCAACATGGAAATTGGGATCGATACTTACCGTTGGCTGAATTCGCATACAACAATAGCTATCACGCTAGCATCGGCATGGCCCCTTATGAAGCACTGTATGGACGAAAGTGTCAATCTCCCCTGTGCTGGTATGAGACAGGAGAATCAACTCTACTGGGGCCTGATTTAGTCGAATAGACCACCAAGCAGATCAAGAAAATACGAAGCAGGATGCTTATCGCTCAAAGCCGCCAGAAGAGTTACGCGGATACCAGGAGGAAACCTCTGGAATTTCAGGAAGGAGACCACATATTTTTGAAGGTTACTCCTACAACAGGGATTGGCAGAGCAATCAAAGTTAAGAGGCTAAATCCTTGCTTTATCGGTCCATTTCAAATCTTGAAGCGAATCGGAGCAGTTGCATACCGAGTCGCTTTGCCTCCACATCTATCAAACCTTCATGATGTTTTTCATGTCTCTCAACTCAGAAAATATCAACCTGACCCCACACACTTCCTAGAACCTGAATCAATACAGTTAAAAGAGGATCTGACTTTCCATGTACAACCAGCACGGATCGTAGATAGAAGTACCAGACAACTCCGAAACAAGACTGTGCAGCTAGTAAAGGTAGCGTGGGGAAGAGGAGATGTAGAGGACTACACTTGGGAGCTAGAATCAGATATGAGAAAGGAGTATCCTGAACTATTCTCAGGTACTAAATTTTGAGGACAAAATTTATTTTTAAGGAGGGTGGTAATGTAACATTCTCCGAAATCCTTTTATCGTTCTCCGTTCAATTGTTCGGTTTTTATCGAATAATTGAGATTAATCAAGATTCAGTTAAACAATTAATTAGACTCAATTGATTAGCAATTACTTGAGTCTAGATAAGAGAGAATTGAGTTAGAGTATAGGAGATTTCATAAAAATTTTATTGAAAACCGATTTACCGATTTAAACGAAATCGATAAAATTACGGTATCTTAAACTGTCGGAACCGAACCAGTAGAATTCCAATCCTTTGCCCTACCTTGAGTGGCTGATAACTCAGCCACTTAGCACCAAAAGTGGCGCCACTTTGGCCACACAAAGCCAAGAAGGCTGGCTGATTTTCAGCCATGCAAAGCCAACCAATCAAAAGCCAAGACAATTCAACACCAACCACTCAAATTGCAATCAGATTTTCAGCTCCTTTTCACCCAAATTCTGACCCTCATTCACGCCACTTTCTCTCCTCCTTTCAGCTCTCTTTTTCTCTTCCTCACACACCAAAAACTGAAGCAAACTCCAGCCTTGTTCATCCAAGCTTCAACAATCCAGCACAAACACTTGGATCAAAGGTAGGAGTTCTCTCATTGCATCAAATCTGTGCTATTGGCTGGCTGAGTTTGGATTATTTTCATGATTCTTGATGTGTTAAATGGATGATCTTGATGATATATGATTGGTTTTGGGCTGTTAGTTTTATTCAAACCGAAGTGGAAGCAAGAAACCATGAAAATAGCAAGAGCTGATGGGTTAGAGAATCAAAAACCCTCGGTAGTCCGTACGGCAGAGTATACGGATCCGCACACAACCAAACAAATTGGATGAAACCATTTTTAGATGAAACTAGACATCTAGGTCTTTCCATAGATATATCATAGAAGGCTTTTGGATTAGAAATGAAAGAGTTATGAATTTTTGAATTTCGACCTAGGGTTTTGACTCTGAATCTGGGCAGACCAGCTTGTTCAGGATAGAACTCGACCTATACTACTTGAAAATGAGTGAAACTAACTTTTTTAGAAAGCTTACACATATTAGAATGTCCCATAAAAATTTCAGAACTAGATAAGGTCCCAGTTGCTCCCAGTGATCCAAGAAAGTTGCCCTATGTCCAAACCGGGCTAGAACAGGGCAGTTTAGGAAGGTCAGAATGCGAGGCTTATAACTAGAGTCCTACTAAGTCAAATGAAATGGAACTTCTTTCAAATGAAACTTTGTTTTGTTATCTTTAATAAGAGACCAATTTCGTATTATCTAAGTTAGTTTTCGATTTTTAGTGGATTTTTACTTTTCGTTGCCTGATTCTGGCTAGCCATTGGGCATGCCGGGATAAAATCTGAATATCTTGAGCTATAGATATCAAAATTAGATGGGACCAAAAAGATTAAAAACTAGACATATAAGGCTACAACATATCCAAAAATCAGGTTTAAAGGAGTTCAATTGAAATAAAGGTGGGCTATACCATAACCGGGCAGAAATAGGCAAAATCAGTTAAAAGTCCTATTGAAGCTTGTTGAAGCTATGAATGAATTTATGAATGTATGTGCATAATTGCTGCTCTATATTGAAATTGCAAATTCTGTAAATGTACTGGTTGGCTGGCACTATTCATGGGGAAGCGGATACGTTCCGTTATGCTACCGAAATTTCGGTAGAACCCATGCACAAGTTATGAATTCCATGTTAATGCATGTGCATTCTTAAGAAAGTTATGAAAGTTATGAAAAGGGTTATGCCAATATGAAAGTTTCATACTACTTGGGCCAGCCCCGAATAAGAAGTTAAGGGGAATAGATCAGTGGGAAGATCGGGAAAAGTAAACCCGGCATTCCTGTATAGGAACGAGCTCGATCCTGATAAGCAGACTATTACCCAGGAGTCTAAATGGCCAAGAACTCCCAGGGGACCAAGATATGGAAAAATGATGAAAGGAAATGAAAAGTTTACGAAGGAAAGTTCAAGTATGAGTTTGCATAATTACATAAATGCATGATTACATGGCATGATTATTTCAGGATGTTTACAGTTCGTCTGTTGTATTTACGTACTACTGTATGTTTATTTGCTATGCTCATTATTCTATGTTTTACTATTAGTAGCCTATTCTGTTTTTTATGCTGTCTAAAGTAAAACTGAACTTTGCCTTGGACCAGATGTTTTAGTGAACTCATTAAAATGGTTAGTTTAGTTTGAACACATATTTTTATAATTAAATAAAACACGAGGCAACTGAGAATGAATGTGACGTCAGTCAAACAACACACGTGGACCCTACTGAGAATTTTCCTTAAATTCTCACCCCGTGCTATATTTTCCGCATCATTCTCAAACGCTAGCGAAGAGCTCAATGGCCACCCCCTTTCATTGAGATCCCAGACCTGTAGCTGTCCCAGGGCTCCGAGTTGGACTCTTTGGACACAGCCGGCTCCTGCTAGTCTGTCTCTGATTTTTAGCAATAGGGATTTTGCTGTTTCTATGTTTCCTCTGTTCTTAATCTATATATATATAGACGGAAGCGTAGGCTTCCGACATACATATGTACATATACAACCGGTAATATATCACTTATCAGTATCTTTTCGGTTATGTTGTATCAAACCTTATTACATTTTATAGTGCTAGTCACGTTTATTTCATAACAGCGTGCCGTTTCGTCTATTTTATGATGTGATACTAATTACGAAAGATAAGTAGAGTGTTAACACGGTAACACAAACTACCTAATTTCATGCTATGACTTAAGCATAACATTAAATTAGTAGGGTGTTACAGTCTGGCCTTGTTCTATTTGTTGTTGTAATGTATTCTTATATATATATATGCATGTCTCAGCCTATTGGAATTAAAGTTTGTGTAAAGGATTTGGTTTTCTGAATAATTAAAGTTATGTATTTTGACGAATAAATGTACTTATATATTTTTACTCTTATACTGCATGCTGTGGGGTGCATTCTGAGAATGCCTGGATCCCCAATGGATTTTGTGTTTGTGTTTCTTTGTGCAGGAGGAGTACTCTTATTTGGGGAATTATCCTAAATACAGAGGAAACTCTGTCCGATTTTCGCGAAAATTCTATGTTAGAAGGCTTGCATGGGGACTTGTCCATATGCACCGGTCACGGCCTGAGTTTGGGTTGTGACAAAAATGTTATAATCCCATATGGAGGATAGAATTATTTTGAATGGAATATTGGAAAAAAATCAATCCAAAAAATATAATATTTTTGAAAATATTTTTTTAACTCTTATATCAAATAGGAGAATTATTTTTATATTTATGGAAATATAAAGATATTTTTCCCTACCAAATACCCGTTGCGGTGTGACTCACCATTAATTAAGTTGAAATGACATGCAATAATGAGGAGATATACAATTTTAGGTACTATTTGATGATTGTGCAACAATTAGTGTGTTGTACTCGTATAATACACGGGCTAAAAGAATAACTTTGATATATAAAGATAGTATATACAGTTTTGATTAAGTTATTAAAATATATGAATTAAGAAAAACATATATTATCAAACAAAACAAATTTAAAATTAAAAAATTTTATTTGATATAACTTCTTTGATTTAACAATAAAGAGTAATATGAAAGAATAAAACAATAAGCCTAATAAGCATGAATAATTCTGATATTTAGCTTTAACATCTTAGTTGAAAGTTCGGTCTTCATGTAACTCATTCCATTGAAATTAATATATCTTTCAGAAACAATATAACAGTATAAAAATTAATATTAAAAGATATAATATATAAAAGTATTATATGATGTAATTATAATTAAAAGATATGATATTTAAAAGTATTATATGATGCAATTATAATTCTATTATTCTATTATAATTTACATTTACATGATGTCAAATTAACAAAGAATGACAACCAGTATCTAAATTATAAACATACCAATAGTGGAGTAGAACAATAGGAAAATGTTAGACTTGGGTAATTCCTATACATTAAAATCGCACAATAAGGTTTAAACTTTCATCAAATGTCAAAAAAAATGTCTGAATAAAAACATTAAAGATTTTTTCGAACCATAATGGCAAACTTATATCATAATCCGCAATACTTGGATATCATACTCAAAATAAAATAAGAAGCTTCACGGTAAATTGGTTTGCCTTCCGCCAGCAGTATAACTATTCCCGTGAGCGTGTATCCGGATCTATTGGATCCGTCATTGCTATTGCCCTTTCGATATTTTGCTAATCCTGTTGTCCGCTCTGGTTCTCCCAAGACGTTAAAAAGATCATTGTACCATAGTATAGTAGCATGATCATCAAGGCATCTTTTTTTTACTGTTTGATATTCAATGTTTATCTTGTCTATAATTTTTGACAAACAGAAAGCATAAACCAATTAAATAGGCAGTCTCAAGTAATGGCCACAAAGATTAAACCATGAAAATTAAGCCATGAACTTACTAACACGGAAGTTCATGCACTAACATTAAATCCAGTGTTTAAAAGATATTTTATAACAAAAGCAGTAACATAATGCACTCAACATGCATAATCGGTTAATTTTTCCGATAGTTTTATGACGTTCCGACGTTGGAACTCAAGAGAGAAACTTGCTTACAAAGTCCATAAACAGAAGCAATACACAAAAAATTAGCATCAAGACTACAGTAATCTAGATAGAAAGAATCATATCTCCTATATCTGCATAATCAAGATAAAATCAACCGCATCTAACACAGCTTTACCCAGTTATCTAGCTTCTGCAAATTGCCAAGAGCCAATGTACACCGCACCAAGTCATACCCTGCCTTAAGTATTCGTAGCAAGAATCAATTAATGACAAAATAAGACCTTCTTGAGAGACTGAATGCAGTATTGCCCATCAGGACTCCAAGGAGGACTGAAACTTCACATCACTCAACCCGAATCATTGCACTCAATAATCAAATTCCACCATCCTTCCAGTAGTTAAAAGGAAAAAAGGCCAACAGCTTATAATATATGAGACCAGATAACAGCAAGAAACTATAGATCACATAGATCACATCACCCAAAGAGACTTCACCAAGAGCCAGATGAACACATAAGCATCACCATGAAAACTACCAAATCTCATAATCCACATGAATGAAAACAGTACATATTCTACTAATAAGTTATTAATTGCATAAACTGCAGGGTATACCTTTAAATAAGTGAAACCTTATTTACCATCCTAACATACACAATAAAAGTTAGTGTCTGTAATGCAAAAATTAAGTTGAACCTGAGAAAGGAAAACACAGTTTCTGAATGCGTACCTGATTGAGAGTCATGCACCAAGCAGCCAACAAATTGAAACCGAACATCAAATCACAACTACACGAATAGGCATGCACTTACATAAAGATAATGCACTGAAGTATAATAAACTCTTAATTCTGAATATGTAACTTCTTACCTTATTCAAGAAATATAATAAACTCCAAACAGCAGGGAATCAATCCAAAATAAGAAATAAAGCAAATCAAAAATTAAGGAAAAAAAAAAACCAAATCTTATAATAAAGAGAAAAGCATAAATACTATTAGAAAAACTCAAATATAAAGAGAAAAGAATAAATATTGTTAGATTATCTCGAACTTAATAAATTTTTGTCATTACTCAATTTTATTTTATTTTATTTTTCAATGGAGTTGATGGTTTAGGGTAAATGAATCATACCCATCTTCACCTCCCTCTCTCACTTCTTCATAAACGTAGTCCCTGTTTGCTCAATGTAAAAGACAAAAAAAGAAAATAAAATAGTATAGAAAATAAAAGTTCACAAACTAAAACATAAAAGGCGAAAATGGTATAGAATAGAGAGAGATAGGGTACAATGGCATGTTCAATTTACTTATCATAAAGAAGCCAATCGTGAAAGGTATAGAAAAACTAAAGACTTATTTAGACAATGCCATCAATGATAAAAACAAATATAATCTAGTAAAAGAAAAATCTCATATTAAAATGGGCAAAAAAGGTGAAAAATAGGAGTACCCTATTGATCTTCTCGTCCTTCATGATATGGGCATTGGCTTCCTCAAAAAATGAGAGGCTTGTAAGTGGAAGTACAAACATCAACGTCTCTGTACCCATTCTTCAGAAAGGCTAAAAGCCATATGAGGATATTGGAAGGGGAGAAGGTGAGTAGAAGAGAGTGAAGAAAATTTTGGGGAGAGAAAAGATCAAAGAAGAGATAGGAGAGAGTTCTAGAGAGATGGTTCCGATTGGGAGGTAACAAAGTAGCAGCCTATAGGTATGGAAAATAGAAATTGTAATTGATGATATGAGTTAAAAAAGGAAAATGTGTTGCTGGTAATTGGCCCCAATTAGGTATAGATTTTGTTTTGGTAAAACCAATTATGTAACACCCCAAGGTTTTATATATAATATAAGTTTTAAGTTTCTTGAAATTATGGACTTTTGAATTATTTTCTTTTTAGTAATATTCTTGAGTAATTGGAAGTTTGGAGTGGAGATATATTTAGAATTATGATTAAGACTTGGAAACGAAAAAAAAAAAAACTGGAAGCCTGGCGCCTAGGCGGTGGAAGCCTAGCGCCCAGGGGTTGATTGTGCAGCAGGTTGAGTTCGTTTCAGGCGAGCGGGCGCCCAGGTGGCCATGTCGTAGCGCCTAGGCGCCCGCTGGACGAGATTAAAAGCTGAATCTCGTCCCTTCTCCCTCATTTTCCCCCATCTTACTCCCTCTCTTCCTTCTATCTCTTCTCTCTCTCTCTCCTCATGGAAGCCACGACTCCTCACCATTTTCTACTCAAATCCTCCACAAATCCCTCTTCTTCATCATAACCACCATCAATCTTCTTCCTTGAAGCTCTCTCTCTCATCTCTTTTAAAGAGAGAAACGAAAGGGGAGGAGACCCACATCCTCCATCAAGCTTCTTTCTTCTTTTGCAACCTAAGGTAACTCTCTAAGCTCAAATCTTCTTCTATTTCATGGGTAGGGAAGGATTTTCTTGGAGGATTAAGTTTAAGGTTGAGGTTTGGGAACTTAGGGTTGTAATTTGGGGATTTTGTGCCTTGGGAGATAATTTAAGTTAATCCTTAGCTCTAGAAATTAATTGGTGCTTGAATTGTGTTCTTTATGATGTTAGATATTCTCCGGAATCTCTTGGTGGCTCTGAGACTTCGTAGAGTTTCAGCTCCTTTCTTTCCAAACTTGATCTATGAGTTGATAATATATTTATAGCATATTTTCAATGTATGTATGATTTTAGAAATATATATATATCTTTATGTAAATCTTGCAAACAAGTATGTTAGTTAAGTATATGTATGAATATATGTGTTTATGTGTAGTTGTGGAACAAGCAACCTTGAAAGTTGATTTCCGGTATTTGAATGATTTGATCGAAAGAGAAGGAGTTTTCATGTTACTAGAAAGTATAATATTCTTCAAGCTAATGTTTGAGGTACTTGACTTCAAGAGATAGTTTAAATTTAATGTTTTACGGAATACTCTAGATGCTTAAAGGATTTGAAAGAATTACACTTTGAACCAATGTTGTTAGCATAGTTATTTTGAATATCCGAAAAGTCTGCTAGCTATGTTTGCTAAGAATAAGGAAGTGTCTTAAATATTATCATATGTTGAGGTTATGAGCAAGTAAGTGTATGATTTGAGCTAAGCAAAAGTTTTAACGTCAAAGATTTAGTAAAGAATAAGTTTTCGTAAAGGAAGGAAACTAGAACAGAAAACTATTTGCTAATGGCAGTAGCATTAGCTTTGGTGCACCTCGAGTAACCCAGCTAGCAGGGTAATTGCTAGCCCGGCATGTTTGGCCGACATGTCCGGAATATATATAGACACGCACAAGCGTGAAGTTATCATTTACTGCTGGAGTTAGGCCACAGGGCCACCCAGTCAGGCAGCTATTTCTGAAATAGGATCCTTCCTTAAGTTTTATTATGATTTTGAATCAAGTAGTTACTTTTCAAGTTAAGAGAAATTATTTCTATCTTTAAGCTCAGTTCTTTTATCCTTATTATATATATATATATGATTTATTACGTATAATTGTAAAAGCATTATGTTTATAAAGAAGTTTTAGCCAGTGGAAAGAAAAATATGATTAACGAGCTTTAGATGTTTTAAAGACAGATATATATACATCAGTTATGTTTTTCAGATAGTGTTTATGATATTTCATATATAGACAATGCATTTTAATTATGACTTGAGATATAAGGTTTTAAAGAGGTTTTATAAGTTATACTTTTGCTAAAAGTTAATGTTAAGCTTGTTCCACTCCTGTTATAGATATATTATCTCTCACTGAGTCTGTATGGCTCACTCCTCTCTTTCTATGTTTTTAGACAAGTGTTATTTATGCTCAAGCTTTTATAGTCAGCCAAAGGTGTGGGACTCTTTATCAATCCACACCTTGTTCGTGTGGTAACCAGAGGTTATTCTATGTGAGAAGCTCATCATTGTATATATATTAGTAGCTCTTTAGTTATGCTCCATTAACCTATAGACAGGATCCTTCCTGTGTTGGCCTTGTACTATAGCATTTGTATAATAGTTCTTATTGATGAACAGTTGAAGCTTAATAATTATGAATATATTTACATATTTTTCATAAGCATGTAAATATTGTAAACACCTATGATGTGTGCTGTGGGGTGCATTTTGAGAATACCTGGATCCCCAATGATTTTTGTGTGATTGTATGTTTGATGCAGGACAAAATCCTTATTTGGGAATAGTCCTAAATACAAAGGAGACTCCGTCCAAATTTTTTTGAAAAAAGGGTCTAGTGTAGGCTTGCTAGGGACGTATCCCTATGCGCCAGTCACGTCCTGGGTTGGGTCGTGACAAATTAGGTATAGATAATTTGTAAATATAGATAATAATAGTTTTTATTTTAAAATAAAATTTAAGAGTTCCCTGTATCATGATTGGTTTGTTCTAAAAATAGCAAGAATTCTAAAGTGTGTTGGAGAAGTCATCAAGGAGAAGCTACCACTTGACAACTCTTTTCAATTTATGGTTCTAAAATATTAATAGTATAGATATATATTTCTCATATCAAATTTCATTGCCAAAGTATTAAGGTAGCATGAGATAATTCATCTAAATTACTAACAATATTTGATTAAATTGCTTAGATCCATAACATTACCTTGTTTTGTTGGACAATATTACTAGTAATCTAGATTTCCAAGGTAATGTAGATTACCACTAATATAGTAATATAATATGGTAATATAGATTGCCCCTATGAAGGGAGGTAATGTTGATTACCATTAATGTGGCAATCTTCCTATTATTATTATAATTATTATTGTTGTTGTTGTTGTTGTTACTATTATTAAAAATAATATTAATTATTAATAAATAAACTATTTTAATAATAATTAATAATTAAATTTTATTATTCTTATCAATTAATAATAATAATAATAAACTATTTATTATTATTATTATATTAAATTAGGTTAAATAATATATTACTTAGTAATTTTTTTGATATACCAAATAGAATAATATGAATTGGTATTTATATTATCTGTGCATATCAAACACTATATTTAACATTATCAGCAATTTAATTTGTGGCAATCTTTCTAAGTAATAATCTATATTACTCGCAATCTTAATAGGTAATGTATTAAATGTTATCTAAAGATTAACAGACAATAATATTTAATAACCAATATTTATTTATATTTTTTGAAAATATTTTATGTCAAACTAAAATGAAATAATCTTGCTAAAAAACTGAAATGAAATAATAAGTATCAAATTATTTTTAAATTGGATTAAATTTTAGAGTTTAATTGGGATGCATTGACAGTGTAAAAGTTTTTTATACTGTTATCCAATTAAAACCTTCCATTTGCATGATCATTCATATAGTGGGTGATTATATCAAAGACTTTTGCTGATGTGGTAATATATGATTGGATGTCTGTGTAAAAATTTTTTATGCTGACAGTGCATTCAAATTAAATCCTAAATTTTAGCTTGACGTATTTAGCGTGGACTTTCAATTTATAAATAGAATTACTAAAAATCAATTTCCTTAAAAAAGTTATTTAATTGAGTAAATATATCAAAACTTAATCTAAGTGTACATTTGATTCTTGATGATCTTAATTTTATTAAAATTGATTTTTGTTAAAAGTAATTTTAAGCTAATGTAATTTATGTTGCTCCAGTTAAAATCAATTCTAGATCTCAAAGTTTGAACAAAATGCAAAAGACAAACCATACACCAGACCAAAATGAACAAACCACGGGCTTGCCTCCCTAATCTGCCATTCGAGAAGTTTTGACACAGAACCAAATATGCAATAAATGGATCCCCACCCACCCATTATATCTTAACACTATAGTTAGAAGTACCTATTGTCACTCCTTGTTGTCTATTACTACTCCTATATAATTACGTTTTATTTAGTTTTTTCTGTAGTGTCCTTTTTCCTCTCTAATAATTAAACTAATGGAGTAGCTATTGTCACTCTTTGCTATCGATTGCTACTTCCATTTAATTAATTTTTGTTTAGTTTTCTTAAAATATCATTCTTTTTTATAAGAAAAATTCATTCATATTCAAGTCTAATGGAATTTACAAATTAGAAAAGATATATCAGATCCAAATTTAATAAAAAATAAATATATTGTATATTTTGAACTAACTAACGAGCTATACTCATGCTCTTTGCAAATATTAATATCTAAGAATCTTTTACATTAGAGACCAAAATGCAAAGTATTGCAATTTAAAGAATATATTATGCTTTTGTTCAAAATAAATCTAAACTTCTTTATCATCTATATGACCGGCTATTAAAATTGAAATACCCACAAGATAAAAAAAACCAAAATACTCACAAAAGGGGAACAAAAATACTCACAAAGGGAATGATGAAAACACCCACAAAAAGAACAACAAGAACAAAACAAAAGATACAAAACACTAACAATGACTAAAAAAGAAGAAGAGAATGATGGGGCTGCCACCAAAAAAGAAGACAGGAGCTCCCTCAATAACACTCATTTAATGGAAGATGAGAGAGAGAGAAGAGAAAAAGAAAGATTAAGGTCAATTTTAAAATGTCATTCTTTCTCTTAATTTTATGATCAACTGATACTCAATTGTTACTTCAACATTATTTCAACTAATTATTACTTATATTTTTAATAAATATTATTTTAATACTTCATTATTTATATTCTATAATCTTGTATTTTGTGCAAAGCTTTCCATAGTAATTTTATATAAATTTATTATTATTATCTTAACTGACAACTAATTTAATTTTTAGAATGTTTGATATTGATTATATTTTCTATTTTTATGTGATCACCAAATATCATAAGTATTTATAATTGATTTATATAATATAATTACTTAGATATAAATATTACACAACGTTTTAAAATGTTTATAATTAACATAATAATTATCTAAATGATATAGTAGTAAGTATGGTAATTAATATATATATATATATATATATATATATATATATATATATATATATATATATATATATATATATATATATATATATATATATATATATATATATATATATGTATGTATGTATGTATGTATTCAATATTTAATGGTGCATTATCATATCATTTAAGGTGTCATGACAATATATGAGATATCCAATTTATTAAATAATATAAAAACTATTATTTGATGATAGTATAACTTTTTTCACACTGATAAAGAAAATTAATTAAAATTTGAAATTATTATCAATTATTATATTATTTAATTCAAAAAATTTATTGTGTTAACAAGAATTTACTTTACTTATTTTCATCTCATATCATATTTGCAAAATATTAAAATAAAAAATATAATAGTATATTTTCCTAAAGAATAATAATGTTATAAAAATTAATATAGAAATTATAAGAATGAAAATCAAAATTAAATTAATTATAAGAATTAATTATTTATATTTAGAAAATAAATAAACGAAATTGCTCAAACTTAAGTTAAAATGACAAATCCATTTTCTATAATTTATTTATTCATTTGCCTAGACTTTCTGCGTCGTAAGTCACAGATAATTACTCATTTTTTTCATTAAAAAATATATCTGGTGTAGGATTATACATAGGGGCAATAGAAGAAAAATACACGAGATGGAAAGATACTGTTTGCAAGTGTCATAACTCACAAGCGGAGGAGTGTTAGTATAATTAGTTATATAAATTTTATATTTTAATTTTAATTTTATAATATATATCTTTCATATTCTTGTTTAAATGATCTGTGATTCAAATTCTAAACTAGTGATGTAACTATATTCTCTTCTATATTTTCCACCTCCTATTCTATTCCCTTTTATGAGCCATTTGCCCATTTCCGTCCTCTCAAATCTTCCAAGAAACATCGTATAAATAAAGTCATCCATTAACACATTAAGAATATGTAGTACAAACTAAAACATATACCAGTATAAAGATAAATATTTAAAAACAGTTCAAATAAAAATTTAATTTTACAATAATAATTACACATAAAATAATTTACAATAATAATAACTAATAATTAATTATTATCACATATTGTGTTTTCAAATCACTAAACTAAAATATACATAATTGACTACTAAAAAATAATTAATTTTAAAATTTAAATATAATTTTATGAAACTAAAAAATCTTCATTAATATGTTCACCAATAAATATATTAATATAAACTTTAATTATTACAAAATAGCACATAAATAAGCCAAATAAATGCTGAAAAATTTTAAACTATGAATTATAGTGGATTACGTATGTACAATAGCTGTCAATAACTTGTAATGGGCCTTAATTACAGATTTAAAATAATTTAAAAGAAAAGTTTGAAATCTTTCTATAAAAGAAAAGATTCCCTAATTAGTGGAATTGCAAATACATAATTTGATGACACTTGTCAAAGTTTTCAGATTATAGACTCTAAAATATTAATAGTATGAATGAATAGATAGATTATTTTTTATTAAATTGGATATTTTATTTTTTTAGAATAGAAATATGTTTTCTGCAAAGAAAAAGAAATATTTTTTTGTCATGAAAATAGAAATATATCTTAAGATCTTTATTTGATAACTACCATTAATTGATGTACAATCAAAAGGTTAGTTCCTCAAATATACTTTACTCCCATAAAATGGGAAAGAAAGATGAAAATATATAAATTCTAAATATAACTAATTAAAATAAAATATAATAAAAAATAATAACTAGTGCATAAGAAATGTGCAAAATTATGCCGCATCAACGTAAAAGATTTTTTTTAGAAAATTAATTCTTTATTTCTCAATTTTACTCAATTAGTTCAAGAGTTTCTTGGAAAACTAAGAAACTTTATTTGTCAAATACTATAGAATTGATTGCTTTGTATTTCAAATCCTCTATATCAAAATTGAAAGAATTTGATAGAAATTGGTTTGATTTTAAAGTTTAAGTATAAAACAAATTAAATCAATTCCATTTTTAATCTTTATGCATTTTAAACAAGAGAGGATTAACTTATACAAGTTTGGTAGTGTTCTATGACGAGGTGCCCTACCTTATGAAAATTATAAGTCAATTTTTTCTATTTAGTAAACCAAAAAGTTGGGGTGTTTTTGCTCTTGACTTTTAAAAGTCAGGAGGTGCTTTTGAGAGCCCTCATGTGCTATTTTTCAGAGATGGCTTGTGCACTCTAAAAATTAAAAGACTAATATAATTTTATTCTCATTAATATTATTAAAAGTAGAAATTATTCTCTTTAATATTTGTATCTATTATAGTGATTTTAGATTTTAAAAGCAACTTTACTAAACTCCACTTTTGTGGGTTCTGCTTATTGAGGGTAACTTTTATATTATTTTACCAAATAATACAACTATGGCTTTTTACGAGTAGTCTTTAGAAAGTCCAGAGAGCTTAGCAGCTCTCAAAAAGCCATAGTAATATCAAACAAAGCCTAAGTTAAACTCATATTTTACACCTTTGAATAATTTTTTATTGAGAAAGTTTTTTATAAAACTAACTACTGGATTGAAGGTTCATATTTTATAAGTCATTTTTATAAAATTTTCATTAATCTGAAATCTTTTAATATACTTTTTTATATATATCTAAATCAATGTAATGAATACTTCTTAAATATGTGTAAAAGAAAATTATTGATGTCCAATTTTTTTAAAATGATCAATATGATATATAATTATAATTCAACAGTTGGATTGATAAAAACTATATTCTATAAAAAAAAATAGATCCGTCCTCATTTTAAGCATAAGAACTGATTTTTAAATCAATTTAAATTCTATTTTATATAATTATTCCACTAAAATTTAATTTATAAATTAAATCAATTCAAATTAAATCTTAATTTTAATCATTCTAAACATTACCTCGGTAACTAATCATTGACTAAATTTCCAAGTGCACTGGCCCAAATCTCTTGATCAGTAACCTCGTGTGGTGATTGTCCTTTTAGTAAAATTTCCCATTTCTTGGGCTACAATTAAGCCCCCATATTTGATCAAATATTCCACACTGCACACACAAATTCTTTACTTATAATATATATATATATATATATATATATATATATATATATATATATATATATATATAATACAATTTTTTTTGAATTGAGCTTAGTCAAGCAACAAAGTGCCAATCACCCCTAGCGGGTCCTCAATCTAGACATTAGAACCCCCAGAGAGAGCTAAATGAGCTAACAGATCTACTACCTTATTATAATTTCTTGGAATAATCCACGAAAACCAAGCATGTAAAAAGATATCTTTCAGAACCATTCTATGAGAAATCTGTTAAATGGTACCAGTTCCCTGGAAGGGAGGAACTCCTTGAGAGTTCTCACATGGAGAAAAGAGAGCACATTGAGAAAAATGAGAGAATGATACAATCTGATTGTAAATGGTATTGTATAGGGTTTATATAATATGTACAAGAGCTATACTAAAATACACACATGCCATAATTTAGCAAAGCTGAAAACTAACTAATCAACAAACTAACCACCTAATCAGCAAACTAACTAATGCCTAACTCCTCCTCAGTATGTGGCAATAGCCCCCCACAAGTTGGAGCATGGACATCCACCATGCCCAGCTTGGACTTGTTACCAGCAAACGGCACAGGAGTTAGAGGCTTAATCAAAATATCAGCTACCTAGTTCTTAATTACTGGAAATCAGCAATAGATGGATGATGCCAGCCTGAACCTTATCACGCACAATGTGGTAGTCCATTTCTATATGCTTGGTCCACTCATGGAAGATTGGGTAAGAGGCGATATGAAGCGCAGATTGACTATCACAGAAAATAATAGCAGGCTGAGGATGAGTAATATGGAAACCGTGCAGCAAGTAAAGCAACCACTGCATCTCACAAGTACCTTGAGAAAGTGACCGATATTTGGCCTCAAATGAAGACTGAGAAACAATGACCTGCTTTTTGTTATTCCAAGAGAGAAGTGAGGACCCAAGGAAAAAGCAAAAACTAATAACCAAACGCTACGTGTTAGGGCAAGCCCCCCCAATCAAAATCAATATATTCTTGGAGCTTGAAGTCAGACTAAGTAGGGAAGAATAAGCCTAAGGCATGGGAGCTTGAAGACCCTGATAGTTGCTGAATAGTGGAGGTCAGTGGCACAATCTAAATACTGACTAAGCTTGCTCACAGCGAAGGATAAATCTGGTCTTGTATTGGTGAGGTACAATAAACATCCAATGAGCCTTCGATATGAAGCAAGATCATCAAGTAGAGTCCCTAAAGTCTTGGATAGTTTCACTGTGTAGTCCATAGGAGCGGATACTGGCTTCGCACCCAAGAGGCAGCATCCCGAAGAAGATCTAAGGCATACTTTCATTAATACAATGCAATTCCATGCTTGGATCTGACCACCTCCATTCCTAGGAAGAATTTCATTAGACCAAGGTCCTTGATCTTGAAGCAATCATCCAAGAGCTTTTTCATGGAACTAATCTTGGCTAAGTCATCACCTGCCAAAACCAAGTCATCAACATATACTAATATTGTAGTAAGAGAACCAGCTGAGGACTTGGTAAACAATAAGTAATTTGTCTTGGATTGAGTGTACTCGAACTCCATAAGAACACCAGTAAGTTTGGCATTCCACTACCTACTCTCTTACTTTAAGCTGTATAAAGAATTTTAAAATTTGCACACAATATTAGGGTGCTGCTTGTCAAGTCTAGGAGGCAGGGACATATAAACCTTCTCACATAACTCACCATGGAGAAATGCCATATTGACATCAAGTTGGTGCAAGAACTAGCCCTTGACAGAAGCAATGGAGAGCAAAAGTTGAATGGTTTTGTGTTTGACCACTAGACTAAAAGTGTCCAAGTAGTCAATACCTATTGTTTGAGTATATCCCTTCGCTACAAGCCAAGCCTTGTAGCTTTCACTAGAAGCATCCGGTTTTATACTTGAGCTTGAAACCCTATTAGCTTCTTGTCATGTGCAATTCAGTGAGGACCCAAGTGTTCTTTTTCTCTAAGCCATCCAATTCATCCCTTGTTGCTTGCTTCCAACAATCATTAGTGATTGCCTCATGATAACTAGATGGTTTAGTATGAGAGGAAATAGCAAAGGAAAAATGTTCGTGAGGTGGGCAAAGTAAAGAATAAGAGAGGTAATTGGAAAGCGGATACCTGATGATGTTGGATGAAGTTGGCGTTGAGGAATGGTGTAGTGTACAATGGTATTCCTGCAGGTAAGAGGGCCTCTGTTTGCTGTAGTTGAACCTTTTGTACAATGGTATTCCTGTAGGTAAGAGGGCCTCTGTTTGCTGCAGTTGAACCTTTTAAGGTTTGGAGGCTATGAAGGAACTTGTGGTTAAGCATTACTCTATGATGGAGATGGGTCAGGTTTGGATATAAGTGGAGGGTTAGTTTGAAGGCGAGATGTTGATGAAGTAGGCTGAGATGGGGTTGGCATGGTCTGGGTAGAATAAGGAGGGAAACAGTCATCAAGAAAAGGGTAGTGAGGGAGATTATGGTGATGGCATAATGGAAGACTCAGAAACTGAATGCATGTAAGGAAAAATATGCCAAAACATCTCTAGACAAGAAAAGTTCACTAGAATGCATGCCATACAGCAAATATCCCTTATTAAATGTACAACATGTGCAATAACTAAATTCCATAAATGTTTGGGAATGTGAGATTGAGACATGCCATACCCACAATGTGTTGGTGTTTTCTCTACACCACACCATTTTGCTGGGGTCGTTCTACACATGAAGTTTGATGCAAAATACTTTTCGAGGCATAAAACGATGGTAAACTGAACTTCACTCCATTTTCAAATCTAATGCATTGAATGGTTTTATGAAATAGTGTTTCTATCAATTGAACAAAATCCTAAATAAGCACCTTTACTTTAGATTTGAATCGCATAAAATATAACCATGTATGTCTACTTGTATCATCTACTAATGAAAGAAAATACTTATGATCTGAACTGGAAGGAATAGAAATGGGACCCCATATGTCAGCGTGTATCAATGCAAAAATAGAATCAGATTTTGTATTACTAACAGAGAAGGGTAACCTCTGTTGTTTGGCCAAAAGGCAAGGTTCACAAGGCTCTTTATTGAGTATACGTGAAATAAAAAGAAACTGAGTGTAAAACAAAAAGCTTTTGATGAGAGAGGTGTCCTAACCTATAGTGTCAAACAAGAGAATCATTACAAGAAAAACTATTTACAAAAGCAAGCTTAGCAGAACTAAAAGTAGGCACACCCTTGGCTGCCGCTACTATTGTATAAAGTCTATTCCTGAGCTCAGTTACAGCAATCATCCTCAAAGTAACCTGATCCTAAATATCACACTTAGACGTGGAAAAAATAAGTTGGCAGTTAAGAGAATTAGTAAGCTGTGAAATAGAGACGAGATTAAAAGAAAAACTAGGAATGTAAAGCTCATCGGTAAGAAGGAAGTGGTTACTAAACAAGATGCTATCTAACAGATTTGTAGTAATTTGTTTTCCATTAGGCAATTTAAATACAACTGGTCTAATTTTGGTGAGGAATTGGAATTCTAATATGGAGTTTCATACATGATTTGTAGATCCAGTATCAAGAATCTAGGATATAGGTTTGGTGACAGGACATAAGCTAGGATAATACTTGTGTGTGGTTGGCAAGGGATAGATGTAATCTGGTTGGTGCTATGAGAAGAGGCCGATTGCTGTTAGCAGCAAACGGTGCAAGAGTTAGAGGCTTAGTCAAAATATCTCCATCGAGTCCTTGAGCTGCTATACACATTCTTAGCACCCCTTTCAAGATAGACTCTACGAAACCCAAGTTCCCAAGCAAATAGCGAGCCCTCTCCTGTAATCAACTCTGCCTTGTGAGGATCAATACAGTCATATCTCACATGAGCACATATCCTACCATGAAGTTCCCTTCGTGGTCTCTTATGGCCACTAATCGTTTTCTCATTTGGCTGAGACAGTGAGTAATCCCTCAAAGCAGCTAGTGTTTTCTGTCTCAAGTCTCACTGGGGTTGGTTGCGGACTTACGTTACGAACCACCTACACAGCTTGCCAAAGGTTGATCACAGTTTCCCATAAAAATATTATTTTGTCGAAAATGTGTCCCATCACTATATTGTATAACTTAAAAGATAACTAGTTTAATAAACTTGCATTAACGTTATCAAAGTTAGGGAAACGTTTACAATGCTCCTGGCATTATTTTGGATCATTAACGATCCATTTTATTTCCCGTTAGTGGTATTTAGAATTTTTATTTATGGGGTGAAGAGACCATTTAACCCACACATGACAACAACTTTCTACGAGGCAATGGCATTATGGCAATTGCAATGTAAAATTCCAAGAACTCCTGACCCCTCCCTGTGGTCCTTCCCCTACAGCAACCCAGAACTCCTTTGTTCTTCTGCGCTTCTCTACTTTCTTTCGTTTTTGGTTTCTTCTTTCCCTCATAATAATCACCACCCCCATAGCCCCCAACATTCAACCATATTGGCACAATGTTCCATAGAACAATCAATTTTTTTCTTGGAATGCATGACTTTTTTTTTATTTACAAAATCAAAATCATCAACAAAAACAATAAAAGCTAGTCAGTTAACTAAGGTTGTAGGTTTGTGGCAACTAAAAAATCTTCAAAGTTGTGGTTTTGATGACATCCCATAACACCACATGCATGTATCTAGCACACCCAAAAAGCAAGTTCTCAGATCTTCGGATCAAATGTTGGGAATAGGTCTAGAAGTGACTAGGAATGGAAGAAGAAATGAATAATGGAGTGAGAATGTGTGAAGGAAGAGAACAAAAAGGTGGGCATAGGACTTGAAGAGACAGAGGTGAATGAGAGGCACGGAGGTTGGAGATGGTGGAGTTGAAAGAGAGGAGAAATTTTAGGATGATTCACCACACTTAATTGTAATAATAAACCATAGTATCTTAACTGTTGGATGACACGGTGCGTGGTGCACTATATTTGGCAAGGTGCACCACAGCACGCAACCTTGGAATCCATGAGCTAGACAGTAATGTCATTTCACAATGTAATAAATTTTATTTTTAAAATTTATAACCTAATGACTGGTGGTCCATTAATGGTCTATCATTTATTATATACTACATAAGACTTGCTTGATTAATCTAAACCGTCGCATTATTTTATTTTTTGTCTGGATGGTTGTAACAATCTGGATCATTGGTGATCCAATTTTTGGCTTGGAGCATTGTAAACGCTTCCCAAAGTTAGATATAAGATTTTAGTAATAAAGTTCAATTGCTAGTATGCTAGACTATCAACAACTATAACTTAATTAAATTAGCATGTGATGAATTAAAATTAGCGTGTGATGAACTTGTTAGTTGTAAAAACCTAAGGCATGTAAAAGTCTATTATTGGACCGTTTCTTAAATGCACCATAGTTAATAATGCACCAAGGGTATATATGGGCATTCAGTAAATATGACCCGTTCTTTTAAAGTAAGTAATATCAAACGGTTGTAATTGTTCCCAGCAACTGTGCAAAATAGTAGTCTCCTTACCTTCTCTTTCTCTATTTCCAACAAAATAATCGTGATCCTGACACTCTCTTCACTCTATCAACTCTCCAATAGTTTTCCACTGCAAAACCAAAATGACCAATAACAACAAGGGTATCCAGTACCCGCAAAACCAACCATCCAAAAGACTGAATTTTTCTTTTTCGGAAGTTTACAACTTTATTTTCGAAGCAAGAATTTGAAAATTGGGTTTGGTTCATAAATCCATAAACAAATTATGGAGATTAACTCTATTTAGAAACAGAAAAATAAATAAAGAAATGAAAATTTGGATAGAAATAAAGCTTTGGATTTTTTGTGGGATATTCAAAATTGTAGACAAACGCTAACAAATATAAAAGATTCTAGCATAGAAAAAATTTGGTGAACTATAAAGCTCATATCTTTCTTTCTGGGTATGTGGTTTGTTGAGCTCCAGTAGTTACAATACCAGTAAAGAAAAAGAAAAAAAAATAAGTATCCAAAAACAAATGTTTACCAGTGTATTACATATATTTACCAATATTTATAGAATTTATCAGCGTCTTAGGAACTCTTTAAAATCTAATTGGTTGGAGAATTAAATCCGGTCTCATGTTAAATTGGCTCATTAATGTGTCCTTAGTCAATAATTGTTACAGAAAAAATTGCAAAATAAAAGAAAAGAAACAAGTATCCAAATGGAGATATTTACCAGTGTATTGCATGCACTTACCAGCGTTTTGATGCGAATTTTTCGGCGTTTTGATGCAAATTTACTAGCGTTTTTGAAGAATTTAGCAGCGTCTTAATAACTCTTTAAATGCTGATTATTTGGATATTAAGATTTAGTGATATGTAAATTTATATAAATATATGTATTATCCTCTACTTTTATGTACTATAAATTTTATAAATGAATGTTCTATTAATAGATGGAAATTCAAATAGCTAATGAATTAATTAAATACTCAAAAAAAATTTCAAACTAGTTATATTTTCTTTTTATGAAAAACAATATAAACAAATATAATACCCTAAATTTAATAATTAGAAATTCATAATATTTAATTTCTAATTGGATTTTAGTTGAGAGTTATCATTTGCAGAAACTCTAATGCAAGAATATATTCTTAACAAAGTTGAAATCTTCTTTCAAATTAATATACTGATCAAATCTTAGTTTAGTAATGTATTGAAAATACATACATTACTAGGAATTTAATTAGTCCTAAATTAATTAGTGCTTTAATAATTTAAGTCAAATAAAAGAAATCATTTTGGAAAAAAATTGCTTTTATTTTATTAGGTAATTAATAATCATGAATCTTTGCAAATCTGAAATTTGATAGTGATTTTAAATGGCCCTTATTTTGTTTTAAATATCTCCATTTGGTTCATTAATGTAATCTTAGTCAATAACTATTATAGAAACAATTGTAAAAGAAAAGAAAAAAAATAAGTATTCAAATAGAAACATTTACCAGCATCTTAGGAACTCTTTAAAATCTAATTATTTGGAGAATTAAATCATGTGTCATATTAAATTGGCTCATTAATGTGTCCTTAGCCAATAATTGTTACAGAAAAAAATTGTAAAATAAAAGAAAGTAAACAAGTATCCTAATAGATACATTTACTAGTATATTGCATATATTTACCAGTGTTTTGATGCAAATTTACCAATATTTTTGAAGAATTTATTAGCATCTTAGGACCTCTTTAAATTCTGATTATTTGGAGAGTAAGATTCAGTGACATAAAATCTATGTATTATTCTCTACTTTCATGTACTATAAATTTTATAAATGAACGTTCTATTAATAGATGGAGATTCAAATAGCTAATAAATTAATTAAGTACTAAATTTTTTTTCTAAACTAGTTATATTTTCTTTTTCTAGAACACAATATAAACAAATATAATACTTGAATATAATAATTAGAAATTCATAATATGTAATTTCTAATTGGACTTTGGTTGAGAGTTATCATTTACAGAAGCCCTAATGCAAGAATATATTCTTAACGGAGTTGAAATCTTCTTTCAAATTAATATATTAATGAAACTTTACTTTAAAGAGTTCCTAAGATGCTGGTAAATTTTTCAAAAATATTGGTAAATTTGTATTAAAATGCTAGTAAGTATATGCAGCTGGTAAATATTTCTATTTGGATACTTTTTCTTCTTTTATTTTACAATTTTTTCTATAACAATTATTAGTTAAGTGCACATTAATAAGCCAATTTAACACAACATTGGATTTAATTATCTAAATAATTAGATTTTAAAGAGTTCCTAAGATACTAGTAAGTTCTTTAAAAATGCTGATAAATTTGCATCAAAATGCTGGTAAATATATGTAATACGTCGATAAATGTCTCTATTTGGATACTTATTTTTTTCTTTTCTTTTACAATTGTTTCTATAATAATTATTGACTAAGGGTATATTTATGAACCAAATGGAGATATTTAAAATAAAATAAGCACCATTTAAAATCAATTTCAAATTTAAAATTTGCAATGATTCATGATTATTAATTATCTAATAAAATAAAAGCCATTTTTTTTCCAAAACGATTGTTTAATTTAAATTATTGAAGTACTAATTAATTTAGGACTAATTGAATTCCTGGTAATGTATGTTTTTTCGACACTCTACTAAACTAAGAATTCATCAGTATATTAATTTGAAAGAAAATTTCAATTCCGTTAAGAATATATTCTTGCATTAGACCTTCTATAAATGATAACTCTTAATCAAAATCCAATTAGAAATGAAATATTATGAGTTTCTAATTACTAAAATTCAGGTTATATTTGTTTATATTGTTTTCCAGAAAAAGAAAATATAACTAGTTTGAAAATATTTTTTATTACTTAATTAATTCATTATCTATTTGAATCTCTATCTATTAATAGAACATTCATTTATAAAATTTATGGTACATGAAAGTAGAGGATAATACATATATTTACAGAAATTTACATGTCACTGAATCTTACTCTTCAAATAATCAGAATTTAAAGAGTTCCTAAGATGCTGGTAAATTCTTCAAAAACGCTGGTATATTTGTATCAAAACGCTAGTAAGTATTGCTAGTAAATGTCTCTATTTGAATTCTTGTTCTTTTCTTTCATTTTATAATTTTTTTCTGTAATAATTATTGGCTAAGAGTACATTAATGAGCCAATTTAACATGATACATGATTTAATTCTCCAAATAATTTTATTTTAAAGAGTTTTTAAGATGCTGATAAATTCTTTAAAAATGCTGGTAAATTTGTATCAAAACGCTAGTAAATATATATAATATGTTGGTAAATGTCTTTATTTGGATACTTATATTTTTTTTTTCTACAATTTTTTCTATAACAATTATTGACTAAGGATACATTAATGAACCAAATAGAGATGTTTAAAATAAATAAGGGCCATTTAAAATCAATTTCAAATTTCAAATTCGTAATGATTCATGATTATTAACTATCTAATAAAATAAAATCCATTTTTTTTTCCAAAATGATTTCTTTTATTTAATTTAAATTATTGAAGCACTAATTAATTTAGGACTAATTGAATTTCTAGTAACATATATATTTTCGATACACTACTAAACTAAGTTTTCATAATTCTTTTTTGGTTTTAAATCAATTAATTGATAGTTTTAATTCAATTAAATCATAGCTTTAATGTAATTTGTCATTGATTATATTATTTGTTTATTTACGTGTTAATATTTACAAATAATATTTTCAACTTAATTAATTAATATATACAAATTATTTGATAAATTATGATGATAATTATAATTATTGACATAATAATTTGGTACGCAAAATATCCTAATAGTGATCATTACCTATATTTTTCCTAGTCAATTTAATTTTATCATATGCTCATATATTAATTATACTTTTTTTTAAAAAAAATTACAATATGTATAAGCAAATATATGCATCCACCATGTATAGGTTTTTTTTTAATCAAATTCTTTTAGTTTTTGTTTTAAACATGTGAGTTGTATGAGAACCACCCTTTCAAATAGATAAAGCATGGATTAGGGAAAATTTTGAACCAGATTATAATAAGGATAAAAGAGATTAGTATATGACAGAGTAATGATAGGGAGACTCACAAACAGTGCGACACATATACGGTGCATATTGAAAAATGAAGAAAATGACAAAAATGCTTGGATAATGGGTCCTACATAATCATTGTTACTTTTATTCAATTTTTTTATCCAGAAACTTATCAGCGGAAACAGTGCAAATGCTAGTAAGTTTTGTAAAAAAAAAAAAACTTACCAACGCAAATACTAAAAAAAAAAACTTACTAGCCAAATAGCGTTTGCGTTGATAAGTTTCTAGACAAAAAAAAAAAAAATTGAAGAAAAGTAATATTGATCATATGGGGCTCATTATTCTAGCATTTTTGTTGTTTTCCTCACTTTTCCGTATGCATCGCACTATTTGTGAGTTCACCAATCATTATTCTATAACAAAACATATATGTTATTTTCTTTATTTCTCAAAGACAAGGGATCATATTATAGGTATTAGTAGGGAAAATGAGTAAGAAAGAACCCAACTTATAAATGGCGTCCTCCTCAGATACTGCCTTCTAAAAACCCATATTCTTAACCTCAAAATTATCTATCCCAGAGTCCTGTATAAAAACTCTTTCCTCTAAAATAAAAAACCTTATAGAATATTCGTATGTCCCTGAAGATGACCAAATAGAAAGCTCTATCTCTCCTCTCCTTAGTCCCTATAATGTTTTCAAAAGAGAAAAGGGGCCATTTAGGTGGCTCTGTAAAAAGCTCATCTTATCCCTTAGACCTGGTGTAAAAGAGTATATCCAAACTACTAAAATAGATGAATGTGCTCTTCAAGCCACTAGTGTTAAATAGTATATTGATATGGAAATTAATCCTACTCTCATCAAGCTTTGGCAAATAGAAGGATATGTCAACCTTCATCTTGGAGCTATTAGGCTAGTCCTCTCTCTCCATCTGAGAAAAAGACTTCCTATTACTGCCAGGGTAAGCTTATTCGACACTACCTTCCAAAACCTTGAGCATGCCACCATCGGAATTGTTCTAACAACACTATATGCAGGTAGTGTTGTTTTAGCCGTGTTCCTCAACTTTAATGTCCACCTCAGAGATCCCATTTTGTCCACCAGATTCAAAGTACAAGCCTAAATCATAGGGGCTCCACAAGATGGAGTTGCTCTAGCAGCCTCACTACAACACTAGCTTAACTACAGGCTCCAAGATCATTACTTTGATTTGCCTACTCCAAAATGCTTCAATAAAAATGACTTGATGGTCTTGGCCACTTCCAATGATGAGACACTTTCCATCATTCAAATTCTGAAGTAGATTCCAAAGAAGGACCTCTTACAACTTATGCCGCTTGAGTGGATAAGCAACTATGAAAACTTCAAGAAGAACAACACCCCTGCTGTAGCACCTAAAGCAAGTTTTCAGAGATCTGTTGATGGAACTGTCAGAAGTATCTTTAAAAAGCCAGACCAGGAAAAACCCTCTAGTCGAAAATCTCCAGTCTTTCAACAATGATGATTACTCTCGGAGCAACTGAAAAGAAGCTGTTGATCCATGCTATTAAGCCAAATGGACAAATCATTTTCTCTGACAAAATTCATGCCCATTTCTTATGGGATATTCTTGGATTAGGGATGTGTGAACCGGGCTGCACTTGTGACACATGGTTCTATCCTATGCCAGGAAGTGATGAATGGCAAAGGGCATGCATAGGAAACTGTAAACATCCTACTACTTCTTGCAAGCCTCCTCTTAAACCACAAAGGAGATTTGATCCTGACAATGGTCCCTAGGTAGGGATCTGAAAGAAAGAAGAACCCTTGCAGATCTATGAAGAAGTTCTTAAGATATTTCGGCAAGAAGGGTATCTATCACTACCTGAAGATCCTGATCTTATTACTTGGCCACCACCACAAAATGTTCCAAACTCTTTTTCTTGTAAAAGCTCAAAACTTACATTTTTTGTCCCAACATTACCAGAAATCCCATGCATAATGTTTGCTTCCACTTCAGCTACTTATGAAGCTGACTTTCCAGCTCTAGAAAGAAAATCCAATCCTACTGCCCAAACAAGCACCAAACATTTTATCCAGCCTACTGAAGTACAAGCAGATGGGAAGCTAAAGCCTCTGACTCAAGCCGAAAAAGTTCTAAACTGGCAATTAGAAAACTCTCTTGCTCAAAATAGCCTACTGACAAAGATCAATCAAATGGTTGATAGTCTCATGACTGCCGTGGAACAATGACTAGGTATATTGTTAGAAAAGTTGTAGAAGTATTATAAGGAAAGAAAAGCCAGAATCGAAGTCTTGGAAATGGAAATCCAACAACTGCCTTTTCGAAACATCCATGACCAGGCTTTTGATCAAAAAGAAAGAGAACTTCAAAACTTAGCCATTGTATTGAAGAGCTTTATGAATATACAAAAAGCCTTCAAAAACAACTAGAGTTAGACCCATTTTTTACTCTACCGCCAAAAATATTTCCTAGCCTTCTACCATCCTCACAACTGCACAAACCTCTACCTTTATTACTGCCAGTCCTACTGCAAAAAACCATATTCTTTAGAGAAAGATCTTGACCGTCCAAAGAAAATTCAAAATGGAAAGGAGTTGTTGAATCAGGCTCTGTTTCTCCTAATCAACCTTTTCAAAATCCCAAATCTCCTGAACTTAAACCATCTCCAAAAAAAAACTCAAACATCAGGTGTTGATCCTAGTACAGTGCCACCATCTCAAGCCATGATAAACTCACACACTTACCAAGAACAAGCAAATAGCGAT
Source organism: Pterocarpus macrocarpus (assembly GCA_031439585.1). Lineage (NCBI taxonomy): Eukaryota > Viridiplantae > Streptophyta > Magnoliopsida > Fabales > Fabaceae > Pterocarpus > Pterocarpus macrocarpus. The sequence goes on from CM062522.1 coordinate 54,616,605, forward strand.
AACTATAGTGTCGAAGCTTTTGCAGAAGCCCCTAGTGATGATGAATATGCTGATATCACTAGGATTCTCATGGCTACAACTATAGAAACTGAAACAGCCAGAGGAGCTCAATCATCATCCTTAAACCCTCAAGAAATCAATACTCCTCCTCCTTCTAGAGGACCACTGTTTACCATAGATGACATCCCTCCATCTCAATGGAGGAAAAGATTCTTGGATTTCAAGGCATGGATGGATGCTAAAATGATTGCACCAGATGCTGATCAATACCGAGTCATTGAAGAATTCTGTGCGCATATGACTGGTGTTCTTAAAGAATGGTATTGCAGTGCTGGTCTTGTATGATAAGATGAACTACATAGACTAGAAAGTACTGACATTGTTGTTGCAGCACTCCACCATGAATTTCTTGGTGATCATAGTCTTGTTCAAAAGGAAATTCAAAAAGAATATGTTGACATGAAGTGTTGTTCCTTGAAAAAACCAGACCTGGAATGCCATTTCAAAAAAATGACCCAAAGGTTTTATCAATTGAATGACTATAATGACCATAGCCTCAAGAACACTTATGTCAATTCTCTTCCTAAAGAGCTTTAAGTAGAAATGTATCGAATAGTCACTGCTATGCAGAGAGACGTCATAAGCATGACTCTCGAAGAAATACACCAGACATGCCTTGCTGTATTGGATAAATTATTCAGCTAATAAGTCTTTTTTTGGAACATCCTCAAAGATAGGAAGAAGTACACTAATGCTTGTAAAAAAAATTACTTGGAGATCAAGTGCAAAGAGAAAGATTGCAACTACTGCTACAAGCTGACTGCCAAGAAGAAAAACAAAATCTTTATGAATAAGAAGAGAAAGAAGAAAAAGGTCAAATTTTTCAAAAGAAAATCGAGGAAAGGACAGAAAAAGATGTTTCGTTTGTGGCAAGAAAGGGCATTTTTCAAAAAATTGTCCAAATAAAATGGAAAAGGCCTAAAAGCTAAACCATTCTCTTGATCTAGCAGTAGATGAAGATATTGAGGCATAGTATGATGAACAAGATGAACCAGATACCTCCACTGTCTTTGGACTTGAATACACAGACTCCGATGAAAGCAACAAGTCATATTCCTCTGGTTCTGAAGAACACTTTCTTATCCTACAAGTAGAAGAAATTTCAAAACCCTCAAATCCATAAATCAGCTCACTTGATCCTCTTCCACCATTGCCAAATATAGAGGTCCATATTTCCCTCTAAATATGATGTACCAATCAAAGTCATTGTCTTTATGGACATAGGCCCACAAAAAACTTTAATGAATTCGGCAATCCTCCCATCTTCTGCTTGGGAACTTGGCATCCATTTCTTTAAGGCAGTAGATGGAAAAATCTTCTGAGCAGATCTAATTACTAAACACAAGATTGGCATTAAGTTCTTACTAGGATGTATTATATATCTGGACCAAAGTTATTGGGACAGATTTGCCGAATAAACATCTTGTCATTGGCATGGACATCTACACTCAAAATCATAAACTTCAAATCCTCTCGCAAGGAATCAAAATTCAAAAGGGAATTCAAACCTTATTCTACTATCCCAAAATTATTTGCTCTTGCAGATGCACCATTGGGATATGAAGAAATAAGGACAAACTTCTTAGGATGAGCACTGATAGCCATGATCTCTTTGAGTATCATCAACCATTGGAAAAATGAAAAATTCTTTGTAGAATTACCATTCAAACTGAATGAAGATATCAATCTGACAAAGGCAGTTCATCTTGGGATGTCACCATTTGACATATCAGTAGCATTTGAAGAATGCCAACAACTGTTGAAATAAGGGTTGATTGAACCAACTAAATCTGATTGGGCATGCCAAGATTTCTATGTGAATAGGAGATCTGAACGAGTTCGAGGAAAGAAGAGACCTGTCATTGATTATCGTCCATTAAATCAATTTCTTAACGATAACAAGTTTCTTCTTCCAAAAATTTATTCTCTTTATTCCTACATCTGGAATGCCCACATCTTTTCAAAGTTTGACTTGAAGTCAAGATTTTGGCAATTGGGCCTTAATCCAAAAGATAGGCCAAAAATTGCATTCTATATTCTTAATGCCCATTATCAATAGATAGTCTTACCTTTTGGACTCAAAGTTGCCCCATTACTATTCCAAAAGGCTATGACCAGAGTCTTTGAATCCCTTCTTGACAATGCTCTCATTTACATCGATGATGTACTCTTTTCTCTCCTAATGAAAATAGTCACAAACAACTCTTGGAAGAATTCTATGGAATTCGTGACCAATATGGAGTAATGCTATCAACAAGGAAATCCCAGATTGGAACTATCAAAGTAGATTTTCTGGGAATGCACTTTGCTCAAGGAAAGTATATGCCTCAGCCCCACATTATTGAAGAACTTCCAAAATTCCCTGATGAAAACATGTCTAGTAAGCAGATCCATATAGTTTTTGAGAATACTAAATTATATAGGGGATTTCATTTCTCATATTTCCAAATACACTACAAAGTTATCCAAACTTCTCAAGAAAAATGCTCTTCTATGGGGACCAGAACAAATTGAACATGTAAAGTGCTTGAAATAGGTAGCAAAAAATCCACTTCCTCTCAAAATACCTAGAGAAGGAAAGCAGATTTTACAGATAGATGCTAGTGACCAATATTGGGGAGCAGTCCTCATAGAAGAAGCTGAAGGTCAAAAATTCTACTATGGACATGCCAGTGGATAGTTCAAGCCAGCAGAACTTCATTACCATACAATCTACAAAGAAACTCTGGTAGTTAAATATGAAATTCAGAAATTTGATTTCCATCTTAGGGGATACCAGTTCGAGGTACATCTTGACAACTCCTCATTTCCAAAGTTACTTGAGTTCAAAAACAAGGTCCCACCAACTCCTCAAATTCTCAGAATAAAAGAATGGCTCTCAAGATATGATTTCTCTATAAAATATATAAAGGGAACCCAAAACCTCACTTCAGATTTTCTCTCTAAACCAAACAAAGCCCATCACCATACTTGCCTCTACTCACTATTATCCACTAATCATAATGTACACTTATCCATCCATTTCCTGTAAAGAAAGCATAGCCCAAAGAACTTCTCCACCAGAAATTCCTATTGGCACTCCTCTCATTCCCAAATACTTGTAGGAATTTGCAAAGGCACATATGTCCCTTTACCTTGACAGATCCGTCCAAACACATAACCTTATTCCTCAACCACTACAAATAAAAGGGGAAAGTATGGCGGTTTTAATTTGGCGGTGTTAAAGAATCGCCGTTTTATTAAGAATAGTGTGGCGATTCAGTAACTGCCGTAAAAGTAATGAAAATTGGGGCGTTTTTATAATATATTGTAGCGTTTCAACTACTATAATTTTTAATTAAATGTATTTGAAATTTTTGGCACATTTTAGCGGCTTCTTTCCGTCTCCTATACAAAGAATGCTACCACTCCCTCTTCCATCTTTTCTCTCAGAGTTGCTCTGCCCCTCTTCTATCAAATAAACAATGGAGATTCATATGCACTAGCATTCCCTCACACTTTTGTTTTTTTTTTTATCAAACTCATGGAATCCACATAGTGCCCACACATCCCTTCCTCTTCCTACGATGCCGTTTTGCCCCCCCAATCCCTAATACCCCTTTCTTTCCCTTAACGACCGCCACATTTCTCTGCCGTTATTTTCGCCAACCAACCGAAACCCGTCACTGACAACGGTTCCTTTCAGATTCAGCCATGCAAGTCACTCCTACTGTTCGACGAGCCTCTCGATTTTTGCATTCTCCGATGTTGCTCAACTTTTGGTGGCCTCCCTCCTTGAGAAGGGTCAAAGCAGAATCAGAATCAGACTCTTGGACGTGGGATCTTGCCGAGACCAATGCTATCAATAAGAAGAGCCTGGAGCTAAATCATTGACCTTGCGCCTGCTTTGATTAGGACATTGGCCCTTTTCATCTCAAAAATGCCTATCCGAACTCAATTCATTATTTCAAGATAATAATTAGAACCAAAGGAAAGAGGTCTTTAGAATTAGCTCTTGTTTAACGAAAGGCTTCAAGGGATTCTATTTTCACTGTGCTATCTTGAATCATTTGAAGATGCTGGTTTCCTTTCTTCTTAGTTCATGCACTGTTCGAAGAATCGCTAAGATAGCACCAAGGATTTGAGGTTTTAGCGATTTTTTCCCTCTTGGTATGTTCTTCCTCTTTCTCATCCACTTGTTTTTATTTTATATTTTTTGTAAGGATGGCAAATCTACTTGATCTGAATAGCTGATTCGTACCTCATTGCGGGTACTGATGGAATGGGAATGAAAGTGATTAGGCTACACCTGGTGTGGCACATCGTTTCCTTGACATGTTTGTTCTTGCTTTTATTGAAAGATTGTTCAGATCCACTTACAGAAAGGTTAGTGAATTCAAGTTGATTTCTTTTCTTTTCTTTTTTTTTCTTTTTAGTTTTTGCAAAATATTGTTTCTGGTGTTGATTTTAATTGCTTTTATTGAGTTTGGCTTATTATGGCAGGATAATTTTATTCTGGGGAAGAAGTTGGGGGAGGGATCCTTTGAAGTGATTTGTAGAGCGACAATGGCTAACAGCCCCTTTTCGAAGGTATTATATCTTGGGAAGCTTATAAAATCATTAATGTTTTTCTCTCTTTTTTGTTTTTGGCCTTAGCGATTCTACTTTGCAATTTTTATGATGCACTTTACAAAAATATCAGTTAATTTCAGGATAATATTAAATTTCCATGACATCCGTTTATAAATTTTGAATATTTGTATTGTTTTGCTTATAATTGCTTACGAGTCTCATGGTTTTAGAAAAAATGAGTAGCTAACATGTTTATATGGCATATGTGCATATGAGATTTCAATGTCTTCGATTGTTTGAATTGTATAATTATGACTTATGGTTCATTTTGGTTCTCATTGGAAGTAAGGTGACTTAGTCTTGAAGAAGGTGATTGAATATGGTGCTACATAATTTTGAATGAATGAGCGTGTATGAAGACCCTGTGTAAATAGCTGTGCAGAATTTGTTTATGGTTTTCCTAAGGTGTTGCTCTATGAAAACTAATACTACCGATTGAATTTTGGTATTGGAATTCATGACACTGAATGTTTAGAAAGGCAATTTCTAAATGAGCAGACAATCTCTATTATCCAGGCAGTCTTGAAACCCACTATTGTCTTTCATTGGCTTTCTTTTTGCCATGGATTTGTCAAATCACTTTCTTACTTACTAGATGACAAATGAAACCAACCTTTCTTCTACTAGTACTTATCCTATCTCACATTAACTCACTTATGATTACCTCTCAACCAAGTACAAGAGCTACATCCTAGAAGTTTATACTCATCCTAAATCACAATATTAAGCAAACAAGAACCCAAAATTATACCAGGCAGCTATAGCAGTAGAGTTACAACCAATGAAAGATAATATTTAGGGTGCTTGTTTGCATTCAATTAGTCCTAGAGCCATCTGGGTTAATCCCTCCAGCAGAAGAAAACACATTGTTGGCCAAATTCTAGGTGCCATGAGGTATATATATTGGCTTTAATTTTATAGTGAGTCAATTTCTCATGGGAAACTAAAAATCATTTAACTTAACCCACGACAATCTTTGGTGCGTCATGAGTCTGAGGCTAGCTGGCCTTTAAAAAAAAAAAACTACTTTCCCTAATTCATTAATTGAAAGAGCCAACAATAGATGGATTCACCTAGTACACAGATAAAGAAAGATTATATTAATTAATATTATATGTTTGAAGATTTTAATGCTAGCTGGATTGAATTAGTTCTAATTGGTTGATTATTCTTAAATCATTGATTTGTTTTCTTTTGTCTATTTGTCTACGCTAAATTTGTGGCAGGAAAAGCCCCTGCATGGGTTCTTGAGCACTAAGTATAGAGTATGCAAGAGTTCTTGAGCAATTAGGTAATCATCTTGGTTTCTCATCATTGGTCATAACCAAGCACACGCCTTGGGTTTTATGTTATTCAAAGTTTCTTTTGTGGCCTATAAGTATATCCCATTATAAGACCTTGCTAAAAAGTTTGATGTGCTCACATGGCTTTTGGTTGAGCACACTCTCAATTCAGTTAGCTTGATCTATGTAACCCAAAATTATCACGAAGAAAATGAAAAAATATATAATTCTGTTTATGGCTTGTTCAAGGCTTCAAATGAATATGACTACATAGCTTTTAGTATGTTTTCTTTCTCAATTCTTATTGGTCTAAGCCCTCATAATGAATGACTTAGCATTGGCATCTTGATGAGAGCGTATAGTTCCAATTCAATTGTTATCCATGACATTTGAATAATATACAAGCATACATAGGGGTAATGTATTTGTGATTGATTGGTCAATTTTGGTATTTCTTTCACCTGAACACTAAGTATTTGGTAGTTGGCAAGATAATTTAACTATTGAAGGGGAAAGATGCGAAATATGCATGGATATTGTTATTGACAGGGGAGTTCTGGATTGCTGTTAGCATTGGTATGTATTTTCATGCTTTCTTCATGAAGGTTTCAATATATGTTTTATAATCACCTTAGTTGTGCCCTTTAAATGTTTTTTTTTTCCCCTTCATTTTTATGTATCTAGAAATATGAATATGATGTTAATCAACAAATACTTGATCTACTTGTTTTGTATTTGTTTTCTTTCGAAATGTATTCTTCCTTTATCTCTATATATATAATTATGTTTGAGCTTGTTGTTTCAAGTCTCTTCCAATAATTTTTCAATTACTTTAAAACATGAATCCTATAAACACGGGCTAGTTTCATTGTTTCACTAGATTTCCAAACAATGATATGGACGAAATGCCATATTTTAGGAGAAAATATTTTTTTAAAAAAATATGGTCTAAATGGGGTCTTGGCATGATACTGTTATATATGTGGGCTTTTGCTTTGGCTTTTGTGTTGCTTTTCTAATGACCATATTTTGCATTCTCTTGAAAGATATTGATGATGAAGCAATTTTGAATTTGTTTCACCAATTATTTATATAATTGTAGTTGCCTGGACCTTTTGGAGTTTGGACTAGAAATGAAATTCCAATATCATCATTTGAAGGAAAAGCAGGCTCAAATTTTGGAAATAGGTGGTTTGCAACATCATCTTCTATGGTTTTTTATTTTCAGTTTCATTTTTCTGGGTTCTTTCAGATGGATTGGGGTAGTTTGGTGGTGATTCTTTCATGATTTCTGTTCAAATAAAAATCTGTAGATTTAATTATTTTTTTCATTTGCTGCAGTCACTAAGAAGAATAGAGTGCTACTAAATTTCAAAACTAACTAACACAAAGATGCCTTGGTAATTCTCAGTAATAGACTCAGCCCAACTGAGCTCATTTGATGACAAGGCGATCAATTCGAGGCAAGCAGAAACAGTACAGGGAATACAAGGATTAATAATGTTATTTCTGAACTCCAACTACAAAGTAGAAGCAACATCTTGCAAAGCATCAACAGTTGATACTGTTTGCATATTTAAGTAGAGGAAAGAGGAGAAATGAAATTAGGCTAGAATGTTAGTACTGGTTAACACTAGCATAGGCAGAATTGAGTTTGTTTACTTAAGTGTAAAATTTAGTTTATTTGAATATATAGTTTTGATGATTAGGTGCATAGGGTTCTACTCTTTGGTGAAAGTCTCAAATTTCTACTTATGCATAGCATAGTCTGGTTGGTGGCCATTTGTCATGGCAAATCAATTTTGTACTTTTGGGTCGTGTGTAATTGTGAATTTTGGGAGAACTGGATGCTGTTGCACTACAAGCCAATGTAATTTTTTTCTCTATTTCAATTAAACATTATTGTAGGCTAAGTTAGATAGCTTTGTGAAGCATTTTTTTTTTTTCAACTAGGAGGAAAATTACGGCGGTTTTGAACAGCCATAATTATGGATTATTTTTTTTAATTGCAATGTAAATTACGGCGGTTTTGAACCGCCATTTTATACCAGGTGTAAATTATGGCGGTTTATAGTGAACCGCCGTAATTTACCGAATGGCGAACTCAATTATGACGGTTTTAGAAACCGCCATTCATGTAAAAAAGGGCGGTTAAAACCGCCATAATTTACCAAAAAAACTGCCATTTTTTACCCTTTTATTTGTAGTGAACCCACCTGGCTAAATTTGCTGCACCTTATCTCACCATCTTTACCATCCTCATGGGAACACCATTTGTAGAATCTGACATGTGGTATTTTTGGTGTGTTTCTATATTGTATTCTTATCTTATTTTGTGGCCTGCTTTCAAACTAAGACCATTCCTCTTAGAACTAGAAAATCGCTCTTCATTTCTATGGAACACTCTTCAACGGTTATCACCCATTAGTTGGTGGATTAAGAACTTGATAGAGAATTATCCAGATTTAATATTTGAAAATTAGATAAAAGTGAAGTTAATGATTTCATCTCAATTTTTATTATCCATCGTCCATACTTTCAACATCCACAAACAAAACTCTTTTGGACACAGAACCATACCAGGGTATACACATTACTCCTTAACTTGAAAGTACTTGTTCAAGATAATGAACTTCTGTTCTATAAAGGAAACTTGATCTTTCATTTGCATGAAATTAATGGCGTAGAAGATGATGAGGCCACCTGTACTCAACCATTAGATATTATTTATCTACCATATGAAATTACTCATATAGACAAAGCACTAGCTGGAAAAATTGAAACAAGCCAAACCAATACAGTCCCTGACAAAGATCCGATGCAAGATCTCATCATGCAAGATTCTCAAGATCCAGATGAAGATATGAGAGGGATAGACCCTGAAGAAATACCGTTAGAAGCAGAGATAAGAGAATACAGAAAAAGAAAAAGCAGAGATGAAAGATTTTGCAAAGTTTTGAATGAATCGTCCTTTGCAATAAATAGGTAGGTCATAGTCATAAATAGAGTTTGTCTTCTTATCGTAAATATAACAGAATATAGTCTTGTCAAAATAAATGTAATGAATCTATAAGAATGCTTCCTCTTCTATAAATAAGGAAGCTCCATTGTTGTAATAATCATAAAAAAAAAACATCAAAGATAATATTACGAGTGTATTTCTGTAACCATGAGTTTCTAAACCTATATATGTAGTCCTTTCCTCACTTTTGAAGGACACACTTCAGTTCCGTGTTCTTTTGATTTTTATCATGCCATGTCTCGGACACGTAGTATCATTACTCCACAAAAAAGGGCAAAAAAATAAAAAAAATTTACAACCGGCTTTACGGTTAACTTACCTTTGCTTACCGGTAGCGAACCATGTTAGGAGCACCGTATTAAACGGTGCATAAGTACCTTACTTTTGTAAGGAGCATCAGAGCAAGCACCCGTATTATTGCTACTAACTGATTTTCCCTTCATTTTTCCGTTAGCATCAGATCATGCATATAAGAACTAACATTTAGTTTAATAATCAGATGAGAATTCATTCCTCACATTTCCTCATTTTCTCTCTAAATCTCTCTTCTATCTTGTTCTCTGATATAGACATATGTAGATGTTATAAGACCATTATTATCAAAAGAATTATAAATTTTGTCCATTAACTATTGTGTGACTATTCTGACTGAGAAGTGCTAGACAGCCCAAATGGCCTGCCCGATTTATATGTGCCCGACTGAGTTGTAAAATAATTATTGGATAAAGAGACTGATAACTAATCATGGGCAGTTCAATTTAAAACTGATATTGAGCCCCATATGCTGCCAGATCATTCAGTCCTAGCAATTTTTAGGTATGTCAAGTATTTTCCATTCTGACTGCTACATTTATTCATAAACCCGTTCATACATGTCAATTCCTGAATTAGAAACCGCAAATGTCTTCTGCATGAATAAGGATGAACGAATACTGATTTCAGTACCTTGCAATGATGGAGTGCAACTGGGTAATTATGGAGGATAATCAGTTTTTAGCTCAACGATATGGGTAATCATCAACTGTCATAAACTTGCGCTTCTTAGCTGAGGAGTTCAAATCATCATCAATTTGAATGCTGCTGCTACTCCCGCTACGCATCATTGTTGCGTTTAATTGTTCCAGACCCCGCTTAAATACCCAACGAAATCCACATCGCTTCACCTCAATATGCAAACCTTGACCTTAGTCTATAAGGGTCTGGAATTTGGGAGTAGCATCAGGCTCAGGCTTAATATGTGTTGTAATACGAGTGAATTGTTCTTTAGAGTAATAGAGTAGCCATAGGTGACCCGATTCGACTGTGACCGAATCATTCCTGAGAAGCACCGGAATAAGGACATGAAGCCCCCAATTTTTCCCATCAGAGCTACACGCAAGCCCAAACCAGGGTTTCCTGTCATTACCCAAATCAGTTGGATCATCATGTGTCGAAAATGCTACACAAAAAGCAACGCCGACCCAGTTGTTGTCATGCATAATGGCAAATGAATCCATCTTTATTGAAGTACCCGCAATCTGATTTTTGAACCACCTTGGTATTTGACTACCAGGAATAACAACATCAGTATAGGGAAAGGTTTTCGGCCACGGTTCCAGCACCAATCACAAGAAAAATTAGGTTTAAATAAGATTTCATTCTTTGCATTTTCGGTTGACTTTAGTTTTAATTCTTATACCTTTTATGTTTTAATCTTTATAGCATTATTAATTTAGTTTTATCATTACAATTGAATATCATTTTTCACGTTTCTCATTTTTCAAAATTCTAGTCCTAGTTATACTTATTAATTGCACAAAAAAATAAGCTGACACCTAGCTTTCATTAAAAAAATAAAAAGTACTTATTGCATAACTTACATTTGTGTTTGGATTCTTGTCAAATTAAACTTTAATAGTATATATATTTTTTATTCATAAAACTCAAACTTGAAATTTTACTCAAGGTACAAACTATTTGATCCAACCAAGCATAATTAAAAATGGTTTGAAAATAAATTTGATGTAATTACAAAGAACAAAATGATATTTAAACCACTAGTTGTGTCTTAGTTCTCAACAATAACAAAAAAGAGAGATGTGTAACATCCTAATAAACCCATACTACGCTTAAGTTGTATTACGGCGGTTTATTAGTTGGTACTTATGCTCATGGAAAACTATATTTCATTTATAAATTAAAAATGCGAAAAATATGGTAAATCTTTTTTTTTCTTTTCTGAAATGCGTCGTCGCTTTGCAGCGTTTTGGAAAGTAAAGCCTTGAGCAAGAAGATAAATAGAGAAAGAGCGTATCGCATAAAATACATACCTCAATATCATAAAACATGAGAAAGGTAAATAGATAGTAATTCACAAATACATTGCATTACATAGCTAAACATTACATCCATATGGGTTCATAATATATATATACATACATATATATCAACATTACATCGAAGGAGGCTTATGGTCGTGCTATGACCCAAATACTAGATACTAAATACAAACTTAAATGACAAAGCTCATCACAAAAGGGAATATGCGAAGGTGCAGAGCGACGGTTACTATAAGTCCTAAAATAGCTTCATCTGGCATCCCCCATCATACGTCCATTCATGGTGTGGTGGCTCCAAACTCTGCTTCATTGGATATGCTATTGGAATCTGGTGATGATGCAGAAAATAAATAGAGTGAGAAATGAGATTTTTCAGTAGGACTTGAACCCAACACTAAAATGTCATCGTCATCATCCCAGCCACTTCAGTTTTAGTAATGAAAATAGTGAGCATTCATAAAGTTCAGTTCTTAGGCTTTCGAAAATATAAATATTCGAAGCGGATTCAATATGAACATACCCTCTAATCATTTATATCATAACATACATTGGAACAAGTATAATTACCTAAAACATGTATGGTTGTGCTATAAGCTTCTCTTAACTTCTTCCCTTCAAGGGTTTAGACCGAAGTCTCTTTTCTTTTCTTAACTTAACTTATCTTAAGTCCTTTTCTTTTCACCTACTGAACATAAGTAGTAATGAGCTCATACCATGGCCGTCGCCACCATAAATTTTCGGTACTTACACTAGCTGGGTCATGCCATGCCTCATGTAAGCCCTACCCCCTATATTCATACTAGCTGGGTCGATACAATGCCTCATGTGAGTCGTGGGTGAGGAGAGCTTACTTTGGGTCACCTTTCTTTTTGAAGGATCACACCCTTAGTTCAATCTCTTCTTACTAAAGCTTATGATGCAAAATTACTCTAAGTCCATAGATTTTGTGGGATTTCGGTAGCACAATGGTTAAACCGAAGCTTCCCAAAATTTTGCCAAGCAGAAAATCCAGTAGCACATGTTATTTAAGCATTATATCATTGTCATCATATCATATTCATATCACTATCATCATCATATCATTGCTATCATATTGACGCATAGAGGTATACATAACACACAAAGTCTTATGAGCTTAACTTAGTAAATTTGGTGCAAGCTTTTAATTGAGATGGCCTCTTGTGTAAATTCTTTTATTAGGCATAAGGCTAATTTCATCTATTATCCTTTTTGAAGCTATTTAAGTTGAATAATGAAAGTTTTCCGATATCTTAATGCCTTTAAGCTTATTTCTCATTAACCTTTAAACTTAACCATAACTAGTTTTACTGTTACAATGAGATAGTAAATTCAAAAATTTGCCGTAATTTCATCTTTTATTCTTTTGATTTTAATTTGGATACAATTATATTTCTTTGAGTCTATTTTTAAACAAAACAAACCCTACTCAAAAATTCATTTTGTAACTTGAGATATACACATTTTAATCAGACTATTCAGCTTTTAAGTTTAGTTTCGATACAGTGACTTTTAAACTTTACTGGGAGTTCCTCACAAGGAATCTAATAAAACTATTTTATGGGAATATTCCTCTATATATTAGCTTTCTAACAAACTTGGTCCCACTTAAAAATGTTTTGTATAGCTTAAGTTATTAAGATTTTATTATATACTACCTGAATAGAAAAACATATGGGGACAACACATTTTGAAAATTCATATCTCTCTCGTATTAAGGCTAAATCTTACATATTTTATATGTATAAAAATCTTTGAGTCTATTTTCATTTAAAATTAGTTTTGTTGCATTTGGAGTTATATTAAACGAGTTATTAGTCGCGCCATATAGACTGCTAGAATTTTCCAGCTTCCATAGTTTTGGTTTCAATGAGTTTTCTTGTAAAAACACTAAGTCTTTTTCTCAAGTGACCACTTTTCTCTTCTAAAGCACTTTTATACTTTGAGATCTTGATAAAAATCAATATTTTTAGTTCTAAAAAGTTTGGTTCAAAATAAGAATAAATGCACAACAAGTCATTTTCCAAGAAAAGAACAAAAATCACAAACAACTTCTTATAATGAAAGCATAGCCATGAGGCCTTTAGAGCAAGTTCTAAAACCACCTAGTTGTGGAGAGTTCAGAAGTTCTAGAGTTTGAAAAACATAGAAAAAAGAGGGGTTAGAGTTACTACCAAAGAAAGCTTTTTGAAGAATTTGAAGGGTGGAGAAGGTTGGAGAGAACCTCCCTCCTTGAAAGCTTGGAAATGGAGCTTGTGTATGGGTTGTCTTGTTTCTCTAAAGACCAAAAATGGTGGTCCTTGAAGGGGTTGTGAGGGTGGTGATGGAAATGAGATAGGACGTAGTAAGGAGATTGGAAGAAGAACAAAGAAGTTTGAAAGAACAAGAGAGTGGGGATGAGACTTGGAGAGAGGAGAGAGCTTTGTGTCTTGAGAGAGGAAATGAAAAATGAAATGAGGAGGGAGAGAGAGGGGGCTGAAGGCACAAAAAGGGAGGGGGTGAGTGATGTGATTTTGCTTCTTACAACAAGTAAAAGAGTGGGGAAAAACCTTGGGGTAAAAGAAACAGTTGTGTTTCCTTTGAGTTTTGGCACTTGGATAAAGACCATTTAGTGTTTTTCAAGTGGGTAAAGGCATGACCACTCTTGGGATTGGCTTAGGTGAATATGATCACTCCAAGTGGCACAATCTTGATAGACGGAAGTACTTCTCTTGTCTTGACTAAAGAGATACTACTAACATAGACCCTTGATCTAAGAGTGCATGATGAGAAGGCAAAATTGGGGATGTTACAAGATGCGAGGAGGAAATATGGCAAGAGTATAGCAAACATGAAGGACTCGTTTTATTCTTTGCATCTTCTATTAACTTTAGTTTTAATTCTTATACCTTTTTATGTTTTAATCTTTATAGCATTACTAATTTATTTTTATCATTACAATCGAATATCAATTTTTATATTTCTTACTTTTCAACATTTTAGTATTAATTCCATTAGAAAAACAACATTTTAGTCTTAATTATACTCATTACTTTTAAAAAAAATTGACACATAGTTTTCATTAAAAAAAAAATAGTACTTATAGCTTAACTTATTTTAATTTGGATCCTTGTCAAATTCAAACTTGAATAGTCTATTAGTTTTTTGTTTTATTCATCAAATTTGAACATAAAATTTTACCCACGGTACAAATTATTTGAATCAACTAATCATTATTAAAAATGGTTTGAAAATAAAATTTGATGTAAATCCGAAGAACAAAATGATATTTAAACCATTAGTTGTGTCTTAGTTCTCACAATAACAAAAAAAAAAAAGAGACGGCAGGAGGAAATATGGAAAGAGTGTAGCACACCTAAAGGATTCGTATCATCCATGAAAAGGCCATGATATTCCAGCATTCCATTTCAACCAATTTCAAGCAGTTGAAAATATAGAACCCCACTCGATTCCAATTGGAAACAAATTCTCTTCTTGTTGGTAGGACAAAGCTTCATGGGAGGTGAGGCAAATATTTTAGTTGCATGCAATGCTCCAAGTTTAAATATATAAGTGTAGAAAGCTCCCTGATGCTAGAAGTTAGTGCAACAAAATTGTTCCCCCCTATGTTTAGCCTTTCTAGGCCATGTAAACTTCCAATAGCATTAGGGACTTGGAGTAGATTACAAAAACTTAGATCAAGATCATACAAATATTGGAAACTAGGCAAAGAAGGCAAAAACAATCCAACAGAGTCTTCATGTTTTGTGGAATACAAGAAATGGATACAGCATAAGCATTTTGCAAATGGAGGATGCTGACTTGAGATGGATAGCAGGTTCACTTGTATCAAACATTTTCAAATGTTTCACATGCCTTGTTTGATTTAACAGCTGGTTATTAAGTAAGTTGGAACAACCAGAAAGATTTAAAACTTTAAGAGAATAAAGATCCAATATCTTTCTTGTTGGGGATATTGACAAGATTTTTGTAGTCTTTTAGATTCAATAGAGTAAGCCTTCTTAGAAGGCCAATGGATGGATTGATCCACTCAAGTTTTATGGATTCCTCAAGTTTTAGCCTCTCAAGATTTGTCATGTCATTAAAATCTGGAATCTTCATAAGATTTCTAGAGTGAGAAAGATTCATATATCTCAAATTGTGCAGAGGCTACAGTGAAAAGGCAAGACTAAGACAAAAATAATAATCACATTTAAGCCTTCTTTTCATTCATTAATAACTCCAAAGAAAAAGGAAAGAAAATAACATAATTTGTCTATTTACTTTGTTCATTTAAACTAAAAATAGAAAGAGAATAATAATTTACAATACCATTGTGTCTTGCCATAGTTGTTCAATGTTGCTATGACATAGGATCAATTCAATAAGTTTATTTGGCTGAAAACTTGGTGGAAATGTGTGAAAGGATATTTATCCCAAATAAATAATCCTAGTTCATTGGAAAGATAATTGAGGCATGCTAAAAAATTCACATTCCAAATTATGAGCAATTTAAGGCGACCTGTTTTTGATATAGCATCAGCCCTCATTGTCTTTTCTCTTATCTTGTTTGGATATTGTTGCAAAACAATGGCTTCAAGATTTTTTGCTACCTAAAGCATAGCAAAGAAATAAAATGTTAGATCTTCTTGAGTTTATAGATTCTAGAAAAATGAGAAACTATGATTTAATGTTGAAAAACTATTTTACCACATGTTGTCTAACATAACATTTTGGAGATCATCGTAGTCCCACAGCCTGCTCCACTTTATTGGTTCTTTGGGTGCCTTTTCATGAACAATACTTTTGCCTAGTTCTCGCAACAGATCATGCATTTTAATTATCCCTTCTTCACTAGTTATAAGTGATTTGTCAATGAGAACTCTTATATCGATATCGGGATAAAATCCACAAATATCTAAAATTTTCATCACATATGTCTCAAACTCAGAGTGAAAAAAAAAAAGCAATGTCATATTTTCTTTTCCAAATCCTGTAATCCATCGAAACTAATTTGAAGCACTTCTATAATATCTTTCCTTGATTTTCTCTTAGTCTAGCCAATGCACTTCTCCACTCAGAGACATCTCGACCCCACAAAAATGAGCCCAGCACTTTAATTGGTAATAGAAGTCCATTAGCATATGTTAATGCAGAATCTATTAAGTTTTCATAATCTCTTGCAATATGATTACATTTGAAAGCTTTTCTACAAAACAATTGAAGAGCATCATTGTCATTCAAGAGTTGAACTTTATAAACTTTGTCCACTCGATACTCTCTCAATATGTGCTCATCTCTAGAAATTATGATGATTCGACTCCCCGCACCTAGCCATTTGCGTATCATAGCCAGTTTCTCTAGCTGCTTCCCTTAATCAACATTATCCAAAACTATAAGAGCCTTTCTATGGCGTAGCCTAGTTTGCATCAAATTAATTGCCCTTGGAAGATTGCATATTTGAAAGTTTTCTTCCCTCAGAGCTTGACAATGAAGTTGCTTTTGCATACCAACTAGACCATAATCTCGATAAGTTTTACTTACATCATCCATAAAGCAAGAAACATCATATTGATAAGAGATTTTTTTTATATAAGATAGTGGCAAGAGATGTTTTTTATATTCCACCCATTCCCCAAAGCCCCACAACTTGAATATCCTCATTAGGGCCCAAAAGTAGAAGCTTTTCTAATTCTTGTAGGGAGAGTGCCACCCAACTAGACAATTTGGAAGAGCTAAACACTTGTGACCCAATATACTTAGTGTCTCTTTAACAATTTTTTCAATTTCTACATACTGTGGCCTGGATGTATGAGGGGGAAAAAAACAATAAGTCATCATCTTAAAAAGCTAATAATAATAATAATAATTTATAGATATATTGTACAAGATAATAGAGTTTTTTTTTAATTAAAAAAAAACCTGCTCTTCTCAGTAAGCATGTAAGTTTTGACCCAATTTCCATGTTGCCACTTTTACAGATTATACAGTACTCTCTTTGAATTATTGCATGAAAAAGGATTGTAAATTCAAGAAAACTAAATCCCTAAGAAACAATCAAGTATACATAGGATGTAACTAGGTGCATATTCATAACTAACTAAGATTTTTTAAGCAAACATTAAGTCTGTTTAACCAATTACTGTTGCAAACATACTCATAAGCCTTCAAGTTTGGAGAAAATTACTTGAAAAAGTCTTAGGTATTCATGTAGTAAGAAAAAGGTGATACTTTATACCATTTATAACTCAATACCTCTACTAGAATCTGCTTGAATAACGCTATGTATGAATTTTTTAAATTTTTATCTTTTTTAGCTATACAAATTATTATTTTCCAAAACATCATTTTTAGTATTTAAGTTAAAATATTTAACATATCAAGAAATACTATTTAAAACACTCTAAACAAGTATTTATATTACTATTTATCTAAAAACAAAATAACTTATTAATTCATAAATTACTTTCAAAAGATACTTTTATATAAAGGTTTAGATAAACTACTTATCCAAACAAATCCTTATTATATAACTTCCTCTATCCACTTTTAAGTATCTTTTTAGTAAAAGCTTTTTGCCCGAAATTATAGAATATCTGTGAATCATTAATTTTTTCCCTCACTCCCCTCAAACTTAATGTCTCGACTAAATATGTTAATTACAAATAATGAGGAGAGAAAAAGAACAATTTAGTCTAAATAAGTTTCTTCTTCTTCTTCTTCTTTTTGGATACATTTGAGCCAATTTAATGATTTCTTAAATTTTGGGCCAAAATCTAAGAAAACAATTAAAATTGGATGGAGATAGTAATAGTATAATAAAAGTAGAAAGCATACATAATCTACAACACTATATGTTAAATTATTAATGGACAAAATATTTTTTTTATTGTGTTTGTAAGTTGAGGCTTTGAAAGGAAAGGGAGAGAAGGGAAATATTTGAAGAGTAAAATGTACTCCTATTTACTCTTCAAACCTTTCATTTCTTTCCCTTCCCTCTCAAAATCTCAACTCACAAATACACTCTAAGGAACATCCACAAGATTTTCTAAGTGTACTTACTTGGTCCTTATATCCCAACCAAAGAGATTGGCCACTTATGTGAGAGCTAGCCTCCAACTTTTCACCATCTCCAAATCTTCTTTAAAGATTTCTTCATGCTCAGCAAAAGCTTCCCTGTACTTTCCACTCTGCTTTCGCACCTCAGATGGATCCACATCATAGAAAACAAGCAAGGCACTTTTTCTTGATTCTTTCATGCAATCGAAGATCTTTGCTAGTTCACGCAAGCACCACGTGGAGGAAGCATAGTGGTGTGAGAAGATAATAATAAAAACACGAGACACTTCAATAGCTTTTTGGAGCTCAGACCATATAGTTTCCCCTCTGTTGAGCTTTGTGTCATCCCTGAAGGCTACAATGTTGTCTCTTTGGAGAGCACCAAAGAGATGATCAGTGAACCCATTGCATGTACCGCCTCTGAAGCTCACAAACACATCATGGTTCCTTGTCATAAGAGATGAAGAGCTACTTTGGATGCTCTTGCAAGCCATTGTGAAACCATAAGCTAATTTTGATGGAGAGAGTGTATAATGTGTTTTAGACTGACTTTGAAACTGCAATAATAAAGAAACGGTGTGCAGGGGAGAGAGTCATCCCCAAGACGCGTCTTTTGATTTGGGAGTTCCTAGTCAACACAAGTACTTTGAATTTGGGGGATTTCAGAAATGCAAGGAAGTTGTCACAACTTTGCTTCTTGTGCTGTGAAAGTCTTTATGATGATGATGGGAGAGCGTTCGTAGAAGCACGGGCAAATGGCAATATCGGATGCCACTGCCGCAACAAGTCTAGATTGGGTTCTATATTGTAGGGCATATAGCAAAAGATAAAAAGATTTTTCCACATCATAATACGAGTGAGTGCGTCGTCTTAATTGAACAAATTTTACTGTTACTTTGTTTATGGTTGGTTTTGGGTTGGGTGTGCAGTGTACGGTGGCGTTGTGACATAAGAAGCCACGATAGTAATTTCTGTTATTGAAATGGTGTTGTCATAAAGAAAAATCTGCAAGTGTTTTTAAAGTAAGAAAATAAAAATATTATTTAGCATCATTCATAATTCAACACCTTAATTATATGCCAATGGGGTTGTCTGATCACATGATCAGTCTTCTGGTATATGCATTGCCATCACTTTTATTTGATCCATTAATTCTTTTTTAGTAGGCGATTTGTGAATACTTTTGTAATTAAATACTAAATAAACTTAGTCATGTCTGAACTCTAGATTGGGGCAAGTATTTCACTTAGCCAAAATTGAATTTGATTTCAGATATGCACTACTTTGACTCAACACAAGGACATATAAGACTCATTGAAAAGAAATATTTTTTGTGGGCTATACATTATACTTCCACAAATTATAAGAAAAAAAAGGAAAATCTAGTAAAGGCCTATATTGCCATAAAGTAGCCAGCTATAGTCTTGTGATCTATAACATGTCATCCTTGCTGGTGAAAAGACAGCAGTCAGCCTATAATGATGAGAAGAGAATAGTTTTCTGCCAAAGTCCTTTCTCCACTTCACAAGGGGATAACATTGCATTCTTCACCTGAAAACCAATGGCTTCCTATTGTTAGTTTCTAGTAACATCCTCAAAACAACCATTGAAATTTTCCAACACGTGCTCCGAATATGTAGAATTCCAAATCTTCTGCTACAAAGTCAATTATCACAATTTTTATTCAATAACAATGACGTTGGGGACTCAGATAAAAAAAAAAAAAGAAAGAAAAGAAGCAAGGGCATTCTTGTAACTTTATTGTGACATTGCGGACTCAAAGATTAAAGAAGAAGAAGAAGAAGAAGAAGAGGAAGGAGAAGAAGAATCGAGAAGGATGAAAGAAAAGAAAAAATGGTTGGGTTCTATCTTTTATTTTAAAGTGTTGTTTTCTTCTTTTTTTTAAAAAAAAATATATTCTTGAAAATTATGAGAATGCCCTGCTTCCTTTCTTTTCTTTTCTTTTTTCTTTGAGTCTGCAATGTCAAGATATTTTAAAGAAGAAAACAACACTTTAAAATAAAAGACCGAACCCACCCCTTTTTTTCTTTTCTTTTATCCTTCTCATTATTATTATTATTATTATTATTATTATTCGTCTTCTTCTATTATTTCTTAAAATTACGAGAATGCCCTTGCTTCTTTTTTTTTTCCTGTGAGTCCGCAACGTCACAATATCATATATGAAGCTAGTACCCAAACAAGAGTAACAACATATCTATAATATCTTTAATTATCTCAAATGTAGAGAATTAAAAATCAAAAGTTTTATCTTTGATAGTGTTGTATGGATACTTATTACATAAATTCAACCTTTGAGAATTGTACACTTATCTTAATGCTTATGAATTTGCCTTGTCTTGTAGTTTATGCCATAATATTTATTCAACTTGTTTAAATCTGGAATTTTATATATTGAAATGTTATATGTCTAGTTTTTATTCTCTTTAATCCCATTAAGTTTTGATAAGTATAACTCAAGTTATTGGAGATTAACCTAGGCCTGTCCTGTTGCTAGGTAGAATTAAGCTCTGAAAAGTAAAAATTCACTGAAAATACTAATCTAGTTGGATTTACATGAAACCTAGATCATCTTAAAGCTAGCTGAACCAGATTTCATTCTCAATAAGTTTTATCTCATTTAAGTGGGCAAAGCTCAAGTTACAAGCTATTGGATTTGGTTGAATTGGCTTGCCCTGTCTCCGTCTAGTCAGGACGTGGGGCAAATTTGATGAATTATTGGGAGCAACAGATATCAAATTTGACACTGAAATTTTTATAGCATATTGCCCTAACAAAATTGGTTGTACTCTAATTGAAATTGTATAGGGCGAGTTATGCCCTGCACAACCCATTTTGGTCAGATCCAGAGGCAGAATTCTAGTTTTAATTTCAAAAATTCATATCTCCTTCATTACAGATTGAATGGCCATATTATTTACATGGTTGGAAAGCTCTGAATGTCTAATTTCATTTGAAATTGGTTTCATCAATTTTTGATGGTTGTAGGCGAAGTTTAATATATTTCAAATCACTAGAAAAATATCATAACACTATCATAGAAGCATGATCCAACCATAGCATAAGAAGAACATAGCAACCATTTAGTCACACAACACATCCAATAACTAAGGATTTGAGTTATCTACCTCAAAATCCTTGAAACCATGGAAGTAAGGAAGCCAAAAACCAACTCCTAGCCTTCTTCCTTCACCATGGCAGCAGCTCATATGAATATCGGGAGGCTCCATTTGATGTCTAATCATGAAATTGTTAGAGGGATTTTGTAGAGAAAGAAGTAAGGATCAATTTTCATAAAAAGAGCAAGAGAATTTGCGATCATGGAGTAAGGAAAGAAAGGAAGAAGAAGAAGTGAAGAGGAGGCTGTAGCTAGTTGGTGTGAAATTATGTGGAAGTTGGAGGGGATTTTCGTGTTTTAAAACTTGACAATGGGTGGTGATTGGTGGAGGCTTGGATGGTGTATGTTGAGCTAAGTTTCTTCACTCACTTGGGTAGCAAATGGCACCATTCATAAGGGTAGGAGTGGCTAAATTTCAGCCACTCAAGCTAGGGTTGTCAGTGTAAAATTCTATTGATTTGATCCTAGCAGTATAAAATACCCAATCTTTGCTAATTTCCTTTAAATTGGCAAAATATTACTAACAACTTTGTAAGATTTTCTGCATGTCTATTGTAATTTTCCTTGATCCCAAGTCTAGTTAACTTCTGATTTACTTTACAGATTCAATAAAATCGAATAAATTTGTTAACAATGGGATTAGGCGCACCGTTCCTTCAAAACGTCACCTCTTTTGTCCCCCCCTGTTTTCTGTTCTCTATAGCTAATGGCATTTACATGATTTTGAGCAAGTTTAGGGGCATCCCACGTTATTTCATATCTGGAGACCTTTGTGACCCAATTGGCTAAGCATTAGACTTTTGCGATTCTGCCATATGATTCGACTCCGTTTAAAACCTGATTCTGCTAATCCTACATATTTAGGGACCTAAATATTATTTTCTAAAAAATCCTAGGGTCATTGTGGAAATAATCACTTGGGGTGTCAAAGTATAACTTTTAAAAATTCTGGGCAACACTGCAAATAACAAAAGTTGACAAGGACACTTTTGCCATTTCTTAATTTTTAGTATGCAGCAATGCCATATTTTTAACAGCAGGGTTATGCTACCCTGCAGTTCTAAGTGTGAGAATCGTCAGGGTATAGCACTAGCTGAGGAATTCCCACACTACCTAAGGGAAGTAATTCAAAGTTCCTATTATGTTATTTTTAGAAAAATGAGGTTGTTACAATATCCACACCTTCTTTACTCTAAGTGGCTGCTCTTTGCCTAAGTGGTGTGATGTTCTACATAAATAGTTAATTAAATGTTGAGGTGATAAGTTTCCATACTAGTTCTCTAGCAACTATAAACACATACTACATATAAGCAAAAGTACATAGCTAAAACATTTTCTAAAATACTCGTGTATAAAAAGTAAAGCCTTTAGAGAATTACATCTACACTATTCCTACTAGTTGTTAGTTGCCCTCTTTGACAACTATTATGATACCAACAAGGTAACACCCTACCAATAATGATTAATTTACCTTTCCTTTATCATATTAATTTATTAACAATTAACTAGTAAAATGTTATTGCATATATTGCGTTTCCTTGTCGTAATTCTGTCTTCAAGTGCGAAAGCCAATTCAATTATTTATACTTCTCTTTTTCTCATACAGTTGATTAACTTTTCTGTTTCTTATGACGGTTCATGCAGTGAGCCCTACAGTTACCGGTCCATAATTAAATTAACTTAATAATGTTATCAGAAAATCATGTCTCTCTCTCTCTCTCTCACACACACACGCGCACACATCTTGCTAGCAGTTAGAGTTCTTTGTTTAAATACAAATCCAAAATAAAAGTACTACATAGCAAGTGCTTCTACCCTCTGGTTGATCTATATATAGAACCAAAAAGCATGGAAACAAGTGTTTATTTATCCATCAAGCATAGGTGATTTAAAAACCTACACTATCTAACTATCTACATCGTCAGAAGGCAGCTACGGTCGCTAAGGAATGTAGTAGATGGTCATGTAGAAAATACTAAAAAAATAGGTGAGACACAATCTCAGGAGGGGGTGATGTTCTGAAAGATTTGCTTTAGCTGCCTAAAATCATCCAAGGCAGAACCTAGAGTAATATCTTTATCTATTTTCAAAATCATTTAGTAAGAAAACATTTACATGAGGTATATTTAGTTTAACTTTTGAGAGAATTACTTTTGATAGAATTAAGTTGAAAGAATAGTTTTTAAAAGAATGATTTATATTTAGTTTGAGTACGTTAAAATTAAACTTAAAAGAATAATTTTTGTTTGGATAATGAAAGGTAAAATTACTCTTAAACATAAAATTATTAAAAAAAAAAGTTAAATTTTAAAAGAGAGTAAAGTGAAATGTTAGTAGGAATAATATAACAAAATAATATTTTGTTATGATAGAAGTTGAATCAAAAGTATATTTCTACCTACTTCCACTATAATTACTTTTTCTCACGGAAAAAATAATTTTTGTGCTACCCAAACAACCTGCTTTACTTTAGGTTCTCTTATTCTGTCAGAAAAGTGGGTTTAGGGACACCAAAAGTATAACCAAACTAGCTCATGGTCACATCTAAGTTCTCATGAGGGCTTATCACATCATGTCTAGTAGCAGTAATATTTCAAATTGTGTGACATTTGAAATGCCTGGGAGCCAATAGTAATATCATAAATGCACTAAACTTCTCATCTTGATGCACTCTATTGCTTGGAGGGCTTCCATAGGCATCGATTTGTTAAGTTGGTGGTTGCATGGGTAATCCATGACAAGATGAGGCCAAATATCCTTCTCATGATGTTGACTCTACAAACTTTATGTCAAAATTTTATTTTATTCTTTCCTTTAAATATTTCAAATGATCATGTTAATCAACTTATTAACTTCCCTACAACCTTTTTAATTCCTAATAATTTAGTAATTCCTTTTGCTATTTATCCAAACTTTGTTAAAATTTATAAAAAAAAATTGGTAATTTAAATTCTAAGTTAAGATTTAAATTTCCTTTATAATTTTCTTATAATTATTATTATTATTATTATTATTTTATCTAGCTAGTTCTAATAAATATGTATACTTTTGCACCTTTATGCCTGAAATTTCATTTTAGTTCATATCAATCACTAAGGTATTATTCTAACCAAATTCCTATCTTTTCCTATAATTTCCTAAAAGTCATAGGATAGGAAGATTAATTCTCACCATACTGTGAATCATTTCCTTATGGGGACAGAGTGGAGTTATATCCTATGTCGACATCAAAAGACAGGTCATCAGCCATGAAGAGCTGAATGAAAATATTGGATTCAAAGATGCATCATTTTGTTATGATATCATTAGTTTAAATGATTTGTTTCTGTTCATGTATCCTCTTTTACTTTTTTGCTCCTTATTGTAAGTTCGCACATAATTTTGGTATTCCATATTTGTCTCAGGAAGGAGGGGATGAAACATGATACCAATGTTAAAATCACCTAAAAGACAAAGTTTTAATGAAATTGTTCTGCGAGATGCCTTTGAGCAATACGGTGAAATCATTGAAGGTAAAATCAATGATCTTTTTTTTTTCCATCTATTTTGTATCCCCAAATTGGTTATGTCGCAACTCGCAAACGATGAATGTTTTTGCAGTTAAAGTAATATGTGGTCATGTGACAGGGATATCAAAAGGGTATGGATTCGTGTGCTTCACTATTGAAACTACAGCTGCCACAGCTCGCAAAGAAATGCACAGCCAGGTCTTTTATTCTTTTCTTTTTTACCTCTTTATTATTATCTATTCACTTGTATGTATTATTGTCTTGAAAAATATGCGAGGTTAAAAATTCTTAATATGTTTCATCTAACAATGTTATGCAAATATTGTTCCTAATTCTTTCTCAGATACTAGATGGCAGACGCATTCGCATGAGTTATGCGCACCAACAAGCCTAGCTACCAAGTCTATGACTATGGCATAATTTCACAAGACAGTCCATAGTGACAAAGTTACAGCATATTCAAACTATAATTGTAGTACTCAAACTAAATATATTATTAGCTTTTAGCTATCCAACATATTACATTTGGATTGTTAATATGTAATTGTTTGGTGGGGAAGTGTCAATAGTAGGAGAACATCAACACATGGGAACGAAAGATCTGAATCATGGATCCCTTTCCTAGAAAGTTGGACATTATCACTTGGGTTGATGCTTGCCCAGGTGTCATACTATAGTTACTAGCAGCGTTCTAAATTGCGGACCGCATTAGATGATGCGGCCGCAATATTGCGGTTGCTGCAGTGGCCGCAACGACATCAGACTGCAATTGCAGAGTAACTCCGATTCACAAGAATAACTACAACGCAACAGCATTGCAGCCGCAATGTAATGGCGTTTTGCGGCCGCAACGGAACACAATAGGCCCAGACTCGCCATTCCGTTCTTCCCCTTCCCTTTCCTCGTTCTGTTCTTCCCTTTCCCTTTCCCGTGAGTCAGATTTTGTTTTTTTTTTCAAAGTAAAAGATTCTCATAAAGTAAAAATGACAAAAGACAAAAGCTAACAGTACAACATATTCAGTATCAGTACACACTACACAACTACATATTTAGAATTATAGATGAATCAAATTAGATCTATTGAACATTGTAAAATACTCACACAATTTTTTTTTCTAGCTCAAGATCATCTCTGACTCTTCATCTTCTCTTCCACTTTGATGCTCTTCCCATCTTCATCTTTTTTTCCGCTTCCAAATCTTGAATCACCGAAGCAAAGTAAGCTCTTTGCCTCTTTGTGCTCTTTCTTTTGGTTTTTCGATTTTTCCACTGTGTAGATCTGATCATATTTGTCATGTGCTCTGTTTGTTGGGGGAAAAGGACACTGCTGTTTGGTTTGTTGAGGGGAGGGGGAGCTGCTGCTGTTGTTCGATTTTCTTGGGTGGGAAAGTAGAAACTAGTAAAAGAAGACAAGAAGTGGGGGTGGGTTAGGAAAGAGGGGGGCGCTGGTCACTTTTTTTTTTTCCTTTGGTTTGGCCTGTCTGACATTTTGATGGGTGGGGAAGGTGAAATAGAAGAGTGTAGAAGCAACAAGAAGGTGGGAGTGGGACGTTTGGGTGGGGGTGACTTTTTCTTTCTTTTTTTTTGTGTTTTTTTGTTTTTTGGGTTTGGGTGGAAGTGGGACGTTGGCTTTGTTTTGGGGGGGTGTGTGTTTTTTTGTCATTTGGGTGAGGCTTATGTTTTTGGGTTGTTTTTTTTTTTTTAAATGTATTGAGTTTCTAATTTAAAAAAAAAGGTTATGTATAATGTATTTTAAGAATATATATATATATATATATATATATATATATATATATATATATGTAATAATTTTTATCTAAAAATATATAATTAAATGTTAGGAAATTGATAGTTAAAATAATTAATTTTAAGTTTACATTTATGTATAATATATTTTATTTAGTTAAGTTAGTTATGTTCAATTAATTTGTATGGTATATCAAAATCTTATGTTTCATTTAATTGTTAATAATTATTTCTGTGAGCAAAAGTTGTCAAATTTTACAATGCCATCAAGAGAAGAGTTTCCAATAGGAAGGTTGGAAAGTACTCCAAGTGATAATATTGGATGGCATTTTGGAGAACTTGTGGCTGGAAATTGAAATAATATCAAGTGTAAACTTTGTGACCAAGTCATAAAAGGTGGCATTACTACGTTAAAGCAGCACATTGCAGATGTTAAAGGCCAAGTGGCAGGATGTGCTAGAGTTACCACATTAGTTCAACAAAGTGACAATCAGAATGAAAATGGAGGATATGATCGACCGTGCCATTCTACTATGTGGTAATAAACATCATGTAAGTTTTATTTGATTTATTTCCCATTTATTTTAATTAAATTAATTTGCTTTATTTTTTAGTTTTAAATGATATTTTTAGTTAATTATATTTATATTTGAAAAAAAAATATTGATTTTCTTAAAATCATAATATTCTAATTCTAATTTATTTTTCATTTTTTTTGTAGTGAAGTCATATATCTAAATTGGTAATTTGTTAATTAGATTGGATAATTAGGGACTTGATTATAATTGAAGCAAGGTGTATTTCTTTTAGAATTTCTAATTTTATTATATTATTCTAAAAACATGAAAAGTTTGTATTTGAATATGTTGGAGACCTGGTATTTTAGTCCTATAATTGGTGTATTTATTTTATTTTTACATTTTGTGCACAAAAAAAAAAATCACGCCGCAACGACTGCAATCCGCTTCGTAACACCCGCAATCGCAACGACCACAACCGTAATTTAAAACACTGGTTACTAGTTATGTTGCTTTGAAACTCTAAGAGGAATAATGATAATTATTAATACCCAATTTATGTTAATTTGTGTTAGTTATATTTGTCCTTCCTATATATAATTTTTTTTTTTTTGTGAATAATAAATTTTGAATCTGGAAGCACGATGATGTACTTTGTTTGTTTATTTCTTTATATTCCTTTTCCTTAGTTTTTTGGTGTTGCTTTCTCGCTTTAGTTTGCACTTATTCTAGTTGGCAATGTTCCAAACCAAAATCATGTATGCAGACTGCCACATGGTCCTACAAACTACTTGGCATAGTTAAAATTAAGTCCACCTTCTTGATATCATAAAAAGTACATGTAGGATTGGTTAGGTGATATCTTATATGTTGGATAATCTTCAAGCATTTGTTGTGTTTGAATATTAATTTTGAAAACTTTTGGTACTCGCTTAACAATTTTCTATTAATCTGGTTATGTCCTGCCTTTGCATTTGCAATGTAACGACTAATACTAATTTTGAAAAGCTGAAGGAAAGTTTGGCTAGTTTTCCTTAAGATTGTTTGTTGGTCGGATTTGCAAAGGGACTCGGTTCTCTTTTGAGTTGATATATTTTCATCTTCTTTTTTTTTGGTAGCTTTGGGAGGATTCTTGATGCTTCTGTTTATACTCTTCCTTCTATGTGAATTATTCTTTTATCAAAAAGGAAAAAATGACAGAAAGTATAGCTGAGCAGACTTTCGTCCTGTTCTATTTCCATAAGATATTGGATGCTATTTTTTGCTCTTTGAAATCCATATTGTTTAGGTAGGGCGTTAAGGTAATTATCGTTTTTGTTGTGTTAATTCTGCCCGAGTGCTAGTAGTTTTGTACTCTTAAGAAATGGCTTGTGTACTATTTTGGGATTTAAGATATTCTTGTTCTGCAGCTCGAAGAGAGAAAGCATTGGAGAAACAGCTTCACGGTATAATTGAGCAACTTGCAGTTAACCAGGTCCTTTTTATTCTTCGTAGTTTAGGCTCCAAATGCAGCATGCTGTTTCTGCTTGTGTTTAAAATGCTGTTTAATACTATTTTTAAAAGTGAAAATCTGATTTCGGCCATTTAGTAACTGTTTGATTGATTATTTGCGTGTGACTTCTACATATTTGGTTTCCTTCTGGAGGAGAGTCTAATAAACTCCCTTCCTCCGTTGCTTTCAGGCACAAGTTGAGGGCCTACTTAGTGAAATTCATTTAAAAGAGATGGAGCTAATAGAAAGCAGAAATTCAAAGACGAATACTGCCAGGAATCGTTTTGCTAAAAGCTACTATGATAAGGGACATGGTTCGTCAGATTATGAAGGTCATTAGGGGCTTCCTTACCATTCTGCTGGCAGAACTGAAAGCTCGCAGAGGCTTATGCTACTCAGATCAGCATTTTTGCTTTATATTTTTGTTATACACATAGTGGTATTTATTAGGATATGATTTTGACTAGTACTGACATGTTGAGATGAAGGTGTTATTATTACTTTTACTAAGCATGATTGAACCTTTGTTTTCACTTATAAAATATATTGTGTATAATATATAAAGATGTTTGTGCTGAAGTTAAATTTCATTCATGCTTTGAAGTTTGATCAAATTTTTACATCTGCACGTATGGTTGAAATCCGGAAAAAGATAAGTACAGGAAAATGCAGTTTGTTATAGCTGAATATGTGTAGAATATACAAAATAACATGCGAGATGATATGGTAGCTATCGTAAAGTGATTGAAAGATGGCGTTCGAAAAAGAAATAGCTGGTTCAAGTGATTGTCGTTGGTAGCTGTCATTGTCATTGTCATTGGGAGCAATTTCTTGATCATGAACTTCAAGCATCAATAAATGTGTTTCTTAATTTATCTAGTCAATACAATGATTCTTGTCTAATTTGCCCTAAATTTCTAAATGTTGAACGTTGCGTGGGCAGCAGTAAGTAAGGGTTATATATTTATATTTTGAGCAAACACTTTGTGAGCTAAATACGAACAACAAAGAAGCAAATGAAACATTTTCTACATATAACTAGGTATTAAATGAACATAAGATAATTAGAAATTGTAAACTTTTATATTAGTAGAATATAATAAAGCTTTTACACTTTTACATATTTACCTTGTCGCCAGCTATGAATATGCACACACCTGTATATGCCTAATGCATTATTTTTGAGTATTAAATTGTGGTGAAGATCAATACAATTTTAGTAATTCAAAATCTAACATAATATGTTTGTTACTGTGATGTTGCGGACTCAGAGGAAAAAAAAAAAAGAAAAGAAGAAGAGGCATTCTCATAATTTTATTGTGACGTTGTAGACTCAGACATTAAAAACAAAAAACAGAAGAAGAAGAGGAGGAGGAGGAGGAGGAGGAGGAAGGAGAAGAAGAATTGAGAAGGATGAAAGAAAATAAAAAAGGGGTGGATTTGATCTTTTATTTTAAAGTGTTTTTTTTTTAAAATATCTTAAAAATTATGAGAATACCAAAGAAGCAGGGGTATTCTTGTAATTTTATTATTGTGATGTTACAGACTCAGAGAAAAAAAAGAGAAAAGAAGCTGGGGCATTCTCATAATTTTTAAGAAGGTATTTAAAAAAAAAAACACTTTAAAATGAAATGCCGAACACACCCCCATTTTTTTTTACAACACTCTTATATTTAATCACTGAATCAATAACTAAACAACAATTTCTCATACTCATATAAAGCTTATATTCATTTATTTCTTTATAGCAAGCCTGACTTCTTAGTATTTAGTTTAATCCTCCAAAGGCTATAGCAACATAAGTTTGAGTTTAGTTTCACTTACTTTCTTCCTACTCAAACATGTCTACCTTTACTCCAACCCAAACTTCAAACCTTTTCAGCCTAAGTTAAGGCTACATTGACATTCTTATCATGATGATTTTACCTTTAAATTATGTTACTTGATGGCCCCTTTAATTACTCCACCCTCTAATGTTGCTAGAAGAATAGTCTCACTCCAATATCAGGATCACATTAATTAATTTCTCTTTCGTTGTTATTCTTTGCCAACTTAATTCATAAGAGCTAATAATTTAAATACAAGGTATTTAAGTATAATTGAATTTGTTTTGATTTTTCCTTTTTCTTTACTTATCAAAACTTCTTTGACTAAATCACACTCCACATTTTCACCCGGCCACATCTGTTCACCACGAAATAGTTAACTTTCACATTGAATATAACTATAAGAACAAAGCTTATGTTTACATCAAGATCTCAAATTTTCTTATGTTTCTCATATTTATTTTGGGAACATGACATGGGCTTTAAATTTACAGTTGCAAATTCTCAACTAGGTCATTGCATTACATAATTTAATTCTAAATCATCTTAGGACCTAGGATTAATATGAACTCTTCCTATGTAAACAACACAACAATAATGCAACCCTAAAAGGAATTATAATTCCCCAATTACCTACTATTCAAACATATTTATGAATAGCTTTTAGCTCATCTCAACCATTCAAATACTATTATCTTTTCTTTTCTTTCCTTTCCTTTTTGTATCACCACCATAATTTGCTTATTTCTATAGAACCAACAATGCTATATAAAAAATATATATATTCAAGAACTACTACTCAACAGGATAATCGCTTAAGCGTTTACAGAATATACAAATATATTTAACTCAATTATTTAAATTCTCAACTACTACTCTTGCATCATGAATGGAAAGTTATTGAGTTTACTTATGTAAATTCTCTACTAAATTGCTAATGTGATAACATATAATTATGATATATCTGTTGCTAGGACTGGATATCTGACTGAATGTGCACTATTCATGGGGAAGCTGATCGATCCGTTATGTTACCAAAATTCTGGCAGAAATATGTGAAAACATATGAATGTTATAATCACCTATATGTTATGCTCACAAGATTCATGCATGAAAGACCGAGTTAAGCATGATATGAGATATATGGATAAATACACATAGCATATGCATGCATGATAATGCCCAAAGAAGAATGAAGAATTATAAGAACTTATAAAATAGATGTACCGAGCCTCCACCTCGCAATGGGTCAGGGCAGTACTGTCTAAAGCTTGGGCTAGCCCTCTATCAAATTTAAGGGAAATAGACTGGTGTGATGGTCATGGAAAATAAACCTGTCACTCATATATAGGTACAAGGTTGGACCTAAAAAACAGGCTATTACCTAGGGGTGAGAGAGACCATTCACCTCCGAGGGACTAAGTACAAAATAGCAAGATCAAGTTGCAAGTTAAAGAAAGAGATAAGTAAAGTCAAGTGTACTTGTATAAAGTCAAGTATAAGCATCTGCATATGCATCTTTAGATATCCCATTATATCAAAATGTCATTACGATTCTTATTGGAATATATTATATTATTCTTGTTACTATGTCTACCATTGAATATGCTAAGTGGTTGTTAAAATATAAACCGCTTTGAGAAAGGTGTTTTCAACTTAAAATTGAACTACTGCTTATGTGCATGTGCTCATGTTTTCATAGAAAAATAGAAACGACTGAAATATTTATGATAACACCTTGTGTGATTTGATTTTGAGCTACCTACTGAGAATATTAGGTTTCCACCACCTGCTTGCATGTTTTTTCATAAACATTCCAGTACCTAAGCTAGAGTTCAAGTGAGGTAGAGTACTGGAGCATTCACTATGAAAGACCCGAGCGTGAGGCAAACTGGGAGACTATTGAAGCTGACTAACAACCTGTGGAATATAAGCTCTATGTATAATGTTAGTTACAATTTCTTTTAAAATGTAATTATTCTACTTTATACGTATTAGAGATTTGGAATTTATAAGACATTATTCAATAATAAAGTATGCAATTAAAGGGTTATATATTATATTTTCCTTATTTTACCATTTCATAGCCTAGTAGCAACCTCTCAATAGAACTCCATGACTCAAGCTTGAATTATATGATAGAAGGTGTTATAGATATCCTAGAGGATAAATATATGCAATGATTAGGGAGCAATTCACCATTACTAATTGAGTTCTACAGCATCCTGAGGAAAACAATAGAGGAAATGAAAATGGCAATGGAGCACCTAATGTGGATGTCCCAAGAATGAATCCACATGGTCGCTAAGGGTGTATTTGGAATGCATCAAGATGGGAAATGAAATGAAATGAATTCAATTCAATTGAATTGTCAATCAAATATCATGTTTGGAATCAAGTATGTAAAATAGGAATTGAATTGAATTACAAATCAATTATTATGTTTGAAATTTAGTTTAATAAGAATTGATTTGATTTAATTTTATTATTTGACTTATTTAGCCTTATATGTTGTATCTCTCTTTCTTTTCTCTCCTTCTCTCTCTTTCTCTCTCTCTCTTCCCTTGTTTAATACCCTTTCTTTTTCTCTTTTTTATTGGTGATTTATGTTTTGATATCTAATGCAACATGGGGATGCTTACTTAACAAAATATAAAGTTTCTCTTCAACATTTTTAATGTGATCATAAGGTTATGTGCCAATTTGCTCAATTTTTTTCCCAAATAAATAACAACAAAGGCTTAATTCACAAAATATTGGGAAAAAAGTTTGCTTTATCAAACTGCATCACTTGAACATTGGCCTCAGCCAAGTATATGCCACATACAAAACCAATTTCATTTTCATCCGACACATCATCAAATAAAAAAAACCACCCTCCACACCACAAAAATTTACACATATCATCCAATCCAAGAATGACCATCAATGATTAGTTGATCTATGTGCACTGCTATGATCAAGTGTCTACATTTGTTTCAAATCCAGCCAAAACTGAATGCTAACATAAAGATAATGCACATAAGTAAATTTAAGTTTAGAAAATATCCAAACGCATCAATCAATAGCAGATAGGATTTCATGCTTTCTCTACAAAAGATACCAGCACTCATAAGAAACCAACAAGACTGCCTTTTGCCACAAAATAAAAATAAAACATTCAATACAAACTACTGAGTACTAATTATGACAACATATTGTAACAAGCTCGGTACCAAACTGTGACAACATATTATAAACACTAACAAAGCTAAATATGACGAAGTAACCCATCTATCTAGCTTAGGCTAATACACTTAGTATTTATATCTAACTAAATTTTTGCTGCGAATTAGCGGTCGCAGCAATTGGAAGATGCTCGTACTTTGGCAGATTATAATATCCAGAAAGACTCCACCCTTCATCTTATGCCTCGCCTTCGTGGTGGATTCTAATGTGTCTTGTGTCTCTACCTAATGGTTCTATTTGTCATAGGTAAATATCCAGCATCTAACTTTGTTGGTACTTGGCTATTGTGTTTTTAATAAGATAGCCATGTGATGCTCTCGGAGCATGTAAGTATTTCTCTTTTAATAATTCAGTATAGGAAACTATTGTTCTCTTAAGTATTGTAGTGATTCCCAATAATTTTCTGTCTGTGCCTTTTACTTGGGAATTTCCTTTGTTGGATGTTGTGCCTATTTTAAGAGCTTTATATTTCACTAATTCTTCTTAATTCTTCCATTGAATTTTCATTTCCAAATGCATAACTTTAAATCTCAAATAATTTTCAAACATTAGCAACCATAAACACATATCTAAACATATGTACAAATTTCGTTTGTAGCTAGTCCAATCTTGGCCACGCTCCTCTAGGTTGATCTCCTTCAAGACCTGGGCTATTTGAAGACGACACAAAAACACATATAGGGATGAGAATTTTATATTCTCAGTAGGATTCTTAAGCTACTTGGCAGTCCATGTCATCGTTGTCGTTCCAACTACTTCGATTTATTAAAAACAAAGTGATCATGCTATATGAACTATAGATTTCATTTTAGTGAGTTCAAAAACATCTGTTCCGAAGCAGATTCATTTTATCATACACTAGTTAAACATAGAAAGAATCTCAACCATCAACATAATAATATAAAGGATAATTAAATAAGATGCATAGATTAAAAATAAAATAAACAACCACTGAATGATATTCATAAATGGATGTAGATGTCTTCTTGATGCACTTGCTCATTATAACATTCTGATATGCACTTATGCTTCCCTTCTTTTGTCTTTACTTGACACACCTAGGCATTACATATCGTCGTCTCTAGAGGTGAATGGCCTCTCTCACCTCTGGGTGATAGCTTGCTTTTCAAGTCCGGGATCATACCTATACATGAGTGACGAGTTTACTTTTCCCGACCCTCACACCGGTCTATTCCCCTTAAATTCATTTAGGGGCTGGCCCAAGTCATATAGAATCTTTATTATAGCTTTAATCATAATCATGAATGCATATGTATCAAAGTGTATTTCATAACCTATGCATAGGCTTTGTCGAAATTTCGGCAGCATGACGAATCAAGTCCGCTTCCCCATGAATAGTGCTAGACTACTAGAAAGATCAATCAAGCAATAAAACCAACATAGAGCATCAAGTTTTATAAACAATAATATCAACCATATAATATGTCAACATAAATACATAACTTAGGTTTTTTGCTCATTCTACTCAATTCTGCCCGATTTTGTAAAATTCACCATAATTTCTATTCAATTCATTTGGACCTAAATTTTGATATGTTATAGTGCTATATGTCTAGTTTCCAACCCTTTTGGTTCCATCTCATTTTGATTTGTGTAGCTCAAGTTATTCAAAGTTTATTTCGGTCTGCCCTATAACTAGCTAGAATTGTACCCTTAGAAGTAAAAATTCACCAAACATAGGAAACTAGGTGAAATCATAAGAAACTTATACCAAATTAAAGCTAACAGAACAAAATTTTATTTGAAAGAAGTTTCACCGCATTTGCATAGGTATAGCCTGAGATATAAGCTCCATAAATTGACCCTTCTGGACTGCTCTATTCTAGTCTGGTTTGGACTTAAGCCAAATTCATCAAATTATTGGGAATAATTGGGAATGATTCTAACTCTGAAATTTTTATGGGATGTTTTCCTACATGTTAGCTTTCAAACACAATTAGTTGCACTCAATTTAGAGTTCTTTAGGGTGAGTTACACCCTTCTCAACTCATACTACCTAGAAGAGGACCTAGAAATCTAGGTTAAACTTCAAAAATTCATAACTCACTCAATACTAATCCAGTAGCCTTATAATTTATATTCTTGGAAAGCACTAAATGTCTAGTTTCATATAAAAATAGATTCACTAAGTTTTGAGGTTAGATTTTTTTTTCGTATAAGACAAACATACAGACGCCGTAGGGTTTTTCACCCAAACAATATCTTGCTTCTTTCTATTCTCAATTCTCCCACTCCAACTTCAATTCTAATCCAAACATACATACAAAACCAACCCTATATCATCATCTCTATTCAATATAGCTCAAAATCATGAAAGAAAGAGGAACCCCAAGCAGCACCAATCTATAGAAAGTAAGAACAAAATTTAGAATTCCTACCTTTTCTATGTGTTAAGCTTGCTAGATTCAAGTCTTGGATTGAAGAAAAATGTTGGAGCTTGAGAGCTTGATGAAGATGAAGTGAAGATAAGATGAGAAGGAAACAAAATGGAGAGGGGTCTGCAAGTTTAATAAAATGAAAATTGCAAGGGAGTGGGAAGGAAATTCTCGAAAACTTTTGAAGGAAGTTTGCATTTGATTGGTGGATTTCACTCTTCCTTCCAATTTGATGTGGCTGCCCCTTTCTAAGGCTGATGTTGCACCACTTAGAGGGGGTCGGGTGGCTGAATCTTGGCCATCCAATCCAGGGTTCTCACAGTATAATTTCTATTGATTCGATTTCGACAGTTTAAAATATCGAAATTTTACCGATTTCCTTTAAATCGGTAGATCGGTTTTGGAAAAATCCTATGAGGCCTCCTATGTTTCTAATCTA
This sequence comes from Pterocarpus macrocarpus, assembly GCA_031439585.1. Classification (NCBI taxonomy): domain Eukaryota; kingdom Viridiplantae; phylum Streptophyta; class Magnoliopsida; order Fabales; family Fabaceae; genus Pterocarpus; species Pterocarpus macrocarpus. The sequence goes on from CM062522.1 coordinate 54,653,248, forward strand.
ATTTCCTCAAATCTAATTCCTCTAAATGATACTTAATTGGCTTTAAATAAATACTTAATCGGATTTTAATAAATCTCAATTATTCGATAAAATCGAACAACTTGCTTGAAAAAAAACGATAAAATTTTTCGGCCATTACATAGTATGTTATATTTTTTATTTGATAAATCAGTACTTGTATTTATTATTTTAGTATTAAATATAAACCCAATAAATGGAATCATATTTTCAAGTAGGTAGAGTATTATCTGTTCTTGAAATTCTACCTGATGGTTTCTATCATCACTTATGAATTCTAATGATTTTTTAATCATTAGTTGATTTTGGTACGTACTCTGTCCAGTTTGACTTGGTGCTAAACTCCTACGTTTTGAGGATTTGAGATATGATGAAAATATTGTTGGACCTTACCTTTAACTAAGAAGCGAAATAGAAGACTTCGTTGAAGCACTACAAGTCTAAAACGAGTACACATGTATGTATTATAACTATATAAAAATCCTCAACCAATATTTACTATATGAATGTAGAAGTTAGTAATGTTAAGGTAATCCATAACCCATCATATCTACCGTTTCATGAGTCTCCGTGCCTTTGTTTCGAGGCCCCATGTGGCCTAGGTGTGGATGCTGACTGGTGCATCACAATTAAAAGTGGAAGACTTCCAGACCAAACAAAATAAATAAATAAATAGTGGAAGACCTGTTTGGATATTTATCAATTTTTGTTTTTTATTTGGGTACAGATAGGAGAAAAATTCTTAAATAGGAAGAGGTTTCTCTTGCTGTCCACCCGTACCAATTTTTGTATGCAAGCTTTTTAGCAATTCTTACCTATGCCACGTGATGGATGCAAAGGACTTGCTTTAAGTAGTTGTTTGTTCAGTTTTCACGCGTCAAGCGAGATGACAATACAATGGCCCATTCTCTAGCTAAATATACCTGTGTCTCTACAGATAAAGTTTGGGTTGAAAGTCTCGCCGCTCTTGATGTACTAGCTTTGTTTTGTTAACATGAAACTTTATAATGTGAAAATAATACAACTATCGTATTTTGTAAGTTCCGTTAAATTTTCGCGTGTATGATATTTTTTATTTACTACAAATTAGCATTAAGAAACAACAAAAGCATGGAAATCAACCCCAAAACTGTCTTTCACAAGAAGAACATTGCATCTTCTAGGAGGATTTCCTCTGTTGTGTTGGCTACAATATCAGCAACGAAAAAGTTTAGTTACTATGTTGATGTTGGTCTAAACCCAATTGCTTTTTTTTTTCTCCCTTTTGGTCGAACCAATAGCTTTACTTTGGAGTTTTAATTTTGATACCTCGTTCAACATTAAAAGAAATACAACAGTCACTTTTCGCGACTTTCTCTAGAGCTTGAGCACAATCACCATTTCTTTTTGACTTAATTATAGCTCCTCCATTATCATTAAAAAAACTTTCTGGCTTTCTCTTAAGCATGTGAAATTCTTCTTCTATAAAATAGAAAAAAGTTTGTTACCTAATACTCTGTTGGTCGATCACTCTCTGTTTTTCCTTGCTACATAAACGGGTATCAAACAGAAGGGGGCAATCTACAAAATGAAGTTACAGCATAGTCAAACTAGAATGGGAAAGATATCACTGAATAAGAAGGTGTGATCCCCTAGCACTGACTAATGCTAACCATGACATCAACGCAAGAGTTTGCCTTCCAGAAAATTTGTATCCACTGGATTGATTTGAAGCAAGAGCTCTTTTGGACAATATTCCTATAAATGAAAGAAAGAGGTGGTGTGTATCACAACCATCAAGCACCTAACAGTTAGCAACTTGAGCATCAACCTTAATCACAAACTACCTTAAGTTCATGTTGGCAGCTAACTGCATCCCGTGGAGAAGAAGATCCAACATCTCAGCTTGAGTGATATTGCAAGAGGAGAGGAGAGAGCACATGTCAGCTTGTGTGTCTTTTTTAAGATCTTTACCCAAGATTTTTAAACTGTTAAATCTGTAGTTTTTTTACTTTGCTGTCCACTACTAGAAACTAAAGATGGTTTCTTATCCAAGTAGATGTTCCCACATTATATTGAGTTTTAGCTCGATGTATTTGAAGATGAAAATTCTTGTTTATCTGCAGCAGTGTTTTGATTTGCGAGATATGCAATTATAAGATCTAAGAGTTATTTAACCCTAACTATGGAAATTTCACATAGTGCCTAAATTTGCAGGGTGTAGGAAATTTTGTTGAAACTCACCAAATAAGCAAACACCGAAGCAGGTGTGTGTGCCAAGCAGGGTACCATACAAATAGAAGCACTCACATGCCACTCCAAACTGTGACTTCTTTCAATGCTATATATTGTCAAATTTTCTCACATGACACCTAAGATTGTCATTTATCTATTACTTAAGTGCTTCAGCATTTCTTTCTTTTCCATACTTTTGTATGAAAAATTGTTAATGACATAAAGCAATAATTTACTCTCGTAGACTGAGAAAACGACCTCAACTAAACAATAGAATAGATCATTGTTAAATATTTCTACTTTAAGATAATTATATCCAAGTTGGTTCTATACCTTTTTTATCATCAAAATCTTGGCAACTAGGTTGCTCATCCATAACAATCCATGACCTAAACTGCTATGAAGTTATGTTTCACACTTCAACAAGGTTCTCAGTAATTACTGACTATAGCTGGCAACAAGTCAGGAAAATAAAATCAGCATATCATCAACTAATAACAACAAAGTGTTTATGAATTGTTTATAAATTTGTAAGAATAACAATTCCGTGCTGCTTTTAAGTCTTACCCGAAACAGATTGAACTTTCCATATTTTACGGAAGTGTAGCCAAAATGCAATGGCAACATTTTTCATTCGTCAGCTTAAGGATTATGGTTACGGCTCATCATCAATTGCTCAAAACTTGTGCTTCCGAGCTGAAGAATTCCCGCTCTGCATCATTGTTGGATTTAATTCTTCCAAATCCTCCTTAAATACCCAACGATACCCACAACTCTTCACTTCTAGATGCAGAGCTTGTGGATGTTCAACCAAGGTTGCCAATTCAACACCATCAAGATCACACGCTCCGTTTTTACAAAAACTTACATAGTGAAAGAATTCTTCCCGAGAGAAAATTATTAGCATCATATGGTCTGATTCAATTGTGACCGTATCTTTGCTAATATGTATTGGCATACCCTGAGAGAGCCCATACCCATTACATCGAAAACCATAACCAATAGGCCTTCTCCATGCTTCACCCAAATGAGTTGGATCATCATGTGCCGCAAATGTTGCACAGCAAGCAATGCTAATCCAACTATTGTCATCCATGATGGGAGATAGATCTAAGCTTATTGAACTACCCACATTCTGTTTGTTGAACCACCTAGGAATTATACTTCCCGGAATAACAACATCAATTTGGCCTAAGGAGAAAGAGCATTGCCTGTTCATCTGGTACCAGATAAATTAGTTATGCATTAGTTCATAGTATACACATAGACAGAGCAAAAGGGAAAAAAGGTAAAGGAAGGAGGGAGTAGCCACTTGAACAACTTGTATCATCCAAGATAAAGCCCTGCTACAACAATGTTCCATGTCGGTCAAATTGGAGCAGTCGAAAACATATAATCCATCTCCTGCTCCAATTAATGCTTTTCTTCTTACTGGCGAAACAGTACTTGAAGGAAGCTCAGAAAAATACTTTAGGTGCTTACAGTGCTTTTCTTGAGGCTAGAAGGTAGTGCAACAAAATTGTTGCCCCCTAAATTTAAGCCTTCCAAACAATGTAACCATCTAATAACATCAGGGATTTGAAGTAGATTACGAAAATTAAGGTCAAGATATATCAAACATGGGAAAAGTGGCAAAGAAGGCAACAACAAACCCAGTGAATTTGCATTTCTCCCAAAATAGAAAAAATGGAGAGGCAACATAAGAATTTTGTAGATAGAGGATGTCAATTGGCATTGGATACTACTTTGATGACTTGTATCAAGCTCTATCAAATGTTCTCCATGCTTTGGTTTCTCTAACAACTGATTTTTAAGTAATTTTGAACATCCAGAGAGATTTAGATGTTCAAGAGAACTAAGACCATATATGCTGCTGGGGATGCTAACAAGATTTTTGCAGTTTTCCAATTTCAAGAAAGCAAGCTTTTTTAGAAGACCAATGGATGGATCAACATGAACAAGTTTAACACATCCTTCAAGATCTAGCCTCTCAAGATTTGGGGCCTCACTAAAATCTGGCAACTTAATGAGGATTTTAGAGTGATAAAGTGTCATAGATTTCAAATTGTGTAGAGGCTACAAAAAAGGGCCAATAGAAGGAGACATGGTTAATACAACCACATTTAAGCTTATGTGCTTACTTGATTTCAAAGAAAGGGGAAAGAATGTGAGATAATTTGTCCTTTTTTATCATTTGAATAAAATCAACCTAGAAAAGGGCAATGACTCTACAATACCTTTGTTCCTTCCCATAGTTGTTTGATGTTGCTATGATGTAGGATTAGTTCAACAAGATTATTTGGCTGAAAACTTGATGGCAAACATGTAAAAGGATATTTTTCCTAAGAAAGATATCCTAGTTCATTAGAAAGAAAATAGAGGCTTCCTAAGAAATTCACTTGCCAGAGTTTGAGCAATTTAAGGCAACTCATTTGTGATAAAGCTCAGCCCTCAATGTTGTCCTTTCTACTAATTTTTTACTATTTATTGGAAGTCTCTTTAGAACTATGGCTTCAAGATTTTCTGCTGCCTGAAACATTAGACCTTTTAAAGTTATTTAGATTATAAAACAATGGCAACCAAGAACTATATTTTTAATGATTATTTTACTTTATTTTCTAGCAAAACATTGCAGAGTTCCTTGTAGTTCCACAACTTGCTCCACTTTCTTGGCTCTTTAGGTGATTTTTCTTGAACAATACCCCTACCCAACTGTTTCAACAGATCATGCATAACAAGCATCCCCCTCATACAAGTTATGAGTGATTTATCAATAAGAACTCTTATACCAATATCAGGATGAAATCCACGAATATCTAAAATCTTCTTTACATATGCCTTAGGACTTTTGGAAAGGAAACAAGCAATATCAAGAAATATTTCCTTTTCCATAAGCTCGAGTCCATCAAAACTAAATTCTAAGCACATCCATAATATCTTTGCTTGGATTTTCTCTCAGTCTAGCCAATGCACTTCTCCATTCGAAGACATCTCGATCAAACAAAAATGAGCCCAATACTTTAATTGCTAATGGAAGTCCATTAGCATATGTTACTATTGAATTTGTCAAGTTTTCATAACCTCTTGTAATATGATTACACTTGAAAGCTTTTCTACAAAACAATTGAAATGCATTATCATAATTCAAGAGTCGAACTTTGTAAACTTTGTCCACTTCATACTCTCTCAATGTGTCTAGAAATTATGATGATTACTCCCCGCAGCTAGCCATCTGTGTATCATAGCTAGTTTTTCCAATTGCTTCCCTTGATCAACATTGTCAAAAACTATAAGAATCTTTCTATGGCATAAGCTAGTTTGCATCAAATTAGTTGCCATTGAAAGTCTGCAAATCTGAAATTTTTCTTCTTTTAGAGCTTGAGAAAGAAGTTGCTTTTGTGTACCAACTGGACCATAATCTCCATAAGTTTTACTTACATCATCCATAAAAGCAAGAAACATCATATTGATGAGAGATTTTTTCATATAATATAGTGGCATTAGTTGTTTTTCCTATCCCACCCATTCCACAAATCCCCGCAGCTCGAACATCATCATTTGTATCCAAATTTAGAAGCTTTTCTAATTCTTCCATAGCAGAGTGCATCCCAACAGTATCATTTGCTAGACTTGATGTTTTGTGACTCAATATGGTTGTTACCTCTTTGACAATTTTTTTCAATCTCAGCAGACTGTGGCCTGAAAAGACCAAAAAGGACAAAACACCAAATCCTCAAATAAGACAACACTAAATAAAAACTACATATACAAGACAAGACAAAACTATTTAATGTTTAGTTCAAGAGCAAAAAAATCATATCTGAAAAAGCATAAAAGCTGTACAAGACAATATGACACTTTGGTGATTAATTAAACTTGTTCAATGAAATCTTTGAAGTTATATTAATCAACTTTAGAGTGTTGATCAACTTCTTGCAAAGGCATAAACATCAAACTTAGAAAAAGGTTATTCACTTATCCCTTACATCCCAACCAGAGAGATTGGCTACTTGTGTTGGAGCTCCCCTTCATCTTCGCATTTGCACCATCATCTCTACATCTTCTTTGAATCTTTCTTCATGTTCAACAAAGGCTTTTTCATAATTCCCACTCTGCTTTCTCACCTCAGATGGATTCACATCATAGAAAATAGGGAGAACACATTGTCCTGGTACTTGAATGCAATTTGCTATCTGTAACAGTCCTTGCAAGCACCATGCTGAGGAAGCGTAGTTCATTGAGAAGACAGCAATCAAAACTTGGAATCCTTCAATTGCTCATCGAAGCTCTGATGATATAAGTTTCCCTTTCTTGAGCTTTGTATCATCCCTAAAGGCAAGTATGCCTTTTCTGTGGAGAGCATCAAAAAGATGATCAGTGAAATTGTTGCGTGTATCACCTCTGAAGCTCACAAACACATCATATTTCCATGTCATCCAAGGTGAAGAGGCGCATTGGATTCCCGTGCAATCCATTGAAAAAAACGGAAAACAAACTTTGTGAAGATGAGGTATAATGAGTACTGTGCACTATGAAGCTTCAATGCTATAAGGACTAGTCTTTTTGGGAATGAAGAAAACTGAGGGTAGGCAAGAAACATGAATCAATAGAGTGTGTTTTGGTTTGCTGGTGGGTTCATAATTTTCCTGTGCTAGAAAGTTTAGTCGACATTTCTTGCATTGAGAACTTTATTGCGAAGTGCGGACAAAAGAAATCACTTTCCAACGGGACAGACGTTGTAGAAACGCGTAAAACACTTCCATTGTTGTCACACTTTAGTCCACAGTCCACACGCTTTTCCTCATATACCAGCCATTGGAATGATATAGCACTGGTATTTTCTTGATGAAATTTCAGTTGCCTTCTTAGACTGTTATGTATCACCAACGAAATCATGTATTTCTAGGAAAATCACCTACACAAGCTGTGGCGCCCGGCCTGGGATTTTAAATGATATATTGCAAGTTAAATTATAAATTACAAATAGTTACTTAAAGTTTTTAATTAGCAATTTTCTATCCCTCTATGCGTTGTCTCTTTTATAATGCAAACTAGCCTTTTGAGTTTGATTGTTAATAGGTATATAATGTGTAGAATATTTTTCTAAAGGTGACTATACTTAAAAAAAAAATTATCACAATTTTTCAAATATTATTTAATGAATCAATTGATTTATTTAGAAGAAATCAATGGAGAGACTAATTTTAATATACTATTAGTGAAAAAAAAAGTTTCATATTAGCATATAATTTCATGCTTCTATTTGTAAAACTTTTTAAAATAGTTTATGGTTAAGTCAAACACATTCATTAATATGTCTATATATAATTAAATATCTATATATAACTTTTTACATTAATAGTGCATCAAAATTAAATTTAGTTGATTCTATTTTAGTCTTACAAAACGATATGAGATTATAATTGCCAGAACCTATATTTTTTTATAAACAATTATATAATGCATTGTCTATAATAATCTCACTAAAAGAGTTGTGGGTTCATATAATTGAAAAAAATAATAAATGCACAGACTATATTAAAAATATTATATAGAATAATTTAAAAAAATTAAATATATTAGTAGCATATCTGATTTTTAATCATTATTTCATATTTCATAATTAACAAATAATATTAAAAAATGTTAATAAACCCGTGCAATGTACGGGATTTAATTCAAGTTTGTGGTATTTTCAAATTAAGCTGTATGAAATATAACGGATCTTCGTTAAATTAATAAGAACATGACCATAAATTCAATAACAGTAAAAGAAAAGTTTTAAATTTATATATTTAGGAATGTATAAATGGCTCTCTTTGGGTATTTCAATATTTTTTTAAAAAAAAAAGTATATTATGATCGAAAATACAATGTTACATATTGATTATTTTTGGAGTAAAGATATTTTATTTTGTTAATAATAAGACCGATTAATAATGCGTAATATTTATCAAAACATAGTATATAATACATAGTACTTAAATAATTGGAAATTACAAATCCGAAAACCCAAATGCTTTGATATTGTAGTTGGGTGCCAAACGCAGTTTTTAGTGGCATATGGGGTCAAAGCAAAGAGTAAATAAAACATGGTTAAAAGTACAGGGTTCCCTGTGGGCAAAACTTACGCGCCCCACCGTAAAAGCCACCTTCATAGTGAGGAAATTGTGTTATGCCTTTCCCGGGACATGCTGTGAAAATAGGTAGAAAGTTGTTGCGTTGTGAACTTTATTGCAAGAATTTGAAAATAACACTTTCTGACAGGCTTTTTCATAAGGACGCGTTAACAAGGACAATGCACCGCACATGACTAGAAAGAACCGGTGCGCTACAGCTGCAAGGATATATGTTTGTTTATTCATTTACCCTTTTCATATCGCAAGGACAAATGTGCGTCCTCCTTAATATCTAAAACTAGCTCCACCTTCCTAGTTCTGTTACTTTGCCTATTCTCTGGCTCATGTGATACGTTCTATTATTTGATTGAATGGAAAATAAATAAAGACAGAAAAGGAAAAGGTGATTTCTCTTGTACAGCTCTTTCTTAAATGCACCATACTTAATGATATATTGAGGGTATACTTTTAAAATAAGTAATATCAAATAGTTGTAATTGTTCCCAACAATCATATAACACAGTAGCTTTCCTGCTCTTTCTTTCTCTCTCTCTCCAACAAAATTATCGTGATCCTATCACTTTCTTCACTTCATCAACTCTTCGACAGTTTTCCATCACAAAACCAAGATAAACAAGAACAACAACGTATCCATTACCCACAAAACTAACCACCCAAAAGACTCAACTTTTTTTCCAGAAATTTACAACTTTATTTTCGAAGCAGGAATATGAAAAATGAGTTTTGTTCATAATATCCATAAATACATCATAGAGATTAACTGTATTTAGAAATAGAAAAAATAAATAAATAAAGAAATAAAAATTTGGATAGAAAGAAAGCTTTGAATTTTTATGGGATATTCAAAATTGTAGACAAATATTAACAAACATAAAAGATTCTAGTGTAGAAAAAATTTGGTAAACTATAAAGCCCATTTCTTTCTTTCTGGGTATGTGATTTGTCAAGCTCCAATAATTGCAGTACCAGTAAAGAAAAAGAAAAAGAATAGATATCCAAATAGAGATATTTACCAGTGTTTTTAAAGAATTTACTAGCGTCTTTATTATTTGTAGAATTAAATCATGTGTCATGTTAAATTGGCTTATTAATGTGCCCTTAGCCAATAATTGTTACAGAAAAAATATAAAATAAAAGAAAAGAAATAAGTATCTAAATAGAAATATTTACTAGCGTATTGTATATACTTATCGGCGTTTTGACGGAAATTTACTCGCATTTTTGAAGAATTTACCGTCTTAAGAGCTCTTTAAATTCTGATTATTTAGAGAGTACGATTCAGTGACATATAAATTTATGTAAATATATGTATTATCCTCTACTTTCATATACCATACATTTTATAAATGAACGTTCTATTAATAGATGGAGATCAAATAGCTAATGATTTAATTAAGTACTCAAAAAATTTTCCAAACTAGTTATATTTTCTTTTTCTGTAAAACAATATAAACAAATATAATATCTGAATTTAATAATTAGAAATTCATAATATTTAATTTCTAATTGGATTTTGGTTAAGAATTATCATTTCAATTAGTCCTAAATTAATTAGTGCTTCAATAATTTAAATTAAATAAAAGAAATCACTTTGGAAAAAAATGGCTTTTATTTTATTAGGTAATTAATAATTATGAATCATTGCAAATTTGAAATTTGAAATTGATTTTAAATGGCCCTTATTTTATTTTAAATATCTCCATTTGGTTCATTAATATACCCTTAGTCAATAATTATTATAGAAACAATTGTAAAAGAAAAGGAAAGAAACAAGTATCCAAGTAGAGAAATTTACCAGTCTATTATATATATTTACCAGTATTTTGATATAAATTTACCAGTATTTTTAAAAAATTTACCAGTGTTTTAGGAACTATTTAAAATCTAATTATTTGGAGAATTAAATCCAATGTCATGTTAAATTGGCTCATTAATATGCCCTTAACCAATAGTTATTACAAAAAAAATTGTAAAATAAAATTATAGAAACAAGTATCAAAATAGAGATATGTACCAGCGTATTGCATATACTTACCAGTATTTTGACACAAATTTATTAGTGTTTTTGAAAAAGTTACTAGTGCCTTATGAACTTTTTAAATACTGATTATTTTGAGATTTAGTGACATATAAATATATATATTATCCTCTACTCTCATATACTATAAATTTTATAAATGAATGTTTTATTAATAGACAGAGATTCAAATAACTAATGAATTAATTGATTACTCAAAAAATTTTCCAAACTAGTTTTTTTTTTTCTTTTTTTGCATAATAATATAAACAAATATAGTACCTCAATTTAATAATTAGAAGTTCATCATATTTAATTTTCAATTGGATTTTGGTCGAAAGTTATCATTTGCAGAAGCTCTAATTCAAGAATATATTATTAACGGAGTTGAAATCTTCTTTTAAATTAATACACTTATTAAACCTTAGTTTAGTAGTGTATTGAAAATACATACATTACTAGGAATTTAATTAGTTCAAAGTTAATTAGTGCTTCAATAATTTAAATTAAATAAAAGAAATCGTTTTGGAAAAAAATGGCTTTTATTTTATTAGGTAGTTAATAATCATGAATCATTGCAAATTTGAAATTTGAAATTGATTTTAAATGGCCCATATTTTATTTTAAATATCTCCATTTGGTTTATTAATATATCCTTAGTCAATAATTGTTATAGAAACAAATGTAAAAGAAAAGAAAAAACAACAAGTATCCAAATAGAGATATATACTAGCGTATTACATATATTTACCAGCGTTTTGATACAAATTTACCAGTATTTTTAAAGAATTTACCACCGTCTTAAGAACTTTTTAAAATCTAATTATTTGGAGTATTAAGTCTAATGTCATGTTAAATTAGCTCATTAATGTGCCATTAGCCAATAATTGTTACAGAAAAAAATTGTAAAAGAAAAGAAAAGAAACAAGTATCTAAATAGAAACATTTATCAGCGTATTGCATCTACTTACCAGCATTTTGATGCAAATTTACTAGCATTTTTGAAGAATTTAAAAACGTCTTAGGAACTCTTTAAATTCATATTATTTGGAGAGTAAGACTTAGTGACATATAAATTTGTGTAAATATATGTATTATCTTCTACTTTCATGTACCATAAATTTGATAAATGAACGTTCTATTAATAGATGGAAATTCAAATAACTAATAAATTAACTAGGTACTCAAAATTTTTTCCAAACTGGTTATATTTTCATTTTCTAGAAAACAATATAAACAAATATAATACCTAAATTTAATAATTAGAAATTCATAATATTTAATTTCTAATTGAATTTTGGTTGATAGTTATTATTTGCATAAGCTCTGATGCAAGAATATATTCTTAAGGGTGTTGAAATCTTCTCTCAAATTAATACACTAATTAAACCTTAGTTTAGTAGAGTATCGAACATACTTTACCAGGAATTCAATTAGTCCTAAATTAATTAGTGCTTCAATAATTTAAATTAAACAAAAGAAATCATTTTGGGAAAAATGGTTTTTATTTTATTAGGTGATTAATAATCATGAATATTGCAAATTTGAATTTTAAAATTGATTTTAAATGGCCATCATTTTATTTTAAATATCGCTATTTGGTTCATTAATATACTCTTAGTCAATAATTGTTATAGAATAATGGTAAAAGAAAAGAAAAAAAAAAACAAGTATTCAAATAGAGATATTTACCAATGTAACACCCTACCAATTTAATGTTATGCATAAGTCACAGCATGAAATTGAGTAGATTGCGTTACTGTGTTAGTATTCCGTTTATAGCTGTATTCATTATATTATATTCTCTTTTTCTCTGATATGTATATGTATATATTTGACAAAATGTATCTCAAGGTTAAGAGGTCACATAGATGTATATAAACAGAAGAAACAACGCATTGTATATAATAAACAGAATCAACATCACAGAACGAAAAACAAATTAAATAAAAACACAACCGTAAATATAAAGATAGGTAATATACTATCAACTGTTTACATACATATATAAGTGGAAGCCAACACTTCAGTTTATGTATAGGTTCAAAAGAGGATACATAAGTGGGGCCGGTATATCAAAAAGACATAAGGCTCGTGTTAGTCAAAATAGTCCTACGTGGTCCTCAAAGGACATTTCAAACTAACTAATATACACATAGCTAAGTCTATGGCCTAATGCTACACACTGCCAAAAGAGGGCCATACTGTACAATGTAACCTGCAGCTGGAGCCTACTCGGTCATGTAGCCGTTGGCCATGTCAAACCCGGCAAGGGAGTAGTTAGCACTAGGTTCCAAAGAGGAGGATGATGAGCTGGTGACCTCAGACGGATCAATCTTAGAACTAAGCGGAATATCTGGAACCACCTACATAGGTGACGTTGGTGGAGGGCTGGCAGGATCTGCGGGTGTTGCGGGTGGGTGTGCTACATGCAACGGGACCGCAAAATACAGAGCGGCAGGTCAAAAGCAGGGTGAAATAAAGGAACAGCAAAATTCCTATTACTAAAAAGGTAGAGACGGAAATGGTAGGAGCTGGCTATGTACAACGAGTCCACCATGGGGTCATGGTGGAGCTGCAGGTTCGGGATCTCAATAAACAGGGTGGCTGTCATGTCCATCACTAAGGTCTGAGAATGATGCAGAAACATAAAGTGAGGTGAGAATTTGGAGAAATTCTTAGTAGGATTCTAATATTTTATTAAACTGACATCACATTCATTCTCAGTTGCTTGGGCTTTTGTTTAATTATAAAAAAAAAATGGCATCAAATCGAACCATTCACATTTGATAAGTTTAAGTAAATATCTGGTTCGAGGCAAGGTTCAGTTTTAATTAAGACAGCAGAAGAAACAGAATAATGAGCGAAATAAATAAACAGACAGCAGCAAGTAAACATAATAGTCAAACTGTAAACAACTATTAATGACCATGCAATGCAACCATGCAAACACTCATTCTTAAACTTAGCATCATAAGCTTTTCCGTTACTTGGTCCCCTGGGAGTTCTTGGCCATTCAACTCCTAGGTAATAGTCTGCTTCTCAGGATCGAGCTCGTTCCTATTTAGGAATGTGGGGTTTACTTTCCCCAACCTTCCCACCAATCTATTCCCCTTAACTTTAATTCGAGGCTGGCCCAAGTATCATGAAACTTTTATCATAATATAATATTTATGAATTCTTGCAAAATGCACATGTATATGAATATATCTCATAACTCATGCATAAGTTCTACCAAAATTTTGGCGCCATAACGGAATGAGTCCGCTTCCCCATGAATAGTGACAATACTCAGACAACCAATCTAACAAAGAAATCACAACAATTCATTCACAATTCAATCATCAATGGCATAGGATCATAAGTTGCATTCATAACATAGTTGTTGTCTTGGTACTTTCATTCAACCCAGTTTTTGTTATTCAAGCCATAACTTCTATTTGGCTCATTTGGACCTAAATTTTGGATATGTTAGGGTTTTGTGTGTCTACTTTCTAACCTTTTTGGTCTCATCTAATTTTGATAAATGTAGCTCAAGTTATTAGGGTTTTCCTTGGCCTACCCTATAGCTGGCTAGAATCACACACTTAAAAGTAAATATTCACTAAAAATCGAAAACTAGCTGAAATCATACAAAATTTATATCATATTAAAGCTAACAGGACAAGCTTTCGAATTAAATAAGTTTCATATCATTTAAATGAGTATATTTTGAGATATAAGCCCTAAAATTGACCATACTAGACTACCCTATTTTATCCGAGTTTGAACTTAAGGTAACTTCATTGATGTGCTGGGAATAATTGGCAATGAATCTAACTCTGAAATTTTTATGGAATGTTTTCCTACATGTTATCTTTCAAACAAGACTAATTTCATCCAATTTGAAGGTGTGTGGGATGAGTTACATCCCTATCAACACGCACTGCTCGGCAGGAAACCCGAATTTCTAGGTCAAATTTCTAAAATTCATATCTCTCTCAATACTAATCCAATGGCCTTATATTGTATAAGTATGGAAATCCCTGAATATCTAGTTTCACATAAAAATAGTTTTATCAAATTTAAACTACTGTAGGGGGATCTGTACACTCCGTCGTATGGACTGCCAAAGGGTTTTAATCTTCCAGCCCCTCCCTGCATCCTACTCTCACTCATTTTCATTTCTTAATCGGTTTTAAACACAGAAACAGCCATCAAACCAGCCAATAATCATCATGTACATCCAAACACCACATCAAGAAATGAGAAATCAAAAGCCCCAATTAGCCACCCATACCTAAGAAGACAAGAACAAAGTTGAATCTCTACCTCCTTTAGGTGTGATCTTGCTAAATTTGAGTTTGGATTGATGGAACATTATCAAAGCTTGAAGGTTTGATGGAGTAGGTTGAGAGAAGAAGAGAAGAAGGAGGGTGGAACAAGAAGAGAGAGGCGCAATCTGCACTTGAATGAAGAGAAAAAAAAATCTGATTCAATATTTATTAAGTGGTTGGCTTTTGGTGTTGTCATTGGTTGAAATTGTGTGGTTAGTTTTCAGCCATATCTCCTTCTCCTTGTGGTCTTATTTGTGCCACCCATAGAGGGTTAAGTGGGTGAGTATTCAGCCATGGAATAATAGAATTTGGGTGTGTAATTCTATTGATTCGGTTCTGACAGTTTAAAATACCGAAATCTTACCGATTTTCTTTAAATCGGTAAATCGGTTTAGGAAAGTTTCTATGAAATCTTCTATGCTTCTAATCTAATTCTCTCACATCTAATCTCAATTAATTGCTAATTAATTGACCCTAAATAAATATTTAGTCAAATTTTAGTTAACCTTAATTATTCAATAAAATCAAACAACTAGGCGAAAAAGATGCAATCCGGTGGATGTTACATTACCACCCTCCTAAAAAAAATTTTTGTCCTCAAAATTTAGTACCTGAGAATAGTTCAGGATACTCTTTCTTCATGTCTGATTCCAATTCCCAAGTGTAGTCCTCAGCATCTTCTTTTCCCTATGCTACCTTTACTAACTGCATGGTTTTGTTTCGAAGTTGCCTGCTGCTTCTATCTACGATCCGTGCCGGCGATACGTGGAAAGTCAGGTCCTCTTTTAACTGTATTGACTCGGGTTCTAGGAAGTGCGTAGGGTCAGGGTCATACCTTTTGAGTTGGGAAACATGAAAAACATTGTGAAGGTTTGATAAATGTGGAGGTAAAGCGATTTGATAAGCAACTGATCCGATTCGCTTCAAGATTTGGAAGGGACCAATAAAGCGAGGACTTAGCTTCTTAACCTTAATGGCTCTACCTATCCCTGTTGTAGGCGTAACCTTCAAAAATACATGGTCTCCTTGAAATTCGAGTAGTTTTCTTTTGGTATCTGCGTAACTCTTCTTACGGCTTTGAGTAGCAAGCATCTTACTTCGAATTTTCTTGATCTGCTTAGTGGTTTGTCTGACTAAGTCAGGCCCCAATAGAGTTGATTCTCCTGTTTCATACCAACACAGGGGAGATTGGCACTTACGTCCATACAACGCTTCGTAAGGAGCCATGCCGATTCTAGCATGATAGTTGTTGTTGTATGCAAATTCGGCTAGTGGTAAGTATCGATCCCAATTCTCATGCTACTCCATTATATATGCTCACAGCATATCTTCTAAGGTCCTAATTGTTCTTTCTGTTTGACCATTCATTTGTGGGTGATATGAAGTGCTTAGGCACAACTTAGCACTAAACGCTCTTTGTAAGGCTCCCCAAAACTGTGAGGTGAATCTTGGGTCTCGGTCAGAGATAATGGTTAAGGGGTCCCATGTAACCTGATAATCTCTTGAATGTACAATTGTGCTAATCTTTCCAACGGATAATTTGCTCGAATGGGTAGAAAGTGAGCAGATTTGGTTAACCTATTCACGATAACCCATATGGCATCATATCCTGCTGGCGTTCTTAGTAACCCCATTACAAAATTCATGGAGATACTCTCCCACTCCACGCAGGAATTTCCAGATGTTGTAGCATTCCGGAGGGTTTTTAATGTTTTGCTTTCATGTTCTGACAGACCAAGCATTTGCTCATGAAGCTCGCCACATTTGACTTCATGCTTGGCCACCAAAACATATTCTTGAGGTCTTGATACATCTTAGTGATGCCGGGATGTACGGTAAATTCACCTTTATGTGCTTCCTCCAAGATCCTTCTTCAGAGATTATTTCCTTCGGGCACACACACCCTGTCATGATATCGCCATATGCCCTCTATATCTTGAGCAAAACCCGTTACTTTCCTTGGTTGCACAAGATGGATTGTATGTTGACAACTGGCATCCTGCTGTTGTGCTTGCTGAATCTGTTCCTTAAAGCTACTGGCTATCTTAATTTAGTGTAACTGAATGGTCTTAGGAGTTATATGGATCCCCAAATTAAGATTTTGGAAGCTCTCAATAAGCT
The DNA here is from genome assembly GCA_031439585.1 of Pterocarpus macrocarpus. Taxonomy (NCBI): domain Eukaryota; kingdom Viridiplantae; phylum Streptophyta; class Magnoliopsida; order Fabales; family Fabaceae; genus Pterocarpus; species Pterocarpus macrocarpus. The sequence continues at coordinate 54,670,074 of CM062522.1, forward strand.
CTATCTCTTTAATCATCATCCAAGTTACAGTCAGAGATTTCCTGCTCAATGCATTTGCCATAATATTCGCCTTGCCCGGGTGGTATTTCAATTCGAATTCGTAGTCTTTAAGAAGTTCCATGCACCTCCACTGCCTCATATTTAATTCCTTTTGATCAAAGAAGTACTTCAAACTCTTATGATCAGAAAAGACTTCGAACCTTACACCATAAAGGTGATGTCTCCATATCTTCAAGGAAAACACTATTGCTGCTAATTCGAGATCATGCGTGGGATAATTCCTTTCATGTGGCTTTAATTGTCTAGAGGCATATGCGACCACATTCCCGGCTTGCATCAACACGCATCCTAATCCTTGTTTGGAAGCATCATAATAAACCTCAAATGGTCCACGAGGGTCTGGCAAGGCTAACATTGGCGTTGTGGTTAATCTCCTTTTCAAATCTTGAAAACTCTGTTCGCACTCCGGCTCCATTCAAATGGAACATTCTTCCTGGTTAGCTTCGTCAAAGGCAATGCTATTCGAGAAAAATCCTTAATGAATCACCTATAATATCTAGCTAAGCTCAGAAAACTCCTAACTTCAGTGATTGTGGTTGGCCTCTCCCAATTTAGTACTGCTTCTACTTTGCTAGGGTTTATGGAAATTCCCCCATGGGATACCACATGGCCGAGAAATTTTGAGATATAAGCCCCATAATTGACCATACTAGACTATCCTGTTTTAGCCCGATTTGAACTTAAGGTAACTTCATTGATGTACTGGGAATAATTGGCAATGAATCTAACTCTAAAATTTGTATGGGATATTTTCCTACATGTTACCTTTCAAACAAGACTAATTTCATCCAATTTGAAGGTGTGTGGGATGAGTTACATCCCTCTCAACACGCACTGCTCCGTAGGAAACCCAGATTTCTAGGTCAAACTTCCAAAATTCATATCTCTCTCAATACTAATCCAATGGCCTTATATTGTAGATGTATGAAAATCCCTGAATGTCTAGTTTCATGTAAAAATAGTTTCATCAAATTTAAACAGCTGTAGGGGGAGCTGTACACTCCACCGTATGGACTGCCGAAGGGTTTTAATCTTCTAGCCCCTCCCTGCATCCTACTCTCACTCCTTTTCATTTCTTAATCGGTTTTAAACATAGAAATAGCTATCAAACCAGCCAATAATCATCATATACATCCAAACACCACATCAAGAAATGAGAAATCAAAAGCCCCAATTAGCCACCTATACCTAAGAAGACAAGAACAAAGTTGAATCTCTACCTCCTTTAGGTGTGATCTTGCTAAATTTGAGTTTGGATTGATGGAACCTTATCAAAACTTGAAGGTTTGATGGAGTAGGTTGAGAGGAGAAGAGAAGAAAAAAGGTGGAACAAGAAGAAAGAGGCGCAATCTGCACTTGAATGAAGAGAAAAAAAATCTAATTCAATATTTATTAAGTGGTTGGCTTTTGGTGTTGTCATTGGTTGAAATTGTGTGCTTGGTTTTCAGCCATATCTCCCTCTCCTTGTAGTCTTATTTGCACCACCCATAGAAGGTTAAGTGGCTGAGTATTCAGCCAGGGAATAATAGAATTTGGGTGTGTAACTCTATTGATTCGGTTTCGATAGTTTAAAATACTGAAATCTTACTGATTTCCTTTAAATCGGTAAATCAGTTTAGGAAAGTTTCTATAAAATCTTCTATGCTTCAAATCTAATTCTCTCACATCTAATCTCAATTAATTGCTAATTAATTGACTCTAAATAAATATTTAGTCAAATTTTAATTAACCTTAATTATTCGATAAAACTGAACAACTAAGCCAAAAAACAATGCAATCCGGTGGATGTTACAACCAACGTATTATATATATTGGTCAGCATTTTTAAAGAATTTATCAATGTCTTAGAAACTCTTTAAAATCTAATTATGTGGAGAATTAAATCCAATGTCATGTTAAATTGGCGCATTGATGTGCCTTTAGCCAATAATTATTACAAAAAAAATTGTAAAATAAAAAAAAGAAACAAGTATCCAACTAGAGACATCTACCAGCATATTACATATAATTATCAGCGCTTTGATGTAAATTTACCAATGTTTTTGAAGAATTTACTAGCATCTTAGGAATTCTTTAAATTCTAATTATTTAGATAATTAAATCCAGTATCATGTTAAATTAGCTCATTAATGTGCCATTAGTTAATAATTATTTCAGAAAAAATTGTAAAATAAGAAAAAAACAAGTATCCAAATAGAACATATATCAACGTATTGCATATACTTACCAGCTTTTTGATGCAAATTTATCAGCATTTTGAAAGAATTTATCAGCATCTTAAGAATTCTAAATTCTGATTATTTGGATAATAAGATTCATAAGATGTAATACCCTAATAAACCCATACTACGCTTAAGTCGTATTACGGCGTTTATTAGTTGTTACTTATACTCGTGGAAAACTAAACTTCGTTTATAAATTAAGTTATGCGGAAAATACGATAGAATTTTTTTCTTTTTGAAATACGTCGTCGCTTTGCAGCGTTTGGAAAAGTAAAGCCTTGAGCGAGAAGATAGATAGAGAAAGAGCGTGTCACATAAAGCTTAAACTATAATATTCACAAAGCATGAGATAGATAAACAAATAGATACATTGCATTCCATAGTCAAACATTACATCCATGTAGGTTCATAATATATATATATATATATATACATGCATACATTTATATAAACATTACATTGAAAGAGGCTCATGGGCACGCCATGACCTAACTACTGAATACTAAATACAACTTAATTGACAAATTCTGCCACGAATACGTAAATGTGCGGAGTGACGATCGCTATAAGTCCGCAAAGTCGCTTCGTCTAGTGCTCCCCCTTTTGCACGTCTACTCACGGTACAGTAGCTCTAGGCTCCACTCCATTGGATGCGCCATCGAAATCTGGAGACGATACGGGAAATAAATAGTGGTGAGAAATTGGAAATTTCTCAGTAGGGCTCCAATGCCACACAAAGGTGTCATCGTTATCGTCCCCAGCCACTTCGGTTTTCTTAAGAAATAGGTGTGAACATACAAGATTCAGTTACTAGGGTTTTCGAAAACATAATTATCCGAAGTGGGTTCACTTTTAAGCATACGTTCTTATTATAAGCATTGAAGTAAAATAGGTAAACATATGAAAGCAGGCATTTCATGAGTTAGTAGTTTTCTTGACCGAAGTCTCTTTCTTGTCTTTCTTATCTGGTTTACTTGACTTGTAACTTTCCCGCTTCTGGCTATGCCTCCTTCATGGGGTGACTTATCTTAAGCCTTTTTCTTGCTTATCTTGTTTACTTGACTTGGTCCAAAGACCCTTTTATTGTCTACCCACTAAACTTGAAGTGGTAATGAGCTCATACCGTGGCCATCGCCACCATGATAATTTCGGAACTTACACTGATGGGTCAAATGCCATGCCCATGTAAGCCCTATCCCCTATACCCTACACTAGCTGGGTCATGCCATGCCTCATGAGAGTTGTGGGCGAGGGGAAACATGCTTTGGGTCATCTTCCCTTTTGAAGAATCACTCCCTTAACTTAGTCTTTTCTTACTTTGGTTAGCTTAGTCTTTGCTTACTTTGGGTCATCTTCCCTTTTGAAGAATCACACCCTTAGCTTAGTCTTTGCTTATTAAGATTTATGATGCAAAAATATTTCTAAGTCCATAATTTCTATAAAATTTCGGCAGCATAACGGCTAGACCGAAGCTTCCCAAAATTTTGCCAAACAGCGAACATCACAGCGCATACCATTAAGCATCATATCATATCATGTTCATAACATACCATCATTATCATATCATCATACTCATGTTAATCATCATATCATATCATCATCATCATCATCATTGTCATATCATGCTCATGATCATCATCATATTGTGCCATCATCATCATTATCATAATTATCATCATAATCATCATCATATTGCCACCTAGAGACATACATAACATATAAAGTCTTATGAGCTTAACTTAGTAAATTAGGTGCAAACTTTTACATTGGCTTTCGTTTTATTGATTCCTTAAAGTTTCTAGGGCAAGCTCCTTCGATTCCTTATCCTCAATTATTCTAACTTAACTTATATGATTTTCATATTTTAATTTGGAAGATTTATAGTTTAGGTTTTGCATTATAGTTTGATTTGAATCTTATGAACTTAATCTAGTACATTAACTACATTTACATTCGGTTTTTCGTTTTATTTGTTTCTTTTGTTAAGGATTTGGTGAGCTTAGTATTTTATTCTCTCTAGTCTTCATTAAGTAAATTATGAAGTTTCATTACTTTGGGTTAAGGTCTTTTACCTTAAGTCATTTATGCATAGTCTTACTTAAGGTTAAGTTTTGACAGTTTTACTTTTACCCTAGGCAGTGACTTTAAAAATTCACCATAATTTGGTCTTTTATCATTTTAATGCGAAATTTTATATGGTTACAGAGTTCTGAGTCTAGTTTTTAAAAAAATAAGTCCTACTCGAAAATTCGTTTTCTAACTCCAGTTATGCATATTTTATTCTGACTGTTCAGTTTCTAAGTTCACTCCCGGTACAGTGGATTGTTACTTCTCATTATAATTACTCAGAAGGAATCTGAGAAAACTGTTTTATGGGTTTGTTCCTCTATGTCTTAGCTTTCATTTAAACTTGGTCTCACTCAAAAATCATTTTTGTAGCTCGGGTTATACACATTTTAGTGCAGACTGCCCAGACAGAAACCAATCCGAGAACAGTCCACTTTGAAAAATCATATCCCACTCCCTTTAACTCCGAATCTTACGTATTTTATATGTATGGAAAGCTCTCTGAGTCTATTTTCATATAAAATTGGTTCCACTAATTTTTGAGTTTTCTGGAAAAAGTTATACTGTTCGCTTTACAGACTGCCAGAAAATCCAGATTTCACGTTTTGACTTTTTCTCATGTTTTCTCCAAAACACTCAACTTCACTTTCAAGAAAACATTCTCAAGTCATAAAACACTCATATACCATGAAAGATTAGTGAAAAACTAACATGTTGGAGTTCAAAAATATTGAGTTTAACTATGCATCACACCAATCCGAAAATATATTCAACAAACAACCAACACAAGCAACAACATCTCATTTTATGGCAAGAATGGCTATGATGCCCATAATCAATCCTTAAAACCACTTAGCTATGGAGAGCTTAGGAGTTCTAAAACTTGAAAAACAAGAGAGAAAAAGAGTTTAGAGCCACTACCAAGAAGCTTCTTTGGTGAGCTTGAATAGGTTGATGAAGAAGGTTGGCTCCTTGTGATTCTTGCAAGCTAATGGACAAGTGTTTAGTGCTTATGTTCCAAGAACTTGAGGAGTTTAGCTCTTGAAGGCTTGTAAATGGGAATGGAGAGGTAGGAAAAGATGAGAGAAGTTGGAGAATTCTAGAGAGAAGTTGGAGAGTTTAGAGAGAAGGAGGAGGATTTGGAATTGAAGAGAGAGAAGTGGATGAGTGAAAATGAAAAGTGAAGAGGGAAAAAGAGAGAGGGAGGGGCGTAAATGGGAAAGGAGTGGCTGATTGCTTTTGCTTCTTCCATAAGCAAGAGGAGTTGGTGAGTTTAGCTCCCTTTTTCAAGTAGGAAAAGATGAGAGAAGTTGGAGAATTCTAGAGAGAAGTTGGAGAGTTTAGAGAGAAGGAGGAGGATTTGGAATTGAAGAGAGAGAAGTGGATGAGTGAAAATGAAAAGTGAAGAGAGAAAAAGAGAGAGGGAGGGGCGTAAATGGGAAAGGAGTGGCTGATTGCTTTTGCTTCTTCCATAAGCAAGAGGAGTTGGTGAGTTTAGCTCCCTTTTTCAAGCAAGAAAACTAGGAACTTTTGGGTAAAAGGATGGGTTGTGTTTTCCTTGAGTCTTGGAGGCATTCTAATGTCCAACTTGTGTTTTTCTCTAGGGGTTAAAGGGGAGTACCCCTCTTAGGATTGGGTTGCTTGTCTAAGACTCATCCAAGTGTCAAGATCTAATGGTGGATGACAAGGATCCTAGTCTTGGCTTTTGATCTAATGGTGTAGGATTAAAGAGATTGAATGAAGGGTGAGATGTTGCTCCTCCTTGGTATGTCTTTTTAGGGCATATGCATGGAAGAACTTTTATCTCTAAATGTTATTAGAATTATTTAAATGTAATTTAACTTAATTGGCTTAATTACCCATGAGTTAACTCTTGTCACTTATACTTTTTATGACACCTTGCATTACGGTTAAGCATATGCTTAATTTGAGGTTTAATTTTTCAAGAGTTGTCTTAAGTGTCTTAATCATTATAAACTTAATTAGTAAGGTTAGGTTGTCTTACTTTTGTTTTGGCACCTTTTAGTAATTAAGGATTAGACGATTAAGGTTTTATTAAAACGCTTAGGACATTATGATTTAATTGTTGGCTAGACTTAATTTACTAAGCTCTTGCTCTCGAGATTAGTCGATTAATTCTCAATTAATCGTTAACCTCTCTAATTAGCTAGGATCACTGAGCTAATTAGCTTAGACAAAAATTGGGGATGTTACATAAGACGCTGGTAAATTCTTTTAAAACGTGATAAATTTGCATCAAAACGCTGGTAAGTATATATAATACGCTGGTAAATGTCTCTATTTGGATACTTATTTTTTTATTTTCTTTTACAATTTTTTCTATAACAATTATTGACTAATGACACATTAATGAAACAATTTAACATGAGGCCAGATTTAATTATCTAAATAATCATATTTTAAAGAGTTTCTAAGATGCTGGTAAATTTTTTAAAAACATTGATAAGTATATACAATACGCTAGCAAATATCTCTATTTGGATACTTGTTTCTTTTCTTTTATTTTACAATTTTTTCTGTAACAATTATTGGCTAAAGGCATATTAATAAATCAATTTAATATGACACTAGATTTAATTCTCCAAATAATTAAATTTTAAATAGTTCCTAAGACACCAATAAATTCTTTAAAAATGTTAGTAAATTTGCATCAAAACGCTTGTAAATATATATAATACGCTAGTAAATGTCTCTGTTTAGATACTTATCTAAATATTGAGTAATCATTACTTATAAATCTATATTTAAACTCTACTTTTTTGACAAAACTTTTAATTTCATCTTTATCAAAAATAGTGTCGGACAAATTAGTCCTTACGAAGAAAAAAAAACACACACACACAAACATCTCATGGTCCCTCACACTTAAAAATATAAAACAAATTAGTCTCTCAATATTTTTGAATAATTTATTGGACAAATTAATCCTCCAACATTTTAAAAAATAATTCAAATTGATTTCTAATAAAAATATAAATAGAACAAATAAATTTATCGAAATACTGAGGAGGAACTAATTTATCCTATATTTTCAGTTACAAGGGACCACTAAATGTATTTTTTTTTGTTAGGGACCAATTTATCTGGCACTATTTTTGACAGAGACTAAATTGGAGCTTTTGTCAATTTTATTTTACTTTTTACAAAGTCACTCCAAGGTCTATTCACAAAATTAGATATTTCTCATTCCTAAACATCAAATCAACTTGTCTACGTATCCTAATTTCTAAGCAATCTAAAAAAATATCCCCAAATGAGGAATAGCCTTAAAAAAAATCAATCCTTGAATATTAAAATATGAGATAATAGATCCTAAAAATAAATCCTAGCTTAGAGATCAAAATTTGAGAGGATATCATACCACAAGTTATAGGGTATAAGCATCTTGAATCCAACATTCAAAAATGAAAAATGGAAATGTAAATCATATGAATCAAGTTCGATGGATGAAATGGAAGAGTTCTTTGCGTCTGTGATAAAGAAAACATTCAAGTTTAAGGGAAAATTTTATTACATAACAATAAGACTAGCAATATAGGGGACTAAATGTTGGGAGATAAAATGCAACAATTAAGGTTAATGTTCCATAAATGAGAATATTGTGTTGGATGGGTGGATACGTGCATCAAATAAAATAAAATTATGAATGAACACATTAGAAAGAAAGTTGATGTAGTAGTTAATGTAGAAAATATTGTAGAATCTCTTCTTAGATGCTTTAGGCATGTGTGGAGAAAGTCTATAGATACTCCATTAAGGAATAGTTAGAGACTTAAAAAAGCTAATGAGAAACCATTAAAAAATTTAGATTATAAGTTGTTGACAGGATTTATGATAATACACTATGGTATTATCTAATTTATGTAGGTGAATCCGTCTAATAGGATTAATTTGTTTAATGTTATTCCATCCCAACAAAAGGCATTATCTTCTCCCATTCAATTTCCTTGCCTCTTTCTTTAGCCATTACATATATATAATGCACTTAAAATTTAAAATTCATTTGTTTAAATTTGAAAGAAAAGCTTTTATTATATAATTTTTTTAATTACTCCTTTTAATTTATAAAAGTATCAAAATAATTATTTTGAAGTTTAATTTTTTCAAAAAATTTCATTTAATTATCTTAATTTTTTTAATCATATCTTTTAATTAAAATAATACTTAAAATTAGTGCTCAAAGAAATTAAGAAGGCTCAATCCTTATATACGAATCACTTTCATTCTCCCTTTTCAAAATTTGCATTCTGCATTTTGCATTTCATTCTAGTTAGACATTTGTAACGTCCAAAAAAACAAATTTATCGTTTTAACCAATTTGTTCAATTTTAACGAATTTGTGAAATTAATTGGAAATCAATCAGACATTTAATCAGAAGCCAATTAAAGGTTAACTAGAAATTAATTAGATACTAATTAAATGGATTAGACTTAAGAGAATTGGAATAGACACATAGAAATCCTCACAAAGAATTTCCAAACCATTTTACCGATTTGAAGGAAACTAGTAAAATTTCAGTATTCTAAACTACTGGAACCGAATCAACAAAATTATGCACCTAAAATCCTAAAATGAGTGGCTAAAACTTAGCCACTCATTCAAATTTAGGTGTCCAGCTGCTACCCAAAAGGAGGAAGGATTTGGCTTCATTATAACCACTCAACCTTCCTCCAATCACAAGCCTTCATTCCAACCACTTTTTAACTTTTAAAAATATCACAAATTCTCTCTAATCCCTTCTCTTTTTGGAATGCCATATGCTGCCTTGTCTCTCCTTCAATTCTCCTTTCAGCTTATCCCCACTCACCTCCATCTTCAATTCCTATTAGCTCTTGGCCACAAAATCTCAAGCTAGCTAGTGTTGGTATCAAGTTGAAGGTAGGATTCACCTTTTGTTTTTCATTTCTATGGATTAGGGCTATTTGAAATTCTATTTTGCTTCATTTACTTGATGATATATTGAATGTATTTGATGGCTTATGGTTGGATTAATATGAAATTTTGAGTTGGAATTAAAGTTAGAAGGAGAAAACTAGAAGAAGTGGAGAATCAGGATGCTGTTTAGGTGAAAAACCTACGACAGTCCATACGGCAGAGTGTATGGCTCTGCCTATAGCTATTGAAACAAAATGAAACTAATTTTATGTGAAACTAGACATCTAGGACTTTCTATACATGTAAAATATAAGGCTATTAGATTAGTATTGAGAGAGTTATGAATTTTTGAAATTTATTTAAGGATTCTGAGTTCTTGATTGAGCAGTATGAGTTATGGAGGGTGTAACTCACCCTACATAATTCGAAATTAAGTGCAACAAACTTTGTTAGAAAGTTTACACATAAACATTCTATAAAAATTTCAGAGCTAGATTCAATTTCTATTGGTCCCAGTAATTCAAAGAAATCGTCCTAAGTCCAACCTGGTCTAGAATAGGGCAGTCCAGATTTGTCAACTTCAAGAGCTTATAACTCAAGATCTACTTATGCAAATGAGATGAAACTTCTTGGAAATGAAATTTTGTTCTGTAGCTTTAATATGATTTAAGTTTCATATGATTTCAACTTGATTCCTAATTTTAGTGAATTTTTACTTTTGACTGTGTAATTCTAGCTAGTTGCAGGGCAGTCTGAGGTAAATTTCCAATAACTTGAGCTACATGTATCAAAATGAGATGGGACAAAAAGGGTTGGAAACTAGACAAATAGTACTCTAACAATTTCAAAATTTAGATTCAAATGAATTAAATAGAAATTATGGATTATTTTACAAAAATCGGGCAAAATAAAGATACATAGACAACAACTTAAATTCAAGTGCAAATATTATCTCTATGAGATTGATATTGATATGTGAATGCATTGTTGTGATTTTTCTGAATAATTGATGGTCTACGGTACTGGAACTATTCATAGGGAAGCGGACATAATCTGGCATGCTACCAAATTTCAACATAAAATATAGAAAACCATGCATCATGAATATAATTCCTCTAGCATATGCATTCATGATTATGATTAAAACTACAATAAAGATTCTATATGACTTGGGCCAACCCTTGAATGATTTTACGGTGAATAGACCGGTGTGAGGGTCGGGGAAAGTAAACCCGTCACTCATGTATAGGTACGAGCTCGGATTTGAAAAGCAGGCTATCGCCTAGAGGTGAGAGAGGCCATTCACCTCCAGGGGACCAAGTGCAGAGGAAAATAAGAAAGTACTGACACCCTAGGGACGACGATATGTAACGCCTAGGTGTGTCAAATAAAGACAGAAAAAGGAAGCATAAGTGCATATTAGAATTTTTATAATGAGCAAGTGCATTAAGAAGACATCTGCATCCATTTATGAATGTTATTCAGTTGTTGCTTATATTTTTGTTAATCTATGCATCTTATTTAATTATCCTTTATATTATTACGTTAATGGTTGAGATTCTTTCTCTATTTAACTAGTGTATGACAAAATGAATCTGCTTCGGAACAAATGTTTTTGAACTCACTAAAATGAAATCTACAATTCATATAGCATGATCACATTTTTTAAATAAACCAAAGTAGCTAAAACGATAATGATGACATGAACTGCCAAGTAGCTTAGGAATCCTACTGAGAATATAAAATTCTCATCCCTATGTGTGTTTCCATGTCGTCTCCAGATAGCCCAGAAGGTCTTGAAGGAGATCAACCTAGAGGAGCGTGGCTGGGACTGGACTAGCTACAAACGAAATTTGTATATATGTTTAGATATGTGTTTATGGTTGCTAATGTTTGAAGGGTTATCTAACTACACTCCTATTTGCAAGATGTAATAGAACTCTATTTTAATTTCATGGGAAATGAGACAAATAATGAGTTAGGTCCATTTATTTAATTGTAACAATTCCTAATAAGATAGTATGACTTAAGCATAGTATCGATTTGGGAGGAAGTTACAACATTCATTGCAACTTTTTTGCCCCCTAGCTAGTAGACTAATTACCAGACAAATGACCATAGCAAATGGGGGTTTAACGTTTGTTATGTTTCTTCCTCTTAAGGCCTTAACTGACCATGTAGATACACAAGCGTGTGAGAGTAAATTGTCATGTGTCTCTCTTATTTATGATAGAGACTTCGGAAAGACGAGGAGAAAAGAATGTACATTTGATGCTAGACAATTGCAAATAAGGTCTTTCATTTTTCAATTAATACTTGCTGGGATTGCATGACTGTCCTTTGCAATTAAGAAGTTCCTATGCCCACTATGCAAGTAGAGGAGATAATCTTGCCCACACTCTTCCTTGATGATGTCATGTATTGTTACAATTTAAACCTCTAGTCCTAATTTTCCACTTTGATAATAAAGCAAGAGGTGCATTCATTAAGATTTAATACAAGTTAGTTTTTCTTTATTAAGCATCTCTTTAGTAGAAATGAATCAAATGATCTAACACATAGATATTGGGTGGGGAAATTGAACAAACATTCATAAAATATGTTCAAAGAACAAGGATGTAACTCTGCCACACTTAGCTGTACAAGTTTACCAAGTATGACACAATAAGGTTATTGATAGTTGGCAATAGTAGAATCAAATGACTGCAGCATGAGCACACTGACAACTAGCCGCAATTTATCACACATAATACACATGGTACCCTTCCTCAGCTCTACCTTACATTACAACTAATTCAGCATTTTTTTGCTTCCTTATCACGATTGCAAGCCTCTTACATATTTGTTGTACAAAAACCTCAAAAGATCTAGCTTCCATTTGTGGGCAAGACTTGGATTTGCAATGTTCTTGTTCCTTCCTCCTAGTGCCAGCCATGAAGCCCCAACTTCACAAAGAAGCAATTCAGTGAGGCCAACTGAAAGATGTACTATTGTCAGTGTATGACAGCATGCTAGTAAAAAGCTGAACTTAAGTGCTAAACTGGTTTCATTAATTTCATTCACTTGAAGAACATATATTTAAACACAAAAGAGGCTTCAAGGCTTGCTAATGATCAATACAAACTGTGATAATAGACTTCCCCAAAAGAAGAGCTAGCACTCCTTGACTAGCGGCCCACATCAGTTAGTATAACAGCAATCAGTTAGTTCAACTAACAATGTATAGCTTTTTCTTAAATGTCAACTAAGCTCATACCTCTTATTAAAATATCTAAATCAGAATATATTTATAGCAAGTGGGTCAGCACTGCAAGGGTTAAAAAAGTTTGTTTAGAAGATTCTTGACATGGAAGGAAAACTTAGCTGTCTTTTAACTTTCTAGAACTGATTACTGATATGCCAAAGTATACAGCAGAATGCTATATGACTGATATTTAAATAGTGAAATGGTTACGAATGTTATGAGTGTTGCTTTGATATATTTTTGTATTGGTTCATTATTCTATTCTACAGTAGGAGATTATCATTACATGCCTTTTTAGATATAAATAAGAGAAAGATTGCTACTGAGATATTTTTTTTCTCCCTCTCATTATGAGGTTAATGGATACCCGAATCATGTCAGTTATTCTACCACGCATAAAAATCACCACAACAATTATAAATGGGACCTCCTTTGACATGAAAAGGGGCACTCTTAGGTTATGCTCCAGATATATATTTCCTTAGGCGTGTTATAAAGTTGATAATGGGACCTCCTTTGACAAAACAAAAAGAATATTCCAGTTAGAGGACAGTTCCTAAACTTAATTTTGAAAGAACAGGAATTAATTAAAGAATGCCTGATTGTAATAGAATAATGATAAGTACTTCGGCGGCCATGCCATATACTTGTCAATGCACTGAAAATCCATCTATGTGAGAAGGATATTATTACAGCATTAGAATCCTTAATAGGAGTTGACAGCATGGCCCATAATTATACTCATACTTTAAGTTACAAATCTTTTATTGCGCTTATCTGCTTTAGCGAGCATATTTATTTAACTTTTCAATTTTCCTTGTAGGCATAAATCATGGTCAATGCATGTCACTTACTGAAATTTATATTATTAATCATTATTTGTTTAGATTTATAGGATTCGTACAACATTACTCATATTTGAAACATAATCCATTTAATTATAGTTCAAATTGATGTATATCCTTATTTAGGGAACAAAGCAAAACTATAAACACAAAGCAAAAGTGACTAAATGGGTACAAGCAGAGCACTCACCTCTGTTGGGCTGATCATCAACACAATCTCTTCTTTTGAAATGCATTGCTGAATGAATCAGTGAACAATGGAACTAAGCATAAAGGATTTGACTTCTCTCATCTTGTTGCAAGCTTAAGTCTGCACTTCGTTACTCTGACCTATTTCTAGATTCTAAAGAGGGCATTGAAGTGCCCATCCCCAAATCATTATGGATTTGAATGCTGCTGCTTCCTCTAGGAGTAATTGTGCGCATCAATACTTCTATGTCATGCTTATATACCCAATGAAACCCCACGTTCTTTACCTCTATGCACAAACCTTGGGGTTGTCGCCTGTACTCCATTAAAACTTCCAATATAGTGCCATCAACATCATCAGTTTCTAGGGTAACATGATCAATCATTTTAGTGAAAAATTCACGAGAAATATAGACTAGCCAGAGGTGATCTGATTTCGGTGTCACTAGATCTTTTTGTATATGTATACGACTTTCGACTACCCACCCATAGTCTTTTTGGTGGTGGTGGAACCAGCAAACCATCTTCGATGTTACATTATTCAAATTAGTTGGATCAATATGTACAACAAATGCTGCGGAGACAACTATCCCGATCCAATCTTTGTCATACATAATGGAAGATAGTTCCATGCCTATTTCACAACCCACAGTCTGATTGTGAAACCACTTTGGTATTTGACTCCCAGGAATAACAATATCAATTTGGTGAAGGTTGGCATAGGAATCCTGTTGTGCTTGCTACAAGAAAAGCAGTTATGTCTTAGTTCCTACACACGCAGATTGAAAGAGAGATAGATTAGCGAAAGAGAGAAAACTACGCACCTGAAGGACTTGTATCATCCAAGAAAAAGCCACCTTACTCAACTGCTCCGTATCACACAGTTTCGGGCAATCAAAAATAAGTAATCGTACCGGAAATCTTCTTTCTCGTGGCCAAATAGTACTTGTTGGGAGCTCAGGCAAATATTTCAGCTTCTTGCAATGCTCCAAGTTTAACTCTCTCAGCTTGGAAAGATGCTTGATGGTACAAGGTAGTGTAACAAATTGGTTTCCCCCTATGTTTAGTGCTTCTAAATGAGTTAGCCTTCCAACAGCATCAGGGATTTGATGCAGGTTGCAGAAACTTAGGTCAAGTTCTCCCAAACAAGGGAAAGAAAGGAACGATATAAGAGTTGAATGCTTATTTATTCTAGAAGAGAAGGACTGTGAAGGCAACATATTTTTTGTGATTGAGGATGTTGATTGGCATTGCATAGCAGCTTCACGAATATCAAGTTTCTTAAAATGCTCTGCATGCCTTGGCTTTTCTATCAGCTGTTTATTAAATAAGTGTGAACACCCAGAGAGACTTAAAATTTTAAGAGAATTGAGACCAAATATGTTAGGTGGAAGACTGGTTAGATTTTTGCAATTTTTCAAGTTCAACATATAAAGGTTGCCTAGATGACCAATTGATGGACTCATCTTCACTAGTTTTGTACATCCTTCAAGCTCTAGCTCCTCAAGGTTTGAAATCCCTCTAAAATCTGGCAACTTGATAAGATTTTTAGAGTGACAAAAGTCCATAACTCTCAAATTATGGAGAGGCTGTCAAGGGTCAAGAGGAGCACACAGAATTAGTCAACATAGTCTAAAATTCTTTCATTTGTTCAATTAACTGATAAAGAATGAGGAAGTAACATGAGATATAATTTTTTAATTATAAACATGATTTCTTATAGAATATAAAAAAAGATTTACCATACTTTTATGCCTTCCCATGGTTGTTCGATGCTGCTACGAGGCATGATTAATGAACGAAGTTCATTCGGTTGAAAACTTGATGGCAAACAGTTGAAAGGATATGCTTCCCACTCAAGATATTGTAATTTATTGGAAAGACAATTAAGCCTTCCTGAAAAATGTACTCCTTTGAGTATGAGCAATCTAAGACTATGCATTTTTGATAACCCTTCAATCTTCAAAGTTCTGCCTTTTGTAATAGATGATCGATGATCCATAACAATAGCTACAAGATTTTTTGTTTCCTAAAACATTGCAAATAAGAAAGAAAAACATAAATCACTTGAATTATACATGAGTTTTGGAAATGCAGTTAATAGAATTTTATCTTTTAAAGGGATGTTTTACCTTATTTTCCATCAAAACATTGTAGAGATCTTCGTAGAGCCACAACCTGCTCCACTTGCTTGGATCTTTGGGTGAATTTTGTCTAGCAATTTTTTTGCCCAACTCTTCCAACAAAGCATGCATTTGAATATCGTGATGATAAATGGTTATAAGTGACTTATCAATGAGAACTTTTATTCCAATATCAGCATGAAATCCACAATTATCTAAGACATTGGTCACATAATCCTTATTTTTGTTGTTAAAGAAGCAAGCAATATCTAGAAATATTTCCTTCTCCATTTCATCCAATCCATCATAACTGATTTGAAGCACATTCATTATGCGATCATCTGGGCTTTTTCTCAGCTTAGCTAAGGTACTTGTCCAAAAACAAACATCTCGATCAAACAAAGATGAGCCCAATAGTCTAATTGCTAATGGAAGGCCTTCAGCATACTTCAGCACATCCTCTGTCAACTTTTCATAACCTCCCAAAATATAATCATGTTTGAAAGCTTTCTTGCAAAGCAATTGAAGAGCTTCTCCCTCATTTAGTAGTTTGACATTGTAAATAACATCCACTCCATACCCCTTCAAGATATGTTTATCTCTAGAAATTATGATGATTCTACTCCCTGCACCTAGGCATTCACGATGCACAGCCAATTCTTCTAGTTGTTCAACTTGATCAACATTATCAAGAACTATAAGTGCCCTTACATGGCATAACATAGTTCTCACCAAACGGGTTCCTTCAGAAAGATTGTAGATCTTTAGATTTCTATCATTCAAAGCTTGACGAAGAAAATGTTTCTGTAGATCTTTTGGACCAGAAACTTGATAAATTTTGCTCACATCATCAATAAAACAACTTGCAAGATATTGATATGAGATTCTATTATACAAAATCTTAGCAAGGGTTGTCTTTCCTATTCCTCCTAGACCACAAATTCCTAGAACTCGAACATCATCACTGGTGCCTGAAAGTAAAAGCCTTTCCAATTCATTTAGAGGAGACTGCCACCCAACTAGATCATCAGGAGGACTGGGAAATTTGTGACCCAATATATTTATTATTACTTCAACAATTTTTTCAATCTCTGCATTTTGTGGCCTGAAAATTTGTAGAAAAATATAACACCAAATCATTATCTAATGAAACCAATAATAACAATATTAATAATAGTATTAAAACTGTACATATAGAGGATTAAAACAGAGTAAAGATTTTCATTATTATTATTATTTTACTTTTTAGAAACTCCTTTTAGCCTTTCATCGAGCATGTAAATTTTAAACCAAATTGAGTTCTATATCTTTAATAGATTATGCAACACTCTCCCGACTCGAATTTGAAAAGGGAAAGTAAATTTAAAAACACAAAATCACTAAAAAGTAATAATAATAAAAGTACATACGTGATACAACTGAGTGCATCCATAATAAATCAAGATTTTTTTTCTCATGAAAACCTTAAATTTGCTTTACGTTGTTGCACAACAATAAACCAGCAACGTTTAGAAAAATTTACTTATCCCGTATATCCCAGCCAGCAAGATTGGCCACTTCTGTCAGTGCTTCCCTCCATCTTTGCACTTGCACCATCATCTCCAAGTCTTCTTTGAATCTTTCTTCATGTTTAGCAAAGACTTTCTCATAATCCCCACTCTGCTTTCGCACCTCAGAGGGGTCAACATCATAGAAAACAGGAAGAATGCATTTTTCTGATACTCGATTGCAATCCACCATCTTTGCCAGTTCTTGCAGGCACCAAGTGGAGGAAGCATAGTTCTTTGAGAAGACAACAATGAAAACCCGTGATCCTTCAATGGCGTGTATGAGCTCAAGTGCTATGGATTCTCCTTTCTTCAGTGTTTTGTCATCCCTGAAGGCAAGAACGCTTTTTCTCTGCAAAGCAGCAAAGAGATGGTCAGTGAAACCATTGCGGGTGTCCTTACCTGTGAAGCTGACAAACACGTCATATGATTGTATCATGTGAGATGAAGAGCTGATTTGGTTGCTGTTGGAAGCCATTGCAAAAGCTGAAGCACGGTTGTTGAAGATGGTTTATAACTAGTTTAAGGTATGTGTGTTGACCGGAAAACAATATAATGTATGTACATATAACTGGGAGCTCAGGCGCTTTAAAAGAAACGACAAGCATGTGGAGATGACAATACTGTCGGTAGGATCCATTTAAGGAAGACCCTGTATGGGAAGGATCATCAATGGTCTACGCCATAGGAACTGTAGATCATGTAATACAAGAAATTGACGGATGAGATTCTTTACCTGAAACTTTTGGTAAGGCAAGGCATAAAAATACAATTTTTGAAAAACGAGCCACAAGCTACAGCTATTTTCTTCGAGCTCCATCCCTAGCGACATTTCCATCCATTGAGGTGCGAAAAGTGAAAGGCCAATGCTCAAGGCTTCTGCATCTCGGCGATTTGGCTCTGTCTCTTGGCAGGTTTAGGTTCATCGGAGAGTTTGATTTTCCCTAGCTTCCATTTTATTATATTGACATAACGAAATGGATTTCCAGTTTTGTGTTCGATGGTTCCAAATTGAAAAATAAAAGTTGTTTTGATTAAATAAAAGTTGTTTGCGTAAAAAAGGACCAAATGGATTTTATAATTTTAAATTAAAAATAGTTTATAATTATGAGCAATTTTTTTATTATAAGCAAAATACACTATTTTAAAATTATTTATACTATTTTAAAAATTGATTTTTATATATTCTATTATAAAAAAATAATTATTTTTATAATTGACTATTGTAATAATTTTAATATCACAAAATTTTTAAGTCTACTATTTATTTACTTCTATAAATCCTCAAGAATTTGGAGTGTTAATTAATGAAGTAGAGATTAGACACAGCAAAGAAAGTTATTATAATTAGTTCAAAATAAACTTGTTGATCATTACCGATTGTTGACTTCTATGAAGCAGAACAAATATTAATACTCGTGAGCGTATAATGTCAATAGTTTCATTACAAATTTACGGTTTCAACATAGTTGTTGATTAATGATAATGAAGCAGGCAATGGATAATAGAGTATGCTTTGAATCAAATAATAATAAAGCAATATTAAGCGTCCATTATCATAAAAGAGATGTTAAGTCTATCAAATTCTAAATGTGACACTGACTAAATAAAACTAATAATGATCTTCTCCAATTTTGGTAAAGAGAATTCATATCCATGATCTTAATATCAAATACTTGGTGTATCAAGCATTTTTTATTAGACTAAAAGCTATAACATATGATAATAAGGGTATAATTTTATTTCTTTAAAATTTTTTAGAATCACATATAAGATAATGTATTGTTTCTATAATTAGTGCTATGAGTTGAGATATTAAATCCATCAAATTTTAAAGGTAACACTAACCAAATGAAGCTAACAATGATAATAGCCTTTAGCTATTCTTGGATTTTGAAATCATAAGAAAAGCTAATGCCTAACCTTATATGGCCAATCATATGGAGGGAAGTAGCACTGGATGTTAGGCATAACCATAAAGAGAACCCTGGTCATTCTTATGATTATCAGTGTTCCGCTTGTAATTATTTGGGCAAATACACCATATCATTATAATTTTCCTTCACCAAGATTCTCAAATAAGTATCTATAGGCATAAAACTAGACTCAACTAATGATTCTAAACCATTTAGCATACTTTTACGGTACTTACAAACCCAACATACAGCATTTTCAATGACGTTCAGCTCTAGAAAGATGACTTTATTACATATTTTGATGTTGGACGTTGGATTATGGTATTCGAGGGTGGACTTGGGAACAGAGGAGTCATCTCACATAACAGCTGCAAAGTTTGGTGGATTACATAGCAATATAAACACTGTGAGGATCAAATAGTGTAAAACACTTACTAAAGGTTTAAAATCAAATACGCAAGAGACACATCATATCTGTACTATCATGCCAATTTACATAGAGCATGCATGCTACTCTCCCTGCATGGTCTAGTCTAAACAAGCCCATGTTGTTAAGGGTAGAAATTTAAACTTCAATAGTTTACAATAGCCAAGAAATTTTCTTTTGAGAAATGTTGAGATGACTCACTTTTGTAGGGACATCGTGGCGATTTACCATTCATTCACTGTTGGATAGATGATAGACCTCACTTATATTAGGTCCACATCCCATCCAATGATAAATAAGTGATAAATCGATACAATATTCCACAAGAAATGAGTCCCCCTATTATTTCTCTTTTCTTTTTTGGGCCGTCCACACGTCTAAAAGTGTTTGGTCCTAAAAGTATGTGTCCATGTCAATAATTTGAAAAGAAAAAGTGTCTGAAAACTGTTTATCCACACTTCCAAAAGTATTTGGTCCTCATGTGTCCATGTCAATAATTTGAAAAGTGGAAGCTAGCTTGTTGAAGAGATGTTGTAACATGCCATGGCCCCCCAAAATTTTATAAAAAGTTTTATATATATATGATCTCCAAGCTTAAGTCTTAATATGCTACTTTATTTAAATGGATCTCCAACTTAAAAGTTTGTTAACTTATCTTTCAATTAAAAAGAAAAAGATTACATCACAATTAAGCATTAATTTAAAGGAAAAATATTTTTTTACTATAATAGACAAGCAATTATAAAAATTAAATAATAGGTTCAATGATCAAACTTTAAGGTCCGCTTTGATTCAAAAGGATGTTTATGTTAAGTGTGTATTTGGGAATGCAAGAAAATAACTCTTTTTTTTTTCTTTTTATATAAAAGTCATTTTGCTACTTAGGTAAAAAGTTTACAAGGATTATAAGCAGAAATAAAAAAAAAAACTAATTCTAAGTGTTCATTTTTTATAGGTGAACATTTTAAACATCACCTGTGACACTCCCTACTTTGTAGAGAGTATGGCAAAATTTGCCTTTTTACCTTTATAAGGTAGAAAATGAACTTATTTCTGAAATAAAATCATCAGTATATTTATTTACTCATTCTTATTAAACTATTATTAATTTTATTTATTACTTCTTTATATTAAAGTTGCTCATTATGATTTATTATTACAATTTATATATTGTTCCTTATATTTACATTGCTTATTACTTATTGCATGTTGTTTTATTTATTGTTCTTTTGTACTAGTTAAGAATTAGAAGTTGATTTTCTCTTATAATTTTTTATTCTACATGTTTGTGTAAAATATTAATTATATGTAATTTATTTATGGAATTGATATTAAAGAATAATTTTAATTGGATTATGCATTGTTATGTATGTTAAGAATTTATGCATGATGGCAAGCATGTGAATTAAAAAGAAGAGATTTAAGACTTACAACTAATTGCAAAAAAGGCAGAGGTATAGTTGTAAGATTCTTTTATGTTACTTGTCTTAGTTATTATGGCGTAATGGTCTTGCTTAATTTTCACAACATTACGAGTAACACCAAAAGAAGCATATTCCCTAGGAAAAGGCCTTTGACTATGTTTAAGACAAGTAGATCAAAGGAATGGTGAAATTAAAACAAAGATATTATAAAGCATATAATACTAGTTTATTATGTTGCAAGTAGAGTTACATTAGAACAATCTATTTTTATTGCCTATAATATTATGTCTTGATAGTAGTCATTGTAAGTTCTAATACTCTTTAGAAGCCACTAAGTGGTCTAAGCTATATTGAGTTAAGGGTTTTGCTGAACAACAAATCAATTCTTAATAAAATCTTTTGTGTGGATTAACGGTTTGATCAAATGTTTATTGTCATTTACACTATATCACATTATACGCACATTGATAAGAGTTGAATGATACGAATTTTCTTCGTACTTATATATCTAGTATTTATATCTCAAGGAAAGAACTTTTTCTCAAAGAGAATCTAGGATTCTAAAATTCTCTCTTAGAAAAAGTGTATTGAAAGTATTAGAAGGATGTATCTATGCCATTAGAAGGATCATGAGTATATAAAAAGGATGATCTATCCAAAAGACTTTGACCAGAAGGGTGATTTTTAGAAAGATGATCTTCATGAAGTATCTCACTCTCAAAACTTGCTCTACATGATTTATGGATGGTTCCTAAAGGTCAAATTTGACATGACAAGATCTGACAACTCTGAAAAGCTGGTGGATCCAAATGGCTAGTTTTCTTCATTGGTGATGTACTTGCTTGCTGAAAAAGAAAGTAACCTACATCTCTCTCTAGTCTTAGACAAGTGGATTGTAAAGCTTTGGGCTCAAGGTCTGAAGTCTCAATGGCTAGAATTTGAATTCTATATAAACATTGAAAATGATGAAGAAGTAGTTGGAACTTTGTGCATTTGAATATCTTATCAAACTTTCATCTTTCTCAACGTTTTCAATATCCAGAAAGCTACTTGTTGTAACTTCTCGTGAAGAAAATCTTCTCATTTGCTTTGTAATAGCGAATATCCTTTTAGTGAGATTATTGAAATGTCACTGCATACTGAACTTAATTATTTCATACACCTTTGAGTAATTTAGTGTGAGCGTTATTCAAACACAAACCTTTCTAACTTATCATTGTAACATGACCCAATAGGGTTATAGTGAGTTTGAAGAGGCTAGGATAAAATACTATTCGTTTATTAACTTGGAAAGACTAAGTCAATACTACTTGGTTTGTTAGCTTGGAGAGGTTTTATAAAAACTACTTAGTGTAAGTTTGGAGAAGTTAGACAAAAGAATACTCAAGTTTATAAAATCTCAACTAATTTGTTGGGGATTGAATGTAGTCAACTAGTTTGGCCGAACCACTATAAAAACTTCTTTATGTGATCTTCTATCCTTATCACTCATTACAGTTTTCATATTGTATATTATTCTATGTGCTTATTTTACTCACTGCCTAACGAAGTTATTATTTTTACAATAACTTCTGTTTCTAACTCAAAACACTTCCACATTCCAAGTTTAAAGGCTTAAGAAAGTTTGTTTAAAGTTTCAAGAATGAAAAAGCTTTTAAGAAGCACAATTCAACCTTACCTTCTTGTGCTACTTGCACCTTCAATTAGCATCAGAGCTCCGCCTCCGGGGTTGAGTTTCCTAATGATCACAGAGGTTGAAGATCTTAAGAAATGGCACAATTGATTAATCACATTGCTAAAGGACACTCCAATACCAATCATCCTCCATACTTCAATGGGGAATATTATCCCTACTGGAAGGATAGAATGTGGCTTTTCATTGAGTCTACTAATATAGACATATGGGAGATTATTGAAAATGGAGATTATATTCTAAACATTAGGCAACCTGTGACCCATATGGTTGCCAATCCAAATCAGTCAAAGAGAGAGAGAGTAGCACTATTACTATATATTGTAGGTGAAGGAGTATCGATACTCATCTACACATGCTCTATTGGATTAAAGTGGTGTGTGATGCACCTTTGACACAAGGTTCATCATAGCATTTGTAACACCCTCCCGAGTACAATACTATGCTTAAGTCATAGCACCACACTCAGGAGTCGTTACTGTTACCTAAACAGACCTTATCTGATAGCAACCTTTAGCCATCCCTAATATTTCTTGAACTATCTGGAGATAATATGGAAATATAGTGAGAATTATAAACTCTCAGTAGGATTCAATTAACTATCGCATACCGTGTCATCATTATTATCTCTAGCTGCTTCAGTTTATTATGAAAAAAGTGAACATGTTAATAGACTTTTCAATTTTATAATTTGAAAACATATTATCCAAAGCAGAGTTCATTTTATTCATACACTTGTTAATCAAAGAAAGAATCAAAATACAGATGTAGCAGAATAATTAATGTCTGCATATAGATATAATTAATCTCTTAATAAGCAAGGAAAAGAATTAAAGCATAAGCATAGCAGATGAAAGAACAACTAAATAATATGCATTTATGAGTGCAACAATACATTTGATGTAAGTGATTATTTCTCTTGTTAACTTTCTTTACTTTCTTTTCTTAGCACACGTAGGCTTTACGTATCACCGTCCCTAGGGTGCTTATTGCGGTTTACACTTGAGTGTTACGTATCGCCGTCCTTAAGTGCATTTTTTACTTGTATCTTGTATTTCCGTACTTAGTCCCTCGGAGGTGAATGACCTCTCTTACCTTTGGGTAATAGCCTGCTTTTCAGGTCCGAGCCCATACCTATACATGAGTGATGGGTTTACTTTCCCCGACCCTCACACCGGTCTATTCCCCTTAAATCTAATCGAGAGCTAGCCGAAGTCTTAGATAGTATCGCTTTAGCCTACATTAGCTAGGTCTATGCCATGTCTTACGTGGTAGCTTGGTACATTCCTCTTGCAAGTCCTTATAATCTTTTACTACCTATTGGATATAATCATGCACGTGAATGCTCTATGCGTTTATGCATATATCTCATATCGTTCCATAATCCTATTTGCATGCATGATTTTCATAAATATGACATTCATATGAACACATGTCTCCTCATAATCATAGCACAATTATTCATAATATAAGTTCTCATAAACTCCTGCCGAAAATTCGGCAGCATAATGGATCAGGTCCATTTCTCTATGAATAGTACCACCTTTCACAAACAAACCAATCTCAAGAGTATAGTTGACATAATGTACTCATATTTTAATAGTTTGATAAAGGTTTTGATTAAAGAAACTAGCTAAACTTAGAAATTGGAGACTAAGAGCTTGCAAATTCTTAGAGTTTCCTATTTCTGTTTTATACCCTTGATCCTGCCCGATTTTGTAAATTCTACCATAACTTCATTTTAACTCCTTTAGACCTGAATTTTGGATATGTTAAAATGTTATGTGTCTATTTTCTAACCTCTTTAGTCCTATCTAATTTTGATAAGCGAAGCTCAAGTTATTAGAGTTTTATCTCAGCCTACCCTGTAGCTAGCTAGAATTACACACTCAAAAGTAAAAGCTCATTAAAAATCGAAAACTAGGTGAAATCAGACGAAATTTATATCATATTAAAGCTCACAGAACAAGCTTTATCTCATTTGCATGAGTAGAGCTTGAGTTATAAGCTCCATAATTTAACCTTTCTAGACTGCCCTGTCCTAGCCCCAGTTTGGACTTAAGGCAATTTCATTGAATTACTGGGAGCACTTAAGATCAAATCTAACTCTGAAATTTTTATGGGGTGTCTCTCTATGTGTAAGCTTTCTAAAAAAGTTTGTTTCATTCAATTCCAAGTTGTATAGTGCAAGTTTTGCCCTAAACAAACTCTCCTGCCTAGAATCAAGCTCATAAACCTAGGTCAAACTTCCAAAATTCATATCTCCCTCAATATTAACCCAATGGCCTAATATTTTATATGGTTCGAAAGCCCTAAATGTTTAGTTTCATATAAAAATAGTTTCATTAAGCTTTGATGGCCATAGGCGGAGCTGTACACTCCGCCAGTACGGATGCTGTGGGATTCTCTTAGCTAACTCACTCTGGTTGCCTCTTTCTTTAATTCTTTCATCAATCAATCCACTAAAACCCACTAAACATCCAATAATCCAGCCATAAACATATACATAAACTCAATATAACATCAAATACATGAATATGGATGAGTCTCTAATAGCCACCAATTAACAAGAAACCAAATAAAGGGAGTGAATCCTGCCTCAAATTTGGAGTTTGAGCTAGAAAGATAGAAGTTTTGGATGTAGAAACCTTTGTTGGGTGAAGAAGCAAGGAAGAAAGAATGAAATGGAAAACAAAAATGAGGGAGGGAGGTCTGAGATGATGACTGAATTATAGGGGAGAGAATGGAGATATTTGCGGGTTGAATTGTAATGAATGAAAATGGCTCATGGTAATTGATTGGTGGATATCTCAAGTGGTTGGAAATCAACCAAGTCTCCCCTATTGTGTCGCTGAAGGTGGCGCCATTTGTGGGGGTAGAGGTGGTTGAATTCTTAGCCACCTAATTTGGGGCTTGCAGTATAAAATTCTATTGATTCGATTCTGATAGTTTAAAACACTGAATCTTTACTGATTTTTCTCCAAACTAGTGAAACATTACTAAATAACTTTGTAAAATTTTCTATATATTTATTATAATTTTCTTAAGCCTAATCTCTTTAATTAACACTTAATGAACACCTAATTAATTTTTAATTAATTCTACACATTCAATAAAGTTGGATAAATCGATTAATAATGTATATTAAACGTATTATAGTTCCAGACGTTATACTGAATAATTTTTTCGTAGTCTTTTACATAACAATCTAAATTTCCTTTAGTTCTAGTATTTATAATTCATCCCCAATTACTCTTATTTTTCTAATAAATTGATTAACAGCGCAAATCAATTGCATCGTTTCTTTGAGATTGTTATATTTTCACTTTTTCATAAATCCTTTAGAAAATTTTGTTTGACTTTCGTAATTAGTGGCATTTTTGAAATTTTAAGCAAGTATAGGGATATCCCATGTCATTTCACATATGGATACCTCCGTGGCTCAATTAGCTGAAGTTCAAGTTTCTATATTGTCGTTACATGATTCTACTTCGTTTAAAATCTTATTCTACTAATCCTATTGATGTAGGGACTTATATGTCATTTTCTAAAATATTCAAGGACAAGACTATAAATAATAAAAGTTTGCCTAAGGACATTTTCATTATTTCCTATAACATTATAGAGGAATGCTACAACATTCACCTTGGTGTGGGGCTTATTTGGTTGTAGGCCCTTTGCTTTGTTTCTAGCCTTGTGGTGCTTTATTGCCCATGTGTCTTTCTTCCGATGTTCGCAGTGCTGTGGCTTTTTTGGTTGGGTGGCAAGTGGCGATGGCTTATTTGCAGGTGGCTTCATCAGACAGAGTTTCTTTGGGTGCTTTTTCGGTGATTGTGCTCTAGGTGTTTAGTGCGCATTTTCGTTGGTTTCTTCTTGGTTCTGTTTTATCCTAGTCTTTGCTTTTGCTCCTCTCTTTCTTTGTCCTTTGTTTGCCTTTTCTTGCTCCTCTCTTTTGAACTATTAAAAAAAAAAAAATCCCCTTTCATTGTTTATTACTGCTCCGCTTAATTACCTTTTATTTAATTTTTCTAAAATGTCCATTTCCCCCTTAAATAATTAAACTAAGAGAGCAACTATTGTAACTCCTTATTGTCTATTATTACTTTCATTCAATTAGTTTTTATTTAATTTTTTAAAATATTATTATTTCTCTTTAATTAATTAATAGTGTTACTTCAACATTATTTCAACTCATTATTACTGATATTTTTAAGAAACGCTATTTTAATATTTCATTATTTATACTTCTATAATCTTTTATTTTGTGAAAAAAATTTAATAATAATTTTACATAAATTTATTACTATTATATTAAATGACAACTAATGTATTTTTTTAAAACGTTGAGTATTGATTATATTTTCTATCTTTACGTGATCATATAAGTATTTATAATTAATTTATATAATATAACAAATTTATTTTTTAAAATGTTTAATATTGATTATATTTTCTATTTTTATGTGATCACCAAATATTATAAGTATTTATAACTAATTTATAATATAATTACTTAGGTATATTTACCTCATAAACTTTTCAAAATGTGCACCATAATTTTTCTATTAAATTTCTGTCCATTGTTAATAAAAAATAAGTACACTATAACCCCGGAACTTTGGGGTATGTGCATTTTAGTCTCTAGACTGAAAAATAACGTGCAACTTGATATTCTAAATTTTTTTAAATGTGTGCTATTTCCAGTAACAATAGATAGAAAAGTTAACAAAAATGTTAATTTATATATTTAAAAAAGTTTAGGACTTGATTTTGTACCTTTTTAAAGTGTAGGGATTAAGGTACATATAGCCTATAATTCAAAGGAAAAAGTGTTTTTTTCCCTAAATATTGCACAACTTCTTAAAATGCTTGCAATTAACATAATACTTATTTAAATAACGTAGTAGTAAGTGTGTTAATTAAAAAATAAACAAATAAATTGTAACGCATACCCAAAATTTTATTATCTAGTGTTTATATAATTTATTCTAATATCAAATAAACATATTTGCAATATTGATCTCTTAACATTTATTATATATTTTTGTTTGGAAATAGGAGATTGGAATAGAGATTACCTCATCTCCTATGTTGATTTGGAAACACGATGCTAATGTGATCCTTGTTCCAAGTTGGGGGGGTATACCTACAATGATACTGACATACAAAATGCAAATAGAAAAGTGTGCATTCCTGAATCATTAATTAAAAAGGGCTTTTGCATAAAGATTTGAGAATTTGAATTGGAGCAGTCAAACTCCTCTTTTTATGGGATTCATCCTGATTTAGGATTCCTTTTAACCACTTGAGAATCTCTTAGGAGATTATAAGATAATAAAATTCTGCAAATTCCAAGTTTGCTGTTCATCAAAGGGGAATATGTGGCCCATCAGGTCGACTTGGGCCTTAAGTGCCATCGTCTAGCCTATTTGCTATTAGGCCTCCGGGTTAGTCCATAATAATTTCTTATCTTTTTATTTTTATTCTTAAAATTTAAAGTAACATAATACATTAAATTTGTTATTTATTTAATAATTATATACTATTTGAATAAAAAATTTAGGGAAAGAGCACTTTACCCCTTGAACTTCTTTTGAATGTGCATATCAACTTTGTTAACTTTTCCATAGACTGTTAACGAAAATAATGCACATTCAAGAAGGTTTAAAGTATCGTATTGCATGTTTAGAAAAGTTCAGGAGATCGATCTGCATATGGCACGAAGTTCAAGGAGTATAATACACTTGACTAAAATATGCATTTAAAAATGTTCATAAAATCAATTTGTACTTTTTAAAATATAAAGGCTATAATGCACATGATAGTTGAAGGGGGGTAAAATGTTTTTTTATCCAAAAAATTTATACTAACATTCCCAAAAATTTTATACTAACATTTGATGATATATTATCACTTCAATTAAGGTGTGATGACAATATAAGATGTCAAATTTATTAAATAACATGAAAACCTATTATTGGATGATAGTATGTTTTCTTTTTCTTTTACACCGGTGATGAAAATTAATTAAATTTTGAAATTATTATCAATAATTATATTATTTAATTCAAATTTTCATCTCATATCATATTTGCTATCGATTTTTCATGATTTATTTATCCATGTGCCTAGAATTTCTGCGTCCTACGTCCTAACACAAAGCTCACATTTTTTTTCATGAAACTGTGTCTGGAGTGGGATTGTGGAACAGAAGAAAAGCACATATGAGATGGAAAGATATTGTTTGCAAGTGTCATAAATTAGGGGAGGAGTGTAAGTATAATTAGTTATATAAAGTTTATATTGTAATTCAAATTTTATAACATATCTATCATATTCTTGCTTAAATGATCTGTGATTCAAATTCCAAACTAGTGATGTAAACATATTCTCTTCTATATTTTCCATCTCCCATTCTATTCCCTTTTATGAGCCATTTGCCCATTCTATCCTTTCAAATCTTCCAAGAAACATCAAAATAAATAAAGGCATCCATTAGCACATGACGAATATGATTCTTTAATTTCATTCGTTTCATTTCTGAGCAGCGGCCACCACACAAGAGCAATTTCAACATGGAGTAAGAATCAGGCTTTGCATCAGAATGGAAGATAAAGGAACTCAAAAGTAAAGATTAGAAGTGACTACACATTACTAAGGATATGTTCTTTGTGACAGCTAAATGAACAGAACCATGAATTCCCGACCCCACATCAATCACAATGCTTAAGGTGGGTCGTGATAAAAAGCCTGATTCTTACTCCATGTTGAAATTGCTCGTCTGGTGGCCGCTGCTCAGAAATGAAACGAATGAAATTAAAGAATCATATTCTTAATGTGTTGATGGATGACTTTATTTATACGATGTTTCTTGGAAGATTTGAGAGGACGGAAATGGGCAAATGGCTCATAAAAGGGAATAGAAAAAGAGGTGGAAAATATAGAAGAGAATATAGTTACATCACTAGTTTAGAATTTGAATCACAGATCATTTAAACAAGAATATGAAAGATATATATTATAAAATTAAAAATAAAATTAAAATATAAACTTTATAAACTAATTATACTATCCTCCGCTTATGAGTTATGACACTTGCAAACAGTATCTTTCCATCTCAAGTATTTTTCTTCTATTGCCCCTATATATAAGCCTACTCCAGATAATATTTTTTAATGAAAGAAGTTAGTAATTATCTTTGAGTTACAACGAGAAAGTCAAGGCAAATGAATAAATAAATTATAGAAAATGGATTTGTCATTTTAACTTAAGTTTGAGCAATTTCGTTTATTTTTTTTCTAAATATAAATAATTAATTCTTATAATTAATTTAATTTTGATTTTCATTCTTATAATTTCTGTATTTATTTCTATAATTTTACTATTCTTTATGAAAATATACTATTATATTTTTTTATTTTAATATTATGTAAATATGATATGAGATGAAAATAAGTTAAGTAAATTCTTGTTAACACAATAAATTTTTTGAATTAAATAATATAATTATTGATAATAATCTCAAAGTTTAATTAATTTCTTTATCAGTGTTAAAAAAAATCAGCAAATAATAGTTTTTTAATATTATTTAATAAATTTGCTATCTCATATATTGTCATGACACCTTAAATGATACGATAATGCATCATTAAATATTGAACATGCGTGATATATATATAATTTATTTTTTCATTTTTTATTTTTTAGTTATCATATTTACTACTATATTATTTAGATAATTATTATGTTAATTTTAAACATTTTACAAAGTAGTGTAATATTTATATCAAAGTAATTATATTATATAAATTAACTATAAATACTTATAATATTTGGTGATCACATAAAAATAGAAAATATAATCAATGTCAAACATTTTAAAAATTAAATTAGTTGCCAGTTAAGATAATAATAATAAATTTATATAAAATTACTATGGAAAGCTTTTCACAAAATAAAAGATTATAGAATATAAATAATGAAGTACTAAATTAATATTTATTAAAAATGTACTTAATAATTAGTTGAAATAATGTTGAAGTAACAATAGAGTATCAGTTAGTCGTAAAATTAAGAGAAAGAATGACACTTTAAAATTGACCTTAATCCTTCTTTTTCTTTCCTCTCTCTCTTGTCTTCAAGTGAGCTGTAATCTTTCTTTTTTTATGGCAGCCCAACCATTCTCTCCCTGTCTCTCTGTCTCTCTTTTATCATTGTTAGTATTTTGTATCTTTTGTTTTGTTTTGTTTTTATTATTCTCTTTGTGGGTGTTTTTTATCATCCCCTTTATGAGTATATTTGTTTCCTTTTTGTGGGTGTTTTGGTTTTTTTTCTCTTATGGGTATTTATGTTTTGATAGCGGGTCTTACAGATGATAAAGATGTTTAGATTTATTTTGAACAAAGGCATAAGATATTCTTTAAATTGCAATACTTTTCATTTTGGTCTCTAATGTGAAATATTCTTAAACATTAATAGTCGCAAAGAGCATTGGTTAGTTCTTTTTTTGTTTTAATTAAATTTGGATCTGATATATCTTTTCTAATTTGTAAGTTCCATTAAGCCTGTTATAAGTAAGTTTTTCTTATACAAAAAGAAAGAATGATATTTGAAGAAAACTTAAGAAAACAAAAAATTAGTTGAATGGAAGTAACAATAGATAGCAAAGAGTGACAATAGCCACTCCATTAGTTTAATTATTAGAGAGAAAAAGGACATTATAAAAAACATTAAATAAAAGGTAATTAAGTTGGAGTAGCAATAGACAACAAAGAATGACAATAAGTACCCCCTAACTATAGTATTAAGATACAATGGGCGGGCGGCTGGGTGGGGATCAATTTATTGCATATTTGGTTCCATGTCAAAACTTCTCAAAACATAAATTACATTATTTTGAAATTACTTTTAACTAAATTTTTTTTTAATAAAATTAAGATCATCAAGAATCAAATGTAGTATTAGATTAAGTTCTGATATATTTACTCAATTCAATAACTATTTATGGAAATTGATTTTTATTAATTCTATTTATAAATTGTAAGTCCACACTAAACACGTCAAGCTATAAAATTTAATACAATTTAAAAACAATTTGATAGTTCATTATTTCATTTTTTTAGCGATATTATTTCATTTTAGTTTGACATAAAATATTTTAAAAAATATAAATAAATGATGCTTATTAAATTAATATATATATTATTCTCTTTTAACCTTTAACGCTTTGGCAATGGCATTTGATATGAGAAATCTATATCTATCTATACTATTAATATTTTAGAACCATAGACTGGAAAATTCTATCAAGTAGCAGCTTCTCCTTGATGGCTTCTCCAACACATTTTAGAATTCTCACTATTTTTAGAACAACCTAATCATGATACAGAGAACTCTTAAATTTTATTTTTTCAAAAAAATTTATTATTATTATTATTATTATCTATATTTGCAAATTATCTATTGTAACATCCTCCCAAACATAGTACCATGCTTAAGTTATAGTACCATACTCAAGAGTTGCTACTGTTACCTAAACAATCCTCATCTGACAGTAGCCTCTAGCCTTTCTCAATATTTCTTGAACTATCTAGAGATAATATAGAAATAAACATAGAGGTGAGAATTGAAAATTGTCAGTAGAATTCTATAAATTGTCATACATAATATTATCATTATTATCTTTAGTTGTTTCGGTTTATTTATGAAAATGGTGAACATATTATATAAACTGTTCAGTTTTATAGTTCGAAAACATATTGTCCGAAGCAAAGTTCATTTTATTCAAACATTTGTTAAACCAAGTAAGAATCACAGTATAAGTATAGCAAATTGAGAGCATTTTCTTAATAATAATAATAATAATATAACAATAATATAACTTGCAATGTCACAATGTTGATAAAAACATGCATAACTTGTGCATGTGTGACTACTCATCATAAACTCATGTATATGCTTGTATGCTTCATTTGCTTTCTTTACTTGACACATCTAGGCATTACGTATCGCCGTCTCTAGGGTGTCTATATGCATATGTCTTTGTTTTTATTGCCCTTGAGTAGCCTGATCTAGGAATGAACTCAACTCATGACCGTTGTCACACAGTACTGACTTGTAAAGGGACCCATGTGTTCTAGATTAGAGAGACTCAGCAGGCCAACTGCCTCCAATATAGAAGAACCTAATAGTTTTAGCTGCTTTCAGAAGGAGGGATCCAATGTGTACTATCTCGGAGTGAAGGGACCCATATTTTATCTTTTAACTACCTTTATAAGAAGGGATCCAAATAACTGCCTCCAAGTGAAGAGACCACATATATATATTCTCTTCATTCATATGTGTAACATCCCCATTTTCCTTAAATATGGCAGAAAGGGAGCCTTAAATTATTTCACTTAGGCAGTGTGAGAATTTCTCAAGTAGCACCATGGCATGACAATCCCACACTTAGAAATATAGGATAGCGTAACACTACCATTGAAAATATGGTATTGCCATATGCAAAAAACAAAAAACTAATAAAAATGCCCCCTATAAACTTTATTATTTGCAGTGTTGTCCAAGATTTTTACAAATTACATTTTGTCCCTAAATGATTATTTACACTGTACCCTTAGAACTTTTCAAAAAATTACATTTGGGTCCCCACATTCATAGGATTAGCAAAATAGGGTTTTAAATGGGGCAAAATCACATAGCGAAATCGTAGGGACCTAAACCTCAGCCGATTGAGCCACGAAAGTATTCATATGTGAAATGACATAGGATGTCCCTAGACTTGCTCAAAATTATGTATTCATATGTGAAATGACATAGGATGTCCCTAGACTTGCTCAAAATTATGAAAATGCCATTAGTTATAGGAAATAGAAAAATAGATAGAAAATATTAAAGGATTTACGAAAAACTAAAGTGTAGCAATCTCGAAGAAACAATGCTTTTGGTTAGCACTATTGATTGAATTATTTTATTTCGTTAGAGAGGTACACTTAATTAGGGTTAGAATATAAACATTCAAATTAGAAAACTGAAGTTTTTTAAATAGAAAATTTAAGAAGACCATTGGTAATGTTTTGAAGATTTAAAAGAATTTATAACGTCCTGAAGTTACTAAACATTTAATTTACGTTATTAATCGATTTATTCAATTTTAGTAGATATGCAAAAATAATTAGAAGTGAATTATAGAGGAATTAGGATTAGGAAAATTTCAATTAATCATGTAGAAAATATAAGATTTCTAGTAAGGCTTCACCGGTTTGAAGAAAATCGATTCAATTTCAATATTGTATACCGTAAGAGCCAAGTCAGCAGAAATTATACCATCAAAACCTAATTTAGGTGCTTAAGAATTTAGCCACCTTCACCCCCATAAGTGGTGCCATATGCTGCCACAAAGAAGGGGGAGACTTGGCTCAATCTTCTTCACGAAAACTAACCACCCACACCAAGTCATTTTCAACATTATGATTAATAACTCAAACAACTCCCATCCATTCCCTTCCCTTGAATTTTTTTCCTCAACACACCAGCCCCTTCCTCTCCTCATTTTCTTCCTCATCTTTCTCTCTTCATCCTTGTTTCTTCACCCCACCTGCATGCTTTTCAGCTAAGACTTGTTTCCTCACTAGCTTAAGCTTCAATTTGAGGGAGGATTCAACACTTTCACTTTGTTTTTGTGAGCTGGTGACTCTTTGGCCTACTCACTTGTTTGATGTTATATTGAGTTCATATAGGTGTTTATGGCTAAATTAGTATGTAGGTATGTGGCTTTAGATTGAATGATTAGTGAAAAGCTAGAAAGGAGGTTAACCAAAATTTGAAAACCTAGAAACCTTCCCGACATCTGTAATTGCAGAGTGTACAGCTCCGTCTACAACCATCGAAATTTGGTGAACCTATTTTTTAGTAAAACTAAACATTTAGGGCTTTTCAATCATATAAAAATAAGGCCATTGTATGCATTGAGTTAGATATGAATTTTTGAAGTTAACCCTAGAATTATGTCCCTGATTCTTAGCAGACTGAATTTCGAGGGGCATAGCTTGCCGTATACATCTTCAAATTGAGTGCAACTAATTTTGTTAGAAAGTTAAGATATAAAGTAACATGCCATAAAATTTCAAAATCAAATTCAATTCCTGTTGTTTCCAGTAATTCAAGAAACTTGCCTAAAGTCTTAATCAGGCTAGAATATGGCAGTATAGGTTAGTCAACTTTAAAAGCTCATAACTCGAGCTATACTAATTCAAATGAAGTGAAACTTATTGGCAATGAAATCTATTCAGTTAGCTTTAAGATGATATAAGTTTTATGTAATTCCAATCAGGTTTATATTTTTAGTGAATTTTTATTTTTCTATGTGCAAACCTGCCTAGTAATAGGATAGACCTAGGTAGAATGTCAATAACTTGAATTATACATATCAAAACTTAATGGGACCAAAGATTTTGGTAAATTTGTTAAAAACGCTGCTAGTTTTGCATCAAAACACTGGTAAATATATGCAACGCGTGGTAAATGTCTCTATTTGGATACTTGTTTTTATTCTTTTGCTTTTTCAATTTTTTTTAACAATTGTTGTCTAAAGGCACATTAATGAACTAATTTAACATGATACTAAATATTATTATCCAAATAATCAGATTTTAGAGAGTTCCTAAGATGTTGGTAAATCTGTCAAAAATGTTGGTAACTTTGCATCAAAATGTTGGTAAATATATGCAATACGCTGGTAAATGTCTTTATTTGGATACTTGTTTTTAGTCTTTTGTTTTTTAATACTTTTTTTCACAATTATTGACTAAGGGCACACAAATGAACCAATTTAACGTGGCACTAAATCTCATTCTCCAAATAATCAAATTTTAAAGAGTTCCTAAGATGCTGATAAGTTTTTTAAAAATGCTAGTTGTAACACCCTACTAATTTAATGTTATGCTTAAGTCATAGCATAAAATTAGGTAGTTTGTGTTACCGTGTTAACACTCTACTTATCTTTCGTAATCAGTATCACATCATAAAATAGACGAAACGGCACGCTGTTATGAAATAAACGTGACTAGCACTATAAAATGTAATAAGGTTTGATACAACATAACAGGAAAGATACTGATAAGTGATATATTACCAGTTGTATATGTACATATGTATGTCGGAAGCCTACGCTTCCGTCTATATATATATAGATTAAGAACAGAGGAAACATAGAAACAGCAAAATCCCTATTGCTAAAATGCGGAGGCAGAAATAGCAGGAGCCGGCTGTGTCCAAAGAGTCCAACTCGGAGCCCTGAGACAGCTATAGGTCTGGGATCTCAATGAAAGGGGTGGTCATTGAGCCCTTCGCCCGCGTCTGAGAATGATGCGGAAAATATAGCACGGGGTGAGAATTTAAGGGAAATTCTCAGTAGGGTCCACGTGTGTTGTTTGACTGACGTCACATTCATTCTCAGTTGCCTCGGGTTTTATTTAATTATAAAAATATGTGTTCAAACTAAACTAACCATTTTGATGAGTTCACTAAAACATCTGGTCCGAGGCAAAGTTCAGTTTTACTTTAGACAGCATAAGAAACAGAATAGGCTACTAACAGTAAAACATAGAATAATGAGCATAGCAAATAAACATGCAGTAGTACGTAAATATAACAGACGAACTATAAACATCCTGAAATAATCATGCCATGTAATCATGCATTCATGTAATTATGCAAACTCATACTTGAACTTTCCTTTGTAAACTTTTCATTTCCTTTCATCATTTTTCCATCTCTTGGTCCCCTGGGAGTTCTTGGCCATTTAGACTCCTGGGTAATAGTCTGCTTATCAGGATCGAGCTCGTTCCTATACAGGAATGCCGGGTTTACTTTTCCCGATCTTCCCACTGATCTATTCCCCTTAACTTCTTATCCGGGGCTGGCCCAAGTAGTATGGAACTTTCATAGTGGCATAACCCTTTTCATAACTTTCATAACTTTCTTAAGAATGCACATGCATTAACATGGAATTCATAACTTGTGCATGGGTTCTACCGAAATTTCGGCAGCATAACGGAACGTATCCGCTTCCCCATGAATAGTGCCAGCCAACCAGTACATTTACACAATTTGCAAATTCAGTATAGATCAACAATTAGACATATACATTCATTAGTTTCAATCAAGCATCAATAGGGCTTTAGACATCAGTCTGCCTCATTCTGCCCGGTTATAGTATATCCTACCTTTATTTCAATTTAACTCTTTTAAACCTAATTTTTGAATATGTTGTAGCCTTATGTGTCTAGTTTCTAACCTTTTTGGTCCCATCTAATTTTGATATCTATAGCTCAAGATATTCAGATTTTATCCCGGCATGCCCAATGGCTAGCCAGAATCAGGCAACGAAAAGTAAATATCCACTAAAAATCGAAAACTGACTCAAATCATACGAAATTGGACTCATATTAAAGCTAACAGGGTAAAGTGTCATTTGCAATAAGTTCCATTTCATTTGGCTTAGTAGGGCTCGAGTTATAAGCCTCGTATTCTGACCTTCCTAAACTGCCCTGTTCTAGCCCGGTTTGGACATAGGGCAACTTTCTTGGATCACTGGGAGCAACTGGGACCTTATCTAATTCTGAAATTTTTATGGGACATTCTAATATGTGTAAGATTTCTAAAAAAGTTGGTTTCACTCATTTTCAAGTAGTATAGGTCGAGTTCTATCCTGAACAAGCTAGTCTGCCCAGATTCAGAGTCAGAACCCTAGGTCGAAATTCAAAAATTCATAACTCTCTCATTTCTAATCCAAAAGGCTTATATGATATATCTATGGAAAGCCCTAGATGTCTAGTTTCATTTAAAAATGGTTTCATCAAATTTTATTGGCTGTATGCGGATTTGTACACTCCGCCAGATGGACTACCGAGGGGTTTTGGGTTCTCCAGCTCTCCATCTCTTCCTATTTTCATTCTCTCTTGGTTCAAATTCGGTTTCAACCAAACAAACAGCCCAAAACCAATCATATATCATCATAAGCATTCATTTAACACATCCAAGATCATGAAAATAATCCAAGCTCAGCTAGCCATAACCACAGAATTGATGCAAGAAGAGAACTCCTACCTTTGATCCAAGTGTTTGTGCTGGATTCTTGAAGTTTGGATGAACAAGGCTGGAGTTTACTTCAGTTTTTAGGGTGTGAGGAAGAGAGAAAGAGAGCTGAAAGGAGGAGAGAAAGTGGCGCTAGATGTGGTCTGAATGGGAGTCAAAAGAAGCTGAAAAATCTGATTGCTTTAGTGACTTTTTGCTTGAATTTGATTGGCTCAAATTGCTTGGCTGAAATTCAGCCAAGCTTCTCCATGGTTTAGTGGCCTTGTGGCTCCACTTTTTGGCTGGTAAGTGGCTGAGTTATCAGCCACTCAAAATAGGGTTTAAAGCTTGTAATTCTATTGGTCCGGTTCCAACAGTTTAAAATACCGTAAACTTATCGATTTCCTTTAAATCGATAAATTGGTTTCGTGCAAATTCTTATGAAATCTTCTATATTCTAACTTAATTCTCTCTTATCTAAACTCAAGTTATTACTAATTAATTGAGTCTAAATAATGGTTTAACCAAATCTTGATTAATCTCAATTATTCGATAAAAACCGAACAATTGAACGGAAAACGATAAAAGGATTTCGGAGGATGTTACACTAGTAATTTTGCATCAAAATATTGGTAAATATATGCAATATGCTGGTAAATGTCTCTATTTAAATATTTGTTTTTATTCTTTTACTTTTTCAATTTTTTTAACAATTGTTGTCAAAGTGCATACTAGTGAACCAATTTAACATGACATTGAATCTCATTCTCGAAATAATTATATTTTAAAAGAGTTCATAAGATGCTAGTAAATTCGTTAAAAACACTGGTAAATTTGCATCAAAATACTAGTAAATATATGCAGTACGCTGGAAAATATTTCTATTTGGATACTTGTTTTTATTCTTTTGTTTTTTTATTTTTTTTTAACAATTGTTGTGTAAGGGCACATTAATAAATGAATTTAACATGATATTGAATCTCATTCTCTAAATAATCAAATTTTAAAGAGTTCCTAAGACATTGATAAATTCGTTAAAAACATTGGCAATTTTGCATGAAAATGCTGGTAAATATATGCAATATGCTAGTAAATATCTCTATATGGATACTTGTTTTTATTCTTTCACTTTTTCAATTTTTTTAATAATTATTTACTAAGGGTACATTAATGAACTAATTTAACATGACATTGAATCTCATTCTCTAAATAATCAGATTTTAAAGAGTTCCTAAGACACTGACAAATTCTTTAAAAAGGTTGACAAATTTGCATCAAAATACTAGTAAATATATGCAATATGCTGGTAAATATCTCTATTTGGATACTTGTTTTTATTCTTTTGCTTTTTTAATTTTTTCCACAATTATTGACTAAGGGCACATTAATGAACTAATTTAACGTCACACCGAATCTCATTGTCCAAATAACTAGATTTTAAAGAATTTCTAAGATGATAGTAAATTCTTTAAAGGCACTGGTAATTTTGCATTAAAACATTGGTACATATATGCAATATACTGGTAAATGTCTCTATTTGGATAATTGTTTTTACTCTTTTGCTTTTTCAATTTTTTTTAACAATTATTTTCTAAAGGCACATTAATGAATCAATTTAACATTATACTAAATCTTATTCTCCAAATAATCATATTTTAAAGGGTTCCTAAGATGTTGGTAAATTTGTCAAAAATGCTTATAATTTTGCATCAAAACGCTAATAAATATATGCAATACGCTGGTAAATGTCTCTATTTGGATACTTGTTTTTATTCTTTTGTTTTTTTACAATTATTGACTCGGGACACATTAATGAACTAATTTAACATGAACTGAATCTCATTACCAAATAATCAGATTTTAAAGAGTTTCTAAGATGCTAGTAAATTCTTTAAAAATGCCGTTAATTTTGCTTCAAAATGTTGGTAAATATATGCAATATGCTGGTAAATGTCTTTATATGGATACTTGTTTTTATTCTTTTGTTTGTTCAATTTTTTTAACAATTGTTATCCAAGGGCACATTTGTCACAACCCAACAAGAGCCGTGACCGGCGCATAGGGGATGAGTCTCCCAGCAAGCCTACACCAAGCAAAATTTTCTTAAAAATTTAGGCATAGTCTCCCTTATATTTAGGACTATTCCCAATTACGGATCCTCTCCCTGCACAGAGAAACAAACACACAAACTATTGGGGATCCAAGCATTCTCCAAATTCACTCCACAGCACACAATATAACAGTAAAATATATAATTTCAATTATATATCCAAAATACATAGCTTTAATTCTTCAGAAAACAAATCCTTTACATAACTTTAATTCCAATAAGTTGTATGTATATATATATATATATATATAAAATACATGAACAATAATAAAACCAGAACAAGGTCAGACCCTGCCTGTAGTACCATAGAGCTACCACTATCTAAAAATTTCTCAAAACATGAACATTTACTATATACCCTTGAATAGAAAAGGGCTCATCTGCAAAACTCGGAATCCCATTATAGTGGAACGAATGATAAATTCTACTTGAACACCTTTATCTGAATAAGAAAAAGAAACATCAGCGTGAATTTTTGAAACTTAGTGAGAGATAGAGTATCCTTAGCCCACATGAGACAATGTACAGACTGTAATTATCAAATTAATATATATATATATATATATATATATATATATATATATATATATATATATATATATATATATATTCCATCAGGAATTACATTTAGGCAGCCTCTCCTTCATGTGACCCTGTACTCCATCACGCGCCATGTTTTCTTGTGACCGTGTCATTTCTGTCATGCGCCACACTATGTGTGTGGCCATGTAATATCCGTCACACACCACTCCCTTGAATGGCTATGTAATATCTCATCCTAGGTGCACTCAGGGGTAATGACCCCTATCGTTAGCCTACAAATCCTAGCGTAGACTTTCCCAAGTCTTTTCCTTTACTATCTCACATAATATTTTAACATATAGACAATGTAATGCCTTACCAGACAAAGTACTATGCTTAAGTCATAATAACCTATCTGATAAGAGATTACGTGTAATACTGATTAAATTTCTCTTTCTGTATTAGTACTAAGGCCTCGCATAAGAATACTTGATCTCATAGCAAAATTTTCTACGTGATGGCGGAATAAATACCAATCAATCGGTAAACTATAAATAACTTAACATAAATAAAAATACAATGAGAACAGAATAATTGCAAACGGCGTCATAGATATGTATATAGATATCTGATTTTAAAGTTTGTCAAAATGAGGCCGCTAATACAAAATGAAACGGCCAGTATCTATGAACTGTACCCTAACTGGTCCCCATGGGACATTTCATATACATTCCTAATATCTACCCATCCAACCATGACCCAAACTATCAAAAGAGGGTCATTCTGTACATCTATCCCCACTACAGCATGGGCACTATCTAAACAGAGTCCGATGAAAGGAACCCGTTCGCCATGGCGGCGTCAGCTGGAGGATGCCCGGCACCGGGAGCGAAGGATGACGAAGAACTAGCTGTCTCGGACGGATCCTCCTCTGGGGTCGAGGCCGACGACATCGGCTGCGGTGGTGAAGCAGGAGGGGCCATGGGAACTGGAGCTGCTGGTGCGGCTGGTGCTGTGGGTGCTGCTGTTGGTGGCGGTGGAAATGGATGGGCCATATAAAGAGGTATAGCAATGTAGGGGACAGCAGGATCAAAAAGACGGTGCATAAGCTGTACAAAGAAAGTCCCTCTGGAAGAAGAAATACAAACGGAACGGGCACCTGCCAGATATATATATAGAGTCTAGAAAAGAGTCGATGTGGATGTGAAGCTCAGGAAACTCAATGAATAGAACCCCGGTCGCCGCGTGCTCCATGGTCTGAGAATGACATGGAACATACAATAGGGTGAGAAATGAATATTTCTCAGTAGAAAATCCTAACTTCTATACATCTGTCATCGCTGTCATTCCCAGTTGTTTCGGCCATACAACATTTTTCGAATAGTATCATAAAACGATAATATTCATTTTAAATATTTGCTTGTAAAACATACACCGAAACAAATTCAATTTTTATTTAACATGTAATGCCCGGGTCAAGAGTCACACGAATTGTGATACTTTGTTCTGTCGGACTCTGTGAAAGTTCTAAGTTTGGATCGTATGTCCCCTTGGAGAGCTATAGGATTGGGACATTTTCATGGGATCAAAAGTCCCGGTAATTGTTCCTTAGATATCAAAGAATTGAAGAGCGATTTTTAACGAATTTTTGGAAGTTATTAACTCTTTCATTTTCAAGCTTGAAGTTTAAGAAAATATAAGTTTTCGGATGTTTGTACTAAAATCCAAAAGTTGGATTTTGATTCTTAAGGAGTTTAATTTTTCTAATATTTTTATTGGATTCAAATGGGGGATATTCTCTTATTTACATTTATGTTTTAAAGTTAATGTAGACATTAACTTAAAATTAAGAAATGTAAATAAGTATATGATGATGTTTGAGAAGTGTTTGGAAGAGAAGAAAAAAAAAAAAAGAGCAGGGATTGAGCGCCTAGGCGCCAAGCGGCCAAGGCTGTGTCTTTGCAGATATGATTCAGCTTCAGGTGGGCGAGCGCCCAGCGCCAGTCATGGCGCCTTAGGCGCCAGGCGTAATTGAAAGAAGAAGCTCGAAGCTTCTCTCTCATTCTTCACCCACCTCTCTCTCTCTTCCTTCCTCTCTCATCCTTCTTCTTCCCTCATGGTTTCCATAAATTCTTCACCCATTTTTACTCAATCTATCATCAAATCCATTCCTTCCTCATCATTATCCAAGCTTTGGAGGTTGATTCTTTCTATGGAGCTCTTTCTCTCATCTTCTAGTGAGAGAAAGTGGTGGTGGGAGAAGACCCACCACTCTCCTCACGCTCCACCACCTTCCTCCGCTCTCTAAGGTAATTCTTGAGCTCAACCCTCCTTATTAGACTATAGATTAGCTAGTTTTTCCATGAATTCCATGTTTAAGGCTATGAAGGGGGGGTTAGGGTTCTAGAAATTTGGGGGTTTTGCCCTTTGGGACTAATCCTAGTATATTGTTGTAATAGTTAAGTTGTGGGAGTCTAACATATGTATTTGTCATGCTAGATACTCTCCGGGATCTCTTGGTGGCTCTAAGACTTTGTAGAGTTTGGGCTCCCTTCTTTCCAAACTTGATAAGTGAGTGGATAACATATTTATAGCTAGTTTGTTTTAAGTATATGTATGATTTATAATTTGTTTTAAGTATATCCATAGTTTCATAAATGTTATGTTTGTGGTTTAAGTTATTAAAGATCAAAGAAATTAAAATAGCATTTTAACGATGACCTTAGTGAATTCTTGAAAGATAAAAGATATTACTTGTAACATCCCCGTTTTTACCTAAGTTAATTAGCTCGGTGTTCCCGGCTAATTAGAGGGGTTAACGATTAATTGAGAATTAATCGATTAATCTCGAGAGTAAGAGCTTAGTAAATTAAAGGTAAGTCGACAATTGAGATTTAATGCATTAAAGGTTACAATTAAAAGCCTAATTTCCCAATCCTTATTAACCCATAATTTAGAACATAAAATCAAGGTGGTCTAATCTAATTAACTAAAAGCATATAAGTCTCAAAACTTAATCACTTTAACCTTCACATCTTCTTACAAAATTAATGAGGAAAAATCCTTCTTAATTAAAATGTGCTAATGAGTAATTTAAACCAAGTGAATTAATTAACATTTAGATAATTACAACAATTAGAAAGATGTAGAAACTTCCCTTTAATTATAGTTTGAAAGTTTGGTCAAAGCAAGAGCCATATCCAACCATCCATTTACTTTCTCATCATACACCACAAGAGCAAGAGTCCACATTAGTAGATCCCTTAAGTCATGACAAGAGTTGTACTCTTCTTCACCAAGATCATGACACTTGGTGTGATCCTAGCCATCCAATGCCCAATCCTAAGAGAGCTCATGCTTTTAACCACTTGACAAAAACACTACATAGTCTTTACCCAATTGCTAAGACTCAAAGGAAACACAACACATTCTTTTGCCCTATGGTTTTTCCCACTCTCTAGCTTGTTGTAAGAAGCAAAGTCACCTCACTCCGTCTCTTCTTTTGTGCGCCATTCAGCCCCCTTCTCCCTCACTTCATTTTTCATTTCCTTACCCAAAGACACAAAGCTCTCTCCTCTCTCCAAGTTCCTTTCCTACTCTCTTGTTCTTTCAATCTTCCTTGTTCTTCTTCCAATCTCTCTACTACTCCTCACCTCATTTCCATCACCACCATCACCATCCCTTCAAGGACCACCATTTTTGGTCTTTGGAGAAACAAGATCACTCATACACAAACCCCATTTCCAAGCATTCAAGGAGGAAGGCTCTCTCCAACCATCTCCACCTTCAAAATCCTTCAAGAAAACTCTCCTTGGTAGTGGCTCTAAACTCTTTTTCTCTCTTGTTTTTCAAGCTTTAGAACTCCTATGCTCTCCATAGCTAGGTGGTTTTAAAGATTGATTATGGGCATCATAGCCATTCTTGTCATAAAAGGAGATGTTGTTGCTTGTATAGTGGTTTGTTGAAAACATGTTTTTGGTTTGGTGTGATGCATGGTTGAACTCAATATTTTTGAACTCCAACATGTTAGTTTTTCACTAATATTTCATGGTATATGAGTGTTTTATAACTTGAGAATGTTTTCTTGAAAGTGAGGTTGAGTGTTTTGGAGAAAATATGAGGAAAATCAAAACGTGAAATCTGGATTT
Source organism: Pterocarpus macrocarpus (assembly GCA_031439585.1). NCBI lineage: Eukaryota > Viridiplantae > Streptophyta > Magnoliopsida > Fabales > Fabaceae > Pterocarpus > Pterocarpus macrocarpus. Next base: position 54,714,583 of record CM062522.1, read on the forward strand.
TCTGGCAGTCTGTAAACCGAACGGTATAACTTTTTCCAGAGAACTCAGAAATTTGTGGAACCAATTTTATATGAAAATAGACTCAGAGAGCTTTCCATACATATAAAATACATAAGATTCGGAGTTAAAATGAGTGAGATATGATTTTTCAAAGTGGACTGTTCTCGGATTGGTTTCTGTCTGGGCAGTCTACACTAAAATGTGTATAACTCGAGCTACAAAAATGATTTTTGAGTGAGACCAAGTTTAATTGAAAGCTAAGACATAGAGGAACAAACCCATAAAACAGTTTTCTCAGATTCCTTCTGAGTAATTATAATGAGAAGTAACAATCCACTGTACCGGGAGTGAACTTAGAAACTGAACAGTCAGAATAAAATATGCATAACTCAAGCTACAAAATGAATTTTTAAGTGGGGTTTCTTTTGTTTAAAAATAGACTCAGAGAAGTATATCCACACAAAAATTCGAAATAAAAGAGTAAAATATGAAATTATGGTGAATTTTCAAAGTTACTGCCCCACTATAAAAGTAAAACTGGTTATGGTAAAAGTTAAAGAATAAGGAGAAATAAGCTTTAAGACATTAATACCCTTATATTAAGCATTAGAGAACCCTCATAATTCAACTTAAAAAGTGTCAAAAAGGACATTAGACAAAAGTGGCATTATGCTCAATAAGAAAAGTTTACACAAGAGACAACCTCAATTAAAAGCTTGCACCCAATTTACTAAGTTAAGCTCATAAAATGTTGCTTGAGAATATGCCTATGTTTATATGCAAGCATGATGATATGATGATGATGATGATGATGATGATGATGATATGATAATGATAATATGATATGATGCTTGATGATACTATGATATTGGTTTCTCTGTTTGGCAAAATTTTGGGAAGCTTCGGTTTAGCCGTTATGCTGCCGAAATTTTGTAAAAATTATGGACTTAGAAATATTTTGCTTCATAATGCTTAAATAAGAAGAAGTTTAATGCAAGTAAGTGATCCTTCAAAAGGGAAGGTAACCTAATTTAAGTTTCCCCTCACCCACGACTCACATGAGGCATGGCATGACCCAGCTAGTGTGAGTATAGGGGATAGGTCTTACATGAGGCATGGCATGACCCAGCTAGTGTAAGTACCGAAATTCTATGGTGGCGACGGCCACGGTATGAGCTCATTACCACTTATGTTTAGTGGGTGAAAAGATTAAGTCAAGTTAAGAAAAGAAAATGGACTTCGGTCCAAAACCCTAAAAGGAAAGAAGTTAAGAGAATCTTCTAGCTTGGACATGCATGTTGTATACGATTGCGTTTGTACTTATAGTTATTATGATACAAATGATTAGAAGGTATGTTAAAAAGTGAATCCGCTTCGGATACTCATGTTTTCAAAAATCTAAGAATTGAATTTGATGCATGCTCACTGTTTCTATTAATAAAACCGAAGTGGCTGGGACGACGACGATGACACTTTCGTGTCGGGTTCGAGTCCTACTGAGAAATCTTATTTCTCACCCTAGCTATTTTCCGTCTCGTCACCAGATACTCATGGCTCACCCCGTAGAATGGAGCATGGACCCTCCCCACCATGAGTGGGCTTACGACGGGGATACACATGCTATTGTGGCCACGACCACCACAGTAGTACGTACACATTTTTATCTGGGTCGAATTTTTGAAGAGGAGCCAGAAAACCCGCCAGCCCCCGTAGACGTCTCTTCAGCTCTTCTTGGACAGCCTCTAGGTCCTTGGGACTTTCCGCCCGAGCCATTACCCGACTTCGAGATGGAGCCGATGTCGCCGGGTTTGCCCGCAGCCGAGTTTGCACCCCTACCAGAGGTCCCGGTGATCGAAGTGAGCTCGACAGCTACTCCTAGGGCAGCAGCCGCTTCGCCGCCGCTCCCTGAGTACCATCCGGCCGAGTCCGAGGAGGATCCCTCTGAGGAACGTTCTTCCGTCGCCAGTTACACCCCTGGTCGTCGCATTCGTCGCGTCGACGTGAGTAGCCGGCGCCCTCATATTATCCGCACTCCCTTCATTCCCCGAGGCCGAGGAGCTAGGGGGACCAGGCATTCGAGGACTTGAGCCCACTTGATCGAAGGCATGGAAAAAGGCAGAGAGACCAGTAGACGTCCACATGGGCCTATTTTTATTTAGTGCTCCTTATCTGTTGTATTTCATGTTGTATCAGACTTATGTACCCTTGAGGTTGGGACTATGGCATGACCATGAGATCCCTTTTTATGTATTTGTTGGATATTATGAGATTAATTATAATTATGTGGTTGTAGTACTAATGTGAATGTATGGTATTTTGATTTATTTCTGTTACTTTAATTTATACTGAAATCTTTGCGATACGCTCGTTTATCTCTATCTTCTCGCGCAAGGCTTTACTTTCCAAAAGTGACGACGTATTTTCAAAAAAAAAAAAAGAAAAAAACTTTTACTGTATTTTCCGCGTAATTTAATTTCAAGTGCAGTTTAGTTTTCCACGAGCATAAGTAACAACTAATAAAACGCTGTAATACGACTTAAGCGTAGTATGGGTTTATTAGGGTGTTACATTACTCTTGTCTATATATATATATATGATTATGTATGTGTGTGGGACAAGCACCTTAAAGGTGAATTTCAATACTTGAACAGTTTGATAGAGAAAGATATGGTTTCAAGTCATTAAATGTTAGCTATATAAAGGCTTGAAGTTGATATGATATTTAGAAATTATAGATTTCTATGAAGTAAGCTTAATATTGAGAACTATGAAATGTTAATGTTTTAAAAGCTTAAGCAATGTATTTAGAATCCAGACTTGATGTTTGGAGTAAAGTTATTAAGGAATTTTAATGATAACAAATTAGAAATGAGCAAAGGTTTTCAAGGGGGAGGGAACTATAGCAGAATTGTTTGCTAATGGCAGCAGCATTAGCCTTGGTGCACCTCGAGTAACCCAGCTAGCAGGGTGATTGCTAGCCCGGCATGTTTGGCCGACATGTCCGGAATATATAGACACGCATAGGCGTGAAGTTATCATTTACTGCTGAAGTTAGGCCACAGGGCCACCCAGTCAGGCAGCTATTTCTAAAATAGAATCCTCCCTTAAGCTTTATTATGGTTTATTTCAGCTAGATTTAAAAGTATTATGCCTATATATATGCTTATAATGAAGTTATTATCCAGTCGAATTAAAAAGGCGATTTAATGAATTATATAGGTTTACTGAAAATCTTACGGTATTTGATATACATAGACGAAGTATTTCAATAGCAAATATGGTACGAGATTTTTAAGAAACTTTTAAAGTTATTGTTTTGCAAATGTTGCGCTTTGGCTTGTCCCACCCTTGTTATAGATATATTATCTTTCACTGAGTCGTATGACTCACTCTTTCTTCCTTTCCATGTTTTTAGACAGGTGCAAGATTGTGTTCAAGCTTCCACAGCTAATTAAAAGTTTCAGCATCTAAGTTTAATTGTAAAGTCTCTAGAAGTGCTCCACTAACCTATAGGCAGGGTCCTCCCTGTGTTGGTCTTATGTTGTTATATGTATTAGTATAAATCTCAATGATTATGTATATAAGCTTCTTGAATAGTTGTGTAACATATTTTTATAAGTGATTATGATTTAAATTCTCATTTTGTGTGCTGTGGGGTGCATTCGGAGAATGCCTGGATCCCCAATGAGTTTGCATGTTTATGTGTTTTATGCAGGGCGAGGATCCTTATTTGGAAATAGTCCTAAATACAAAGGAGACTCTGCCCGATTTTCTATTAGAATAAAGTCTAAAGTAGACTTGCTAGGGACGTGTCCCTATGCGCCGGTCACGACTTAGGTTAGGTCGTGACATAACAGATATACTAATGTACTCAACAGTAAACACAGCCGAACAATAGCATGTCATGAATAATAAATAGAGATCTAGAACAATCAATAGAAAAGTATTACACCGTACATATGCATGTGCAATGAGAAGATGCATCTTATTCTTGGAGGTTTTCGCCTGTTATAACTTACTTCCATCCTTGGTCCCCTGGGAGTCATTGGCCATATACTCCTGGGTAATAGTCCGCTTTTCAGGACCGAGCTCGTTCCTATACAGGATGGCCGGGTTTACTTTCCCCGACCTTCCCACTGATCTATTCCCCTTAATTTATTCCGGGGCTGGCCCAAGTGATGTGGAATTCTTTACAATGTCATGAAATGAATGCACATCTAACTTGTCTCTTTACATATGATGTACTCAAGTTGTCATAAATTTCATAACATATGAATTTCTTACCGAAAATTCCGGCAGCCTAACGGATCGAGTCCGCTTCCCCGTGAATAGTGCCAGACCACCAGTACATTTATACACTTACAATTTTAGTATAGAGCAACAATTATACAAGTGCATTCATAACATCAATCAACAATCTCAATTACACATGTACATTCATAATCTCAATCAACAATTTGAATTTAAACATCAATAGAGTTTTAATTTAACCCCCCCTGTTCTGCCCGAATTTGGGGTGTCTCATTCCTCATTCAGCTCAACTCATTTAAATCAAATTTTTGAATATGTTATAGCCTTGTATGTCTAGTTTCTGCTCCCTTTTGTCCCATCTTATTTTGAGTTGTATAGCTCTAGACATAAACATTTTACCTCAACATGTCCTGTCCTTAGCCAGAATTGGGTACCTATAGAAGAAAATTTACTAAAAATCGAAACTAAGCTCAAATCATGCGAAATTGGTCTCATATTGAAGCTAACAGGACAACCTTTCATTTGCCACAAGTTTCACTCCATTTGCTTAAGTATACCTCGAGTTATAAGTCTTGAAAGTCTACCTTTCTGAACTACTCTGTTTTGGCCTAGATTGGACATAGGACAACTTCCGCGAATCACTGGGAACAATTGGGACCATAACAAACTCAGAATCTTATATTAGGGTGTTCCCCTGTGTGTAAGCTTTCTAATAAGATTGGTTTCACTCGATTTGGAGTTGTATAGGGTGAGATACACCCTTCTCAACTCATGCTGCCCGGATGAGAACCCAGATTTCTAGGTCTAACTTCAAAAATTCATAACTAATTCTATACTAATCCAATGACCTATTATGATATATGTATGGAAAGCCCTGAATGTCTAGTTTCACCTAAAAATGGTCTCGTTAATTTTTAACAGTGGGAGGCGAAGCCGTACACTCCGCCGTACGGACTATCGAGGGTTTGAGTTTTCCAGCCTCTCAGCTTTTTCATATCTTCATTCTTTCTCACTTTCAATTCAGGTTTTAACCTCATAAACAGCCCATAACTCAGCTATAATTCATCATAATTATTCAATCAACATATCAAAATCAAGAGATTGGACCACCATCAATCCTTCAAGAATCAAAAAGTCAAGTAAGAATTTAGAACCTCTACCTCTCACTATGAATAATTTTGGTTGAGTTTGTAGCTGGAACTTGAGTGAATCTCAAAGTTGGATGGAGTTGGGTGAGTGGAAAAAAGAAAAGAGAGAGCTGAAGTGAGTTCTAAGTTACGTAGAAGGGGGTCTGAATCAGAGGAGGAGAGAGTGTTATATAGGCATGAGTGGGGAGTTAACTTGGAAGATTTTGATTGGCCTCAAAACATAAGGCTGAGTTTCAGCCAGCCTTGCTCTCCACGTTGCCCTCTTTGTGTGGTAGAATTGCTCTCCACGTCGCCTAAAGTGGGACTAGTTTCCAGTATATTCTGAAAATGAAGTCGGAACTAGTATTCTTTATAAAGTCGGAACTCCTGAACATCCCCATATGAAGTCGAAACTCGGGGACGCGTATCCAGTTTATTTGAAACTTGAAAGCAAAGCCTGATGATGTGCCAAGCACTTAAAGTCGGAAGTCGTGAGTTGTAGGACCTCGATATCGGAACTCGGAAGGATATAGAAATGAGAGCTCTTGGTATTAAACTCGAGATCAGAAATTAGAAACATCAGCCACTTGAGATTAAGTCGGAAATCGGAATTCATACTGATGAGGTCGGAATTCTTATACGCCTACACAAGGTCGGAAATCGGAGAATGCAGCCGGCCCTTAAGCCTTGGAAACGAAGTCGGAACTTGAAACTATGACTAAGGTCGGAAGTCGGGATTTACAAGACAAACTCGGAAATCGAAAATTTCAACATTAAATGAGATCGGAAGTCGGAAATCGGATGTTACAGACAATCATCAAAGTTTCCCAAAATCCAATCATTTCTTTTCATACAAAAGCAATATTCAAAGCCTCATAAGACCAAATGTAATTTTATATATAGATAACCTAAATCATATTGTTAAAGAAAGTCAAAAGCTTTGACAAAATCATGCTTTGAAAATTTATATAATTTCATAGGTGTCTAATATATATACATATTCAGAAATTTACCAAAAATCCCTTCATTGTCTCATGTGAGAAATTTGAATAAAACATGCATAAGAGAAATAAATAATTATTCACATAAAACATACCAATTCATTTGCATATATATAAATCAAATAGACATATAAAAAAATAAGTCAGGGACAATTATCCACTCACAAACTTAAATCCAATGGTGGAGTCCTAATCTCACGATATTCTGGAACCAAGAACCGAGCCTCCAATGAAATCTATCATCACAATTATGACAACCTAATTCAATATTGGTCATTGAGTCTTAGAATTAGCCTAAATTACATTTAGAAATCAAAATCCCCAATTCTTCTAACTTAGGGTTCTCTATGAACTCACTACAGAGTAAATAATCCAAAATCTTAAGACAAGAAAGAGGGAAAGCATTAGAGAGTACCTTTGAAGAAGTCTTGATACACCTACTCCAAGCTCCAAGACCCACCAAGGGTGTGGTTGGTGATTGGAAGAAGGATAAAGATTAAAAAGTGAAATTGTTGTTATAGGATTGAAAGGAATGTAATTTGATGAAGTTTGGAAGGAAAAGTTAGAAGGATTTGAGTGGAGAATGAAGAGGGATGTGTTTTAGAGAGAAGGCAGAGAGTTTTGAAGGTAGAAAGAGAGAGAGAGAGAGTGAGAATCGTAGAAATGAGGGAGGAGAGCGAGTCTGGGCCTTATATAGACCCGTTGTAATCGATTACACTGCCTAGTAATCGATTACCACAAATCCAGTTGTTGTAATCGATTACCATTCCATGTAATCAATTACAACAAGAAAAAACTCAGCATGAAGGCGTACAGAGAACATTGTAATCGATTACCAGCCCCACGGTAATCGATTACAATATGCAAAACTTGATTCCTTCCTTCCACAGCCCATTTCCAGGTCCAGGATATTGCAAATACTTATTTAAAACATAAATGTAAATAAGGGAATACCCCTCATTTGGATTCAATAAAAATATCCAAAAATTCAAATTCCTTAGGAATCAAAATCCAACTTTTGAGTTTTAGTACAATTCCCCGAAAACTTGCATTTTTATAAAGTTGAGAGTTGAAAACGAAGGGGTTATCCATTCCCAAAAATTCGTTAAAAATCCCTCTTGAACTCATTGATGCCCAGGGAACCATTGCCGGGACTTTTGATTTTAAGAAAATGCCTCAATCCTATAGCCCTCCAAGAAAGCATAGGGTTCAGACTTAGAATTTTTCAGGTTCCGGTTTCGACGGGTAACTGCAACACATGCTGGGGTGTTACAACATTAATGAACCAATTTAACATAACATTGACAATCATTCTCCAAATAATCAGATTTTAATGAGTTTCCAAGATGCTGGTAAATTCATTGAGAATGCTAGTAAATTTGCATCAAAACACTGGTAAATATGTGTAATACACTAGTAAATGTTTTCATTTGGATACTTGTTTTTATTCTTTTGCTTTTTTAATTGTTTTTGACAATTGTTATCCAAGGGCACATTAATGAACTAATGCAACACAATACTAAATATGATTCTCCAAGTAATCAGATTTTAAAGTACTTCTAAGACGCTGGTAAATTCGTTAAAAATGTTGGTAAATTTGTATCAAAACACAGGTAAATATATGCAATACACTGGTAATCATCTCTATTTGGATATTTGTTTTTATTCTTTTGCTTTTTCAATTTCTTTTAACAATTGTTGTATAAAGGCATTAACGAACCAACTTAACATGATATTGTATCTTATTCTCTAAATAATTAGATTTTAAAGAGTTCTTAATATGCTGGAAAATTTGTTAAAAATGCCGGTAATTATGCATCAAAATGCTAGTAAATATATGCTATATGCTACTAAATATCTCTATTTGGATAGTTGTTTTTATTCTTTTTCTTTTTTTTTATTTTTTTAACATTTATTGACTAAGGGCACATTAATGAACTAACTTAATGTGACACTGAATCTCATTCTCCAAATAATCAGATTTTAAAAAGTTTCTAAGATGCTGGTAAATTCTTTAAAAATATAGCTACTTTTGCATCAAAATATTAGTAAAAATATGCAATATACTAGTAATGGTCTTTATTTGGATACTTGTTTTTATTCTTTTGCTTTTTCAATTTTTTTTAACAATTGTTGTCTAAGGGCACATTAATGAACTAATTTAACATGACACAGAATCTTATTCTCCCAATAATCAGATTTAAAAGAGTTCCTAAGATGCTGGAAAATTCATTAAAAATTCTAGTAAATTTGTAAAATGCTAGCAAATATAATAAATAAGTTGGTAAATGTCTCTATTTGGATACTTGCTTTTATTCTTTTGCTTTTTGAATTTTTTTTTAACAATAGTTGTCTAAGGGGACATTAATGAACCAATTTAACGTGATATTGCATCCATTTTTCAAATAATTAGATTTTAAAAGAATTCTTAGGACATTGTTAATTCGTAAAAAATGTTGGTAATTTTGCATCAAAACACTGGTAAATATATGCAATATACTGGTAAATATCTCTATTTGGATATTTATTTTTATTCTTTTACCTTTTTAATTTTTTTTAACAATTATTGACTAAGGGCACATTAATAAAATCAGATTTTAAAGAGTTCCTAAAACACTAAAAAATTCTTTAAAAATGTTGGTAATTTGCATCAAAACACTGATAAATATATGCAGTAAGTAAATATATGTAATAGGAAAATAAATATCGCTATTTGGATGCTTGTTTTTATTCTTTTGCTTTTTCAATATTTTTCAACAATTGATGTCTCACAGCACATTAATGAACCGATGTAACATGATACTGAATCTTATTCTCCAAATAATCAGATTTTAAAGAGTTCGTAAGATGTTGGTAAATTCATTAAAAATGCTGGTAAATTTGCATCAAAACTTTGGTAAATATTTGCAATACGCTGGTAAATATCTCTATTTGAATAATTGTTTTTATTCTTTTGCTTTTTCAATTTTTTTTAACAATTGTTGTCTAAAGGCATATTAATGAACTAATTTAACATGATACTGAATCTTATTCACCAAATAATCAGATTTTAAAGTGTTCCAAAGACGCTAGTAAATTTGTTAAAAACACTGGTAATTATGCATCAAAACGCTAGTAAATATATGCAATACACTGGTAAATGTCCATATTTGGATATTGTTTTTATTCTTATGCTTTTTCAATTTTTTCTAACAATTGTTGTCTAGAGGCACGTTAATGAACCAATTTAACATGATGCTGAATCTTATTCCACTACTAGAATTAACCTGAATAGCAACCGATTTAGAGACCAAAATTTTTCGGTCACTAACACAACGAATTAATGACTGATTCAGCGACCGATATGAGAAATAAAAAAATGGCTTTCAAAGAATAAAATCAGTCGCTAAATCGGTCACTAAATTTTTTAATGACTGATTTAGAGACCGATTTTCAAAGAAAACTTGTGATTCAAAAAATCAGTCACTAAATGAAATTTAGTGACCGATTTGGTGAAATTAATTAAAAGCATATATCACCGAAAATCGGTCTCTAATTTTTCAATTAGTGACCAATTTAGTGACCGATTTTTCGGTCACTAAATTTCAAAATTTCCCAAATTAAACCTAAGTGTCTAACGCCCTTACCCCCAAAATCATTTCATCTCCACCTCCTTGTTTCATCTTCCCATCCAACCTTTCCCTTTGCCATCATCCTGCCATCTTCCACGCCGCAGCACGTCGTCCGAACGCAGGCCATGCACTGACGTATCACGCCATCCGAACCCAGGCTAGCCACCACCGCAACACGCCGTCCGAATGCAGGCTAGCCACCGCTGCAACACGCCATCCGAACGCAGAGCAACGACCACTGCAGCTAATCGTCGGGACGTAGCACTCCGTCTGTCCGAATGTAGCAAGCTACTGCACCGTCCTTCACCGTGGCATCCGTGCTTCTCCGCCGTCCGTGCTACTCTGCTGTCCATGCTACTCCTTCGCTGCACATTGTTGCTCCTTTGTAGGTGAGTTTCCTTATTATTTTAGTTATGTTTTATTTGATAATTTCTTGTTGTTTGTTTTTTGTGTTTGTTGGGGTAATTTAGTTGTTCATCCTCTTCATAGTTGCCTTAAATTTATGTTCTTGATCTTAGATTTGTGGTTGCTTTGTGTGTGTGTGTGTGTGTGTGTCTGTTTGTGTTGGAGGAATTACAAACAAAGTTGTTGTTTCAAAGTTTTTTGCATATCGTAATGGACATATACATAATTGACTAAAAATTAGATGAGTTGCCAATGCATGCCAAGCTTGTTTCAAGTGATGGAAAGATGAAGTTCTTTTTGGTAAAGTGTTGGTACCTGGGCTGTTTCAGATGAAGAGAAAAGGCATGATGATTAGAGTATGGAGTTTGAAATGTTTTATGGAAACTCATTTATGAAAATTTAGAATGTGATAGTAAAGGCATGCCAATTGCATTGCAGAATGTGATTATAAGCTGGTTTTGTCCTTGTTAATTATCTTGCTCCTCAGCCAATCTAGATTTTATTTCCATTTTGTTAGTTTCTAGCTTTTAACTCTACTCTAGCCATGATCAGATGAAGAGCAAAGGTATGATGGTTTCCTACTTGTAATCAAACATAAGTAGAGAATAGAGTTTGGAATGTTTTGTGGAAAATATAGAATGTGATAGTAAAGACATGGCAATTAATTGCATTGCAGAACGAGCTTATAAGCTCGTTTTGTCCTTATCAATTAGCTTGTTCATGAACCGATCAAGATTTTACTTTCGGCTAGTTAGTTTCTAGCTTTTAACTCTACTCAAGCCATGAGCTCCCTTTTCTTTCTTCCTTTTGTTATGCTGCAGCGTGCTCCCTAGATTTACAGATTCGCAGGGGCGCCTCAGACCCTACTTAGTTGATTGACAATAACAAAGTAGGGCCTTCTGCATTGACAATAACAAAAAGAACTTCATCTGAAAACTATTGTTATTCTTTTATCATTTCTCCTAGTCTTAATAACTGTCTTGCGTGCTGATGAGTTGCCTTTCTTGACTAAAAGAAACCTAAAAAATAAATCTTTTTTCATCTTTTCCTTTTCCTTTCCTACTCATTTTCTATTGTTTTTGTTTGGAAGAAAAGGAAAATGAATAGTGTATTTTGCATCATGCATATGGATCCATTAGAGGTCATAATTTTGAATTGTTCAAATCATTGTTGTAGCAAGCTATCACTTTTTGTTTATTTCTTTCTATATGTTAGTCTATTACAGGAGCTTGTACAACTTATGATAAAAAGAAAATTAAAACCAAATGTGTAAATTTGTTTACCTTATTTTGCTAAAGTACTGCTAATGTTTGCGGGGCTACCATGCAAATGAAAGTATAAAACAAAAATCAATGTACAAAATATTGTTTATCTATTTCATTTGTCAGATACCTTAAACAAGGTATATGTATAACATTTTAATAATTTGAGCTAAGTGATCAAGTTTGGAGGAATATAGGGGAAAGAGGAAAATAATGAGAAGTTTGAATGGAAAGGAGTATTGTAAGTTCATCTCCACCACCAATTGATGTAGGTACTTCTTCTATTCTATTCTATTCTTTTCTTTTCTTTTCTTTGGCTTTGTTGAATTAAGAAGTTTCTCCATGTCATGCTATTTATTATAATTGCTTATAATTGCACAAAAAATGTTAGAAGTGAGTTTACCTTTAAATTCAAAATGTTTCTAATTAAAATTTAACGTAATCTTATGCATTGTGGGCTATGATGGGGAAAAAGAAAAGAAAGTATAATATAATTTTACATCTATTATAAGGAAAAAAATTGTATGTGTAATGTAACACCCTACTAATTTAATGTTATGCTTAAGTCATAGCATGAAATTAGGTAGTTTGTGTTACCGTGTTAACACTCTACTTATCTTTCGTAATCAGTATCACATCATAAAATAGACGAAACGGCACGCTGTTATGAAATAAACGTGACTAGCACTATAAAATATAATAAGGTTTGATACAACATAACAGAAAAGATACTGATAAGTGATATGTTACCAGTTGTATATGTACATATGTATGTCGAAAGCCTATGCTTCCGTCTATATATTTATAGATTAAGAACAGAGGAAACATAGAAACAGCAAAATCCCTATTGCTAAAAAGCGGAGGCAGAAATAGCAGGAGCCGGCTGTGTCCAAAGAGTCCAACTCGGAAACCTGATGAAGCTACAGGACTGCGATTTCAATGAAAGGAGTGGTCGTTGAGCCCTTCGCCCGTGTCTGAGAATGATGCGGAAAATATAACACGGGGTGAGAATTTAAGGAAAATTCTCAGTAGGGTTCACGTGTGTTGTTTGACTGACGTCACATTCATTCTCGATTCTTCGGTTTTATTTAATTATAAAAATATGTGTTCAAACTAAACTAACCATTTTAATGAGTTCACTAAAACATCTGGTCCAAGACAAAGTTCAGTTTTACTTTAGACAGCATAAGAAACAGAATAGGTTACTAACAGTAAAACATAGAATAATGAGCATAGCAAATAAACATACAGTAGTACGTAAGTATAACAAACGAACTGTAAACATCCTGAAATAATCATGCCATGTAATCATGCATTCATGTAATTATGCAAACTCATACTTGAACTTTCCTTCGTAAACTTTTCATTTCCTTTCATCATTTTTCCATCTCTTGGTCCCCTGGGAGTTCTTGGCCATTTAGACTCCTGGGTAATAGTCTGCTTATCAGGATCGAGCTCGTTCCTATACAGGAATGCCGGGTTTACTTTCCCCGATCTTCCCACTGATCTATTCCCCTTAACTTCTTATTCGGGGCTGGCCCAAGTAGTATGGAACTTTCATAGTGGCATAACCCTTTTCATAACTTTCATAACTTTCTTAAGAATGCACATGCATTAACATGGAATTCATAACTTGTGCATGGATTCTACCGAAATTTCGGCAGCATAACGGAACGTATCCGCTTCGCCATGAATAGTGCCAGCCAACCAGTACATTTACACAATTTGCAAATTCAGTATAGATCAACAATTAGACATATACATTCATTAGTTTCAATCAAGCATCAATAGGGCTTTAGACATCAGTCTGCCTCATTCTGCCCGGTTATAGTATATCCTACCTTTATTTCAATTTAACTCCTTTAAAACTAATTTTTGAATATGTTGTAGCCTTATGTGTCTAGTTTCTAACCTTTTTGGTCCTATCTAATTTTGATATCTATAGCTCAAGATATTTAGATTTTATCCCGGCATACCCAATGGCTAGCCAGAATCAGGCAACTAAAAGTAAAAATCCACTAAAAATCGAAAACTGACTCAAATCATACGAAATTGGACTCATATTAAAGCTAACAGGGTAAAGTTTCATTTGCAACAAGTTCCATTTCATTTAGCTTAGTAGAGCTCGAGTTATAAGCCTCGTATTCTGACCTTCCTAAACTGCCCTGTTCTAGCCCGGTTTGGACATAGGGCAACTTTCTTGGATCACTGGGAGCAACTGGGACCTTATCTAATTCTGAAATTTTTATGGGACATTCTTCGATGTGTAAGCTTTCTAACAAAGTTGGTTTCACTCATTTTCAAGTAGTATAGGTCGAGTTCTACCCTAAACAACCTAGTCTGCCCAGATTCAGAGTCAGAACCCTAGGTCGAAATTCAAAAATTCATAACTCTCTCATTTCTAATCCAAAAGCCTTATATGATATATCTATGGAAAGCCCTAGATGTCTAGTTTCATCTAAAAATGGTTTCATCCAATTTGTTCGGTTGTGTGCGGATCCGTACACTCCGCCGTACGGACTACCGAGGGTTTTTGATTCTCTAACCTATCAGCTCTTGCTATTTTCATGGTTTCTTGCTTCCACTTCGGTTTGAATCAAACCAACAGCCCAAAACCAATCATATATCATCATAAGCATTCATTTAACACATCCAAGATCATGAAAATAATCCAAACTCAGCCAGCCAATACCACAGATTTGATGCAATAAGAGAACTCCTACCTTTGATCCAAGTGTTTGTGCTGGATTCTTGAAGCTTGGATGAACAAGGCTGGAGTTTGCTTCAGTTTTTGGTGTGTGAGGAAGAGAGAAAGAGAGCTGAAGGAGGAGAAGAAAGTGGCGTGAATGAGGGTCAGAATTTGGGTGAAAAGGAGCTGAAAATCTGATTGCAATTTGAGTGGTTGGTGTTGAATTGTCTTGGCTTTTGATTGGTTGGCTTTGCATGGCTGAAAATCAGCCAGCCCTCTTGCCTTTGTGTGGCCTTCTTTGCGCCATTTTGAGGGCTTAAGTGGCTGAGTTCTCAGCCACTTAATGGAAATTCTATTGGTCCGGTTTCGACAGTTTAAAATACCGTAAACTTACCGATTTTCTTTAAATCGGTAAATCGGTTTCGTGAAAATTCTTATGAAATCTTCTATACTTCTAACTTAATTCTCTCATGTCTAAACTCAAGTAATTGCTAATCAATTGAGTCTAATTAATTGTTTAACCGAATCTTGATTAATCTCAATTATTCGATAAAAACAGAACAATTGAACGGAAAACGATAAAAGGATTTCGGAGGATGTTACATGTAATATTTTGATTTCTTGTATTGGTTTGGTGTATTATTATTCTTGATTTAATTTTTTTCTCTTGTTTATTTTTAGTGATTAGAGAATGTGAAACAAGGTAGTTTATTGAAGACATTATCAAAATTGTGAAGAGTTTCTCAAGTAAGTTTATTTCTTTTATTTCTTAAAAGTTGTGAATTTTGATTTACGTCACTTTAAATTTTTTAAAAATGTAAAAATATAGTTGATATTTATATTTTGCATTTCTTTTATAATTAGATTCACATTTGAAATTGCTTGAAAAGTTGGTGGTGGCCCGTCTTTAGACTTCCTCCATTTATCTTGAATTTGGTGTATCTCACGAAGGTATGTTAATTTATTTCTTTGACCATATAATCTTGCTTACATTATGACTACTAATTATTTGTCAATTGATGTTATGTTTTGATTCTTGACTTTTGTGTTATTATACAATAATTTGAGTGAAACCTTAGATTCCCGTTTAAGATTCAATACTGTGAGCTTGTGTACATCTTTGTATCGCTTATTATATTGAATCTTGAATTGTCCAAGTTGAACAGTTTGAGAATAAACTATTTCTTCATTTATTTAATATTTGTTATTTAAATTTCAAGACTTTTATACTTGTCAAAATTTCATTTGCTACACTTCCTTTTGTTCTCTGGGTGCATACTTTGTTGTGGTAAATTTTACCACGCTTAAGTCATGCACTTGGAGACCAATGGGAAATGCTGTTGAAATTTTGTCAAGTATAAGATATGAAATTTAAAGAACAAATATTAATTAAAGGAAGGAATAGTTTCTTCCTGAATGGGATAGGGCCACACCATGAATGAATAATTTCTTACTAATCAATGTTGTGTTATAATTTTTTGTTCTCTAAATATATATTTTTCTAAACTTGTGTGATTGATTACAATGTGTTGTTTGATAATGATACAGAATATAGATATACGTCACTATCGTAGTTGGATGTATAATAGACTTATGCCAGATCGAAGGGGTTATACTAATGAATTTCTAGATGGGGTAGAAGAGTTTATTTCTTTTGCATGCCAACAAGCGCATTTAGCAAATGGAAAAATTAGATGTCCCTGTTCTAAGCGTAGAAATATGAACTACATTCTCCCTGAAGAAGTTAAAGTTCATCTTTATAAGAAAAGATTTGTACCTGATTATTGGTATTGGACATGTCATGGTGAAAATAATCCAACCTTACGTGGAAAATTTTACAGTCAGTGTAGTACTTCCATGGTAGAACTAGTAACAATGAACACCTACGTAGGTTTGAAACCATGGTTTATGATGCTGTTGGTTCAGAGTTTGGAATGCACTACAATCAAGAGATTGAAGAGTCTCCAAATATAGATGCTGCAAAATTTTATGATTTGCTGCATGCAGTGCAAAAGCCATTGCGGCTAGGATGTGTTGATCATACTGAATTGTCTTTTGCTGTTAGATTACTGACAATCAAATCAGAGGGAAATATTTCTCAATAGTCTTTTAATCAAATGGTCCAACTTATAAGAGAGACACATCCTTCCAATAATCTGATCCCCCAAGATTATTGTGAAGCTAAAAATATAGTTTCAAAAGTTGGACTTACTACAATAAAGATTGATTGTTGTGTTAATGGTTGTATGTTGTTCTATACTGAAGAGTTGAAATCACTGAAAGAATGTAACTTTTGTGGTGCATCATGATATAACTTAAAAAAGTTCAATAGGGGAAAATATAAGGAAATACCTATGAAGAGAATGCACTACTTACCCCTCATTCCTAGGCTAAAACGATTATATGCTTCGATAAGTTCTACTTCGCATATGAGATGACACTATGAAAATAGATGAGAACCAGGAGTATTATGGCACCCATCAGATGGAGAAGCTTGGAAACAATTTGATGACAATTGTTACGGGTTGTCGCCGCCCGTAACAAATTAGAAAAATTGTTTCAAAACCAGATTACACAGGAAATGTAGCTATAGTGCAATCCGGGTCGTCTCACGTGGAAGCAATGTAATCGATTCTAACACAGTTGGGGTTCTTGGAGTTGTCAACAGCAAATTTGATTTAAGAAAGAAAATTATAATTCAAAGATTACCAGCACAGAGACTTCTTCAGATCAATGATTATTCTATCACCGGTTCAAACGGATGAATTCATGATGGTGGCTACTTACGTAAATTGCGCTCTCGCACAAAGGACGATGCAATTCTACTTAACGGTCATACGAACGTAATTCCGCTAAGGGTTCAACTAACATAAGAGCTAGTAATCATGACCATGATCCTATAAACCTATACCAGTTTAAATGCCAATTGTGATAGCCTAATTCCTAACGGAATAATCCCAACCCCTTACCAATTGGAAATAATCAAATCGATTCATCTAATTTCCCTAATAGTATTCAGATCATGCAACAAACGAAAACATAATCAACCACTCTTAAAATGCAATCACAATAATCATCGCAATTAGAATTAAAAGAGGAAGTAATGGGGATGAAGAACCAACCAAGAATCGAAATTGAAGAATTAAGAACCTCAAGAATAATTCTGATCTTCAGTTGTCTTTGTGCATGGTAAGAAAATCACTCCTCCATAGCGGAAGAATCAATATCAATCTTTGTTTGATCCAAAAAGTGGTAAAAATTACAATCCAAAATTCTCTAACTAACAAAGAACCCTAGCCTAGAGAGAGAGAGATAGTGAGAGAGAGAGTCTGTATATCCCCCCCTAAGGGCCAGCGTCTGTCTCTTTTTAAAATCCTTTCAAAAAGACGTTACGTTTCCAAGACGCGGAGCAACACGTTCACTTACGACCGCTATAGCGGTTCAACTTGCTGCTGCAAAAGTGCTCTCTGGTGACTGCTATAGCGGTTGGGGGCCGCTATAGCGGTCCAATGCTGCCACCAAAAACTGCTCTCTGGTGACCGTTATAGCGGTCAGGGACCGCTCTAGCGGTTCTGGCTTGCATGTCCTTCCTCCGGAGCAGTTCTCAAGCTTTGATGTTCCTGTTATTCACAAAATAACATGAAATTAACAAAATAATGCAAGATGAGAACAAGATGCAAACTCACTAAATAAATACTACTAAAGAGTAATTTAAATGCAAAGTTTATATTATTGGGACATAAAATGGGTGCATGAATGCACCCCATCAAATCTCCCCACACTTAAACAATTGCATGTCCTCATGCATGGAACTAATATGCAAAAATTCAAAACAAAAATGAGAGTATGGGATGCTACTAAGCCTAATGATGCAAGGTGCATGACACAAACTTATTAAGCAAGGGAGTTAGCTAGAGATGGTTTAAACAACAGCCAGTACACAACAAAAAACTAGAATCCAATGGCACTCACATGGTCAATCAAGATAGCACATGGCAAGAATGAGCGAAACAAGCATGACTGATTTATCCTCACAAGGAAGATGTGTATCGCTCACCACTCAACTCAAAAATTTTCTGGAACACTCTAGCACTCAACTAGAAACTTCTTCTATAAACTTGCCTTTTTTCAAAGTCGCCACTAGTCAATCACATGTCCGGATATATTTCAAGAGGTCTTCTCAAGGTTGACTGGGCTTAGGACAGGTGGGATAGATGGGAGAGATGGGCTAAACTTAGTTCCTGTAATAATAATGTGCAACACCAGAATTCACTTGAGAGAAACCAGAGCTTCAAATTACTCTCCTGCCCCTTTTTTTTTTTTTTAATAGCTTTCCTGAATTCGAACCCGATTACATGCTTGCAAGGGTGGAATTGTGAAATTTAGCTTTCTCTTTTTTTCTTCTCTTCTTTTTTTTTTTTTTTTTTTTGAAATTTTGACGGATTTTCCACCAATCCACAATTTTAATCTCTCCAGGGCCTATAATACTTTTCTTTCCACCTCAGGCAATGGTTTCCCCACACTTAGATTATTACATATACTGTTTTGCACCAAGCTTTTACGGGTCCTAAGTTGGGTAATGCTCATGGTTTTTCACTTAGGCTCGAATTGTGCTAAACAACAAAAATGGGCAAATAAGCTCAAATGGGGCTGGCTAATGGATCAATGCATGCAGGGTAGGCTCTATGGCTAAGTGGGTGAAAAGAAAGAATGCCTCAATCATCAACATACCAAACAGTGTGAAGACAATGCTTTAACAAAGAATTGGGCAAGTTCTAGAATCCATTCCAAGGAAGTGCACACACATGAACAAATATAGTGATTAAGTAATAAAAATCACATTTAGGTCCAAGAGCTCACAGGTAAAATTAATTAACCAGCCAAACAAGTCAAATTCAATTGCATTGCTCATGTGACCATCAGATTAGCCAGTGCACCATGGAAATTAAAACAGAAAATAGCTATCAAGTGCAAGCAGTGTTCAACCAACTAACCAACTCCCTCTTCTTTTCATCATTTTTTTTTTTAAAATGCAAAATGATATGCAACTACAACTACCACGTAATGTAAGGCATAAAGCTAAAAACAAAATAAAATGAAAAGTACAAGGAAAAAGGAACGAGCCCAAGATCCCCAGAATAACCCTCCCCACACTTAACACAGGCACTGCCCTCAATGCCTAGGCGAGTGCAATCAAAATGGTGGGCAGGCAGCTCAGTAATCGTCATCCTCAGAGTCCTCCTCCTCAGAAATCTCAGCATCAGGATCATCCTCTTTAGAATCCGAGTCAGGATCGTCACGTGGTGCAGAGCACCTAGCAGGCGGTGTGGGACGAGCTGGTGGTAATCATCTAGCTGGCGATCATATGGGGTGACATTAAGCTGGAGGGCATCCCAGAGGGCATGTGGGCTCACTGAAATCTGGCGCCCTCTAAGGTAAACTTCTGACTGGCCTGTTCGACGCCAATTAGCATAAAACTCCTGCACTAAAGAAGCATTAATAGGTGCGGGGGTTTCCAAAAAGAATCTCCAGCCTTGCGTCTCGATATCTTGGAGGACCCTCTCAGCACGGGCCTCCACCCCACTGAAATCAAATGGTGCTTCCACCAGAAGCGGGCGATGGCGAATGATCTTCAGATATTGCTGCTCCGCTTGGTAATCAACAAATCGAAAAGTGTCCTGAGCAGGGAGATGGCTATGATCCTCAGTGGCACTTCCCTCAGCACGGGTGCGCTTCCCTTTACCCTTGTCCGCTTTGGGAGCTATTCCTTGAGTGGCAATGAACTAACGATGAAATGAAGAAGGGAAGTGGGATGGGGTAATGGCCACGGATGAGAGGTGAGGGAGTGTGGGAGTGAAGTGTTGTGAGCAATGGGGAATGGTGCTATATAAATACGAATCGAAACACCGCTATAGCGGTTCCTTGTGATTCCCCTTCCCTTAGTGAAACGCTGCATTTCACTTAAGGGCCCCTTCGTTTCTTTTTTTTTTTTTTTTTTTTAACTTACCTGACCGCTATAGCGATATAAAACCGCTATAGCGGTTCATGGAGTGAGTCACACAAGTGCTTACCGCTACAGCGGTATAACACCGCTATAGCAGTTTCCAGAGGCAGCGAAATTTGCTGCAACACCATGTATCTTTTTCCTGGAACCTCTCTGCACCTGCACACTCCACAAACAGTAAGAATAAAAGAAATGGATAAATAAATAAATAAGAAATAAAAGGAAATAAAATTAAAATATGAAAAATAAAAATAGAATTAGAAGGTGGGTTGTCTCCCACTCAGCACTTGGGTTTACCGTCCCTAAGTTGGACGTATAAGCTCCCCTCACTCTGGGTAAATGGCTTGCACCAGCTTGACTTCCACTTCACCCCCAAGACCCACTATAGTTTCATGGTACACCTTTAACCGGTGCCCATTTACCTTAAAAATTGCTTTGGACTTGGGGTCCTCAATCTCTACAGCACCAAAGGGATGTACCTTTGTGACCTTGAACGGTCCATCCCACCGAGACCTTAACTTTCCGGGCATCAGTTTCAACCGGGAATTGTAGAGGAGTACTAGTTCCCCTTCATGGAACTCTTTTCTTGAAGTATTTCTATCATGAAACACCTTAGTTCTCTCCTTGTACAACCTAGAGTTCTCATAGGCCTCAAACCTCAATTCTTCCAACTCTTGCAATTGCAACTTCCGAGCCTTGCCAGCCTCTCCCAAATCCATGTTGCACTGCTTAACAGCCCAATAAGCCCGATGCATCATTTCCACGGGCAAGTGACATGCCTTTCCAAACACAATCCTGAAGGGACTCATCCCAATGGGCGTTTTGTAAGCTGTGCGATAAGCCCACAAAGCATCATCCAACCTTACACTCCAGTCCTTCCGGTTGGGCTTCACAGTTTTCTCCAAGATTCTTTTGATTTCCCGGTTAGACACTTCAGCTTGCCCGTTTGTTTGGGGGTGGTAAGGAATGGATACCTTATGAACAACCCCATATTTACGGAGTAAAGCTTCTATGCTCCGGTTGCAGAAATGAGTTCCCTGGTCACTTATAATTGCCTTAGGCATGCCAAACCTGCAGAAAATGTATGAACGAACAAAAGCCACAACTACAGCAGAATCATTAGTGCGGGTGGCAATTGCTTCCACCCACTTTGACACATAATCCATAGCCAAAAGTATGTAAACATAGCCAAAAGAACTAGGGAAAGGACCCATGAAATCAATGCCCCAAACATCAAAAACTTCACAAAACTGTATGGGTTGTTGGGGCATCTCATTCCTCCAAGATATATTCCCTGTCCTTTGGCACTGTTCACAAGACTTGCAAAAATTATATGCATCTCTAAACAAAGTGGGCCAATAGAAACCCGAGTCCGATACTTTTCTAGCAGTGCGTTGGGGTCCAAAGTGACCTCCACTCGCATAAGTATGACAAAAACGGAGTATGGACTCGAATTCCTCCTGAGGCACACATCGTCTAACCACTTGGTCACTACAAATTTTCCAAAGATAAGGATCATCCCACACATAGTATTTAGAATCGCTTTTTAGCTTTGCAAACTGAGCTGGTGAAAAGTGTGAGGGGCCTACTCTAGCAACCAAGTAGTTGACAATGTCAGCATACCATGGAACAACAGACACACTCATCAACTGTTCATCAGGGAAATTATCATTGAGATGTCTGTTGCCCGGTTCAAGATGCTCAAGCCTGCTTAGATGGTCTGCTACTAAATTTTCAGCTCCAGCTTTGTCTTTTATTTCTAAATCAAACTCTTGGAGTAGCAGCATCCATCTAATGAGCCTAGGCTTGGCTTCTGGTTTCTTCAACAAATATTTAAGCGCTGCATGGTCCAAATACACTACCACTTTAGAGCCTAGCAAGTATGAGCGAAATTTATCTAAAGCAAAAACAATGGCTAGGAGCTCTTTTTCAGTAGTGGTGTAGTTGGACTGTGCCGCATCTAAAGTGCGGGAAGCATAATAAATAGCATGAGGAAGCTTACCCACGCGCTGTGTAAGAACAGCGCCTACCGCATGGTCAGAGGCATCGCACATAAGCTCAAATGGTTGACTCCAATCAGGTGGTTGGATGACTGGAGTGGTGGTCA
The DNA here is from genome assembly GCA_031439585.1 of Pterocarpus macrocarpus. Lineage (NCBI taxonomy): Eukaryota > Viridiplantae > Streptophyta > Magnoliopsida > Fabales > Fabaceae > Pterocarpus > Pterocarpus macrocarpus. The sequence continues at coordinate 54,737,040 of CM062522.1, forward strand.
AGGCCTTTTTCAGCATCTCGAATGCCTCCCTGCACTTGTTATCAAAAATAAACTCAACATCCTTTTGCAGTAGGGAGGTAATAGGTTGGGCAATTTTGCTGAAATCCTTGATGAACCTCCTATAGAAACCTGCATGGCCAAGAAAAGAACGAATCTCCCACACACTTGCGGGGTGAGGCAAGGAGGTAATAACTTCTATTTTAGCAGGATCAACAGCAACGCCCTTGCTAGAGACAACATGACCTAAGACTATACCTTGTTCCACCATAAAATGACATTTTTCAAAATTTAGAACAAGGTTGGTCTCAACACATCTCTTTAACACTCTAGCCAAGCTACTCAAACAAGAATCAAAAGAAGAGCCAAAGACAGTAAAGTCATCCATAAATACCTCCATGCACTCCTCCAGCAAATCAGAGAAAATACTCATCATGCATCGCTGAAAAGTGGCCGGTGCGTTGCAAAGTCCAAAGGGCATTCGTTTGTAAGCATAGGTGCCAAAGGGGCACGTGAAGGTGGTCTTCTCCTGGTTCTCTGGGGCAATATGAATCTGAAAGTACCCCGTGTAGCCATCCAAAAAACAGTAGTGAGACTTCCCTGCCAACCTTTCCAACATCTAATCAATGAAAGGCAGGGGATAGTGGTCCTTCCGGGTAGCCTGGTTAAGCCTCCGATAATCAATGCAAACCCTCCAACTGTTTTACACTCGGGTCGGAACCAACTCACCCTTCTCATTCTTTACCACGGTGATCCTCGACTTCTTGGGAACCACTTGCACTGGACTCACCCACTCGCTGTCAGAAATGGGGTAGATAATGTCAGCTTGCAAGAGTCTTGTCACCTCCTTCTTAACCACATCAAGAATCAGTGGGTTGAGTCGGCGTTGTGGTTGTCTAACTGGCTTAGCCCCCTCCTCCAGAAATATCCTGTGCATGCAAGTGGAGGGACTAATCCCTGTGATATCATCCAAGGTCCAGCCAATGGCCCTCTTGTGCCTCCTCAAAACCACAACTAACTTATCCTCTTGGGTCTTAGAGAGGCCATTGGCAATGATGACCGGCAATGTTTCACCCTCCCCCAAGAATGCATACTTGAGGTGGTTGGGGAGGGGCTTCAACTCTGGCCCTACCAGCTGTGTACCTGTTCCTATACGCTTAGACAATTCTAAAACAGTAGAATCATCATATCCAGTGGAAGAAACAGATAATATGGGTACAGGAAGTAAAATAGTCTCAGAAATATGGGTGCTGCTACTGATTGCACTAATGACTGGGCTTGTGGCATCAGCTGCCAAAAGTTCTGTAGTGTTCTCAAAATGTTGCCCAGTCAAGGATGCATCAATAGTGGCACACCCCCTATGTAAACCAGTGGTACCGTCATCGTTAGCACACTCATACTCTAGTCCCATACTCACTAGCTCCTCAAAATTTTCAGTCAAGCCAACAAAAACCTCATCAATCAGGGATTCGATGACATCAACACTAAAAACAGAATGTTTTTCGGGTGGGTGTTTCATGGCATCAGATAAACAGAACTGAGCCTTCATATCCCCACACTCAAAAGATAAGGTACCCGCGTACACATCGATCTTGGTTCTTGCAGTTTTCAGAAAAGGTCTCCCCAAGATCAATGTGTGCTCGGTTGTGTTGGTGTCATCCTCCATAGCCAAAACGTAAAAGTCAGCTGGGAAAATCAAATTGTTTACCTGGACCAGGACGTCCTCAAGTATCCCATCTGGATTCTGAATGCTCCGATTGGCCAACTGAACTCTCAATCTGGTGGGTGCTAGCTCTCCCCCACCTAAGGCTTCATATACTGAACGGGGCATGATACTGATGCTGGCCCCAAGATCCGCTAAAGCTTGCCCAATGTGAAGGTTCCCAATGGTGCAGGGAACATTGAATGCACCTGGATCCTTATGCTTCACAGGGAGCTGACTTGGCTGGATAAGCGAGGAGGCTTTCACCCCCATAGTCACTCTTTCCACTTTATTGCCCCTCAGCTTCCTCTTGTTGGTGCATAGGTCTTTCAAGAATTTGGCATACTTTGGAATCTGCCTAATAGCTTCCAACAGAGGGATGTTGACTTCTACCTTCCTGAAAGTCTCCAAGAGGTCCTTCTCCAACTCCAATTCATTGGTCTTCTTAGGTCTTGTAACTCTCTGCGGAAAAGGCAATGGAGTGGGTCTTGTCAATTGTTCTTCTGTTTCTTTTTTGTAAGGTGCAGGCTCATCTTGTTGCACTTCATGTTGATCAACCTCTTCTTCCTGGCTCTCAACCACTACCTGTTCTGAAGGACCAGCAACCTCAGGTAGAACTGTACCAAACCTCAAAGTAATGGCAGAAATATTCCCTTTGGGGTTGGGAATTGTTTGTGAGGGAATAGTAGAGGCACTTCCTTGCTGGGATTGAGAATTCTCAAGCCTGATAATTGCATTCCTCATCTCTTGCATGGCTTGTTCTTGTTTCCTCTGAGTCTCAATCATCATCTTCATCATCCCCTGCCATGGTGCTTCTGAAGGGGCAGGAGGTGCGAGTAGTCTTTGGAGGTTCTTTGTGGACTAGGAAGCTGTGGGATAGGTGGTGGGTGAAATGTGGGTTGGTTATACTGTTGCCTCTGTTGTGGTGGCATGTACTTCTGTTGTTGTTGTTGAGGGGCATTGTTCCACCTAAGGTTGGGGTGATCTTTCCAACCAGGGTTGTAAGTGTTGCTATATGGATTGTACCCCTGCTGTCCACCCTGATTTTGAGGCCTTCCAGGAAATATATTACCAGCTGCTACTGATGTGGGATCTTCCTGCAACTGAGGACACATGTCTGAAGTATGTGACTCGCAAGAACAAATACCGCACACTTGTACTGCCTTGACTGGAGGAACTTGGTTTAGTGCAATTTGCTTCAGAAACTCTGTAAGCTCATCCAGTTTCTTCTCTACCCTGCTACTCTCACATGAAGTGACTTCACCCACTTGACGGGTACTGCTACCAGCTCTAGACCCAAACTGCTGGGAGTTTTCTGCCATGTTTTCAATTAGCAATCTGGCTGCAGCAGGAGTCTTGTCAACTAATGCGCCCCCACTGGCGGCATCAATCATGCTCCTCTCCATGACTAACAGCCCTTCATAAAAATACTGAATTAAAAGCTGTTCAGAAATCTGATGCTGTGGGCAGCTTGCACATAGCCTCTTGAACCTCTCCCAGTATTCATAAAGAGATTCACCCTGTAGCTGCCGAATCCCACAAATGTCTTTTCTGATGGCAGCTGCTCTGGAAGCTGGGAAGAACTTCTCAAGAAAAATGCGCTTCATACCAGCCCAACTGTCGACTGTCCCATGAGGGATGTAAAAGAACCAATCCTTGGCAGCTCCTTCAAGGGAAAATGGGAAGGCTCTCAGCTTTATTTGCTCCTCCGTTACCCCCTGAGGCTTCATGGTCACACAGATAACATGGAACTGCTTCAATTGCTTGTGTGGGTCCTCCCCAGACAACCCATGGAACTTGGGTAGATGGTGCAAGAGTCCTGATTTTAGCTCAAAATCACCCCCCTGTTCGGGGTAGACAATTCCTAGTGGTTGATAGTTCAGGTCCTGAGCTGCAAGCTCTTTCAGTGTCCTGTTAACTTCTCCCATGTCACCTGAAACACTAGCAGTAGGATCAGAAAGTTCAGGAAAGGAAAAAGACGAATTATCAAGTTCTCTAGTTGTGTTAGAAGAAGAAGAAAGGTTGCCAGATAAATTAGCTCCTTCCCTTGCAGCCTTCCTAAGCCTCTTGGCAGTTTTCTCAATCTCCGGATTAATTGGGAGTATGGGAAAATTAGGTAGGGAACGGGTCATACAATTAAATTACCGCAACAACCAAATACAACCGGGAACAAAGAAAAGATAAATAAAATAAAAGAGAACTGATTTTTTTTTTTAAATAGCAGATATTGACAACAAAAGAATAAAATAAATAAATAAATAAATAAATAAAAATTTAACCAAATAAATAAAAACAAAAGTAATTAAATAAAAAGAAAGAATCAATAACACCGCTTCCCTGGCAACGGCGCCAAAATTTGTTACGGGTTGTCGCCGCCCGTAACAAATTAGAAAAATTGTTTCAAAACCAGATTACACAGGAAATGTAGCTATAGTGCAATCCGGGTCGTCTCACGTGGAAGCAATGTAATCGATTCTAACACAGTTGGGGTTCTTGGAGTTGTCAACAGCAAATTTGATTTAAGAAAGAAAATTATAATTCAAAGATTACCAGCACAGAGACTTCTTCAGATCAATGATTATTCTATCACCGGTTCAAACGGATGAATTCATGATGGTGGCTACTTACGTAAATTGCGCTCTCGCACAAAGGACGATGCAATTCTACTTAACGGTCATACGAACGTAATTCCGCTAAGGGTTCAACTAACATAAGAGCTAGTAATCATGACCATGATCCTATAAACCTATACCAGTTTAAATGCCAATTGTGATAGCCTAATTCCTAACGGAATAATCCCAACCCCTTACCAATTGGAAATAATCAAATCGATTCATCTAATTTCCCTAATAGTATTCAGATCATGCAACAAACGAAAACATAATCAACCACTCTTAAAATGCAATCACAATAATCATCACAATTAGAATTAAAAGAGGAAGTAATGGGGATGAAGAACCAACCAAGAATCGAAATTGAAGAATTAAGAACCTCAAGAATAATTCTGATCTTCAGTTGTCTTTGTGCATGGTAAGAAAATCACTCCTCCATAGCGAAAGAATCAATATCAATCTTTGTTTGATCCAAAAAGTGGTAAAAATTACAATCCAAAATTCTCTAACTAACAAAGAACCCTAGCCTAGAGAGAGAGAGATAATGAAAGAGAGAGTCTGTATATCCCCCCCTAAGGGCCAGCGTCTGTCTCTTTTTAAAATCCTTTCAAAAAGACGTTACGTTTCCAAGACGCGGAGCAACACGTTCACTTACGACCGCTATAGCGGTTGGATACCGCTATAGCGGTTCAACTTGCTGCTGCAAAAGTGCTCTCTGGTGACCGCTATAGTGGTTGGGGGCCGCTATAGCGGTCCAATGCTGCCACCAAAAACTGCTCTCTGGTGACTGCTATAGCGGTCAGGGACCGCTCTAGCGGTTCTGGCTTGCATGTCCTTCCTCCGGAGCGGTTCTCAAGCTTTGATGTTCCTGTTATTCACAAAATAACATGAAATTAACAAAATAATGCAAGATGAGAACAAGATGCAAACTCACTAAATAAATACTACTAAAGAGTAATTTAAATGCAAAGTTTATATTATTGGGACATAAAATGGGTGCATGAATGCACCCCATCAACAATCATCCTGATTTTGCAGTTGAACCATGAAATGTTAGATTAGGTTTATGTGTTGTTGGTTTTACACCATATAGCCAGTCAGCAGCACCTTATTCTTGTTGGCTAGTGATTCTCACTCTTTACAATCTTCTACCAGAACTATGCATGACCACTCCTTATATGTTCTTGACCTTGATAATTCCAGGGCCCCATAATCCGAAAGGTAGGATAGATGTGTATTTGAAATCTTTAATTGATGAGCTGAAGTTGTTATGGAATGAAGGTGTTCTTATATATGATATTTCAAGAAAAAATAGAATTTTATGATGAAAGCTGCACTAATGTGGACTATTAATGACTTTCCTGTATATGGGATGTTGTCAGGTTGGAGCACAGTGGGAAAATTAGCATGTCCATATTGTGGGAATCAATCAAAGGCTTTTACTTTGAAATATAGTGGTAAATGCTCTTGGTTTGATTCTCATCGTCAAAATTTTCCTTTAGGTCATCCATATCGAAGAAATAAGGATGCATTTTTTAAAAATCGAATTGAAAAATCTCAAATCCACTTAGATTATCTGGGGATGATGTCTAGGAGAATGTTTGTGATCTTCCAAAAATTACTGAGGCTGGATCTTGTACATGGTCTGGCTTTAGTATTACTCATAATTGGACAAAACAAAGCATATTTTGGGAGTTACCATATTGAAAGACCAATTTAATAAGACATAATCTTGGTGTGATGCACATTGAGAAAAATGTATTTGATAATGTCTTCAATACAGTGATGGATATCAAAGATAAAAGTAAAGACAATGTCAAAGCAAGAATGGATTTAAAAGAATACTGTCGGCAGAAGGAATTAGAATTGCAACAATTACCTAATGGAAAATGTGTAAAGCCGAAAACAAAATTCACCTTGTCCATGGAGCAAAAAAAAGCTATATGTAAATGGGTTAGTGAGCTCAAAATGCCTGATGGATATGCATCTAATTTGCATAGATGTGTGAATTTGAGGGAATGGAAGCTCTTTGGGATGAAAATTCATAATTGCCATGTCTTCATGGAGCGTTTGCTCCCAATTGCTTTTGCTGCACTTCCGGATCAAGTGTGAAAACCCATAGCTGAGTTAAGCAAATTTTTCAAAGATTTGTGCTCAACAATGTTGTAAGTGGATGACTTATTGTTGATGGAGCAAAACATTGTCACAATTATATGTAAATTGGAGCGGATTTTTCCACTTGGATTCTTTTATTCTATGGAGCACCCGTTCACCTGCCATATGAAGCAAGAGTTGGAGGTCTAGTTCAATATCAGTGGATGTATCCATTTGAGAGGTAAAAGCTAATGATTTCAAATTTTTACATGCTAAACATTAATCATATTATCAATGCAATTATTATTCATTAATATCATATTGTTATAGGTACTAAAACAGATTGAAATGCATGGTTAAAAATAAATCATGTGTCAAAGGGTCCATATGTGAGGCATATTTGTGTTAAGAGACCTCTCATTTTTGCTCATATTATTTTGAATCTCATGTGCAATCAATGAGAAATAATGTCGGTCGAAATGATGATGGGGGTGTTGATGAGGCAATTTGGCTAACTCTATCAATATTTAACCATTCTGGACGTTCAACTGGAACTTGTAAGAGCTGATATTTGAATGACAGAGAATCAATTGCTATGCACTTAGATTTTCTACTTAATTGTGAAGAGGTTCAACCATATATTCAATAAGTTCACTAATGACACAGTTTGGTAGATTATCTTTACATTTATTAGCATATTTATGAAAGTTCTGTGAATTTTAGATATTTTGTGCAATACCTGGAGGCAATTAATCCAAACATCGATCACACTGATGTTGATAGTAGAATAACATCTAAATTTCCACTTTGATTTCAGAGTTATGTAAGTTTGTTAACACTTCCTACTTTTTTTAAAGTGCATTATGCAACACATTAGTTATTATCATGAGTTTATTATTGTTGTTGTTAGGTTCATGATAAAAAAATTTAGTATCAAATCAATTTTTACACCATGTAGCATGGGTTCCCAAGAGAAAAGTTGATATTTGGCCTGTTTCCTTTGTGAATGGTTTTAAGTTCCATACAAAAGAATGGAGCATTGGTAAGAAAACTATCAATTCTGGAATTTGTGTCAAGGGTGATGATGATGGGAGTGAAGAGAATTATTATTATGGGATCATTAAAGAAATTGTGCAAGTAGAATATCCTGGAGATCCACTGAAACAATTAGTATTGTTTAATTGTGAATGGTTTGATATTACACTTAATCGTGGAGTAAAGATTCATAAACAATACGGTATTGTGGAGATTTGTCATACAAGATGATATTCAAAATATGATCCCTTCATATTTGCAAAAAATGCAATTCAAGTCTATTATGTTCCATATCCATGAAATATAAAAGAAAAAACTAATTGGTGGATTGTAATCAAAACCAAAGCAAGAGGTACAATTGATGATCGATATATGCTAGAGCTTGCATATCAAGATGAAACAACTCTTGTCGATTTTGTGGTAAATGATGACCCATTAGAACCTTTGAGAGATGAAGAAGGTGAATTTGATGAGGTCGAAGTGAATGTAGGCCATGATCAAATCTATGAGGAAGATGACGACATTAAAGAGAATATAGATGATGAGGAAGAGGAATTTGATTTTCATAATGAATCTGAAAGCGACAATGAAGAAATTCAATTGAATAGATTGGTTGATGATATTGAAGATGATGATAGGGATGATGATGATGACAGTGTTGATAATGATGATTGTTAGTCTAATCTTTCATTTTATGTTAAAGGTAAATTTATTACTTTATTATCTTGAGTATATGTTAATTTTTTGTTACATAATGATAATATTAGTTTTATCTTATACTAATTAGTGTTACATTTAATTGTAGATGTCAGACAAAGACAAAGGGAAAGGAAAGTTATCTGCTTCCAAGAATCGGGCCAAAAAACTACAGTTGACACGACGTGTTGATAGTTCTCAGCAGATACCTTCTTCACTTGCAGCAGATAGCCCATCTCCTAAAGCTACACCATCTCCAACGCTTCCTACCAATGCATCTAATTCTCAAGCTTTCATTTAAATGACAGAGTCTTGTACTGATAACATGTTGTAAACATAATAGTGAAGAGAATATAAGAAGAGAGAAGAAAGAAAGAGATAATTTTATTATTGACACTATCAATAGCATCATACATGGAACACCCAAAAGGTTATTTATAATCAAAAGATAAGAGATATAAGATAAGATTAAATACAAATTTGTCTAATCAAATCTTAACTAAATTATGATAAAGATATAGATATCCGAATTTCAATTATGTTTAACAACAAAGATAATAGTTTTTCTTTTATCTTTTTGAGTTTTTAAAAACTATTTTTCAATGAGATTGTAAATTTAGATGGCAATTTTTCCGTATCCTCCTCAAAAGATTTTACAATAATCTCTGTCAACTCTAGCTTGAAAAGGGAAAGTTAATTCAATAACACCAAATCATTGAAAAAATAATCAAATATATTGATGATGATAAAAATCAATATTGTCCATGAAAACTTTAAATTTCGCTGACAAGTTTAATGCACGAACATAAGCCATCAATCTCATAAATTTTACTTACTTGTCCTTTATATCCCAACCAGAGATATTGGCCACTTGTGTTAGGGCTGCCTTCCATCTCTGCACTTGCACCATCATCTCCAAGTCTTCTTTGAATCTTTCTTCGTGCTTCAGAAAGGCTTTCTCATAATTCCCACTTTGTTTTCTCACCTCGGATGGATCCACAGCATAAAAAATAGGTGGAACATGTTTTCCTGACCCTTCAATGCAATCAGCAATCTTTGTCAGTTCTTGCAAGACCATGTTGAAGAAGCATAGTTCTTTGAGAAGACAACAACGAAAACTTGAGATCTTTCAATTGCTTGTAGGAGCTCAGCTGATATGGGCTCTCCTTTCTTGAGCTTTTTGTCATCCCGGCTAAAATGCCTGTCCTACAGAAAGCACCAATGAGATGATCGGTGATATTATTGCGTGTGTCTCCTTGGAAGCTAACAAACACATCATATTTCGATGTCTTCCAGGAAGAGCTGCTTTGGATGCTCGTGCAGTCCACTGCAAAAAGTAGAAGCTAGCTTGTTGCAGAGATGTTGTAATGTGTATTGTGCACTAAATTCTGAAGCTTTAATGCAGTAAGGACAAGAGTTTTCAAAAATGAAGAAACCATCGGTAGGGAAGAAATATAAATCATCCCATGACACGTATTTTGGTTTGGCAGTTGTTGCTGAAGATAAAATATTCAACGAAAGTCCATTGGATTTTGGGATTCAAAAAGAGGAAATTGTATTATACCTTTCCGTGATTTGCTGTGAAGTTGGGTCGAAAGTTCTTGCATTGTGAACTTTATTGCAGGAATTTGAAAATAACACTTTATGGAAGCGGCTTTTATAAGCTTGCGTAAACGATAATAATGCACCTCACATGACTTGAAAGAACCAGCGCTCTAAAGCTGCAAGGATAAATGTTTGTTTATCTATTTGCTAGTTGATACTTTTTTTATGTTGCAAGGACAAATGTGCTTTCTCCTTTCTCCTTATTAATATCTAAAACTAGTTCCACTTTCATCGATTTGTTAGTCTTTGGCTCATGTGATGTGTTATATTGTTTGATCGCATGGAAAATAAATAAAGAAAAAAAATAAGGTTATTTCTCTCTTAAATGGAGGAATTTAGAACCTTTCTTAGTCTAATAGGATATGTCTACCCACCCGACAATTTGGTCCCTCTCAAAAACAGTGAATATAAATTGGCTCCTCTATATATATATATAGAGAGAGAGAGAAGATTTATAAGATAAATTAATCCCTAACAATTTATAAATAGTTCAAATTGGTCATTAATGAAAATATAAATAGGACAAATAAGTTCATAAAAATACTAAGGAGGAGAACTAACTTGTCCTATACTTTTAATTGTGAGGGGCCATAAAATGTTTCTTTTTTTTTTTCCCTTAAGAGACCATTACCAAATTGGAGGTTTTGTCATTTGTTTTTTTTTTTTTTTCGCTCTAGGCTCTATTCGAAAAATTTAAAACTTCTTATTCCTAAACATGCAATCAAATTGTCTACCTATCTTAACTTTTAAACAACTGAAAGTACTTTTATCTCGAAGTCAAGAATAACCCTAAAAAAATCAATCTTTGAATATTAAAATATGAGATAATAGATTGTGAAAACAAATCCTAGCTCAGAGATCAAAATTTGAGATGATATCATACCACAAATCATTTTATTTAAGTATCTTAGGCCATCATTCAAAAATAAAAATACAAAAAGATATGTAAACCATAAGATTCAAGTTGGATGGATAAAATGGAAAAATTCTCCGGGTATGTGACAAAGAAAACACTCAAGTTTAAGGAAAAATTTTATTGCATAACTATAAGACCAGCAATGTGTGGGGCTAAATGTTGGGAGATAAAAAGCCAACAATTAAGGTTAATGTTACAAAGATGAAGATATTACGTTGGATGAGTAGATACATTAAATAAAATAGAATTATAAATGAATGCAATAGAAGGTTGAGCTACCACTTGTTGTAGAAACATAGTTGAATCTCTCTTTAGATTATTTTCGACAATTCAAAGGCTCAGACCCTCAAAGAGAGGAGAGCAACAGAGAACAATATAGAAAGGCAAGCAAATAAGCAACAAAAAACTAAAAACACCAAGAAATAAACAACAAAACACCAACTCTTAAACAATCCCCTCCACAAGAGCGGAAAGCAAGAGGAAGCCAAACAAAATACTCCTAGACAAGACACACCAAAATCTCTCTTTAGATGGTTTAGGCATGTGTGGAAAAAGTCTAGAGAAATTCTATTAAAGAATTAGAAACTGAAAAAAAAAACTAAAGAGAAACCATTGAAAAATTTAGATTTCAAGCTTCTGACATGATCTTCGATAATACAATACGATATTATCTAATTTATGTAGGTGAATCCAGCTCATAGGACAAACTTGTTTATTGCTATTCCATCCCAATAAGAGGCGCCATCTTTCTCCCATTGAATCTCCTTGCCCTTTTCTTTAGCCGTAACTTATATACAATGCAATCAATTTAAAATTCATATGTTTAAATTTTTTTGAAAAATGCTTTTATTATATAATTTTTTAATTACTTTTTTTTAATTTATAAAAATGTATCAAAATAATTATTTTGAAATTTCATTTTTTTCCAAAAAAATTTAATTATCTTAAATTTTTTATGTTACATCCTTAATTAAAAAAATTCTTAAAATTAGTGCTCAAACAAAGAGGGCTCAATCGTCAATTACAAATCACTTTCATTCTTTTCCATTTCAAATTTTGCATTTCTCTCTAGTTTGACATTCTTTGCAACTTTTCTACCTCCTGGCTAGCGGATTGATCACCAGATAAATGACCACAGCAAATGGAGGCTTAACATTTACATGAGAGGGTGTTCATTTGATGCTAGTCAATTGCAAATAAGGTCTTCCATTTTTCAATTAGTACTTGCTAGATTGCATCACTGTCCTTTGCAATTAAGAAGCTCCTACTCCCGTTATGTAAGTAGATGAGATAATCATTCTAGTTGCCCACACTCCTCCCTGATGATATCATGTATTGTTATGATTTAAACATCCAAAGTTCTGATTTTACTGTCCACTTGGATAATAAAGCAAGAGGAGCATTCATTAAGATTTAATACAAGTTTGTTCTTTATCAAGCATCTCTTTAGTGGAAATGAATCAAATGATCTATTGCATAGGTCTTGGGTGGGGAACTTGAACAAGCATTCATAAAATATGTGTAAAGAAAAAAGATGTAAGTGTGGTACACCTAGTTGTACAAGTTTACTAAGTGTGAGGTAGAAAGGTTATTGACACTTGACAATAGTAGAATCAAATGACTGCACCATAAGCATACTGATAACTAGCTGCAATTTATCACACCTAATACACAAGGGACCCTCGCCCAACTCTACCTTACGTTACAACTAATTCAGCATTTTTTTCCTTCCTTATCGCAATTGTAAGCCTCTTACAGATTTGCTGTACAAAAACCAGGAAAGATCTAGCTTCCATTTGTAGCCATGACTTGGATTTTCAATGCTCTTATTCCTTTCTCCCAACGCCAGCCCTGCAGCCCAAACAGCACAAAGAAGTAATTCGATAAGGCCAACTGAAAGATGCACTATAATTAGTTTGTGGCAACATGATAGTAAAAAACAGAACTCAAAAGCTAAACTGGTTTCATTCATTTCATTCACTGGCAGCATAATATTATGCACTAAAGAGGCTTCAAGGCTTGCTAATGGCCAATACGAACTCTTCTGATACAAATTTCCCCAAAATAAGGACACATCAGTTAGTATAATAGCCGCCATCAGTTAGTTCAAATAACCATGTATAGCCTTTCTTAAATTTCAACAAAGCCCAAACTTCTTATCAAAATACATTAACCGGGATATGTTACAGCAAATGTGTCAGAACCTGAACACAGCAACAAGCATTATTTAAAGGGAAATAAAAAAAAAAAGAAATTAGAAGATTCTTGACAAGGACGGAAAAGTTAGATGTCTTTCAACTTCATAGAAGTGACTATCGATCTGCCGTAGTATACGGCAGAATGCAACATAACTAATATTTAAACACTAAAATGGTTACGTGTAACATCCTCCGAAATCCTTTTATCGTTTTCCGTTCAATTGTTCGGTTTTTATCGAATAATTGAGATTAATCAAGATTCGGTTAAACCATTATTTAGACTCAATTAATTAGCAATAACTTGAGTTTAGATAAGAGAGAATTAAGTTAGAATATAGAAGATTTCATAAGAATTTGCACGAAACCAATTTACCGATTTAAAGGAAATCGGTAAGTTTACGGTATTCTAAACTGTCGAAATCGGACCAATAGGATTTCAACCCATTCACCCTACTTTAAGTGGCTGAGAACTCAGCCACTTAAGCCCTCAAAATGGCGCAAAGAAGGCCACACAAAGCCAAGAGGGCTGGCTGATTTTCAGCCATGCAAAGCCAACCAATCAAAAGCCAACACAATTCAATACCAACCACTCAAATTGCAATCAGATTTTCAGCTCCTTTTCACCCAAATTCTGACCCTCATTCTATGCCACTTTCTTCTCCTCCTTCAGCTCTCTTTCTCTCTTCCTCACACACCAAAAACTCAAGCCAAATTCCAGCCTTGTTCATCCAAACTTCAAGAATCCAGCACAAACACTTGGATCAAAGGTAGGAGTTCTCTTCTTGCATCAATTCTGTGGTTATGACTGGCTGAGCTTGGATTATTTTCATGATCTTGGATGTGCTAAATGAATGCTTATGATGATATATGATTGGTTTTGGGCTGTTGGTTTGATTCAAACCGAAGTGGAAGCAAGAAACCATGAAAATAGCAAGAGCTGATGGGTTAGAGAATCAAAAACCCTCGGTAGTCCGTACGGCGGAGTGTACGGATCCGCATACAACCGAATAAATTGGATGAAACTATTTTTAGATGAAACTAGACATCTAGAGCTTTCCATAGATATATCATATAAGGCTTTTGGATTAGAAATGAGAGAGTTATGAATTTTCGAATTTCGACCTAGGGTTCTGACTCTGAATTTGGGCAGACTAGGTTGTTTAGGGTAGAACTCGACCTATACTACTTGAAAATGAATGAAACTAACTTTGTTAGAAAGCTTACACATAGCAGAATATCCATAAAAATTTCAGAATTAGATAAGGTCCCAGCTGCTCCCAGTCATCCAAGAAAGTTGCCCTATGTCCAAACCGGGCTAGAACAGGGCAGTTTAGGAAGGTCAGAATATGAGGCTTATAACTCGAGCCCTACTAAGCCAAATGAAATGGAACTTGTTGCAAATGAAACTTTACCCTGCTAGCTTTAATATGAGTCCAATTTCGTATGATTTGAGTCAGTTTTCGATTTTTAGTGGATTTTTACTTTTAGTTGCCTGATTCTGGCTAGCCATTGGGCATGCCGGGATAAAATCTGAATATCTTGAGCTATAGATATCAAAATTAGATGGGACCAAAAAGGTTAGAAACTAGACACATAAGGCTACAACATATTTAAAAATTAGGTTTAAAGGAGTTAAATTGAAATAAAGGTAGGATATACTATAACCGGGCAAAATGAGGCAGACTGATGTCTAAAGCCCTATTGATGCTTGATTGAAACTAATGAATGTATATGTCTAATTGTTGATCTATACTGAATTTGCAAATTGTGTAAATGTACTGGTTGGCTGGCACTATTCATGGGGAAGCGGATACATTCCGTTATGCTACCGAAATTTCGGTAGAACCCATGCACAAGTTATGAATTCCATGTTAATGCATGTGCATTCTTAAGAAAGTTATGAAAGTTATGAAAAGGGTTATGCCACTATCCATGCACAAGTTATGAATTCTATGTTAATGCATGTGCATTCTTAAGAAAGTTATGAAAGTTATGAAAAGGGTTATGCCACTATGAAAGTTCCATACTACTTGGGCTAGCCCCGGATAAGAAGTTAAGGGGAATAGATCAGTGGGAAGATCGGGGAAAGTAAACCCGGCATTCCTGTATAGGAACGAGCTCGATCCTGATAAGCAGACTATTACCCAGGAGTCTAAATGGCCAAGAACTCCCAGGGGACCAAGAGATGGAAAAATGATGAAAGGAAATGAAAAGTTTATGAAGGAAAGTTCAAGTATGAGTCTGCATGATTACATGAGTGCATGAATACATGGAATATTTATGTTAAGATCTTTACAGATATTTACTATATTTAATTACTACTGTTTGTTTATTTAACCTGTTTATTTCTTTACATATCATTATTAGTAGTCTGTTTAGATTTTCATGTCTCCTAAAGTAAAACGGAACCTTGCATCGGATTAGATATTTTCTTGAACTTAGTAAGATGGCTATTTCTATTTAAACACATGATTTTACAATTAAATAAAACCCGAGACAACTGAGAATGCATGTGACGTCAGATAACCACTAGACGCAACCCTACTGAGAATTTCTTGAAATTCTCACCCCGTGTTGTATTTTCCGCATCATTCTCAGACGCTGGCGAAAAGCTCAATGGCCACCCCTTTCATTGAGATCCCAGACCTGTAGCTGTCCCAGGGCTCCGAGTTGGACTCTTTGGACACAGCCGGCTCCTGCTAGTTCTGCCTCTGATTTTTAGCAATAGGGATTTTGCTGTTTCTATGTTTCCTCTGTTCTTAATCTATATATATATAGACGGAAGCGTAGGCTTCCGACATACATATGTACATATACAACTGGTAATATATCACTTTTCAGTATCTTTTCTGTTATGATCACACCTTATTACATTTTATAGTGCTAGTCACGTTTATTTCATAATAGCGTGCCGTTTCGTCTATTTTATGATGTGATACTGATTACGAAAGATAAGTAGAGTGCTAACACGGTAACACAAACTACCTAATTTCATGCTATGACTTAAGCATAACATTAAATTAATAGGGTGTTACATTACGGATGACGTCATTGTTACATTTACATATATAGTATGATTTTTTCGTTGATATATTTTTGTATATGTTCATTATTCTACACCGAGAGATTATATGTCTTTTGTTAGATATAAATAAGAGAAGGATTGCTACAGAGATTTTTTCCTTCCTATAATTCAGTTTAATGATTACCCGGATCATCTCATTTCTTCTATCATGCATGACCGAATCACTGATAGCTTCTAGTATTGGAAGACATCACAGCAATTATAAATGGGACCTCCTTTGACATGAAAAAGGATACTCTCATGTTATGCTTCAAATATAAATTTTCTTAGTCATGTTCGAAAGTTGATGGGATCTCCTTCGACCGAAAAAAAAAAAGGGGTATTCTAGTAATAGGACAATCATAAGTACTTCAGCTGTCATGCCATATACTAGTCAGTGCATTGCAAATGCCTCTATCTGAAGTACATCATTACAGCCTTAGAATCCTCAATAGGAAATTGATAGCAGGGCTCCCAATTGTATGTATACTTGAAGCTACCGATCTTTTTTATTGGGGCTGTCTACTTTAGAAAGCATATTTCATTACTTTTCAAATTTTCCTTGTAGCCTTGGAGGCATAAATCATGGCCAACGCATTTCACTTATCGATAATGTTTTAAATGTATTATTCATTATTTGTTTATACATATAAGATTAGTACAGCGTTGTTCTAATTCCTTTGAAACTTAATCCACTTAGATTTGAATTACAGATCAAAATTATTGCATATCCTCATTTAGGGAAAAAGGTAGAGCAATAAATCCAAAATAAAATTGAGTAAACGGGTTCTAGGAGGTACTCACCTCAGTGCCGTGGCCGATCATCAGTAGGATCACTTCTTTTGAAATGCACTGGTGAATGAATCAATCAACAAAGGAGTTGCGCAGAAAGGGCTTGATTTCTTCTTATCTTGTTGCAAGCTTAAGTCTGTACTTCTTTACTCTGATGGTCTGACCTATTTGTAGATTGAAGAGAGCATTGGAGTGCATATCCCTGGACCATCAAGGATTTGGATGCTGCTGCTTCCTTCAGGTGTCATTGTGCGTGTAACATCCTCCGAAATCCTTTTATCGTTTTCCGTTCAATTGTTCGGTTTTTATCAAATAATTGAGATTAATCAAGATTCGGTTAAACCATTACTTAGACTCAATTAATTAGCAATAACTTGAGTTTAGATAAGAGAGAATTAAGTTAGAATATAGAAGATTTCATAAGAATTTGCACAAAACCAATTTACCGATTTAAAGGAAATCGGTAAGTTTACGGTATTTTAAACTGTCGGAACCGGACCAATAGAATTTCAACCCATTAACCCTACTTTAAGTGGCTGAGAACTCAGCCACTTAAGCCCTCTAAATGGCACAAAGAAGGCCATAGAAAGTGAAGAAGGCTGGCTCAATTTCAGCCAAACATTTTAGACCAATCAAATTGCAAGAAGAAAGCCACCTACACACCACCATGTGATCAGAATTTCAGCTCCTTTTATCACATATTCTGACCTCTCTTATGCCACTTTCTCTCCTCCTTTCAGCTCTCTTTCTCTCTTCTTTACACACACAACTTCAGCCAACACCAAATCCATTCAAGCCTTGCTCACCCACACCTTCAAAAATCTAGCAAAATCACTTGGAACAAAGGTAGGAGTTCTCTTCTTGCATCAATTCTGTGGTTATGGCTGGCTGAGCTTGGATTATTTTCATGATCTTGGATGTGTTAAATGAATGCATATGATGATATATGATTGGTTTTGGGCTGTTGGTTTGATTCAAACCGAAGTGGAAGCAAGAAACCATGAAAATAGCAAGAGCCGATGGGTTAGAGAATCAAAAACCCTCGGTAGTCCGTACGGCAGAGTGTACGGATCCGAACACAACCGCAAAAATTGGATGAAACCATTTTTATATGAAACTAGACATCTAGGGCTTTCCATAGATATATCATATAAGGCTTTTGGATTAGAAATGAGAGAGTTATGAATTTTTGAATTTTGACCTAGGGTTCTGACTCTGAATCTGGGCAGACTAGGTTGTTTAGGGTAGAACTCGACCTATACTACTTGAAAATGAATGAAACTAACTTTGTTAGAAAGCTTACACATAGGAGAATATCCATAAAAATTTCAGAATTAGATAAGGTCCCAGCTGCTCCCAGTCATCCAAGAAAGTTGCCCTATGTCCAAACCGGGCTAGAACAGGGCAGTTTAGGAAGGTCAGAATACGAGGCTTATAACTCGAGCCCTACTAAGCCAAATGAAATGGAACTTGTTGTAAATGAAACTTTACCCTGTTAGCTTTAATATGAGTCCAATTTCGTATGATTTGAGTCAGTTTTCGATTTTTAGTGGATTTTTACTTTTAGTTGCCTGATTCTGGCTAGCCATTAGGCATGCCGGGATAAAATTTGAATATCTTGAGCTATAGATATCAAAATTAGATGGGACTAAAAAGGTTAGAAACTAGACACATAAGGCTACAACATATTCAAAAATTAGGTTTAAAGGAGTTCAATTGAAATAAAGGTGGGCTATACCATAACCGGGCAGAAATAGGCAAAATCAGTTAAAAGTCCTATTGAAGCTTGTTGAAGCTATGGATGAATTTATGAATGTATTGTGCATAATTGCTGCTCTATATTGAAATTGCAAATTGTGTAACTGTATTGGTTGGATGGCACTATTCATGGGGAAGCGGACACGTTCCGTTATGCTGCCGAAATTACGGTAGGACCCATGCACAAGTTATGAATTCTATGTTAATCCATGTGCATCCTTAAGAAAGTTATGAAAGTTATGAAAAGGATTGTGCCACTATGAAAGTTCCATGCTACTTGGGCCAGCCCCGGATAAGAAGTTAAGGGGAATAGATCAGTGGAAAGATCGGGGAAAGTAAACCTGGCATTCCTGTATAGGAACGAGCTCGATCCTAAGAAGCAGACTATTACCCAGGAGTCTAAATGGCCAAGAACTCCCAGGGGACCAAGAGATGGAAAAATGATGAAAGGAAATGAAAAGTTTACGAAGGAAAGTTCAAGTATGAGATTGCATAATTACATGAATGCATGATTATATGGCATGATTATTTCAGGATGTTTACAGTTCGTCTGTTATATTTACGTACTACTGTATGTTTATTTGCTATGCTCATTATTCTATGTTTTACTGTTAGTAGCCTATTCTGTTTCTTATGCTGTCTAAAGTAAAACTGAACTTTACCTCGGACCAGATGTTTTAGTGAACTCATTAAAATGGTTAGTTTAGTTGAACACATATTTTTATAATTAAATAAAACCCGAGGCAACTGAGAATGAATGTGACGTCAGTTAACCAGTATACCCGAACCCTACTGAGAATTTCTTGAAATTCTCACCCCGTGTTGTATTTTCCGCATCATTCTCAGACGCTGGCGAAGAGCTCAATGGCCACCCCTTTCATTGAGATCCCAGACCTGTAGCTGTCCCAGGGCTCCGAGTTGGACTCTTTGGACACAGTCGGCTCCTGCTATTTTTGCCTCCGCTTTTTAGCAATAGGGATTTTGCTGTTTCTATGTTTCCTCTGTTCTTAATCTATATATATATAGACGGAAGCGTAGGCTTCCGACATACATATGTACATATACAACTGGTAATATATCACTTTTCAGTATCTTTTCTGTTATGTTGTACCAAACCTTATTACATTTTATAGTGCTAGTCACGTTTATTTCATAACAGCGTGCCGTTTCGTCTATTTTATGATGTGATACTGATTACAAAAGATAAGTAGAGTGTTAACACGGTAACACAAACTACCTAATTTCATGCTATGACTTAAGCATAACATTAAATTAGTAGGGTGTTACAGTGCGCATTAATCCTTCTATGTCCTGCTTATATACCCAACGAAACCCAAAATTCTTTATCTCTATGTACAAACCTTGGGGGTTTTGGGCATCTTGCATTTCGACTACTAATGTTATGCCATCAAAACCATGATTGTCTTCAGCAACCCAACCCATTAACCTACTGAAAGCTTCACGAGCAAAATAGACTAGCCAGAGGTGATCCGATTTCAGTGTCGCTAGATATTTCTGCAGATGTATACTTCTGTTGAGGCCGAACCCGCACTTTTCATTGCAGAAGCCACAAATCATATTGGATGCCATATTATTGAAATTAGTTGGATCAATATGTGGAACAAATGCTGCGCAGACAACAATGCCAATCCAGTCTTTGTCATGCATAATGGAAACTGGTTCTATGCCTATTTTACGACCCACAGTCTGATTGTTGAACCACTTTGGTATTTGACTCCCAGGAATAACAATATCAATCCACCAAAGGTTGGCTCAAGAATCTTGTTGTGCCTGCTAAAAGAAAGCAGTTATGTCTTAGTTCCTACGCACACAGATTGAAAGAGATAAAAACTACGCACCTAAAGGATTTGTATTATCCAAGAAAAAGCCACCCTACTACACTGCTCCAACTCACATAATTTCGGGCAATAAAAAATAAGCAATTCTACTCTAAGTACCATGTCTGGTGGCAAGGCAATACTTGTTGGGAGCTCAGGCAAATATTTCAGCTTCTTGCAATGCTCCAAGTTTAACCGTATCAGCTTGGAAAGATGCTTGATGCTACAAGGTAGTGTAGCAAATTGGTTTCCCCCTATGTTTAGTGTTTCTAAATGAGTTAGCCATCCAACAATAGTAGGGATTTGATATAGGCTGCAGAAACTTAGGTCAAGTTGCAGCAAACCAGGGAAATTAAGTAAAGAAGGGAACAATATAATATTTGAGTGCTTATTTGCTCCAAACTAGAAGAACCATAATAGCAACATATTTTTTCTAATGGAGGATGTTGATTCTCATTGCATAGCAGCTTCACTAATATCAAGCTTCTTTAAATGCTCTGTATACCTTGGCTTTTCCATCAGCTGTTTATTAAATATATGTGCACACTCAGAGAGATTTAAAAATGAAAGAGAATTGAGACCAAATATGTTGTTTGGAATACTGATTAGATTTTTGCAAGTTTTCGAGTTCAAGTAATAAAGTTTGCCTAGAAGACCAATTGATGGACTTATCTTTGCTAGTTTTGTACATCCTTCAAGCTCTAGTTTCTCAAGGTCCAGGATCCCTCTAAAATCTAGCAACTTGATAAGATTTTTTGAGTGATGGAGATCCAAAACTTTCAAATGGTGGAGAGGCTGTGAAGGGTCAAGAAGAGCTCATAGAATTGGTCATCACAGTTTAAAATTCTTTCATTAGTTCAATTAACCAATAGAAAAAAGGGAAATAATATGAGATATGATTTTTTATTATAAACATTATTTCTTATAGAATATATATAAAAAAAGACATTTACCATATTGTTATGCCTTCTCATGGTTGTTTGATGTTGCTATGCAGCATGATTAATGAACCAAGTTTATTTGGCTGAAAACTTGTTGGCAAACACTTGAAGGGATATGCTTCCCACTTAAGATGTCGTAATTTATTGGAAAGACAATTAAGACTTCCTTTGAGTATGAGCAATCTAAGACTACTCATTTTGGTAACCCTTCAACCTTCAAAGCTGTGTTTTCTCTAAAAGATGATGGATGATCCACAACATTGCAAATTAGAAAGAAAAGCATAAATCACTTGAATCACACATGGATTTTACAAATGTAGATAATAGAATTTTGTTTTATAAAGGGATATTTTACCATATTTTCCAACAAAACATTGTAGAGATCTTCATAAAGCTATAGCCTGCTACACTTCCTTGGCTCTGTGGGTGAATTTTCTCATACAATGTTTCTTCCTTGCTCTTGCAACAAATCATGCATTTGAATCCAGAGACCCGAAACAATCATAAGTAACTTATCAATGAGAACTCCTATTCCAATATCAGAATGAAACCCACAATTATCTAAAACATTGGTCACATAGTGTGTAGGGTAGTAGTTAAAGAAGCAAGCAATATCTATAAAATATTTCCTTTTCTATTTCCTTCAATCCATCACAACTGATTCAAAGCACATTCATTATATCATTACCTGGGCATTCTCTCATTCTAGCTAGGGCACTTGTCCAAAGTATAAGAGCATCTTTTGGTAGTGAGTTTATAAGGTAAAATTAGTGCTTTTTTTTAAAGATGTGAGTTGGGGTTGAAAAATGCTTCGCGGTGGTATGCAAATCCTTGTGAAGACCCTGACGAGGAAGACTATTACCTTGGAGGTGGAGAGCTCTGATACAATTGATAATGTGAAGGCAAAGATTCAGGATAAGGAGGGTATTCCCCCGAACCAGCAGCAACTTATTTTTGCTGGCAAACAATTGGAAGATGGTTGTACGTTGGCAGACTATAATATCCAGAAAGAGTCCACCCTCCATCTTGTCCTTCGCCTTTGTGGTGGTTTCTAAGCATGTTATGTGTTTCTATTCTATGGCTTAGTTGGTCATAGGTCAATTTCCATGTCTAGTTCGTGTTTAGTAGCCGCCGTTCAGTGGCTGGTGCTTCTATGTTTGTTTAGAACTCTGTGTAGTACGAACATTATGCTAAACCATTGAGTTCGAGTAATGTTATGCCTATGCTTATTCTAAATTTCGGTTTCCTTGTGGGTTGTTGTGTCTACGTTGATTTTTCTTTTTTTTTTTGGTTTTACAGCCATCTTCTATGAACGGAAAATTCAAAGTCTTCAATAAATTTTTTTGTCGTTAAATATAAATGTTATTTCATATTTTTGTAGCAAATAATTATTTTTGATTTATGATTTTATTATCTTTTGATCTGATATTTAGTATTTTATTATTATTATTGTTAAAGTGATATTTTAGGATTGTATTATCATTCATCATTTGCAATTTGGACTATGCGATCAGGGACACGACATTCACAATGCGTTAGCTTTCGCCCATGACTTTATTTTGGTACGTAGTTTTTGCAGTTGGCCATGATGCAACAGTGATGAGGATTTGATTTGATGGAAGGTTTGTTGGACCTTACACGAGTTGAAATTTGTAACTTCTGATTGCGAGAAAGCGAAATGGGATGGAATTCCTTGAAGCAAATGCAAGACCACAACGAGTACACAATGGACTCGCTATATTAATTTAGAAGTTACTAATGCTAATGTAACACATAACTCGTCATAACGACCGTTTCATGGTTCCAGCGGCTTCGGTTTCAGGCCCATATGGTCTTGGTGTGGGTGCTGCATCTCATAAACATCATTGATGGCTGGCCATGTGAATCAGGCACCGTGTTTTTGATTACCTTGCGTGGACTTCGGCTCGTTGGGAATAAGCTCTTTTTTGAGTCTAAGCTGTTGTCTTCTAAATAGTTTTGATGTGTAGCCGGTGCAACTTGTAGGTCAATGGAGTGATCTGACTGATCTAGGCATTGACGACAACGATGGGCTTCTCTCCCAGCGACACCCTACAAATTAAATTCGATGCCTATATTTTGAAGGTGGATAACGTGGATTTTAAGGATGAGAACCGCATCTCGGAAACTCGGTTAGCATTTGACGCAGTAACAGCGGAAGCAATGGCTGTCAGGAATGGCAGCTAGTTGGCTCTTGACAATCGTCCTTCTTTTTATTCTTTTGGCTACAGATCACGAGAGAAATTCTGGGATACGAAGACATTTCTCTTTGCTATGTTTGTCACGATAATTTTGTGGGTTATATTTGTTTTCTGAATCAGTCACTCTTATGATTAGTTCTTTTATTTTTTGACATAAAAGGAGATCAGAGTGAAAACACAGCTTCTTCTAAGAGGATCTGAATATTTACTCTGATGGATGGTTGGCAGCCTGAATCCACCGGCATGCTTATGGTTATCTTGCATGGGGTTTTTTGAAATATGCTATGTTTCGAGTTAAAGCTGATTTCTTCTTTTGGGGTTGTTATGAGAGAGAACTTAACTTACTGCAGGAGTTCCAGCAGGCAAGCCGTTCTTTCTTCTTCGAGATGACTGAGGAGAGATTATGACAGCTGCCGCTTGGATGCTATATGAACATTTTGAGCTCTTGATTTGATTTTGAAGTCAAAGATAGTATGATTTACCTGTGTCACTTGATGACTGCAAAGGACTTGCTTTAAACTTCAGCAGCTGTTTATTTAGCTTTCACACATCTTCAGCAGGATGATAATCCATACCCATTCTGAGGCTAAATTTGTATCTCCCTCTTCGGATAAAGTTTGGGCTGAAAACCTTGCGGCGGTTGATGTACTAGCTTTGTTTTGTTAATATGAAGCTCTTACGAACGTTGTATTTTGTAAGTCCTATTCAATTTTTGTTTGTATGATGTTTTTAATTTAATAATAGTTAGCTCTGAGAAACGACAAAAGCATGGAAAGCAATCCCAAAACATCACATCCTTACAGGAGGGTTTCCACGGTTGGCACCAAAAAATCTTAATTGCTATGTTGGCGTTGGTCTAAACAAAATCGCTTTCATTTGTAGTTTGATTTAAGGCGCCGACTTCGGTGCACTTCGCAGTCCAAAGTGCTTAGTGCACCTTGTGACTGTAGTGCATCCGATGGTGTAAATTTGTGAGGTGTATCGATATACCAATTACCTATAATGTATTATAGTAATATATTAATTTTAAAAAAATTAAAAATATAATTAAATATATTTTAAAAATTAATTTTTATACACTGATAATATAAAATTATATTGATAATATAAAATAATTTTATACTATCAATATAATATTATACTAATAGACAAAGATAAAATTATATCGACAGAAAGAAATTATACTGATAAAATTTTATAATTTTTAAAAATTAATTTTATACATTAATAAGTATAAAATTATACTGATTGAAAGAAATTATATTAATAAAATTTTTTGATTATAATGATAGTGTAAAATTATTTTATACTCTATCAGTATAAAATTACACTGACAGAGTAAAATTATATTGATAAAAATCTTTTATTATAATAAGATAAAATTATTTTATACTAGATAATTTTATATCACAATATATAATAATTAATTTTTAAAATATATTTAATTATATTTTTAAATTTTCTTAAAATTAGATATTATTACAGTGCATCATAGGTGATCGGTGCATCGATGCACCTCACAATCTCACCATCTGATTGCAAGGTGCACCATGCTCCTTGACCAACGAAGAGCACTGTAGATGGCGCCTTTATTTAATACCTCATTCAACATTAAAGCAAGTACAACAGCAAATATTTGCAACTTTCTATAAACCCTGAACACAACTGTTTTCACTATTTGACCGAGTAGTGCCTCCTTTCTCTTTAACGTGTGCAAGCCTTTTTCCATATAATAGAGCCTTTGTCAAAAAATTGAGTTACCCTTTCTATTGGTCACACTATTTTTTCTTTCTGCATAAACGGGTATCAAACAACCATGAAAACAAGAAGCCATCTACAAAATGAAGCTACAACATAGTCAAACTACAATGGAAAAGATTACACTGAACAATTGGTTGAAGGTGTGATCCCCTAGCAGTGCCTAATGCTAACCATGTCACCAATGCAGAAGTTTGCTTCCCAGGAAATGTGTCCGCTGGATTGTTTCGAAGCAAGAGCTCTTTTGGACAATATCCCTGTAAATGAAAGAACAGTGATGGTGTGTATCAGAACCATTTTGCACCAGACAACAGCAACTTGAGAATCAGCCTCAAATCACAAGCTACCTTACGTTCATGCTGGCAGCTAACTGCATCCCATAGAGAAGGAGAAGGTTCAACATCTCAGCTTGAGTGACATTGCAAGAGGAGAGAGTACATGTAAGCTTTTGTGTTTCTTTAAAATCTTTACCAAACATTTTTAACTGTTAAATCTGTAGGTTTTTTTCTTTTTTCCACTTTGCTGTCCTCTGCTAGAAAGTGAAGATGTTGTCATGTCCAAGTAGATGTTCCCACATTAAAATAGGTTTTAGCTCTATGCATTTGGATATGAAATTTTTTGTTACCCGCAGTAGTGTTCTGATTTGAGAGATGTAACCATAAGATTTAAAGAGTTGTTTGACCCTATCTATGGAGATTTCGCTTATTTTTCATAATTCTTTGGGACTACCTAACAATTGCGGGTATAGGGAAATTTATTGAAAATCACAAGCAAACACGTGCTGAGCAGGGTATCATACAAATAGAAACACCGGCACGTATAATTATATATCATATAACGCTTGTAAACCAACAATTAACACTCGTAACTCTTACTTCTTTTCAATGAGATGTAATTGTCAAATTTTCTCACATGATACCCAAGATTGCCATTCCTTTATCTATGACTTAAGTGCTACAGCATTTTTTTCCTTTCCAAACTTTTGTATAAAAATTGCTGATAAGTAATAAATGACTCTCATAAACTGATCAAAAAACTTGGACACCCCAATGGCTTTAAAATATCTATATCAAAGTTGATTCTGGATCACTTTTATAATTAAGATCGTGACAACTAGTTAGACAATCCACAACGATGCATGACCTGATATGCTACAATGTTATTATCACATCAATAAGGTTCTTAATTGTTTTTGATTCAAGCCCCAAAAAAAACAAGGAAAACAAAATCACCATATCATCAATTAATAACAAACTACCTATGAATTACTTAAAAATTTATAAGAATAACAAAGTCGTGCTACTTTTAAGTCTTACCTGAAATGGATTGGAGTTTCCATATTTGACGGAATTGCCGCCAAAATGCAGTTGCAAAATTATTCATTCATCAACTTAAGCACTATGGCTGTGGCTCATCATCAATTGCTACAAATTTGCGCTTCTGAACTGAAGAATTCCCGCCCTGCATCATTGTTGGGTTTAATTGTTCCAGATCCTCCTTAAACACCCAGCGGTATCCACAACTCTTCACTTTTAGATACAAATGTTGTCGGGGAAAACTGAACATTCCCAATCTAATACCCTCAAGATCGCATGCTCCTTTTTGTGAAGTCCTTACAAATTCATCAATGAATACTTCCCGACAGAAAAATTTTACCAACATATGATCTGATTCAGTAGTGACCAAATCTTTCCCGAGATGTATCGGCAGTATGTGATAACTCCTATCCCCTCTTTTATTTATAAAACCAAGCCCTATATACCTTGTCCATTCTTCTTCATCGAAATTAGTTGGAATATCATGTGCTACAAATGTTGCACAGCAAGCAATGCCAATCCAATTATCGTCATCTATTATGGGAGAAAATGGATCTAGGCTTATTAAATTACCCACATTCTGTTTGTTGAACCACCTAGGAATTTTAGTTCCCGGAATAACAACTTCAATACCGCCTAAGGGGAAAGAGCATCGCTTGTTCTCCTGGTACCAGAAAAATAAGTTATGTATTAGTTCATGGTATACACACAGAGAGAGCAAAAGGAAAAAAAAAAGGGAAAATGAAGGGGGGGAAGTAGGCACCTGAATGACTTGTATCATCCAAGAAAAAGCTGTGCTATAGCAATGTTCCATGTCACTCAAACGGGAGCAATTGAAAACATATAATCCTGGCCGCCATGGAAAAGAGGATGCTTCTTTTCTTACTGGCAAGATAGTACTTGAAGGGAGCTCAGGCAAATACTTTAGGTGCTTACAGTGCTCCAAGTTCAACCATGTAAGCTTGGAAAGTTCCTTGATGCTACAAGGTAGTGCAACAAAATTGTTGCCTCCTAAATTTAAGCTTTCCAAACAGCGTAGCTGTCCAATAGCATAAGGGATTTTGTTGGTTTATGTGTAAGTTTATGTGCAGATTTTTGAGCAGCAGAACATCTACGGGAGGAGACAACCAACCTTCATTCATATTTTCATACATATTTATACATACAAAAAGTATTGTTTACTCCTACAAGTCATCAACCACTCACTTAATTTAACCCCTTAAACAAGCATTGTCCATACATCTCAAAAGACTAAACATACCTAACATTTTCTGCTATTAGACTATACTATGATAGCAACTATAATTCTCTGCATCAAAATATTTTTGTTGCAGTAAGCTATGTCAGTTTTCAACACTCCTCCTTGACAAGCTTGCTGCAATCTCCAAGTTCTCGTTTGGTTTTGAAATTTTGATCTTTAGGTGAAGCCTTTGCAAGAACGTCTGCAACTTGGTGCTTGTTAAACATCTTCTCCTTCATTGTAGCTTGCCATTCAGCATCTTTTTCATTATTTTCTCTTTCAACCAATCTTGCATTGCATCTGCTATAAACATGATCAAATGACTTAGTGCCTTTAACAAAGAAGATCATAATCAAAAACAACTCCATGATCTTCAAATTTCCAAGCATCTTGTCTTTACAACTCACATCATTGCTAACTTTGCCTTCATCTTGTTCAAATTCTTTTGAGAACTTTCATCAGACTTTACATCTCTTGAGATCACAACTTTTTCATTCTTCAAATCATTGATCCTATCCTCTAGATTCATCCACAGAACATGAAAAAGCTTCTACATTGGTGGGCTTCCAATGAAAACTTCTATTTTTCATCTCAACAAATATGAACTCGTAAACTACAAGTGATCCATAATAGTGCAGTATTTTTCTTTGAAAACATAACATAATTTCTATCAAGCATTTGACCTACACTCAACAAGTTTTGATTAATTTCGCACAAACAAAACATCCTAAATAAGTTTTGTACCCTTTGAAGTGTTAATAGCAATGGTTCCTTTGCCTTGACATCAACATAGTCTCCATTCCCCTAGCTTAACCCTTGAGTTGCTTGATTTTTCTATGTGCTGAATATGCTCCAAATCACCATGTCATGTGATGTGTGCAACCACTATCAATCAACCAAGCATCATTGCTATTTGTGAATAACAAGTGGCTGCAAACAACTCTTCCTCATGTTGAGTTTCTTCAGCTACTTTTGCTTGTTGTTCCTCTTGATTTCTTCTAACTTTGCA
Organism: Pterocarpus macrocarpus; assembly: GCA_031439585.1. Lineage (NCBI taxonomy): Eukaryota > Viridiplantae > Streptophyta > Magnoliopsida > Fabales > Fabaceae > Pterocarpus > Pterocarpus macrocarpus. Next base: position 54,765,830 of record CM062522.1, read on the forward strand.
TACTTTCTCAATGTGACTAAGTCAAGCTTACAATGCCTACATTGTATATTTGGCTTAAACCAAAGCAATTTTTCTCCAAATGATTTGTCTTTTTACAATTTGGACATGGTGGAAAATTTCCATATTTATTTTCCCATTCTCTGCTTCTCTCTTCTCCATTTATGTTTTTCTCCCTTATGCCAACCTCATAACCTTTCCCGCCATTGTCAAGTATTAGCTTTGCCTTTGTTGGTTGCTACAAAGGCTCCTTCCAAGTTGGGCTTTGTTCTCTCGAATTAATCTTCTTTGCTCGCAAGAGCTTGCAATGCATTCACAAGCTCCGACAGATATTTGTGATAGTCTTTGGAGTCTTCAAGAGATGAAATTTTTGACTCAAACTTCTCTGGAAGACTCACCAAGACCTTCTCTACAACTCTTTGATCGATAGCTCTTCTCCAAGCAAACGAACTCCGGTTTACAACTTTCACCAACTTGTCTCAATATTCTCTAATGGGCCAGTGATCATTCATCTTCAAGCCCTCAAACTCTCCTTAGATTGAGAACTTGCATCTGCCTTGTCCTTGAACTTCCATGAAACTTCCTCCTAAGCTTGTCCCAAGCTTCCTTTGTCATTATGCAAGCCATGATTCTTGTAAATACTTCATCATTCACAGCAGAGTGAATAATAATCAAAGCTTTTCCCTCCTTAGCAACTTCTTCATTATGATGCCTTATTTGAGCCATAGTTGGATTGTTTGGTAGAGGTGGTGGCTCAAAACCTGACTCCACCACTTCTTCAAGCCCATATGCTTTGAAGTAAGCCAACATTTTTTCTTGACCACATTGCATAATTTTTCTCCCCAAAACAAGGGGTGGTGGTAGGGATATATTTGCTGAAGCCATCAAGTGTTTTTGGTGGGCTTTTTTTGCTTTCTATCACACTCTTTTTTTTTTTTTCTTTTTTTTTGGTTCTCTCACAGATCCCTCAAGAACATTTAGGCCTCGATACCAATTGTTGGTTTATGTGTAAGTTTATGTGCAGATTTTTGAGCAAGAACATCTAATTTGGAGGAGACAACCAACCTTCATTCATATTTTCATACATATTTATACATACAAAAAGTATTGTTTACTCCTACAAGTCATCAACCACTCACTTAATTTAACCCCTTAAACAAGCATTGTCCATACATCTCAAAAGACTAAACATACCTAACATTTTCTGCTATTAGACTATACTATGACAGCAACTATAATTCTCTGCATCAAAATATTTTTGTTGCAGTAAGCTATGTCAGTTTTCAACAGATTTGAAGAAGATTACAGAAACTTAGGTCAAGATATGTCAAACATGGGAAACGAGGCAAAAAAGGCAACAACGAACCAACCTTATTTGCATGTGTCCCATATTGGAAAAAATGGAGGGGCAACACAAGAACTTTGTAGATGGAGGATGTCAAGTCGCATTGGAAACTGCTTTGACTTGTGTCAAGCTTTTTCAAATGTTCTCCACGCCTTGGTTTCTCTAACAACTGATTTTTAAGTAATTTTGAACAGCCAGAGAGATCTATATGTTCAAGAGAACTAAGACTGAACATGCTGCTGGGAATACTAACAAGATTTTTACAGTTTTTCAGATTTAAGAAAGCAAGCTTTTTTAGAAGACCAATGGATGGATCAACATGACCAAGTTTAGCACACCCTTTGAGATCTAGCATCTCAAGATTTGGGACCTCACTAAAATCTGGCAACTTAATGAGATTTTTGGAGTAACAGAGTTCCATACATTTCAAATTGTGTAGAGGCTACAAAAAAAAGGGCTAATAGAATGAGACAAGGTTAATATAACCACTTTTAAGCTCATGTGTTTCTTTGATTAACATCAAAGAAAGAGGAAAGAATGTGAGATAAGTTATCCTTTTTTTTCCATTTAAATAAAATCAACATAGAAAAGGGCAATGATCTACTATACCTTTTTTCCTTCCCATAGTTGTTTGATGTTGCTATGATGTAGGATTAGTTCAACAAGTTTATTTGGCTGAAAACTTGATGGCAAACATGTGAAAGGATATCTTTCCCACAAAAGATATCCTAGTTCATTAGAAAGAAAATGGAGGCTTCCTGAGAAATTCACTTGTCGGAGTACAAGCAATTTAAGGCGACTCATTTGTGATAAACCTTCTGCCCTCAATGTTGTCCTTTCTAACAACTCTCTACTATTTTTTTGAAGTTCCCAAAGAACTATGGCTTCAACATTTTCTATTGCCTGAAACATTAGACCTTTTAAAATTATTTAAATTTAAAAAAAAAATGGCAACCAAGAACTATATTTTTAATAACTATTTTACCTTGTTTTCCAGCAAAACATTGTAGAGGTCCTTATAGTTCCATAACCTGCTCCAATTTCTTGGTTGTTTGGGTGATTTTTCTTGAACAATACTCTTACCTAGTTCTTTCAACAAATCATGCATAACAACCTCTCCCCTCATACAAGTTATGAGTGATTTATCAATGAGAACTCTTATACCAATATCAGGATGAAATCCACGAATATCTAAAATTTTCTTTACAATTGTCTCCTCCTTATTGTAAAAGAAACAAGCAATATCAAGAAATATTTCCTTTTCCATATCCTCAAGTCCGTCAAAACTAATTCGAAGCACATCCATGATATCTTTCCTTGGATTTTCTCTCAGTCTAGCCAATGCACTTCTCCACTCAGAGACATCTCGACCAAACAAAAATGAGCCCAGTACTTTAATAGCTAATGGAAGTCCATTTGCATATGATACTACAGAATTTGTCAAATTTTCATAACCTCTTGTAATATGATTACTCTTGAGAGCTTTTGTGCAAAACAATTGAAAAGCATGATCATAATTCAAGAGTTGAACTTTGTAAACTTTGTCCACTCCATACTCTCTCAATATGTGCTCATCTCTAGAAATTATGATGATTCGACTCCCTCCACCTAACCATTCGCGTATCATAACCAGTTTCTCCAGCTGCTTCTCTTGATCAACATTATCCAAAACTATAAGAGCCTTTCTATGGCGTAGCCTAGTTTGCATCAAATTAGTTGCCATTGAACGATTGCATATATGAAAAATTTCTTCCCTTAAAAGCTTGACAAAGAAGTTGCTTTTGTATACCAACTGAACCATGAGCTCCATAAGTTTTACTTACATCATCCATAAAGCAAGATACGTCATATTGATGAGAGATTTTTTCATATAAGATAGTGGCCAGAGTTGTTTTTCCTATACCACCCATTCCACAAATCTCCACAACTCGAACATCATCATTTGAATCCAAAATTAGAAGCTTTTCCAATTCTTCCATAGGAGAGTGCATCCCAACTATATCATCCGCTAGACTTGATGTTTTGTGACTCAATATGCTTGTTACCTCTTTGACAACTTTTTCAATCTCAACAGACTGTGGCCTGAAAAGACCAAAGAAAACCAAAACACCAAAATCCTCAAATAAGACAACACTAAATAACAACTACAGATATATGAGACAAGACAATAGATTTTGTGAACTTCTTAAAACTATTTAACGCTTAGTTCAAGAGCAAAAAATCATATCTAAAAAAGCATAAAACCTGTATAGGATACAATATAGCACTTTTGTGATTAATTAAACTTGTGTGATGAAATCTTTGAAGTTGTATTAATCAAATTTAGTTTGTTGACCAACTTATTGCAAAGACATAAACATCAAACTTAGAAAAAGTTTACTCACTTATCTCTTACATCCCAACCACAGTGACCGGCTACTTGTGTTAGAGCTCCCCTCCATCTTCGCACTTGCACTATCATCTCTACATCTTCTTTGAATCTTTCTTCATGTTCCACAAAGGCTTTTTCATAATTCCCACTCTGCTTTCTCACCTCAGACGGATTCACATCATAGAAAATAGGGAGAACACGTTGTCCTGGTACTTGAATGCAATCTGTTATCTTTGCCAGTTCTTGTAAGCACCATGTTGAGGAAGCATAGTTCATTGAGAAGACAACAATAAAAACTTGGGATCCTTCAATTGCTTGATGAAGCTCTAATGATATAAGTTTCCCTTTCTTGAGCTTTGTATCATCCCTGAAGGCAAGTATGCCTTTTCTGTGGAGAGCATCAAAAAGATGATCAGTGAAATTGTTGCGTGTATCACCTCTGAAGCTCACAAACACATCATATTTCCATGTCATCCGAGGTGAAGCGGTGCTTTCGATTCCCGTGCAATCCATTGCAAAAAAGGGAAAAGAAACTTGGTGAAGATGATGTAAAATGAGTACTGCGCACTATGAAGCTTCAATGCTATAAGGATTAGCCTTTTTGGGAATGAAGAAACCAGAGGGTAGGGAAGAAATATAAGTCAATGGAGTGTGTTTTGGTTTGCTAGTGGGGTCATAATTTTCCTGTGCTGGAAAGTTCAGTTGAAAATTCTTGCATTGAGAACTTTATAGCGAAGTGCGGACAAAAGAAATCACTTTCCAACGGGACAGACTTTGTAGAAACGCGTAAAATGGCGAGTGGCAACAATTCAACTCGACCAGAACAAGCTTTGGCAAATGGCCCTACTTAATTTTATTCAATTTATTGCTCAATCCTTCCATCATTGTCACTCTTTAGTCCAACATCCACACGCTTTTCCTCACCTACCAGCCATTGGAATGATATAGCACTGGTATTTTCTTGTTGAAGTTTCAGTTGCCTTCTTAGACTATTATGTTTCACTAAAAAAATCATGTATTTCTAGGAAAATTACCTACAAAAGCTATGCACCCGACCTGGGATTTTAAATTATATATTGCAAGTTAAATTATAAATTATACATTATGAATAGCTACCTAAAATTTTTAATTAGCAATTTTCCATCACTCTATGCGTTGTCACTTTTTTAATACAAACTAACTTTTTGAGTTTGATTGTTAATAGGTCTATAATGTTAGAATATTTTTCTCAAGGTGACTACACTAAAAAAAAAATATATCACAATTTTTCAAAATATTATCTAATCAATCAACTGATTTATTTGGAAGAAATTAATAAATGGACTGATTTTAATACTATTAATGCAAAAAAATTTATATTACCATACAACTTCATGCTTCTATTTGCAAAATTTTTAAGATAATTGATAATTGAGTCAAATATTTTTACTAATATATTGATATATGATTAAATATCTATTGTAATATCTCCTCTATTATAAAATATTTTTTATAGAGAAAATTAATTTATTTGATTTGTTTAAGTTAAATTGACAACAATTGATTGTTTAAATAATTAAACTATATAAATTAACTTTTCAAAATAAGACTATAAATTAACAATGATAACTTTAAAATGTGTTATTCTATTTAAAATAATAAATAAAATTGACTATTAATTAAATATTTTATTAGAAAAGGTAGACAAGGTCAACCAATAATAACAACTCTAATATAATAATATCATATAAAAAAAAAGAAAAGAAAAAGAAGGAAAACTCCCGATGGTCTTGCCTTAAGATTCTAGGAAAAAAACTTAGGAATAAAAAAAATTGTAAGAAGCAGCGTTTTTCAACGACGGGAATATTGGACAAAGCCATTAGGTAAGAAAACTTACATAAAAATAAATGTAAGTAATAATATAAGAATAAAATAATAACCAAAAACGTCATTGACATTTTTACCTGCTACAAAAATTTTATAAAAGAGGGAGAATAGGGTAACGGTGAAAGGAAGTAAACAAATGAAGGGTGAGAAATAGTATTATGCAAAAAAAAAAAAAAATAAGGGCCAAAAGAAGAGAAAAAAGGGGAAAAGGAGGAAAGAGTAAAGTCTGCTAAACAGATTATTAGTGACACACTAATTTCCTCCTTACCAAGTATGAAAGTTGATAATAAAATTATTTACGAAGTAAAATTATAACTATATTTACTCATTGCAAGTTATGTATTTTATATTATTACTTATTATTATTTATTATTTTAATTTATTTTATTTTCTAAATTATTTTGTTTATTAAAGTTGCTCTGTATTATTCTTATTATAATTTATTTATCATCTTAAATTATTTTATTTATTATTTCTTTTATATTATTGTTCCTTATTATTTATCATTGCAATATATTCTATTTATTATTCTAAATTATTTGCACTAATGTTAATTTATATTATTGCTTATTATCATTTCTATTTATTTTATGTAGTTAACTTATTTAATGTTTCTTTATACTGTTGCTTATTATTATTATTATCATTACTACTACTGTTATTAAAACATTGTTTATGTAATGATATATTATTTCAGTTGGCAATCTTTAGGGTAATTTTTTTATAGGACCAATATTAAGAATAAAATATTATATCTACCACTTAAATAAATAAAATTTATATTTGAACCTGAACTACTAAATTACTTATGCCCTTACTTCGAATTTTATATCATGACTTATGAATATTACTATGATTTTATAGTGACCTTTTCAAAGACATGAACTACATGTACTTAATACGTCATGATGACAATAACAAACTCTAGACCATGATGAGAAAGTTTAAAAGAAATTATATAAAAACGATCTTAAATTCAGTCCCATTAGAAATTAACATTCAAATTTGACAATTCTATATCGTAGGAGATTTTATTAAGATATTATGTTACTTATTTTACTTAAACTTATATTATCTTTGTTCTTATACAATTCATTTATTTTAAGTTTATGAAATAATTTATACCTTCTGCATTTTATTTATTTTATTTTATTGCGCAATTTTATGTTTTATTATTTAATTATTATGTGATGAATCTATTTAGATTATTCGAGTTATTATATATTTTATTGCTTAATTTTATCTTTTATTATTTAATTTATTATGTAATGAATTTATATTATTCAAGTCTTTTATTTAAGTTGTATTTATTGCTTAAGTTTATGTTTATTATAAATTATGCATAATGACAAGTAAGTAATTTGAAAAGAAGACATTTAAGATTTGCCATTAACTACCAAGAAGGAAGAGAGATAAGATGTAAGATACTTTTATGTTATCTGGTTTAGTTAGTGTGGCATAAAAGTCTCCATTTGTTGTCATAATGGTAATAGTAATACCAAAGAATAAGAATTCCTTAAGAGAAGACCCTCGAATATATGTGAAATAAGCGAACAACAGAAAGTGGAAACTAAAGTAAAGAGATTATATCCTTAATAAGACTTCCTGTATTTTGAAATTACACAACATCTTTTTCAGTTTGTATTACTCTTGATATTATACAGTATTATTTGACTATAAGTAATATGATGAGATTATAATACAGTAGCTATGTGGATTTTCATGCGAAGATAACTGTAGCTCAAATACTTTAAAATTTTTCATTATCTACTGATAATTTTTAATTCTCACTCTACTTCTAGTGATTTCGAATTAGTCAAGTAACACCCTAAAGTAAGGCAGATTTCTCCAGCTGCTAGGAACGTAATAAAGTTGTACTTAAATAAATTATAATATCTTAATATAGCCTAAAAATATTTAGCTTATGGCGAATAGAATTCTACCCTACTTTTGAACTTTGTATTGTATCTATATATATTAATGTCCAACTTTAAACTTTCTATGTAAAATTGTGTTATTAGCTTTACTATGAACAAGTGTTGCATCTATATATAACTTTTTTATATTAATAATGTATCAAAATTAAATTTATTAATAAATATGGACTTGACTGTAAAAAATAGAAATAAAAGTGAGACACGCTGCCACAAGACACACACACATCACACGCCAAGCACACACGCACACACACACACACACACACACACACACACACATATATATATATATATATAAACATAGTAGAAACTATAGATATAATAAAAATTGAGGGGGCCAAGGCCAATGCCTACTCCACTCTTTATTTGTCGTTGTATTCAAACATAGAATAATTTCTTACTTCAGCTATTTACTTTTGTTCTATTTTTGATAAAGTATTTTTTTAAAAGTTAATTCAAATGGACTCAATATTCTAAAATCGTAACCTTGTATTTGAAACTTATTACTATTAAGATGTGTTTGGCATAGAGGTAAAACTGGGGGTAAATATAACACCCTCTTAGGTACAATACTATGCTTAAGTCATAGTACCACACCTAGGAGTTGTTCCTATTACCTGAGCGGACCATATTTGATAGCAGTTTTGGTCGTCTTCGAAATCTCTTGAACTATCTGGAGATAATACGAAAATAAATATAGGAGTGAGAATTTGAAATTCTCAGTGGGATTCATTAAACTACGTATACCGTGTCAGCGTTATTATCTCCAACTGCTTTGGTTTGTTATAAAAAAAGGTGAGAATACTATGTAACTTTTCAATTTTATAGTTTGAAAATATATTATCTAAAGTAGAGTTTATTTTAGCCATACACTTGATATATAGAATAAGAATCAAAGCATAATCATAACAAATTGTGAGTGATTTCATAACAATAACAATAAGAACATAACTTGTGCATATGCAATGGATCATCATGAATTTATATGAATGCACTTATACTTTCTTTTCTTTCTTTACTTAACACGCTTAGGCATTACTTATCGTCGTCCCTAGAGTGTCTACATCCATATATCTTTGTCTTTAATCTTTACTTCTCTTGGGTAGTTTGATCTAGGAGTGAGCTCAACTCGTGACCATCGTTACATAGAACTAACCTACAAGGGGATCCACATGCCTCTAGTCTTGGAGGGATCTCATTTTGGCCACGTGCCTCCAAAATATAGGGATATCATAGTTTTAACTACTTTTACAAGGAGGGACCCAAATAACTGCCTCCAAGTGAAGGGATCTCAATCTTACATAATTATATGTTTTCTTCACTTGCATGCAAATATGCAAACTTTCATAAAGAGAGTCATGATCATATCATCAAACAACATTCACTTATCTTCAAGCTTTCATGCATAGAGAATTTCATATTCATATCATAAATTTTTATAACACAAACTATCATAATCTCATAAATTTCACTAAAATTAGAAAGATAATCTGAATCGAATATGTTTTTCCATGAATAGTGCCAGCCAGCCAAGCAATTATTCATACATAAAATCAATTGCAAAGTATCAATCTCATAACAACAAACAAGATTCACACACTCATCTTGAATTAGGTTCTGCCTTCCTCTTTCTATTTTGCCCAAATTTGTAAATTCAACTATAAATTCTATTTAATTCATTTAGATCTAAATTTTGGATATGTTAAAGTGTTACTTGTTTAGTTGCTAACCTCTTTGGTCCTATTAGGTTTTGATATATATATATATATATATATATATATATATATATATATATATATATATATATATATAACTTAAGTTATTAATATTTTACCTAGGTATGTCCTGTTACTAGACAAATTTACCTATCAAAAACTAAAAATTCACTAAAAATAGATACCTGGTTGAAAATATACGAAACCTATTTCTTTGTAAAGCTAACTGACCCAACTTTTATTTTCAAGAAGTTTCATCTCATTTGAGCAAGTGGAACTTGAGTTATAAGCTTGCGAATTTGAGTAACCTTTACTGCCTTGTTCTACTCTGATTGGGACTTAGGGCAATTTTTATGAATTACTGGAGACAACAGGGATTGAATTTAGTTCTAAAATTTTTATGGAATATTACTCTATGTCTTAAATTTCTCAAAAATTTTGTTTCACTTAATTTGAAAGAGTATAGGGCGAGTTATGCCCTTCAAAATCCAATTTGCTTAGAATCAAGATCAGAATCCTAAGGTAAAAATAAAAATTCATACCTCACTCAATACTAATCAAATGGTCTTATAGTTTATATGGTTGAAAAGCTCTAAATGTCTAGTTTTATATAAAAATAGGTTCATCAAATTTTGATGACTAGATACGGAGCCGTACACTCGATACCGTAGGGTTTTCACCCAAACAGCATTCTAATTCTTCACTCCTTCTAGTTTTCTCATTCTAACTTCAATTCTAACTCAAAATTTCATATTAATCACACCATAAACCATCAACTACATCCAATATATCATCAAAGAATTGAAGAAAAGTAAAATTCCATACAGCCACCATTCATAGAAATTAAGAACAAAATTAAATCCTACCTTCAACTAGATGTAAACATTAGCTAGCCTTGAGTTTCTAGTGAAGGATATAGGTGCAAGAGGCTTGATAGAGGTTGAAAGTGGAAGATGAAGATGATGAGAAGAAGGAGGAAGCCTACCGGCAAGGGGCAAATTCTACTTAGGCAAAGGAAGAAATAAAGCAAGCAGAATTTGTGGGGTAGTTGGAAAGGAAGCTTCTCATTGGTGAAGAGGTTTTGTGGCTAAGTTTCAGCCAACCCTCCTCCCTCCTTATGGCTGTCTTGCACCACTTCTAGGGGGTTAAGCGGCTGAGTTTTCAGCCATTAGATTTAGGGTTTTGAGTATGTAATTTTATTGATTCGATTTTGACAGTTTAAAATATCGAATTTCTACCGATTTTCTTAAAATCAGCAAAACGATTTGGAAAATTTTTGTGAGGATTTCTATGTGTCTATTTTAATTCCCTCAAGCCCAATCTCTCTAACTAAAATCTAATTAATTTCTAATTAGCTTTTAATTGGCCTCTAATTAAATTTTTGATTGATTTCTAGTTAGTTTCACTTATTCGTTAAAATAGAACAAATCGATTAAAAGCGATACAATTTTTTCGGATGTTACAGTAAAATTTTATGGAATAGCTTCATGTGTACAAAACCATTTTTAGATATTTAATGAAATTTTACCCCTATATCAAACACATCCTTAGTGACTAGAATTAAATCACAATGTCGGCGGGGTAGAAGCTTTGGGTAATGCCATAGTTTTACACAACTTTTTTTTTATTAACTAATATAATATTTATCAATATTATTTATTTATTTTCTTTTTATCACGGCCCACCTTAAGCGTTGTGATTGGTGTGGGCCTAATATTCTAATAGCATGTTTGGGAACCATCCATAATAGATTTTTTCCCCAAAAAAGGTTGTTCAAAAATTAATCTTGTTTGGGAAAAAATTGAAAATAGATTATAATTAAAAATTGATAATTTTAAGTTGAAAAACTATTTATAAATATAAACAATTTTTTAGAGCTTATGATTATAAGCAGAAGCTGATTAGAATTGTTATTCTTTTACTCATTCTTTTACCAAAGTAATCCTATGTATCAAATATTATATAATATAAATAATCATTTCATATCTTTTTTAGTAATTTTACCGCACAAACAATTTTTTTATATAATCCAAACAAAATTAATTATCTTAAAATTACTTTTTAGTTGAAGTATCTAAACATAAATTGATTCTCATATAATCGATTATATGAAAAAGCGATTATATAAATAGGTGATTATTGAAATAATTTTAACCTCACAACTTTTTCTAATATTCTAAAGCTCCTCCAGCTTTGCAAGCTTTGTTCTTATGTGAAAAACTGTCAGCTAATGTGCATAAAGAAATATATATTATGAAAATAGAAGACTCAACCATGAATATAAATGCATTTAAATGGATAGCAAATTTAGGCAGATCAAAGCGACTCGGACATTAGTTACTTGCTGCTATTTGATGATTTCTAGTCATGATATTCTTTTGTACTTGTGCTCTGTTCTACCGAGAGATTTTATGTCTCTCTAGATTTAGATAAGAGAGGGATTTTAACTGCAAGTTTTTTTTTACCCTCTCATTATGAGTTTAATGTGTGACCTGGATCATTGCAGTTCTTCTATCATGAAGGAATCAATAACAATTCCTGGTACTGAAAGCCATGACAACTATATTCTAGATTCTGATGTTATGCTCTAAATTGGAAGGATAGGCATTAACTAAAGAATATCTGCTTGTAATAGAATAGTTTTACGTGCTTAAAACCATCCTGCCATGTAGTTGTCAATAAACTGAAAATACATCTTTTTGAAATGTATTATGCAGATCATAGTGTCCATACGTTGACAGCCTGGCTCCTAACCGCATATATACTTCAAGTTGACAATTTTTTAGTCGACGTATTTGCTTTGCAGAGCATACTTAATTTCTTTTCAGATTTTTCTTGTAGGCACAAATCACAGCCAGTACAATCTCATCACCTGATTTCCGTGAGCTTCATAGACATGATGGTGTGACAAGAATGATATGATCAGCACTTATCTGTGGCATTCTTCCTCACATTCTTTCTCTAATCCCAACTCCGAACCAAAGCTAAGATACTATACGAGCCTCTCGACTAGCAAAACGGTGGAACTAGTTGCAGAAATACTTATCTGACTTTAATTTTGGAAATGAACAGTAGATAATATGCAAGAAAGAGAAACAAAATCAAAAGTCAGTGAATAGCCTTTTGGATGGCTGGATATTTTAAAATAAGAGTATACTTTATACAATAACTATATGTTTATACAAATTTACAGTATCATATCAAAATTCTAAGAAATTCATTTACATGTTAATAGCGTTATCTATTTATTTAGTCTTTGATAGAACCATTGTCTCTTTATTATTTCTTATTTGTTCAGATATGATTCATACTAGACTATTCTTGTTCAAATAATCATATTTATTGTACATCATCTTCTTGGGAATTAGAAGGCAGAACTATAATAGACCCAAAACAAAAGTCGGTAAATGAGTAAATGGAGGATAGTCATCTCAGTGCCATGGCTGATCATCAATAGAATAACTACTTGTCCGATGCACTGGTTAACAATTAGTTAACAATCAAGATGTTTGTTTGTGTTCATTTTTTGACTCTTTGTATATTGGAATACGGTACAAGAAATTTATGTAGATATTGAAATCTGAAATTTTCACTCTAGTTTTAGACATCACGGCCTTTATGCTTAATAAATTTAATCAAAGTTTCTGCGGGTGAAATGGTTCATGATTTGATTAATGCCGCTTAAAAGTGAAATCTCCACAAGTGCCTAGTGTAGATCGGGTAGTTATACTTCATGGAGGGTTGATTGCCAGATAAATGACCACTGGCACTAGGGTTTACTGCTTGTTATGCTTCTTTCTTCCTATTAAATTTGTGATGAGGGAGTGATCATGTGTCCCTTGCCTATGCAAGGACTTAGGAGAAACAGAATGAAAAAAGAATGTTCATTTGATACTAGACAATTGAAATTAAGGTCTACAATTTTCTAATCAAAACTGGTTTGAACTTCTGACTGTCTTCTGCAACTCAAAAGAAGAAATTCTTCAGCTTCTCCTATGCCCTTTCCCAAATAGAGGAGACAACCATTCTAGTCGCCTACATTCCCTTTTCGTGGTGATATCATTTATTATTATTATTATTATCCTAAACTTTCAACTTCTAACTCTACTTTTGATTATAAGGCAGGAGATGGATTTTTCAGATAGAGAAGTCACTAGTTGATCCTCATCAGACTGCCCTGAATTCATTGAATAAATAAAATGATATAGCATAGAAGCCGTGCAAATTGAAATTGTATATACTGATATGTACAGAGATCTTGTTTGTCACAACTAGATACAAGGTTAAACTGCCAAGGGTGACACGTAGAGACATGTTATTTAGAGTTGATCACAAGAATGATCAAATAAGAGAGAAGCACATTGATCAACAGTTGCATTTATCACAGTTGACACATGCGGAACGCTTGCTTAAAATCTCCTTATAGCTAATTCAGCCATTTTGCTCCCTTATCACAATTGTATGCCTCTTACTAGGAAGTACTTATTTTCTGTTTGAAAACCCAAAATGATAAGAGTTCAATTTGTGGCAACAACCTAGGTTTGCTATTGTTAGTGTACATAACAAGATGTTAGTTATGACCGTTAGTATTGTTACAAGCATCTAGGAGTTAGTTACAATCAGTTACAACAGATAGCTTCATGAGCAAGTAACAGGCTCACAATATATTCTATAAATACCATATGTACTCATGCATGAATCAACAAGTAGTAATTCAGTTCTTCATTCTTTGCTCTCAACTCTCCTCTGCACCACTCTGTGCTCTCTCTTTGAATCTAACATGTGTCTAGAGCTATTTTTTCGATCCATGGCTGATCCTACCTCAACTATGGCTCCTTCTTCCCCTGCGCCACCTTCCCTTGCCTCCTCAACGTCCTCTTCTCCGGCGTTTTCCCCTCACTCCTTCTCAAATCCAATGTCCTTCAAGCTCACTGATCTATGGCAGCAAAAAGCCATAGCCTCGATCAAAGGTCACGATCTTCAGCATCACCTTCGCAAAGATGCAATTCCTCAGATGTATGCCTCAACTGAAGATGTTGAAACTGGAAAAGTTAGTGTTGCATTTGCACAATGGGAATGACAAGTCAATTACCTCCTTTCATGGCTTCTTGCCACGATTAGTGAATCAATTCGCATCAGAATGGTTGGCTGTGTTTTCTCCTATCAGGTTTGGGAAAAGATTGAAAAATTATTTGCTTCACAAACAAGAGCCAAGGTTCGTCAATTGAAAGTTCAACTCAAAGGCATGAAGAAAATAGGTTCGATGAACTCTTACCTCCTTGATCTGAAGAAAATCATTGATCAATTAGCTGTTGTTGGTGCACCTGTCTCAATAGAAGAATATATTGACATCATCCTTGATGGTTTACCTACTGATTACAATCCACTCATCACATCAATTATTTCAAGATTGGACCCGTATTCTATTGATGAAATGAAGGCCTTACTTCTTGCAGTTGAGGCTCGGGTTGAGAAATGCAATATTGATTTGTCATCATCTAATCTTTTTGCTCCAGTGTAGGCTCATGTTGCTCAGCATAATCCTCACACAAATTGGTAAAATCGTCCTTAACAAAATGGACCTCAAAACAATAGCTATAGAGGTAGAGGAGGCTCCAATTTTCGGGGAAGAGGCAGGTTTGGACGTGGAGGCAGATCTGGAAACAAACCTTACTGTCAATTGTGTGGTAAATATGGCCATTCCGCTTGGGACTGCTAGCATCGGTTTAATCCACATTTTCAGAAACCAAATACAAATCTTCAATCATCGCATCAAGCTCCTCAAGCCTATGTTGCAACTCCTCAGAACTCTGACATGTTGCAGGCCTTAGTAGCCACTCCTAGCACAGTTTATGACCCTCTGTGGTACCCAGATTGAGGAGCATCTCATCACTTAACACCAGATATATCACATTTCAGCTACAAATCCACATACAATGGAGATGATCTTGTGTAAGTAAGCAACGGAGCAGGTATGAGAATTAAGCATGTTGGTAGCTGTCATAATTATAAATCTTCCTTTTCATTACATAATTTACTTCATGTGCCTAGATTAACCAAAGCCCTTTTAAGTGTCTCTCAGTTCTGTAAAGATAATGGTGTTTATTTTGAGTTTCACTCCGACTCATGTTGTGTGAAATCACAGGTTACCAAGGAGACAATTCTCCAAGGCATCCTTAAAGGAGGTCTATATGTCTTTCCAGATCTTCACTCCACCTCAACTACATTACCTGTGCACTTGAATAATGCATTAATGAATTCTATGTATTCTACTTTCACAGCTTCATGCTTAAATAACAATTCAGCAAACTTTGGTCTCTAGCATGCCCAATTGGGGCATCCCTCTAATAGAATTGTACAATCTGTTCTCGACCTTTGTAAAATACTTGCTGATATGAATAAATTCTCATTTGTTTGCAAATCTTGTTGTCTTGGCAAATCTCATAAATTACCATTTGTTTCTTCTGCTACTGTTTATTCTGATCCATTAGAATTAATTCATTGTGACATATGGGGCCCTGCACCAGTACTTGCTTCATCTGGTGCTCGCTACTATATTAGCTTGGTTGGTGCATGAAC
Organism: Pterocarpus macrocarpus; assembly: GCA_031439585.1. Classification (NCBI taxonomy): domain Eukaryota; kingdom Viridiplantae; phylum Streptophyta; class Magnoliopsida; order Fabales; family Fabaceae; genus Pterocarpus; species Pterocarpus macrocarpus. The sequence continues at coordinate 54,781,640 of CM062522.1, forward strand.
GAAATTCACTTGCATTTACCTTCTAAACCAAAAGTCTCAAGCATTTTCAGTCTTTGCACAGTTCAAAAATTTCATTGAGTTGCAGCTAGGAAAGAAGATTAAAGCCATCCAAATCGATAATGCAAAGGAGTTTTTAGTCTTTACCAAGTCTTTGCAAAACCAAGGCATCCTTCATAGAATATCTTACCCCCACACTCATGAACAAAATGGAAGTGTAGAAAGAAAACACAGACACATAGTGGAAACTGGTTTAACACTTCTAGCAAATGCCTCTTTGCCTATTTCCTTTTGGGGTGAAGCCTTTTAAACTACTACCTACCTTATTTACCTCCTTCCTATTGCTGTTTTGAAATTCTCCTCACCTTTCCTAAAATTGTTCACATAATAGCCTGATTACAACTTTCTAAAAACATTTGGGTGTGCTTGCTACCTATTACTTAGACCCTACAATAACCACAAGCTTAACTTCAGGTCAGATCTCTGCCTCTTCCTTGGCTATTCTCCACAACACAAAGGCTACAAATGCTTGAGCACAACTGGTAAAGTGTATATCTCAAGGAATGTTGTTTTCAATGAATCACTCTTTCCTTATTTGACTCATTTTACTTCTACCCCATCCTCACCCACTTCACTGCCACCTCCCCTCCCCTCCATTCCATTGGTTCCTCCAATTACTAAACCAACACCAACTGTGACACACATTGATAGCTCAACTACAAATTCTCATTCTGCTACTACCTTGCCTTTATCATCTGCCACTGTTACTAACCATGACAGGTTTGAAGCTCCTCAGCCACCTGCTGCTCCTCCTCGAGCCCGAGCTAGCAAGACAAATTTAGTTCCTCATCATACTATGACTACACAAGCCAAAGATGGCATTTTCAAGCTGAAGGTATATACTGCCTCCATACTACCAAGCTCAGTCAAAAAGGCCTTATCAGATCCAAATTGGCTCACTACTATGCAGGAAGAGTACTCTGCTCTTATCAAAAACAACACTTGGACTCTTATGCCATTACCCCCTAGCAGGTCTGCTATAGGTTGCAAATGGGTTTTCCGAATCAAGTACAACTCTGATGGCACTCTCAACAAGTACAAGGCCAGGCTGGTTGCAAAAGGATTCCATCAACAAGAAGGTTTTGATTTCTAGGGAACGTTTAGCCCTGTGGTCAAACAGCAAACCATCAGAATTGTTCTCACTGTTGCATTCTCTAATAAGTAGCCCATTCAGCAAATAGACTTCAACAATGCGTTTCTGAATGGTGAATTAGAAGAATCTGTGTTCATGACTCAACCCGAAGGGTTTACTCAAGATGGCTCCAACTTAGTTTACAAGCTTAACAAAGCTCTTTATAGGCTCAAGCAGGCTCCACGAGCTTGGTTCAGTAAGTTGCAGGCTGCTTTGCTCTCCTTGGGCTTCAAGTTTGCCAAATGTGACTCCTCTCTCTTTGTCAAAGTCACCTCTCACTACTCCCTATATGTCTTAGTCTATGTGGATGATGTACTAATCACTGGCAGTTCTCAGTTTGCAATCTCAGCATTGATTTCTTCACTCCACAATCAGTTCTCCCTCAAGGATCTTGGCTCATTACACTACTTCCTTGGGATTGAAGCGAAACATACCAGGCAAGGTGCCTTACTCTTGTGTCAGTCCAAGTACATTATTGATCTCCTTGCTAAGGCAAATATGTTAGAGTGTGTAAGAACCGGTACCAGGTAAGTAACAAGAAACAGAACTTATATGAATATCAGGAAGAGAGTAATACCAGAATAGTATTGATTCCCCTCTCTGCTATATGTATTATTGCTGAATATGTGTATAACAAGTAGAAAAGGAAAAGAAGGCAGAAAATGTAAGATAACCAGCTAGGTATTCGAGAGACCTAGCACCCTCCTAGAGTCAAGTCTGTTCTCTCTTTCTGAGCTCCCCCCACAGCGCTCTCCCTCTCCCCACAAATACCTCTCACCTCTCCCGCAATGTAATCCGTTCTTCACTCTCAGTCCCCCACTAACCTTGCCAGCTAGGCAAAGTTAGTTACACACCTCTCCTCTCTTCCTTGGTCACATGCTTTGCCCGTGTCAACCTGCTTCTTTTTGTTCCTCCTAACATAAACTTTATCATATGGTAAAACACTATTAACCGGGGTAATATTATCAGGGGCAGCAGGGGTAATGTTTTCATTAACATATACATTTGGGGTCCTAACAACACCCCCCCTTCAAAATCCACCTTGTCCTCAAGGTGGAAAGAGGGAAAGAGTCTCTGAATGTCTGCTGCCAACTCCCAGGAATTTTCGAAATCAGGTAGAGTTTGCCACTTGACTAGTACTTCCTGCACTCCAGCTGCAGTGTAACGACTTGCTAGAATGCTCTCTGGTTGAACTTGCAGTTCCCACCCTTCTGAGAGGACAGCTGGAAGAGGTTGGGCCTGCACCTTGGAGGACACACATTTTTTTAACAAGGACACGTGGAAAACGGGATGGACTCTAGAATCAGCTGGGAGTTTCAGCTGGTAAGCAACAGGTCCTATCCTCTCTATAATGTCATAGGGGCCATAGTACCTAGGACTCAACTTTTGGTTGATCCTTTTAGCAAGTGCTTAGAGCCTATAAGGCTGTAGCTTCAAGTAAACCTTGTCCCCCACCTCAAAGTCCACTTCTCTTCTCCTCAGATCAGCATATGACTTCATTCTGTTTTGGGCCCTTTCCAGCTGGAATTTCAGCTCATCTAGCATCTGATTACGCTCCTCCATTAGTAGTTGAACTTCCTCAATTGTTGTCTCCTTGCACCCTTTTAAAAGGGTAGGAGGGTCTCTCCCATAGAGTGCCTTGAATGGTGTCATCCGAATAGCCCCATGGTAGTTGGTGTTGTACCAATACTCTGCCCAAGGAAGCCATTTGGGCCACTGTTTCGGCTTAGAACCAAAGAAAGCAATGAAGATAAGTCTCTAGACATTTATTAACCGCTTCACTTTGTCCATCGGTTTGAGGGTGATAAGCTGAACTATAATTCAATTTGGTGCCTGCTAACCTGAAAAGATCAGTCCAGAAATGACTCATAAATACCCGGTCACGATCCGAGACAATAGAGCTAGGGAATCCATGAAGGCGAACCACTTCCTTAACAAAAATGGTAGCCACTTCCTTCGCAGTAAAGGGATGGGTTAGAGTGCAGAAATGAGCGTACTTTGTCATCCTATCAACCACCACCATGATTGTATCTACTCCCAACGCCTTAGGTAGTCCCCCTATAAAATCCATGGTTATATTCGTCCATGTGTTGCTTGGTACTGGGAGTGGCTGCAAGAGTCCTGCTGGTGAAAGAGTTTGATGTTTGTTTCTTTGGCAAACATCACACTCCCTGATATAATTCTGAATGCAAGCTTTCATGCCTTCCCAATACAATATACCAGAAATCCTCTTGTATGTCCTGAAGAACCCAGAGTGGCCTCCAATGTTAGAGTCATGAAACTCTTGCAGGATTAAAGGAATTTTAGCTGAATCCTTGGCAATCACCAACCTGTCCTTATAGTATAACCTCCCTTTTTTCAATTCAAACCCTGGATGAGCATCACTTTTCTGCAGTAAATCCTGAACAATTCCCCGCAACCTTGCATCTGCTTGAATTTCAGCTTCTAAGTCATCCCAATCCGCGGTATTAGCAAAAGAAATAGCAGAATATTGAAGCTTCCTAGATAGGGCATCAGCCACCCTATTCTCGTTTCCTGCCTTATATCTGATTTCAAAATCATACCCAAGCAACTTTGTCAACCATTTCTGCTGGTCTTCACCCACAACCCTCTGATCCAGCAAGTATTTGAGACTTTTCTGGTCAGTTTGCACTATGAAATGCTGTCCCAACAAATAGTGATGCCATTTCTGCATTGCCAACACTATGGCCATTAATTCCCTCTCATAAATGGACTTATTCTGGGCCCTTTCCGACAAAACTTGGCTCATGTAAGCAATGGGTCTTCCCTCCTGCATCAAAACAGCCCCAATCCCCTTCCCAGAAGCATCAGTTTCAATCAGAAAAGGCTTAGAAAATGATGGTACAGCTAGTACCGGCAAGGAAGTCATAGCCTTCTTCAACCTTTCAAAAGCAATTTGAGCCTCTCCACTCCACTTGAAGTTATCCTTCTTAAGGAGTTGGGTTAGGGGCCATGCAACCTTCCCATAATTGGCTACAAATCGCCTATAGTAACCCGTCAACCCCAAAAATCCTCTAAGTCCTTTCAGGTCCATCAGAACAGGCCAATCCACCATATCCTTGATTTTATTAGGATCCGCAGCTACACCCTCATATGAAATAATGTGCCCCAAATATTCCACTTGTGGCTGCTCAAAGCAACATTTCTTCTTATTCACATACAACTCATGAACCCGCAAGGTCTCAAAAACCTGCTGAAGGTGTATATGATGCAGCTCAAGCATTGGGCTATATATTAGGATATCATCAAAAAATACTAAGACAAATTTCCTTAAGAAATGTTTCAGCACCCTGTTCATGAGGGCTTGGAAGGTTGAGGGAGCATTGGTGAGTCCAAATGGCATGACTAGGAACTCATAATGCCCCTCATGTGTCCTAAAAGCTGTTTTGGGCACATCATCCTCCTTCATCCTAATCTGGTGATAACCAGATTTTAAGTCTAGCTTGGTAAATACTTGTGCTTCCCCTAACTCATCTAGTAACTCATCAATGACTAGAATTGGGAACTTATCAGGAACAGTAGTGCATTTAAAGCTCTATAATCCACACAAAAATGCCACCCTCCATCTTTTTTCTTAACTAAAATCACTGGACTGGAATACGGGCTAGTGCTAGGTCTTATAATTTCAGATTGCATCATTTCATCTATAATCTTCTCAATTTCATTCTTTTGAAAGTGAGAGTACCTGTAAGGACGGATGTGAGGAATTTGAGCCCCTTCCTTCAGCACTATCGCATGATCTTGTTCCCTTGGTGGAGGTAATCCTCTAGGAGTGCAGGCAGATCCTCATATTCAACCAATAAGCCTTGCACCCCTTGAGATAGGTTGACCATTGTTTTCCCTCCGGTTCATCTTGTGAGTCACCAAATATCCCTCTCCTTCTGTTTTAAGGGCCTTTAGAGTAGCCTTCCAAGAGGATTTGCTCATGCACAAGGTGGGGTCTCCCTTCAATATTACGCGTCTACCTTTCTCCACCCAACTCAGTGTCATATTTCTGAAATTTCCCACAAAATCTCCCAAACCAGCCAGCCAATCCACCCCCAGCACTACTTCGATTCGGCCCAATTCCAACACCAGAAAATTCTGGTTAATTCTAATGCCCTACACTGATAATTCCACTCCCTTGCACACTCCAAACCCTTCTTCAATGGCTCCATTCCCTACCTCCACCTGAAATCCTTGCACCTTTTCTACAGGCAGCTGTAACTTCTCTACCACCTTACCAGAAATAAAGTTGGCAGTGGCTCCGGAATCTATCAACACGGTTACTGGTTTCTCGTGGATCTCTCCCCACACCTTAAGAGACTTATTTGAAGTCAGCCCCCAATAACTAAAGGATGATAACTGAAGCTCCCTCAAATCCTCTTCCATCTCCTCTTCCAATGTTACCTTCGGTTCTTCCCCTTCCAGCTCTTCCCCCACTCCTTCTTCCATTAGAATGAACTGGAAATGGCGAAGTTGACACACATGTTCAGGGTTCCACTTATCCCCACATCGGAAACACAAGCCTTTCCGCTGCCTCTCTTGCCAATCCTCATGAGAAAGCCGTTTTATGCCATTGGTCCTGCTTGCAGCTGGGCCAATGTTGCTACCACTCATCCCACTCCCTTGAGATCCTCCTTGGTGGTTTCTTACGCCAGTTTGGGTTCTAGATGGGATGGGGCCAGCATCATTCCTCGTCCCACTACTCTGTACTCCTCCTGAGTAATTTCTGGCCCAAGTTTGTGATCTAAATGGGCCAGGCCCCTTCGACGGTCCACCTGCACTTCTCATTCCTGGGTTTACCCCAGCGTCCACCCAAGCTGAGTTTCTCTCCTCCAATTCAAGTGCACGATCCATCATCTCTGACAAGGATCGAAACTCTCCCACCTTCATTTCAGCCTTGACCTCCTTCTTGAGCCCGTTCAGGAAAATTCCCATGAGTATCTCTGGCTCCATGTTTCTCTTGGCCCGTGCCACTAACTCAAAGTCTCTTCGGTACTGCATCACTGAGCCCGTTTGCTTCACTTCTAACAATGGGCCCAATGGGTTTTGGGCTGCCCCTGGTTGAAATCGCCGAAGCAGGTCCTCCTTGAACCTTCTCCAGGATGGAAACTCCGTTTGCTCCTCCCACCATTCATACCACGTCAGTGCTTCATCCTCCATCGCCAACAGCGCCACATCAAGGCGGTCTCGTGGCTCAACCTGAGCTACGCGGAAGTAGCGTTCGACCCTCACTAGCCATCCATTGGCGTCGGTGCCGGAGAAGAGGGGAAGATCAATTCTCCGTCCTGACTCCGCCCTTCTTGGCCGGCGATGCTCGTTCCACCCCACCTCGGAGGAGTTATCGTCGTCACTCCCTTCCTGTGATCGCTCATCCTGTCTAGAGTGGCTGTCTCCACCCCTTCCGGTTTCATCCTGAGGTTGTCCCCTTCGCCGGCGATGCCGGTTCCGACCTCGCAGGTCATCGTCCCGGCTTCGTGAGTGACTCGAGCTCCTATCGCGTCTCAACAGCTCAATCTGCCGCGTCAGGTTCGCGGTCAGATTGGCCAAGGCTCGCGCATTCTCCTCCTGCATCTCCCCCAACCTTCGCTCTACATCTCCCAACCTCGTCTCCATTGCAGCTCGCGTGGCAACCATTCACAGAGCCTCCCAGACTTCGAGTGGCTCTGATACCAGTTGTAAGAACTGGTACCCGGTAAGTAACAAGAAACAGAACTTATATGAATATCAGGAAGAGAATAATACCAGAATAGTATTGATTCCCCTCTCTGCTATATGTATTATTGCTGAATACGTGTATAACAAGTAGAAAAGGAAAAGAAGGCAGAAAATGTAAGATAACCAGCTAGGTATTCGAGAGACCTAGCACCCTCCTAGAGTCAAGTCTGTTCTCTCTTTCTGAGCTCCCCCCACAGCGCTCTCCCTCTCCCCACCAATACCTCTCTCCTCTCCCGCAATGTAATCCGTTCTTCACTCTCAGTCCCCCACTAACCTTGCCAGCTAGGCAAAGTTAGTTACACACCTCTCCTCTCTTCCTTGGTCACATGCTTTGCCCGTGTCAACCTGCTTCTTTTTGTTCCTCCTAACATAAACTTTATCATATGGTAAAACACTATTAACCGGGGTAATATTATCAGGGGCAGCAGGGGTAATGTTTTCATTAACATATACATTTGGGGTCCTAACAGAGTGCAAGCCTGCTGTGACTCCTATGACAAGTGCACTTAAACTTTCCAAGGATGGATTGGAACCTTTTGATAACCCTACCATGTATAGATCCATTGTGGGTGCACTCCAATACATTACCATTACTTGACCTGAGATTGCCTATTCAGTCAACAAGGTATATCAGTTCATGCATCACCCGCTTCAAACACATTGGATGGCAGTCAAAAGACTCCTTTGATATCTCAAGGGCACCATTACCTTCGGTTTACACCTGCGACCTTCAACCAATTTCAACCTCTATGCCTTTTGTGATGCTGATTGGGGATGTGATTTGGATGATAGATGCTCCACTTCTGGCATGTGTATTTTCTTTGGTCAAAACCTCATCAGCTGGTCCTCCAAGAAGCAGGTCATGGTCTCTAAATCAACCACTGAAGCTGAGTATCACAGCTTAGCCTCCATAGTAACTGAGCTACTCTGGCTTAAAGCTCTTCTCTCTGAGCTGCACCTCCCTCCTTCCATGGTTCCTTCCATCTACTGTGACAACCAAAGCACTGTCCTGCTCACTGCTAATCCCATTCTGCACAACATATCGAAGCACTTTGAGTTGGATCTCCACTTTGTCAAGGAAAAGGTCGCTGCTCGCCAAATCAGTGTTAGCCACATTCCAGCTCAAGAACAAGCTACTGACATTCTCACCAAGGCTTTACCCTCCACAAATTTCCCTTTCTATCGTTCCAAACTCAAAGTTGAAGACTCCACTTTGAGTTTGAGGGGGGCTGTTAGTGTACATAACTAGATGTTAGTTATGACCGTTAGTATTGTTAGAAGCATCAAGGAGTTAGTTACAATCAGTTACAACAGATAGCTTCATGAGCAAGTAACAGGCTCACAATGTATTCTATAAATACCATATGTACTCGTGCATGAATCAACAAGTAGTAATTCAGTTCTTCATTCTTTGCTCTTAACTCTCCTCTGCACCACTCTGTGCTCTCTCTTTGAATCTAACAGCTATGCTGTTCGCTCCCTCTCCTAGCTCCAATCCAAACTTCACAATGAAGTAATTAGGAAAAGGTGAAGTTACCTGAAAGATTTACATTTTCTAGTGTGTAATAGCAGCAAAGAGTAAAATATAGGAAAAAAGAATTATTGAGAAGGATAAATTGGCTATTCTTTTAATATTTCAGAAGTTGTTACGGATGTAAAAAATAATACATACATATAACCAAACTAATGTTTTGAAGTGGAATGGCTATGCATGTTATATATAGAGTATGATTTGTCGTCTCAATATGTTTTTGTATTCTCTTTCATCATTCTACCCAGAGATATTTGATGTCTCTTGTTGTTATAGATAAAAAAAAGAGGAATTGTTATTTTCCTTGTCATTATGATTTCTGTTCACATATAACGAGAGCCCAAACCACGAGTCCTATCATGAAAAAAGGTAAAAGTTGATAATTCGTAGGAGTAAAATTCATGATCGCATTATACATTAATATTTAGATTCTAATGAATGTTATGATCCAATTATAATGAAAAATTCTACCTGTGCATCTTTCTAAAGCGAATAATGGGACTACTTTTGACAAAGAAAAGAGATTCCGATCTAATTTTGAAAGTATAAGAATTTATTCAAGAGTGTTTGTCAGGAATAGAATAGTTGTATGTTCTTCATCCTGCATCTATTTCGAATATGTTATGTACTGCATAATATGTTATGTACTGCATAAGACAAAAAGCCATATTTTATTATCCCTAATGTGCAGGTAGTAGCTTAGCTTCTTAATGCATGTATGCTTCAAGTTGCTTCTTTACTTTTGTACTTGGACTCTACAATCATATTTCAACATTTCTCTATTTGTTTCTTTATTTAAGGAATTCTTGGCTGGTACAATCTCATCACCTGATTTAGCTATGTTCCAAAGACGATAAGTGGGCGAGAGGAAATAATGATCATCAACTTACCTAAGAGCATTCTTCATTGCGTTCTTTCTTTACTCCTTACCAAAGATGCCGCAAGAACTTCCACATTAGCAATGGAAGTACTTATGGAACTGCAGCTACTTATCTGACTTTAATTTTAAGAAATGATCTGTCAATCACCAACAGGAAAGAGAATCAAATTTAGAAATCAGGAAATTGCTTTTTATACCTTGCAACGCTAAGGAGACAGAAAATCAAATTAATCTCTTCTGGACTTTCTCAATAAGAACCATGGCTTCAACATCTTTCACTTCTAAACAATAAAAGCATTGTAAAAGAAGAGGAGGGGAAGGGGGGATTAAAAAAACTAATATTACATTTATAAAAGTTATAAATTAAAATTTTATTTCAAACACTAGTTACCTTCTTTTCTATCATGTTGACAATGTTTCCACAAATAAATGCTTAATCATACTATACGTGCAACAAGTACCTAAAATACTATGTTAAAGTATACATGATGTTTTTTTGTGACTACCAATTTGTGGCATATAAAATGTCTACCCTTGACACAAGCACATAATATTCATTTGTAAAATATGGAGACTACAATATATGCTCATTCATACTACAAATAATTTAAGTAGCAAAAACACCATGCAATTATACATGATGCTCAGAAATGATTAGTTGAGGACATTACCATAGGTCTCAACTACATATTTGTTTAGTGGGACTGTGTTGCATCGAATTTAATTTGCACTCAAATAATCAATGTCAAATCCAAATGTATACCATTGAGTTGACTTAAATGAATGTTAGCTAAATTACCTGTCCTAGCCCTAACTCGGAGTAAACCAGAGTAAGTATTGGAGCTTATAAAAGAAATGATTAAACATAAGTGGACTCCAAATCGTTGGTAAGAAAGAGGCTTTCTAAATTTAGTATGATTTGCTCTGATCTCCCTTCCAACCTCGTTCGCGTCATCCATGACGGTCTTCTTCAAAGCTTTGCAGATACTCCCCTTGTGAGGACATCCCTCTCAAATCCAAGTTCTAGAAATAAAAAATAAATATTTTAATGAGAACATCGATTAACATATATGCTGAAAACTCATATTAATAAACAAATTTTGGTAAAAGATTTATTACAAGTTTTGCAAATGAATTTGACACTTTATATTCTGATTCCTACAGTTATATATCAATCGATGCATTCATATCAATTCCCAAATAAAAATCCCCAGTAGCATCTGCATCAATTAGGAAGAATGAATACTACTTTTTGTGCCTTGCCATTTTTTGTGCTGTCTCAAAAATGGATTGAATTTCCAAATTTGAAGGGAGCGCAACCAAAATGAAGTAGGATATAACCAGCTCATATCAATGGTAAGTCTAATAATCAACTATAAGAAACTTGTGCTTCCTAACTGAAGAATTTCCAGCTTTTGAAAAGTGATCATGAATTTCCATGCCCTTGTTGTTTATGCTGTTCGCCCGAAAGATAAATAAAAAGTCACTGTTTAGGGGCAGGAGGATTAGATGTTAAATCAATGCCTATATCTGAAAAAAAGAAGGTAATAGAGTGAATTTATGTAACTTAGTGAGAGATAAGACAGCCATAACCAACATAGGACAATGTACACAAGTTAATAAGTTAGAAACCTTAGAATAGTCATTTCATGATAAATAGTGGAATAACAAATATTTAATATAAAAGAAAGGGGAGTCATCTAATCTAGGATAAATAGGCAACAATCACATTTCAGTGCCCTTTTCTTCATGTGACCCTGAAAACAGGCAAGAATTACCCCGTCGAGTGGTTTTGAAAACAGGCTTGAATCACCCTACGAGTGCGAAATCATTAAGACAAGGTGTACTAAGACTAACGTCTACTACCATTAGCACGCAGATTCTGTCATAGATTTTTTACAAAAAAACCTTTCTTTTCAATTAACAAAAGTACTCAAGATCCATCTCCTGAAATAACAATTTTAAATAAAATTGCAAGAATAAACCGATGCTGCGCACTCATAAACATGTTCTGTAACATTCATCATATTTCAAAGAAACCATCCCATTGTCCTATATGTTAGTTTTGCATAAAACATAAATATAGAAAAATAATTCATTTCCCAAATTCAAATTATCCAAAACTAACACAAAATGTCAATAACATAATTTATCATTTGCGAGTATAGGAGTATAGTAACTCTACTAGAAACTCAAACTATGGTTTTACTATCTACTTACAACTTAAGCCAACAGTGGAATCTTAATTCCACAGAGCCACAAGCCAGGAATTGGTGGTCTTTAGAGGAATCTAGCATCAAGAATAAGACCATAACAACATTTATGAGTTATAACTCAAGATACAACAACCTAACAACCCAAAATCCTCATAACCCATAAACTTAGGGTTCCCAAGGACCTATTAACAACCCACACTAAAATAAGATCAAGAACCCAGAGGAATGGAAGAAGAAAATGAGTTAAGAAGGTTACTCTTGGGAGGAAAAGGAAGGAGGAAGTAGTGAGCTCCCTATTATCACCTCTTCCAAGCTCCAATCTCAACAATGGAGGTATTGGTGAGAGTCTGGGTGAAGATTGGAGAAGAAGGTTAAGGTTGGGGATATGAAGAGGAAGGTGATTAGGTGTGGGATTTGAGGAGTTAATTGAAGTGGAGGAAGAAGATGATGAGAAGAGAGATTTCTAGAGAGAAGGGAAAGAGTTTCGGACCTAGAGAGATAAAGAGGAAAGTGAGAAATGAAGCTTCTAACCCCATTTTGCATATTTGAGGCATTCTGGGCTACACTATAGCACAACACTTGCACTATATAACGCAAGCTCTAGAAATCATCAATGCTACTTTGGGACTGTCATGCTATAGTGCAATCTATTGCACTGTAGCACGACCTCAGGACTTTGAAATGCACCATTTTGAGTTTAAATAACTTCTAACTCTTTAATACCCAAAGAACCATACATCTAAGCATATTGTGTCCTTAATAACATTTAAATACTCAAGTACGTGAACCCAAAAGTTACTCAAAGGGCTAAGATTCTAAGAGATTGAAAACTTATATTGTGCAAAACTTTGGGGCATTACATTATCTTCTCAAAAGAATTCGGCCCTCGAAGTCTAAACAAAGCAAGAATATTCCTCTGTACCTCAAGAAATAAACAAATGGGGATACTTTGCTTGCATTGCCTCTTCTGCTTCCTAGGTTGCTTCCTTTCTTAAATGGTTCTTCCATATTACTTTCACGGAGGCTACTTCCTTCAAGCCTAATTTCTTTACCTGACGGTCAATTATGGCTACAGGCTCTTACTCATAGGCTAAACCTTCATCCAACTGGATAGTATGTGGAGCAAGCACATGTGATGGGTCGAGAAGGTACTTCTGCAACATTAACACATGGAACACAAGGTGAATCATGGATAGTTCAGGTGGCGGGGCTAAATGATATGCCACTACACTTACCCTATTTAAAATCTCAAAAGGACCAATGTAACAAGGGTTGAGCTTGCCTTTCTTCTCAAATCTTATTATACCCTTCATAAGTGACACTTACAAAAACATATGATCACCCACTGAGAATTCTAAATCTCGTCTCCTATGATCGGCATAGATTTTCTACCTGCTCTGAGCTGTCAACAGTAATTCTCTGATCAAACAAACTTTCTCAATTGAATCCTACGCCAAGTTTGGACCCAAGAGCTTGGCTTCACCAATTTCAAACCATCCGATAAGAGATCTACAATGTTTCCCATAGAGGGCTTCAAAAGGTGCCATCTAGATATTGGGTTGATAACTATTATTGTAGGAAAACTCAACTAAGGATAGGTAACTATCCTAGTTCCCACCAAAGTCTAGAATAGGATTTCAACATATCTTCTAATGTCTAGATTGTCCTTTCAAACTACCCATCTGTCTGAGGGTAGAAAGCCGTACTATGGTCAAGCTGAGTTCCTAAGGCCTTATGCAAGGCCTTCCAGAAATGAGACGTGAATTGAGGCCACAATTTGAGATAATGGACACAAGAATTCCGTGAAGCCGAACTATCTCATCCACATATAGCTTGGCATAACAGGAAGTGCTGTAGGTAGTCTTAACTGGGAGGAAATGAGTTGACTTGGTCATTCTATCTACTATCACCCAGATGGAGTCAAAACTCTTGAAATTGTGGGGTAAGCCGATCACAAAGTCCATGGTGATTTTCTCCCATTTCCACTCAGGTATTTCTATCTGTTGCTATAACCTAGCAAGCCTCTGGTGTTCAACTTTGACCTGCTGATACACCAAGCAACAAGATACAAAATCTCCTATATCCATTTTCATACCTTTCTACCAAAACAACTATTTCAAATTTTGGTACATCTTAATGGAATCAGGATGAACCATGTATCCCGAATTATGGGCTTCTTCTTAAAAAGTCCTTCTCAAGTCACCCACATTTGGTACACACAAACAATTACCACACCTTAGCAGACTTACTTGGTTGAGAGAAAACACTGATTCCTTCTTGTTGTAAACATCTTCTGCCAGTTTGCATAGCTTCAGGTCCTCATATTACATAGCTTTAATTTGCTCAATCAAGAAAGATTGGGCCCGCACATGGGTTAGGAGTAGTCCAAAGTTGCCAAGCTCAAAGTGAACACCTTTAGACTTCAACTTATGGATTTCTTCCAGTAACAGTCTTCTTACAAGGGCTGTATACGCCAAACTACCCATAGACTTCCTGCTCAAGACACTCGCCACCACATTGGCCTTGACCGGATAGTAAAATATAATACAATCATAATTCTTGAGTTGTTCCATCCACCTATGCTGCCTCAAGTTTAAGTCCTTCTATTGGAAAATGTACTTCAAGCTCTTATGATTAGTTTAAATCTCACATGTTTCGCCATAGAGAGAGTGCCTCCAAATTTTCAGAGAAAAACAATAATTGCCATTTACAAGTCATGGGTTGGGTAATTCTGCTCATGTCTCTTCATTTGCCTTGAAGCATAAGCAATGACTTGGTCGTGTTGAATGAAAACGCACTTGAGTCCTACCCAAGAGACATTACAATACACTAAATACCCTCCAGATCCTAAGGGCAAAACGAGCACTAAGGCTGGGGTCAAACAAGTCTTGAGCCTTTGAAAATTTTCCTCACAAGCATCGGACCATTGGAGCTGAACACCCTTCTAGGTCAACTTGATCAAAGGAGCAAAGATTTTTGAAAAATTCTTGACAAATCTCCTATAGAAGCCTGCCATGGAAAAATTAGCTGGCAACGGAAATTTTTTTACACTAATAATGTATTAACGTTAATCTTTTTGCAATAGTTACATAACAATATTAGTCAATATTATTGCACGTAACAATATTAAATAAATTAAAACAAAAATAATTACGTTAATCTATTATTTCATAATAACATAATTTTTATGATTTTAATTTTAAGAATTAATCTGCTCAAATTTTTTTAAAAGGCGTAAAATTAAATTTATTCCAAAAGCACAAAAATAAAATATTTTTACCTATAAGTTATTGTATAGTTAATTTTAAAGGAATAAGCGACTTTAATGTCTTAAAAAAATAGTTTCACTTGACATGATGCATTTTATTAGGAAAAAATGTGTAACATTAAGGTGGCTATAAGTTACAAAACATGACATATTAATGTTATATGATTGATTGATAGTGTAAAAAAACTTTATACTACATATAAAAAATAATCAATTTGTAGTAATTACATAAAAATATTATTTAATATTATTGCATATAACAATATTATTCTTTTATCTTTGAATTTAATTGTATTAAAATTGAAAAAATTATGTTAATTTGTTAGCACATGATAATATAACATTTGTGATTTTATTTTTAGAGTTAATTTGCTTTAATTTTTTTGAGGAATTTGTTTTAAATTTTTTCAAATAATGTAAAATTAAATTTATCTATGAAGTTAAAAAATAAAATATTTAAATGAAGAAGCGATCTTATCATCCTTAGGAAAATTAGTTTTACGTGACTCTTTATTTAGTTGTACATAATAATTCTAATCTTTTATCTTTGAATTTTATAAGGTTAAAATTTAAATAATTGCATTAATTTGTTAAAGCCAGTCATGGGATTATCCTATGTAAATGAAAATAAACAAAAGTCATGGCCAATCATTGAACTTGTTGACACTTAGTTTAGGCTACTCAGGCGTAAAGAGGCCCAAAGTGGATTAAAGCTCAATTGTAGTGAGCCAAGGAAGAAATTGGAAAGTAATTAAGCTTGAGCTCAATAAAAAGAGTGGGCCAAATGGCATTTCTTAGCCCAAAGGTGTGAACCTGATACTATTGGAAGTTGCGGTAAAGCTGATCATGTATTTGAGACGGTTACCAATAGTTTTCAAGCATGAAATGGGTTGGTTATCAAGTTTTCATGCATGAAGAAGTAGCCAAAATAGTGGTTTGCACACAAGAGAGTGGAAGTGAGTTTCTTTTCTTTTCTTTTTTTTGATAAGTGGATAATGGTCAACTCTCAGAAAGAAAGGAGCCAAAAGAGTTCATCATACATAACAAAGAAAAGAAAAAGCAAAACATCATAACCACACCACTAAAAAGCAGGCCACACAATGGCACAAAACACAACACTTATAACATGGTACTTGAAACACAAAATATGAACGCACAACCCGAACCATGAAACAGCTTGAGCCACCACAAGCACACCTTAAACCAAAATGCAAGACCACCACCACGAGGCCACCCTCAACTATGATGATAGCATGGGCCATAACCCACACCATCCATAGCCCAAGCAAACCAAAACCAACATAGCAGAAAACTCCACGAAGACCCAAATCATGCCAAGAATCAACACCTATACCCTTATGCCACTTCAACCAAAAACAACACGTGTGGCAAAAGTGAAAAGAAGAACCACGAAGACCCTAGAGCCAATATTTAGAACTAGCATAACTCCAAAACCAAAACCATTAACCTCCAATACTAGGCTACCCTCTACAACATGGCCCCTCCAATATGCACACACCCAACCATGGTCATCGTCAACACTGCCTCGGGAATCGACACTACCAGTCGCTGCACTATAATCAATGATGACCATCGGGAGCTAACTCGAGCATAGAGACACTGTGAAGGATGAAGCTAGTTTGCTTGTGGCCCCCATCACAAAATGGAACCTCAAGCCCACCTTCAACCTTAAACAATTGATAACTCCCTTTGGTGAGCTATATTTTTTAGTTAGTTTTTATTTAATTTAGGATGTAGTTATTTAGTTTAGTTACTATTATGTTATATTTTAGTTAAGTAGTTGAGATTGGGTGGTATTTTTATTTTCTGTTATTTTCTTATATTTTGGATACTTATTTTGGGTTTATTTTGATTGTCATCAGATACAAGCACTTAAGTGAAAATTTGGAGCTATGAGAGAGTCTAGCTTGTATGAAATCAGAATCTTTTAGCATTGAAAATTTGATATCTAGCTCTCTAGAAGTTGGATTATGATGATTCAAGATTCGTTGGAAAGAAGAGAAGAAGATCTCCAACTTTGATGTTGGACACTTTTTCCAGTTCTGGAGTCTTCGAGGAGAAAATGGTAGAACAAGATTGAAGCCTCATTCTATCTCTAATGTTGTCAAGTCTGACCTTTCATCACTCTTTCACTTGTATCTTGAGCTACAGGGCTCTGATTGAGGTGATTCTTATTGCGTTGGAAAGCTTACTCAAAGATCTACAATCTCTATTCCACCTCCGAGGTCAAATTCCAACTATTCTGACTGCTACAGAGTTTGGAAGTGTGTAAAAATGGTTAGCACCGTCAGGTAGGCGCGCTTATAAGCCTTACGCCTTGCGCTATAGCGCGACGCCGTTCGACTCCGGGTATTTTAGTTGCGTTATAGCATAACTTTTGTGCTATAGCACTACCCCGTTTGCAACAATTTGCTAGTTTGTGCTGAATTTCGAGAAAAGGGATTTGTGGGCTATAAAAGGTAACATTTAAGATTAGAAAAGAGATCCCTAGACACTTCCAAACACCTCCCAAGATAGAAGACTTCTTCCAGAGAGATTGAAGGCAAAGATTCAAGAATTCCAGAGCTCAAATTCAACACGGAGAGATCCACATTTTTTCGAGTCTCTTGTCTCTAGCTAGAAATCTTTATGGCTTTTGTTTCTCCTATCTTCTCATCTTCATACTCTTCTATTGTTTTCTTTTCTTCAATTATGAATTAATTTTCTTTTGCTAGGGCGTTAATGGATCCTTTTTGTATGACAATTTTACTTATGAATTAATGTTAATCTTGTTTCTATCCTAATTGCTTAGTGTTTTTGTTGTGCTTAATGCTTTTAATTGCTTGATCACCAATTAATTGATTTGGGGATTTACAATATCTCGAGAGAGGGTTTGTGAATAGAGCCTCTTAACATAAATACTGTGAGTTGAGCGAAAACTAGAGATAGACAAACACAATTCATGCGGTTAACATAGGAACCCATAGAGCTTCAACCTTTTCCTAGATTGGTTTGTGCTAAGAGATTAGACAATCAGTTTAGGATAAAGAGTATTGCTTGAACTCGAGAGAGGCTATGAATAAATTAAGGGGAACCGACCATGAGTCAATTAGGATAGAAACTGATTAATGGAAGTTCATAGTAAATGTGTCTACAATAGGTGAAATTAATTAGCCCTAGCGTTCATTCCATTGTATTTAGTCAACCCTTTTTGCATTTGTCCTGGTTGCTATTTTTCGTATTTATTAAATTCATATTTTTATTTTAAATTTCTCTACAGCCATAATTTCATTCCTTCCAAATTGTCATCCCTTAAACTATTCGGTAATTGATCTATCCTCGTGGGAACTATACTTTACTTATCACTTTATTACTTGTACGACCTGGTATATTTGTCGGAGCCGCATCAACAACCATGACCATAATGGCACTCTTTTCACGAACCACCCAAGCACCTTGAACTCCTTCACCACACATGAATTGCCATCGGACTTGAAACCCGACAAAGAGACAAGATTGAACACAGCTGGCAACACCTGCAACAAAAATAGGGTAGAATCCCTACGACTTGCGTGCATATAAACATGCCCCCAAATCTTAAACACATCCATTG
The DNA here is from genome assembly GCA_031439585.1 of Pterocarpus macrocarpus. Classification (NCBI taxonomy): domain Eukaryota; kingdom Viridiplantae; phylum Streptophyta; class Magnoliopsida; order Fabales; family Fabaceae; genus Pterocarpus; species Pterocarpus macrocarpus. Next base: position 54,800,058 of record CM062522.1, read on the forward strand.
CCTTTCCAAAATAGAACCCAAACAATGCCAACAAAGCCAATTCCAGACAATATTAGTAATGGAGAAGAAATGAAGGGTTAGATAAGGTTAGAAAAGATTAAGAAGAAGGGTTACACATAAAGAAAGGATTGGGGAAGACGAAGGAGGGGTAGAAGAAGGGGTGGAGGAGAAGAAGAAAAAGAAGTGGGTGGGGAAGGGGAACGGGCGCGGTTACTAGGGTTTCACATTTTGAAAGTGTTTTTAAGAATGCCAAATTATGGTATTGCCATGTAACATAACAAGATTAGAAGGATTCTCTTTCTTAGCTAAAAGCAAAACTAAAGCAACCACTGCACTAGTATTCCTCTCTATTTCCTTTTGAAAGTGAATCAAGCGGGCCTTGGCTATTAATTATATATCCCTTTTTAATAGAGAAGAGGTATGGGCATGAAAGATGAAAACTTACATTCTCAAAGATATGCATCTTAATTTCTATTTTCATTTTAGCTTTTACATTCAGTTTTCATATTATGCTTTTCTTTTACTTTGATTGAATTCTTGTTTAGTTGAATATTTAGTGACGTTCTATTTTACAAGTTCCTCATATCAATGAAAGTTTGAATGCTTTTCCTCTTTCATTGATTGATCTTATTCAACAATTTCTAGTTAAATTAGTTGGATGATCTATCGCTGAGGAGCAGAATATCCTTCTTGGCTCAATTGTTTGAGTTTAAAGGTAATTTTAGGATGTAGCTCGGTTGAGTTTTTCTTCATTGATTTGGTTGAGTCTATTTGAATCTAACAGAGCTATATGAGGTTATACTTGCCAAGACCTATACTTTTTTATGAACAATTATATAATGCATTATCTACAATAATCTCACTAAAAGAGTTGAGAGTTCATATAATTGAAAAAGATAATAAATACACAGACTATATTAAAATACTGTATAGAATAATTAAAAAATTAAATATATTCTTAGCATATCTGATTTTTAATAATTATTTCATATTTCTTCTTAAAGTATTATTATAACAAATAATATTAAAAAATTAATAAAATCCTTGCAACGTACGGGATTTAATTCAAGTTTGTAGTATTTTCAAATTAAGCTGTATGGAATATAACGGACCTTCGTTAAATTAATAAAAACATGACCGTAAATTCAATAATAAAAGAAAAGTTTTAAATTTATGTATTTAGGAATGTATAAATGGTTCTGTTTGTGTATTTCAATATTTTTTTTAAAAAAGTATATTATGATCGAAATACAATGTTCTTTATTGATTATTTTTGGAGTAAAGATATTTTATTTTGTTAATAATAAGACCGATTAATAATGCTTAATATTTATCAAAACATAGCATATACTGCGTAGTACTTAAATAGTTGGAAATTACAAATCCGATAACCCAAACGCAATTTTAGTGGCATCTGGGTCAAACCAAAAAGTAAATAAAACATCTAGTATCCGGTCAACAGTACAGAGTTCACTGTGGGCAAAACTTACGCGCCTCACTGTAAAAGCCACCTTCATAAAGAGCAAATTGTGTTATTACTTTCCCGTTTTGCTATGAAACTGGCTGGAAAGTTCTTGTGTTGTCAACTTTATTGCAAGAATTTGAAAATAACACTCTCTCTGACAAGAGAAAAACTTGTGTGATATAGAATTATTATATAATTATACTTATAATTAATAATATTATATTATTGAAGATGGAATCTATAAATAAACGTTTTGAAAATCGGACTGGATATTCGACCAGATAAAGTACTAGTTCAGAAGTTTAATGGTTCAACCAGAGATTCGACTGGAATGTAATAATATATATATATATATATGTGATTAATAACATGTTATGAGATAAATAAAAATGATTAAAAAATTTTAATATGATAAAAATAATTTTAAAAATTAAAATCATTATATTAAGTCATATTAACATAACTAATACAAGTAAAATATTAAGTTCCATATTACTTAAATTTTGAATTTTTTATTTTTAAAATTATTATAAAGCATTTAAGAAGTCTCATATTGCTTAGAATAAAGGTTTTTTACTTTTGAGACTTCTATAAATAGTACTTATATATCAATTTTTTTTATATTTATCACCACTAAACTCTTTTTTAAAGAGTAAGAGATGTACTAATTTTTTGTTTAGCCAATTAAAATATATTTTTGACTATTTTTTATCACAATGAAGAGTTAACTTCACCATTAATGATCAAAAAATAATTTTGCATTTCTTAAAAGAAAAAAAACGACAAACCGGTAATAATAATCCGATTTGGCCGGTTTATCGGTTTTTGGTCCAAACGATTTTTTAGTTATACCTAGATCAGATACCTGACTAGTTTCCGATTCAATCAGTTGGACCGACCAATCCAATCTAATTTTTTTCTATTTAAAATATTATGATATTATTAATTATATGTACAGTCATATAAGTATTCTAAGAACATGCAAATATTGCTTTCTGAGAAAGGCTTTTATAAGCACGCGTTAACAAGGACAACGCACTACAAATGACTAGAAAGAACCAGTGCGCTACAGCTGCAAGGACAAATGTTTGTTTATTTATTTTCCCTTTTCGTCTCGCAAGGACAAATGTGCTTCCTCCTTAATATCTAAAACTAGCTCCACCTTCCTAGTTCTGTTGCCTTGCCTATCCTCTGGTTTATGTGATAAGTTCTATTGTTTGATTGAATGAAAATAAATAAAGACACAAAAGAAAAAGGTGATTTCTCTTGTACCCTCCTTAAATCAAGAGATTTAGAGTCATTCTTACATAGTTCACTAGAATTTAACCATATATTAAACTTTTATCCATCTAAATATTGAGTTATCATTACTTATAAATCTATATTTAAACTCAATATTTTTTTGACAAAACTTTCAATTAATAAAAATATAAATAGAACAAATAAATTCATCGAAATATTGAGAAGGAACTAATTTATCCTATATTTTCAATGGCGACGAACCACTAAATGTATTTATTTTGTGAGAGACTAATTTATCTGGTGCTATTTTTGACAGAGACTAAATTGGAGGTTTTGTCAATTTTTTTTTAAACAAATTTACTCCATGGTCTATTCACAAAATTAAAAATTTCTCATTTCTAAACATCAAATCAACTTGTCTAACTATCCTGATTTCTAAGCAACTAGAAAAAAAAAACTTTTTATCCCCCAAATGAGGAATAGCCTTAAAAAAAAATCAATCCCTAAATATCAAAATATGAGATATTTGATTTAGAAAATAAATCCCAGCTTAGAGATCAAAATTTGAGAGGATATCATACTACAAGTCATATGGTATAAGCATCTTGAATCCATCATTCAAAATTGAAAAATAAAAATGTAAACCATATGAATCAAGTTGGATGGATGAAATGGAAGAGTTATTTGCGCCTGTGATAAATAAAATACTCATGTTTAAGGGAAAATTTTATTACATAACTATAAGACTAGCTATATGGGGAACTAAATGTTGGGAGATAAAATGAAACCATTAAGGTTAACGTTGCATAAATGAGGATATTGCATTGGACGAGTGGATATGGACATCAAACAAAATAAAATTATGAATGAATACATTAGAAAGAAAGTTGATGTAGTAGTTATTGTAGAATCTCTTCTTAGATGGTTTAGGCATGTGTGGAGAAAGTCTATAGATATTCCATTAATGAATAGTCAGAGACTAAAAAAAGCTAATGAGAAACCATTGAAAAATTTTGGATTATAAGCTATTCACATGATTTATGATAATACACTATGATATTATCTAATTTATGTAGTTAAATCCATCTAATAGGATAAATTTGTTTAATGTTATTCCATCCCAACAAGAGGCATGATCTTCTCCCATTCAATTTCCTTGCCTCTTTCTTTAGCCATTACATATATACAATGCACTCAAAATTTAAAATTCATTTGTTTAAATTTGAAAGAAAATCTTTTATTATATAATTTTTTTAATTACTCTTTTTAATTTATAAAAGTATCAAAATAATTATTTTGAAGTTTAAATTTTTTCAAAAAAAAATTCATTTAATTATCTTAAATTTTTTTATATCATATCTTTTAATTAAAATAATACTTAAAATTAGTGCTCAAAGAAATTAAGAGGGCTCAATCCTCATATATGAATCACTTTCATTCTTCCATTTCAAATTTTGCATTCTGCCTTTTGCATTTCATTCTAGTTTGACCTTCATTGCAACATTTCTGCCTCCTAGCTAGTGGACTAATTACCAGACAAATGACCACAGCAAATGGGGGTTTAACATTTGTTATGTTTCTTCCTCTTAAGGCCTAAACTGACCATGTAGATACACAAGCGTGTGAGAGTAAAGTATCATGTGTCTCTCTTATTTATGTCAAGGACTTCGGAAAGACGGGGAGAAAGGAATGGACATTTGATGTTAGACAACTGCAAATAAGTTCTTCCATTTTTCAATTAATACTTGCTGGGATTGCATGATTGTCCTTTGCAATTAAGAAGTTCCTATACCCATTATGCAAGTAGAGGAGATAATCATTCCAGTTGCCCACACTCCTCCTTGAGGATATCATGTGTTGTTACGATTTAAACCTCAAGTCCAAATTTCCACTTTGACAATAAAGCAAGAGTTGCATTCAATAAGAGTTAATACAAGTTAGTTTTTCTTTATTAAGCATCTCTTTAGTGGAAATGAATCAAATGATCTATCGCATATATATTAGATGGGGAAATTGAACAAACATAAATAAAATATGTGCAGAGAACAAGGATGTAACTCTGCCACGCCTAGCTGTACAAGTTTACCAAGAGTGACACAGAAAGGTTATTGACAATTGACAATAGTAGAATCAAATGATTGCAGCATGAGTACACTGACAACTAGCTGCAATTTATCACACCTAATACACATGGGACCCTTCCTCAGCTCTACCTTACATTACAAATAATTCAGCATTTTTTTTGCTTCCTTATCACAATTGCAAGCCTCTTACATATTTGCTGTACAAAAACCTCGAAAGATCTAGCATCCATTTGTGGCCAAGACTTGAATTTGCAATGTTCTTGTTCCTTCCTCCCAGTGCCAGCCTTGAAGCCCCAACTTCACAAAGAAGCAATTCGGTGAAGCCAACTTAAAGATGCACTATTGTCAGTGTGTGACAGCATGTTAGTGAAAAACACAGATATCTCAGGAGCTAAACTGGTTTCATTAATTTCATTCACTTGAAGAATATATATTTATACACAAAAGAGGCTTCAAGGCTTGCTAATGATCAATACAAACTGTGATAATAGACTTCGCCAAAATAAGAGCTAACACTCCTTTACTAGCGGCCCACATCAATTTGTATAATAGCAATCAGTTAGCTCAACTGACGATGTTTAGCTTTTTCTTAAATTTCAACTAAGCTCAAACCTCTTATTGAAATATCTAAATCAGAATATATGTATAGCAAATGGGTCAGCACTCAAATACAGTAGAAAGGGTTAGAAAATTTTGTTTAGAAGACTCTTGACATGGAAGGAAAAGTTAGCTGCTGGCTTTTAACTTTCTAGAACTGATTACTGATATGCCATAGTATATAGCAGAATGCTATATGACTGATATTTAGATAGTGAAATGGTTACAAATGTTATGACTGTTGTCTTGATATATTTTCGTATTGGTTCATTATTCTGTTCTACAGTGGGAAATTATCATTGCATGCTCTTTTAGATATAAATAAGAGAAAGATTGCTAGCTACAGAGATTTTTTTCCCCTCTCATTATGAGGTTAATGGATACCCAGATCATCTCAGTTATTCTACCATGCATGAAAGTCACTACAGCAATTATAAATAGACATGAAAAGGGACACTTTGAAGTTATGCTCCAGATATAAATTTCCCTAGGTGTGTTATAAAGTTGATAATGAGACCTCCTTTGACAAAATAAAAAGAATAGTATAGTTTGAGGTCAGTTCCTGAACTTAATTTTGAAAGAATAGGAATTAGTTGAAGAATATTTGATTGTAATAGAATAACGGTAAGTACTTTGGTGGTCATGTCATATACTTGTCAATGCACCGAAAATGCATCTATGTGAGAAGCACATTATTATAGTTCGTAATTATATTCATATTTTAAGTTACAAATCTTTTATTGCACTTGTCTGCTTTAGTGAGCATATTTCTTTAATTTTTCAATTTTCCTTGTAGGTATAAATCATGGTCAGTGCATTTCACTTACTTAAATTTATATGATTAATCATTATTTGTTTAGATTTATAGGATTCGTACAACACTGTTCTTTTTTTTTTTTTGGATTAATTCATACAACACTGTTCTTTTTTTTTTTTGGATTAATTCATACAACACTGTTCTTATATATTTGAAACTTAATCCATTTAATTATAGTTCAAATTGATTGTTTATCCTTATTTAGGGAATAAAGCAGAACTATAAACACAAAATAAAAGTGACTAAATGGGTACAAGGAGGACACTCACCTCTGCTGGGCTGATCATCAACATAATCTCTTCTTTTGAAATGCTCTGCCAAATGAATAGTGAACAACGAAACTGAGTAGAAAGGATTCGATTTCTTCTCATCTTGTTGCAAGCTTAAAGTCTGTACTTTATTACTCTAATCTAGTTCCAGATTCTAAAGAGAGCAGTGGAGTGCCCATCCCTGGATCATGGATTTGAATGCTGCTGCTTCCTCCAGGTGTCATTGTGTGCATTAATCCTTCTATGTCCCGCTTATATACCCAACGAAACCCCAAGTTCGTTATCTTTATGCAGAAACCATGGGGGTGTTGGTTGTGTTCCATTTCAACTACCAATCTAATGCCATCAAAATCATGAGTTTCTTGTGTAATGTGATTTATCATATTAGTGAACAATTCATGAGGAAAATAGAGTAGCCAGAGGTGATATGATTTCTGTGTCACTAGATCTTTATGTAGATGTATAGAACTTCTGGTTACAAACCCATAGTTTTTTTTGTGGTGGTGGAAGTAGCAAATCATATTGTTGGATGTCATATTATTCAAATTAGTTGGATCAATATGTGCAACAAATGCTGCACAGACAACTATCCCGGTCCAATCTTTGTCATATATAATGGAAGATGCTTTTATGCCTATTACATCACCCACAGTCTGATTGTTGAACCACTTTGGTATTTGACTCTTAGGAATAACAATTTCAATCGAATCAAGGTCGCCACATGAATCCTGTTGTGCCTGCTACGAGAAAAGCAGTTATGTCTTAGTTCCTGCGCACACAAATTGAAAAAGAGATAGATTGGGGAAAGAGAGAAGAACTACGCACCTGAATGATTTGTATCATCCAAGAAAAAGCCACCATACTACATTGCTCCATCCCACACAAATTCGGGCAATTAAAAATAAGTAATTTTACTACAAATGTTCTGCACGGTGGCAAGACAGTACTTGTTGGGAGCTCAGGCAAACATTTCAGCTTCTTGCAATGCTCCAAGTTTAACTCTATCAGCTTGGATAGATGCTTGATGCTACAAGGTAGTGTAATAAATTGGTTTCCCCCTATGTTTAGTGTTTCTAGATGACTTAGCCATCCAATAGCATCAGGGATTTGATGTAGGTTGCAGAAACTTAGGTCAAGTTCTCGCAAACAAGGGATACCAAGCAAAGAATTGGCCAACATAAAATTTGAATGCTTATTTGTACCAAACCAGGGGAACCGAAAAGGCAACATATATTTTGTGATGGAGGAAGTTGATTGGCATTGCTTAGTAGCTTCACTAATATCAAGCTTCTTAAAATGCTCTGCATGCCTTGGCTTTTCTATTAGCTGTTTATTAAATAAATGGGAACACCCAGACAAATTTAAAATTTCAAGAGAATGGAGACCAAATATGTCGGTTGGCACATTGATTAGATTTTTGCAATTTTTCAATTTCAAGAACGAAAGGTTGCTTAGAAGACCAATTGAATGACTTATCTTTGCTAGTTTTGTACATTCTTCAAGATCTAGCCTCTCAAGCTTTGGCATGTCTCCAAAATCTGGCAACTTGGTAAGATTTTTTGAGTAACGAAAATTCAAAACTCTCAAATGATAGAGAGGCTGTGAAGGGTGAAAAGGAGCACACAGAATTAGTCACTAGAGTTTAAAATTCTTTCATTAGTTCAATTCAATGATAGAGAAAGGGGAAATAACATGAGATATAATTTTTTATTGTAAACATTCTTTCTTATAGAATATTAAAAAAGACATTCACCATACTTTTTTGCCTTCCCACGGTTGTTTGAAGCTACTATGCGGCATGATTAATGAACGAAGTTTATTTGGCTGAAAACTTGATGGCAAACACTTGAAGGGATATGCTTCCCAATCAAGATGTCGTAATTTGTTGGAAAGACAATTAAGGCTTCCTGAAAAACTCACTCCTTTGAGTATGAGCAATCTAAGACTACTCATTTTTTATAACCCTTCAACCTTCAAAGTTGCGCCTTCTCTAGAAGATGATGGATGATCCACAACAATAGCTACAGGGTTTTCTGTTTCCTAAAACATTATAAACAAGAAAGAAAAGCATAAATCACTTGAATCACACATAGATTTTAAAATGGCAATTAATAAAATTTTATTTTATAAAGGGATATTTTACCGTATTTTCCAACAAAACATTGTAGAGATCTTCATAGAGCCATAGCCTGCTCCACTTCCTTGGCTCTGTGAGCGAATTTTCTCGAACAATTTTTTTACCTAGCTTTTCCAACAAATCATGCATTTGAATTTGGTGATGCATAATGGTTATAAGTGACTTATCAATAAGAACTCTTATTCCAATATCAACATGAAATCCACAATCATCTAAAACATTGGTCACATATTGCTTGTATTTGTAGTTAAAGAAGCAAGCAATATCTAGAAATATTTCCTTTTCCATTTCCTTCAATCCATCATAACTTATTCGAAGCACATTCATTATATCATCTTCTGGGCTTTCTCTCATTCTAGCTAAGGCACTTATCCAGCTAGGAACATCTCGATCAAACAAAAATGAGCCCAATACTTTAATTGCTAATGGAAGGCCTTTAGCATAATTCAATGCTTCTTTTGTCAAATCTTCATAACCTCCCAAAATATAATCACGTTTGAAAGCTCTTCTGCAAAACAATTGACGAGCTTCTTCCTCATTCAACTGTTTAACATTGTAAGCAACATCTATTCCATACTCCTTCAAGATACGTTTATCTCTAGAAACTATGATGATTCTACTCCCTGCACCTAGGCATTCTCGATACATAGCCAATTTCTCTAGTTGTTCAACTTGATCAACATTATCAAGAATTATAAGTGCCCTTACATGGCATAGCCTAGTTCTAACCAAATAGGTTCCTTGAAATAGATTGCATATCTCAAGATTTTTATCATTCAGAGCTTGATGAAGAAAATGTTTTTGTACACCTGTTGGACCAGAAGCTTGATAAGTTTTGCTTACATCATCAATAAAACAATGGGCATCATATTGATGTGAGATTCTACTATACAAAATAGTAGCAAGGGTTGTCTTTCCTATTCCTCCCAACCCACAAATTCTTAGAACTCGAACATCATCATTGGTGTCCAAAAGTAAAAGCCTTTCTAATTCGCTGATAGGAGACTCCCACCCAACTAGATCATTAGGAAGACTAGAAAATTTGTGACCCAATATAAGTATTATCTCTTCAACAATACTCTCAATCTCTGCATTTTGTGGCCTGAAAATTTGTAGAAAAGAAAGAACACCAAATCATCACCTAATAAAGCCAACAATAACAATATTAAAAATAGTATTAAAACAGTACATGCGGAGGATTAAAACAAAGTAAAGATTTTTATTATTATTATTTTACTTTTTAGAAACTCCTTTTAGCCTTTCATCGAGCATGTAAATTTTGACCCAAATTGAGTGTTACATTTTTAATAGATTATGCAACACTCTCCCGACTCCAGTTTGAAAAGGCAAAGTAAAGTTAAAAACACAAAATCACTAAAAAATAATGCTAATAAAAGTACATACGTGATATAACTGAATGCATACATAATAAATTAAGAGTTCTTTTTACATGAAAACCTTAAATTTTCTTAATTAAGTTGTTGCACAAAAATAAACCATCAACGTTTAGGAAGATTTACTTATCCCGTAGATCCCAGCCAGCTAGATTGGCCACTTGTGCCAATGCTTCCCTCCATCTTTGCACTTGCACCATCATCTCCAATTCTTCTTTAAATCTTTCTTCATGTTTAGCAAAGGCTTTCTCATAATCCCCACTCTGCTTTCGCACCTCAGAGGGGTCAACATCATAGAAAACAGGAAGAATGCGTTTTCCAGATACTTGAAGGCAATCCACCATCTTTGCCAGTTCTTGCAAGCACCAAGTCGAGGAAGCATAGTTCTTTGAGAAGACAACGATGAAAACCCGTGATCCTTCAATTGCGCATTTGAGCTCAAGTGGGATGGATTCTCCTTTCTTCAGTCTTTTGTCATCCCTGAAGGCAAGAATGCTTTTTTTCTGCAAAGCAGCAAAGAGATGATCAGTGAAACCGTTGCGGGTGTCCTTACCTCTGAAGCTGACAAACACGTCATATGATCGTATTATGTGAGATGAAGAGCTGATTTGGTTGCTGTTGGAAGCCATTGCAAAAGCCGAAGCACGGTTGTTGAAGATGGTGTATAACTAGTTTAGGATATGTGTGTTAACCGAAAAACAATATAATGGATGTACATATAGAAACGACAAGCGCGTGGAAATGAGGATACTGCCGGTAGGATCCATTTAAGGAAGACCCTGTATGGGAAGGATCATCAATGGTCTACGCCATAGGAACCGTAGATCATGTAATACAAGAAATTAAGGGATGAGATTCTTTACCTGAAACTTGTGGTAAGGCAAGGCATAAAAATACAATATTTGAAAAACGAGCCACAAGCTACAACTATTTTCTTCGAGCTCCATCCCTAGCGACATTTCCATCCATTGAAGTGCGAAAAGTGAAAGGCCAATGCTCAATGCTTCTGCATCTCGGTGATTTGGCTCTTTCTCTTGGCAGGTTTAAGTTCGTCGGAGAGTTCGATTTTCCTTAGCTTCCGTTTTATTATATTGACATAACGAAATGGACTCCCAGTTTTGTGTTCGTTGGTTCCAGATTGAAAAATAAAAGTTGTTTTGATTAAATAAAGTTGTTTGGGTAAAAAAGGACCAAATGGATTTTAAGTAAATATTATAATTTTAAATTATAAATAGTTTATAATTATGAGCAATTTTTTTTATTATAAACAAAATACACTATTTTAAAATTATTTACACTATTTGAAAATTGATTTGTATATAATCGATTATAAAAAAAATAATTATATTTATAATTGACTATTGTAATAATTTTAATATCACAAAATTTTTAAGTCTAAGTACTATTTATTTACTTCTATAAATCCTCAAGAATTTGGAATATTAATTAATGAGGTAGAGATTAGACACAGCAAAGAAAGTTATTATAATTAGTTCAAAATAAACTTGTTGATCATTACCGATTGTTGACTTCTATGAAGCAGAACAAATATTAATACTCGTGAGCGTATAATGTCAATAGTTTCATTACAAGTTTACGTTTTCAACATAGTTGTTGATTAATGATAATGAAGCAGGCAATGGATAATAGAGTATGTTTTGAGTCAAATAATAATAAAGCGATATTAAGCATCCATCCTCATAAATAGAGATGTTAAGTCTATCAAATTTTAAATGTGACACTGACTAAATAAAACTAATAATGATCTTCTCCAGTTTTGATAAAGAGAATTTAGATCCATGATCTTACTATCAAATACTTGTTGAATCAAGCATTTTTTATTAGACTAAAAGTTATAACATATGGTAAGGGTATACTTTTATTTCTTTAAAATTTTTTAGAATCACATATAAGATAATGTATTATTCCTATAATTGGTGCTATGAGTTAAGATATTAAATCCATCAAATTTTAAAGGTAACACTAACCAAATGAAGCCAACAATGGATAATAGCCTTTAGCTATTCTTGGATTTTGAAATCATAAGATTATAAGTAAATAGTTTATAATTATGAGCAATTTTTTAAAACTTTTGATATAAATAAAATACACTATTTTAAAATTATTTTTTAAGTTAATAAATCTAAATATAAATTAATTTTTATATAATTAATTATAAAAAACTTATTCTTATAATTGATTATTAAAATAATTTTAACCTCACAAAATTTTCAACTCCGAGTACTATTTATTTACTTATGTAAATCCTTAAGAATTTGGAGTATTAACAAGGTAAAGGTAAGAGATTTGTTGAATCAAGTGCTTATTATTATAGATCAAAGTTCATAACTTATGGTAAGAGTAACTTTATTTCCTTAAAATTTTTCACAATCACATTGAAAATAAGGTGTTGTTCCTACTATTGGCACCATAAGTTAAAATATTTAACCCATCAAATCCTAAAGATGACACTAGCTAAATAAAACTAACAATATATAATAAAGTGTCCTTTTAGCTCTTCTTGGATATTGGAACCGTAAGAAAAGCTAATGCCTAAGCTTATGTGGCCAATTAGATGGAGGGAAGTAGCACTGAATAGGGGTGACCACCGGGTTGGGTCGACCCACTAACTCATAGGTTTCAACCCAATCCAACTCACAAGATACGAGTTGGGTTGGATTCATGGGTTGAGTCGGGTTGAAAAATCTATAACTCATGAGAAATGGGTTGGGTCGTGAATTTGAAAATTTTCGATCTATACAACCTAACCTAACCCAACTCAACCCAAATCACCTATGAGAAGTTGATGGAGCATCTGATATATTATTGCGATGAAAATCCAATGAATCATTTAGATACTACTGAATATTTTGAAAAGATTGAAAATAAAGCTAATAATTATATCAATCCATATAATATATATATGATGACACTGGCTTCAATTATTTCATGTAGTTTATTATATTTTTAGGGCTTATATATATTTTCATGAAGACTACTAGGACTTAAATATGCATTTTTGAAAACTTTAATATTTTTTTAAATTTAGGTGGCTTCTATCATGTACCTCACAAAGTAAGGTGCATGACGCACCTTGTGCATAAAATCAAGTGCACGATGCTCCTCTTCCCATTTTCTCCTCCCCATCCTGCATTTTCGATTTTCTTTCACCTAGCCAAGCACCGCCACCCAGTCCAACCTTCTGGCAGCACTCCACCAGTCTGCTTTAGCTGCCGCGTCAAGCCACCGTGTCATGCCACCGTGTTGTAACCTAACTCTAGCCTTCTCATCTTGCTATTGTTGATATCGGGCTTGGTGAAGGATGGCGATTGGTGACCATCGGTGCGCACAACGACAACCTGCACCACTTGCAATGCACCGCCGGAGTCCTTCGCCAGAAGCCAACCCTCACCAGGTCTGTAACGCCACGTCCAAGGGGAGAACGTATATGGACACAGCCCCTTTCCATCTTCTCTCACAATAACACAAATCTGCAACTAAAAACTCCTCATTCCTCCTTTACAGCGGCGCTCAAACAACGGACAATGGCAACATTCGAGGACTAGGTGCCGTGACAGTGAGAATGGCAATGGTAGTGCGGGGAGCTGCCATCTGCCCTTTCTTGGTCATCTTCCGTGGTGAAAACAGCCGATTAGAGTTGCTTTATTTGCAACGAGAAAAGGGGAGCCGCTAGCAGCGAAGGGGGAGTAATGGCCCATGCGGGTGGATTGAGGGAGGCAGAGAAAGGAGATAAACAAGACGTTGTTTAGTCACATTCACAAGTTTGTTTAACTACATTCACAATTTTATTTAGGTGCATTTTCGAGTTTGTTTAGCCACATCCTTAAATCATTTGGCCAGATTTACTGAATGCAGCTAAAAGAGAAGTCCACCTACACAAGCAGGTGCATAATGCTCCCTACTTTGTGAGGTGCATTTAAGCCAAAACCTTAAATTTATTCATATTAAGATTATTTGTTTATTAAAAGATTTGATATTTATGTTATATTTTATGTTATATATGTTTAGATTTATTATATTTGAATATATGTTTTAATATATTTGTTCGGTAAATTTTTTTTTCAAGTATATATTGAACCGATGGATTTGACCCATGAGTAGGTTGGGTTAGGATAGATTTAAAGGAAAATTTTGCTCAATTCAACCCAACCTAATCCACTATTTGCTTGAGCGAGTTGGGTCGAAAAAGTCCTCGTCCAACCACTGAATGTTAGGCACAACGTGATATGAACCCCATATAAAAATGCCACATCTGTAAGAGATTTGGAACCATATGGCCTGATCACTGTTATTAAGCCATTGAATATTATGGCCTTGGATGCTTCAAGGTTGGCAATCTCAACGTTTCTACCAGGGTAATGCTAGCAACATTAACAAATCTACCTCCATCAATTGTCACATTACAAGTCTTGTCTTGAATAAGACACCTAGTGTGAGAGATGTTCTCATGTTATATCCCATCTTCATCTTCCTCTTTAACCTGTGTGTTGAGTGCTCTCCAAGTAATCGAGAATGTTACTTCCCTTTGGATACTCTACACCACTTGCATCTTTTAAATCTGGCATGGACTTATAATCTAATATTCCCTCTACCTCTAACTCAATCTCTTCATTGTCTCACATAATCATCACCCTCTTATTTGGACAATGAGAGGCAATGTGGCCTATTCCCAAGCACCTAAAGCACTTGATGTCTCTATTCCATTGTGGCTTAAATGAGGTTGAACCTTTGTCATGGGTAAGCTACTTTTGCCTCAGCTCCTCTACTTTTTGCTTAGGAGGCACTTTGTCTTCCCTTCTTCCTGAATTCGGCCTCCATGAAGAACTTTCGTGTCTAGTACTATCCTTCATTCCCAACTGCTTCTCAACCTTCATAGCCAAGTGTACCAAGTCCTCTAACTCAACATAGTGTTATAACTCCACAACAACTCAAATATCACGATTCAACCTAGCTAAAAATCTTACCATAATGGCTTCTCTATCCTCCTCAATGTTGGCTCTAATCATGGCCATCTCCATCTCCTTGTGATAGTCTTCAAAACTTCTAAAATCTGGTGCCAGGTTTTGTAAATGTTGGTACAACTCTGTATAATAATGGCTAGGGATGAAGCGCCTCTTTATAACTCTTTTCATCTCATTCCATGTATCAATAGGTCTCTCCCTATTCTTCCTCCTGCTCAAAGTAATCTAATCCCATCAAACAATAGTATAATTAGTAAATTCAATAGCAGCCAATTTTACCTTCTTCTCCTCTGAGTAATTATGACAGTAAAAAATTACCTCCACTTTTCTCTCCCACTCCAAGTAGGTATTGTAACACCCTCCCAAGTACAGTACTCTGCTTAAGTCATAGTACCACACTCTGGAGTTATTACTGTTAACTGAGCGGACCTTGTCTGACAGCAACTTCAGCCGTCTTCGGAAACTTCTGAAACTAGACAACACGAAAAATAAGAGTGAGAATTATAAATTCTCAGTAGGATTATCTAATTATCATACATAATGTCATCGTTGTCATCTCCAGTTTGCTTCAGTTTATTATAAAAAAAAGTGAACATGCTATATAAACTGTTTAATTTTATAGTTCGAAAAATATGTTATGGGAAGCAAAGTTCATTTTTATCATACACTTGTCATTTAGGGAGAGCCCATACAAAATTAATCAATTCATGAATATTAATGAGTAATAACTGAAACATAATAAAATACATTAGTATCAATATACTGAACACATAAAATCTGCCCATGGCTTTACTTGCCCTTGAATTTAAGCATATACATAAAATGTGCTTCTCTTTCTTTATCTTCCCTTACTTGCTACACATATTCCAGAGTATGATCGCCATGTCATACCCCATCGGGATGTAATCGCCATGTTACATTCCTTAGGAATATGTTCTTTCTGCCACGTCCCAGAGTATGAATGCCATGTCATACTCCATCAGAATATGATCATCATGTCACATCCCTTAGGGTGTGGGATCATCATGCTATATTCCAAAGTATGATTGCCATGTCATACCCTGTCAGAGCGTGATCGCCATGTCACGTTCCTTAGGAATATAGACTCATCATCATATCTTTATATGCCACATTCCAAAGTATGATCGCCATGTCATACCCCATTAGAGCGTGATCGCCATGTCACGTTTCTTAGGAATATGGGATCTTCATTTGGTACTTATATTAGCTGGGTCATGCCATGCCTCATGTAAGTTCTGGCCCCTATGCTCACACTAGCTGGGTCGAAGTCATGCCTCATGTGAGTGGGGTGTCTGCATATACTTTAATCTTTAGTCTTTAGTCTTTAGTCTTTTAGCCTTTACTGCCCTTGGGTAGCCTGGCCTTGGAGTGAGCTCGTCAGCTTCACTCGTGACCGTCGTCACACCGACTCACCCACAAGGGGACCCACTGCCTCTAGGTTAGAGGGACCCAATGTGCAACTGCCTCCAACATAGAGGGACCAAGTTTTAGCTGCCTTCACAAGGAGGGACCCAATGTGCAACTGCCTCTAGGTGAAGGGACCCATATTTTTGTCATTTAACTGTCTTCACAGGGAGGGATCTCAAATAACCGCCTCCAAGTGAAGGGACCCACATTCAATATATTTACATTTAATATACTCATGTCTTTTCATTCTTATACATGATCATGCATAAACATGCTGAATGTACTCATATATGCGCTTTACTATTTATTCTCATATATCTCATATCGTACTTATATCATTCTTGCTTACAAACATTCCTAGTTTCATAGACTTTTTGTCAAATCCAAAGATAATGTATCGGGCCTGCCTCCCCATGAATAGTGCTAGTTCTCACAGACAATTCAGTCATAGCAATATAATCAATCTAACATATATATCAATGTAAAACTTGCAATCCTCAACTCAAACCTTATATGTCCACTAACTCTTGTGAAACTATCACTTTGGCCATTCTGCCAATTCTATTCAGTTTTGCCCGAATCTTGTATAGTCCACCTATATCTCTATTCAACTCATTTAAACCTGAATTTTGGATATGTCATAGCTCTGTATGTCTACTTTCTAACCTATTTGGTCCCATATCATTTTGATTTATGCAACTCAAGATATTCAAATTTTGCCTCAGCCTGTTTAGTCACTAGCCCGAATTACACTCCTAAAAGTATAAATTCACTAAAAATCGAAACTAAGTTCAAATCATACGAAATTGTCTCATATCAAAGTTAACAGGATAACTTTTCATTTGCAACAAGTTTCACTTGATTTGCTTAAGTATACCTCGAGTTATAAGTCCTGAAAGTCAACCTTCATGAACTACCCTATTTTGGTCTGGATTGGACATAGGGAAACTTCCTCGAATCACTAGGAATAATTCAAACCATAACAAACTCAAAATTTCATATTGGGATGTTCCCCTATGTGTAAGCTTTCTAACAAATTTAGTTTCACTCAATTTGGAGTTATATAGGGTGAGATATACCCTCCTCAAGTCACCCTGCCCGGATAAAAGTCCTGATTCTTAGGTCAAACTTCAAAAATTCATATCTCTCTCAATACTAATCCAATGACCTCATATGATACATGTATGGAAATCCCTGAATGTCTACTTTCATTTAAAAATAGTTTCATTAGGTTTAACCGTTGTAGGCGGCGCCGTACACTCCGCCGTACGGACTACCATGGAATTCCTCACTAAGACAGCATCCCAATCCTCTATTTCTCCTAGTTTTCTTCTTCTAACTCTAATTTCAACTCAAGATTTTATATTAATCCTATCATAATACATCCAATAATCCATCAAATACATGAAGAAGAGTACAATTTCATGCTATCATAGTGCAAGAAATTCAAGAACAGAAATAGAATCCTACCTCTTTGGAGTATGATTTGAGCTAAGTGCTGAAACTTGAAGTGTTAGAACCTTGCTAAGCTTGAAGGAGTGATGAAGTTGGGTGAGTGGAGAAGAGAAAAAAGAGCTGAACCAGGGAGAAGGCAACGTAAAGATGAGGCTGAAGGAGAGAAAGAGATGAGTTTATAAGCTTGAGGTGGTAGTTAACTTGGAGGGTTTTGATTGGCCTAAAAACACAAGGCTGAATTTTAGCCAACCTTCCCCTAAAATTGCTCTCCATGTCATCCTCTTTTTGTGACAAAATTACTCTCCACGTCACCCCTAAGTGGAACTCATTTCCACTGTATTTTGAAAAATGACATCGGAACTCGTACTCTTCTTAAACTCGGAACTCGTGTACATCCAGTCAGATGAAATCGGAACTCGTCTTTATTGTGTAATGTCGGAACCCGCGTCCTTTTATTTGAGCTTGGAGCCGAAGCCGGATATCGGAACTCGTCCAATCCTTATTTGACACTTGGGAGTGAATTCAGATATCGGAAGTCATACAGCTTATAATCACCTAATCTCGGAACTCCTCATTCAAACTTCGGGAACGTCAGCTGAAATGGAAGGCTCCTGCGAATAAATTCGGATATCGGAACTCGTGTCTGATTGGAAATCAAATCAAAGATCCGAACTCATGTCCATTCTAATTGAGTTCAACTCTAAGGCGGGAACTCGTTACATTAAACTCAGAGGTCGGTACTTGCATCATTGTGTTAAACTGTAACTTCGGAGGTCGGAAACCGTGTATACTATTTTGAAACATGAGGTCTTAGGTCGGAACTCGGGTACCTCTCGCTGAAACTTGGAGATTAATTTTGAGATCGGAAATCGGGTAAATTATCTTCAAGACATGAAATCGGATATCGGGAATCACTCCATGTTGTTTTGGACCTGAATGTTACATCGGGGAGTAGGAAATTATGCCCAATATGCTTTAACTCGAAGTCGGATATAAGCCACTCCCTTTAACTCGAAACTAGAACATGAAGTCGGATATCAGGAATAATAAAAATTGAAGATTAAATCGGAAATCGGACAGGACATGAAGTCGGAAATTGTGCAAGACGAACTCGGAACTCAGAAATTATCCCACTTTGTGTGAAATTCAAAGGTGAAGTCGGAAATCATGTAAACTTGAAGGTAAGGTCAAAAATTGGGATGTTACAGGTATCTAGATCATTCTTCCTTTGGAACGATGGAATCACTATCTTTATGCTACTCAAATTATTGTCCTGCCTATTTGGGGACCCCTACTCTCTTTTATGTCCACTTCTTCTCCGATTATGCTAGTTCTCTTCATATTTAGTGTACATTCACCCTCATCTTCTGAAGGACTCTAAGTTCACCTGTGAGGCTGTCTTCTATGAGTTTCTGATGTCTCATTCCTTGGTAAGTGCTCATTCATTGCCTCTGAGGTCATACTAAGGTGTTCAAATTGCCTTTGTATTGCTGTGATAGCAGAATGTTTGTCCTCTTCAACTCCTAAATGTGACATTCTTACCTACAGAAAATTGTTAGTCCAATAGAAAAAACAAGGCCTTACCAGTCATTCCCTTATGTGTTTACACTCATATGATGATCACTCAATCCACTAGTGTTTACACTTAACTTTTTTTGGCTTTTACCCTCTAATTTTCTCACTACTCTTGTCTTTTACCACTCAAAAATTCATTAAATCCTCAATAATAAGTGAGTAATTGATATCCGAGGTGCAAATAACACCCCACAAACAAAGATTCAAAAAAACCCAAACTATGGATAAAAACTAACTCCATATTTGCTAGCTCAACTTCGAACAACGATAACTTTTGCTTTAGTAGTCAGAATGACTATTATTATGCCTTTCGGAAAGTCTCTAGCGATGTAGTCTATTACCCCTCCAATTTCCTATGGTTGCTGATCTTCAGGCTCCTCTTTATTGCTTGTTTCAGGCATTCTCCTCCTTCGGCTATTGCTTCTTCACTGTTTTTTCCTTTTGTCACTATCTCTACTCTGACTTCTTTGTTGCCCAGCTCTATACTTGTCCAACAATCCTCGCCTTACTAAGCATTCAATCTAATCTTTCAGAATAGTGTAGTCCTCCGTGGTATATCCATAATTCCTATAGAACTCACACCATTTGCTACTATCCACTTCAAGGAGAATTTGCTGCTTTCCTGCATTCGATGGTAGTTAGATTAGTCGAGCATTATATGCTTCCTTTAGTATAGTCTCCCTCTTGGTAGTAAGAGGGGTGTACTCATCATATCGAGATTAGGGGAGGTAAAAATTTCGTCTTCCCTCATCTCGACCCCTCTCCTTTGGGGTAGGCTCAGATTTCTTTTGGCTTCTTTTCTTTTGTCTCCTACTTTGTTTTGAGTCCTTGGCTCTACCATTTTCTATCTGAGCTTTCACTTTCCTCATTTTTCAAACTTCCTCCATGTTGATGTATCCCATAGCTCATTCCCTAAACTCAGCTAGAGACTTTGAGGGTCAATCGCTAGCAAAAAGGACTTGCCAGTAAGCCTCTCTTGATGGAGTGCAATTTCATAGCAGGGTCAAGGTCTTGTATCTGTATGGCTAGGTATTAAACTGATCCAAGTACTCCCTCAGTGATTCCTGTGGCCTTTGCTGTATGGCATTTAAAGAGTCCAACATTTTCCTATAAACTCAGCTTGAGGAGAATCTATTCACGAAGGCTTGTGAAAGTTCGGCAAAGTTGTGGATTGACCCTGCAAGTAGTAACAAGAACCATAAAAGGCTGCCTTTTCCAAGAAGGTGAGGAATACTTGGTAG
This sequence comes from Pterocarpus macrocarpus, assembly GCA_031439585.1. Taxonomy (NCBI): domain Eukaryota; kingdom Viridiplantae; phylum Streptophyta; class Magnoliopsida; order Fabales; family Fabaceae; genus Pterocarpus; species Pterocarpus macrocarpus. The sequence goes on from CM062522.1 coordinate 54,820,744, forward strand.
ATGAAAAGATGACTTGCTCCATTGACCAGCATCATCGATTTGAAATGGTCACATGGACTAAAGGATTGCGAGTTCCGCTGTACAGCTTCAACATCATCGGTAGCTGGAAATTCGCCAGAAAGGCCACTTAATAAATTCTGAGAATGGCCCTGATTATGTCAATGGGCCTTAGGTCGTGGCTGTTTGATTGGTACTCCTCTCTCCCATAAGTATTGTGGGTGTTGTTTTCCTCTCCATCTCTAGTAGGGTCGTCATTATTCTGACGACTGCCGGCCTTGTTTTTTCTCCTGCTGTTTTCCCAATTCATCATCACCATTTGAGCTTACAGCTTCCTGTTCTGGTCCTGAAGTTGTCGAACCATCCGATACAGCTTTTCCACAATGGGAGTTTGGGGAATATTGTTCACCTCGTTTCCATTATGATGATCGCGTTGGTTGTTCTATTGATTGTGCTGGTTATTACCAACATTCTCAACCATGATCACACTCTGACTCCTTGTGGTAACTATTCACCTTGTGTAGGGATTATCTCTGGCCCTATGATGGGCATCAATGTTCTGACCAGTTTTCTAAGGTTGTCTAATGTTGTCCTCTACAAGTCCAAGCTCATTGTGTGCTCTTTCAGTGAGGGATTTATAAGGGACTCCAACTCTCAAAGTCAAAACTTCGTTCCAACCTAGTACAAGTAAAAGGGATTAGTTACTTTTGGCTTCTCTTGAGCCCCTTCTTATATCCAAGTTTGAACTCTTCTTCCCCTACTCCTCAGTAACTTCCAATTTCTTATTCTTATGGAATTCCCTATGCTCGATAACTAATCTTAACGGATTAGCTACTTTTGGATGTTGACTCAATTTGAGCTTATCCAAGGAGAAGTCCTTCTAAAAGGCCCTTGTTGAGCTCCTTTGGGTCGAGCTCTAAGGTCTAATGAATTTGTTCAGTCCATCTTATAACTGAGAAAAATGATAAATACATAGACTATATTAAAAATATTACACAGATTAATTAAAAATTTTCAATATATTTTCATCATATCTAATTTTTTATTATTATTGCATTTTTTTTAAAAGCATTCTTATAACAAATAATTTTTAGAAAAATATAATAAACTTGTGTAATGCATGGGATTTAACTCTACTTTGTGGTATTTTTAACTTGAGTTGTAGGGAAAACAACGAGCCTTCGTTAAATTAATAAAAAATAACCATAAATTCAATATTAAAAGAAAAGTTTAGAATTTATATATTTAGTAATATATAATGGTTCTGTTAGGGTACTTCGATATTAAAATGTAGAATAATTATGATGGAAATACAAAGTAATTTTATTGATTAGTTTTGGCGTAAAGATGTTTTATTTTGTTGATAATAAGACTGATTGATTGTACATAATATTTACAAATATATAATAGGGTAATTACATTGATCTTTCCTGAGGTTTAGTGTAATTACACTCGGCACCCCTCTATTTATCTATATTATGCAGACCTCCCCTATTTTTTGCGGAAGACCAAGTTCCAAGTTCTGATTTACAAAGTTCCGAGCTAAAATTATCTTTTAAATAGATAATTCACTTACGAATTTCGAGTTGCAACATCATTCTTTGATAATTTACCTTTCTGTAGGCATAATGATTTTGAAACTCAAATATTGGAAGCAAAAATCTATTTAAAAGACAATTTTAGCTCGGATAATTGCTTGATCGAAACTTGGAACTTGGTCTTTCGCAAGCAATAGAGGAGATCTGTATAATATAGCTAAATAAAGGGGTGTCAGATATAATTACACTAAACGTCAGGGAAAGTCAGTGTAATTCACCGAGCATAATATATATTATGTAGTACTTAAATAGTTGGAAATTACAAACCCGGAAAGCCAAATGCTTTGATATCGTAGTTGGATGTCAGCGCAATTTTTAGTGGCATATTTGGTCAAACCAAAGGGTAGACGAAACTGCTAGTACCAGGTCAAAAGTACGGGGTTTACGGTGGGCCAAAACTTACAAGCCCCACCGTAAAAACCGCACTAAAAGTCTAAAGCTCTGAAGGTTCAATGCAGTAAAGACAAGTGGTTTTACAAAATGAAGAAACCGTTGGGGGGGGGGGGGGGAAGAAATATAAACCGTACGATGGCGTGTATTTTGGCTTGTGAGTTGTCGCCAACGATAAAATATTCAACGAAAGTCCATTGGATTTTGGGATTCAATGTGTTGCTACACCTTTCCCGCTGCGAAGTTAGGTCGAAATTTCTTGCATTATGAACTATTGCAGGAATTGAAAATTACACTTTGTGAAGGAGGCTTTTATAATAAGCACGCCTAAACGACAATAGCGCACGCAGACGACTGGAAAGAACCAATGCTCTAAAGTTGCAAGGATAAATGTTTGTTTATTCATTTACGAATAAACATCCAAATAAGTTTTTGATAATATTCTTAATAGATATGAGTAAACATCTAAATTAATCATTGACAATATTTTTAATAAATACATTAATTTTTGATAAAAAAAATAATTGATCTTTTGATCCCTAATAATTACAAAAATTAGATAATTTGGTCCTCGACTAGCTTGAAATTGATACAGAGTCAAATATAAACGTAAAATTATGACTCAAAATTTCCCAACTCTATTCTATGTAGCACCTTCTAAACATGCAATTCACAGAACTCGAAAAGCCCCCAAAAAGCACCATTTTAGTGTAACATACTTAATCTTAACCTTTTAAAAATGAATTGTTTGTAGGATTTTTTAAAGTTATGCAAATTTGTGCATTTAGAGGGTATCACATGAGATGGAGTTAGGAAAGCCTTAGTCATTATTTTACCTTCATATCAAATTCTTTACCGATTGCAAATAAGTTAGGGATCACTGGTGTCCCGTTGTTTTAATTGTCAAGGACCAAAATGTCAAATTTTTGCAATTGTTAGGGACTATAAAACCAATTATTTTTTTATTAAAGACTAATGTATCCATCAAAGATAGTGTCAGGGACTAATTTAGGGGTTTACTACTTTTTTAAAAGTAATGATATAACCTCCTAAAAATCTCCTTAAACATCCTCCTAAATATTAAATGAAACAAAAAATAGATAAAATCAATATCTTGGACTCTTAACAACAATCAATTCTTCCTACATTTTATAATTAGGAAAATGTTTAGGGGTATGTTTAGTTTAACTTTTGGGAGAATTAGTTTTGAAAGAAGGTCTTTTAAAAGAATTAATTTTAGATGAATTATTTTTACAAGAATAATTTTTGTTTAGTTTGAATATATCAAAAATAAGTTTAAGAGAATAATTTTTGTTTGGATAGGATAAAGTAAAATTACTTTTGGTTGTTGATGTGAGAGTAATAGTAAAATTTCTTGTCAAAAAGCTTTTTTCTAGAATAAAAAGTAATTTTAACGATATTTATCTCAAAAGGCTTTCTAGAGTTCCAAAAGTGAATTTTAAAAAAGTCTTTATACACCCAAATATATTAATTATTGTGCATTTTTTTCTCATGCCAATAAAAGATCTTCCGACCCCCCCAAAAGTATATCCAAACGGACCAAATGATTTATTAGAAGGATAAATCATTTCTTCTTTTTTTTTTTTTTTTCATGTCACAAGGACAAATGTGCTTCCTTCTTATTAATATCTAAAACTAGCTCCACATCTTACCTAGTCTCTAGCTCATGTCTTAAGTTCTGCTGTTTGATTAAATGGAAAATGAATGAAGAAAAGAATAAGGTGATTTCTCTACTTAAATGATGGCATTTAGAACCCTTCTTACGTTGTCTAACAGGATAATAGGATTTATCAACCCAAAAAAACAAAAGAATAACCTAATAGAATTTAACCATGTGTTAAACTTTTGTCTATCTAAGTATTGGGTTGTAATTTATATTTAAACTCAATATGTTTTTTTAGCAAAAATGCCCCAATTAACTCAATTTCAAAAATAGTGTTAGACAAATTGGTTCCTCAAGAAAAAAAAAATCGCAGTCCCTCACCATTAAAAATGTAAAACAAATTATTTCTTCTTAATATTTCGAAGGATTTATAAGGCAAATTGATCCCCAACAATTTATAAAAAAGCTCAAATTGGTGCTAAACAAAATATAAATAGAACAAACAAGTCCATCAAAATACTAAGAAGCGACTAACTTATCCTACATTTTTAATTATGAGGGACCACAAAATATATATCTTTTTTTTCTTAGAGACAATTTTGTCCAGCGCTATTTTTTACAATGACCAAATTGGACATTTTTTCAAATTTATATTTATATTTATATTCATATTTTTGTGTTTAACAAATTTGCTCTAGGGTCTATTCACAAAATTTGTCGATCGGAGAGGACAGAGGTGAAACAACGCCACCGTGAGGCTGAAAATGTGAACCGCCGGAGAGAGAAATGAAACACAAATCAGATCGACGAACAAGAACCACTGTAGCAAGATCGCCATTGCAAGAAAGCTCCAGAGTAAGAGAAGAAAAAACTAGATCTGAAGGTGAAATCAAAGAATCTCGCAAGAGAGAGAAAAAAAATAAAGAAGGAAAAAGGCATTTGCTGACCGAAAAAATGTGAAAAAGTAGAAGAAAAGAGAGTTCTAAGAACTCAGAGTAGTGGAAGAAAAGAATTCAAGGTGGGTGCCATGGCTCTGATACCATGTTGACAAACATGGTAGAGAAGAGAAAAGAGAGAATTGAAAGTGAAATCTAAAATTATATATTGATAAGATGAAAAAGATTGATACAATAGAACCACAATATGACTTATATAGTGAGAGAAAATGTAACTAACTACCATAAACTTCTAATGAATTCTAATTATAAACTAACAAATTCTATATACTTTAACAAATACACCATATCATTATAATTTTCCTTCACCAAGATTCTCAAATAAGTATCTATAAAGGCAGAAAACTAGACTCAACTAATGATTCTAAACCATTTAGCATTCTTTTACAGTACTTACAAACCCAAAATACAATATTTTCAATGACGTTCAGCTCTAGAAAGATGACTTTGTTACATATTTTGATTTTGATGTTGGACGTTGGATTATGGTACTCGAGGGTGGACTTGGGAACAGAGGAGTCATCTCAAATAACAGCTGCAAAGTTTGGTGGATTACATAGTAATAAAAATGTTGTGAAGGATTAAATAGTAAAAAACACTTACTAAAGGTTTAAAATCAAATACGCAAAAGTGACATCATATCTATACTATCATGCCAATTTACATGGAGCATGCATGCTACTCTCCCTGCATGGTCTAGTCTAAACAAACCCATGCTGTAACACCTTACCAGACAAAATACTATATTTAAGTCATAATATATTACCTGATAAGTTATTACATGTGGTGAACTAAGAGTTAGCTATTTACTTCAACCAATTTCTGTTTGGCAATGAAATAAACACTACACAGTCATTATACCGGAAGTAAAGTAATACAAATAAAAATATGAAAGAAATAGAACTTATTGAAACTGTATGTACATATATATATATATATATATATATATATATATATATATTTAAGTTCGACCATGATACAATAAACGGCATAGGGTAGTAAAATGAGGCCGCTAATACAAAAATAAATCAGCCTGTCTATATGAACAGCACCCTATCTGGTCTCCACGGGATATTTCATGTACAATTACTAACTCCTACCCATATGCCCATAACCCAAACTACCAAAAGAGGGTCATTCTATACACCTATTGCTGCTACGGCGGGTACTCCAACTAGATGGATTCCGAAGAAAGGAATCCATTCGCCATGCCATCATCTGTAGGAGTGTAATCCATGCTCGGAGTAGAAGACGAGGAAGATGAACTCTCAGCCTCAGATGGATCTTCCTTAGACATCGAGACCGAAGGTATCTGCTATGGTGGTCAGGCTGGCGGAGCCATGGTAGCTACTGTTGCTGCCAATACTGCTACCACAGCATATGGAGGTGGAAAGGGATGAGCCATATGGAGAGGGATGGCAATGCATGGTGCAGCAGGGTCAAAGAGTGGATAAGCAAGGGGTACAGCAAAATCTCTACGAAAGAAGAAATAAAAATGGAACTGACATCTACCAGATACATATATACAGTCTAGAAACAGATCCAGGTGGATGTAGAGCTCATGAAACTCAATGAATAGGATGCCAGTTGCCGCATTCTCCATGCTCTGAGAATGATGAGGAAATGTATAGTAGAGTGGAAATAAAGATTTGTCAATAGGAATCCTAAGTATATATATATCTATCATCGCCACTATTCTCAGGTATTTCGGATTTTAATTAAAAGAAAATGTTACATCAACAAGGTGTTTTACTCAATTAATTATAGAAATCATGGCTTGAAACACAACTTGGTTTTACTTAAGGAGATAAAGGAAAATTAAATAGAAAAACAAGCAACAAGACATATATTTTGACATAATTAAGTGGCAGCTGTAAAGTAAAGAAAAGTACATATATAACAGACAATAGTGCAATTAACTAAAAAAAGTAACAGAAACTATGGATATGCAGAAAAGATAATGCACTTGACTTTAACTCATATTTTTTCATACTTGGTCCCTTGGGAGTATATTGGCCATAAGACTGCTAGGTAATAGTTTGTTTTTCAAGATCGAGCTCGTTCCTATACAGGGTCACCAGGTTTGCTTTCCCCGACTTCCCCACTGATCTATTCCTTTTAAATTTGTTCAGGGGTTGGCCCAAGTCACATGAAGATCCTTCCCATTCTTATGAGGTTAGCATTACTTATCTCATGCTTTGACCAATGCATGCATAACTTGTAAATTCATATTAATTGCAATCTTTGCCGACGGATCATGTCTGCTTCCCATGAATAGTGCCAGGAAATCAGGAAACTTTAATCAAACAGCAAACTCAATATATAACATTATAGTCATAGCAAGAATATAAAACTATCAATAAGTGCAAACTTTAAAACCTTATGTCTTAATTTATCTTGCAAGCTTTTAACTTCTACTCTCGAGTTCGACTTCCGAGTTTGAAGTTGTGCTCGAGTTCTGATATTACCTAAGTTCTGACTTCCTGGGTTATGTTCGATCTCCTAGATTGATTCTGGATTTATCCCGATCTCCGACCTTAGTCTACATTTGGTCTCCTAAGACTTTCATGAGGGTGTTTCCTAATTACCGAGTTCCGACATTAACTATACCCGATCTAATTTACTATTTGCTAAGTTTCCGAATTCAACCTTAAGCGTACCCTTCCGAATTTTACCCTAAGTATACCCTTACGAGCTCAACTTTAAGTATACCCTTCTGAGTTCAACCCTAATTATACTCTCCCGAGTTCAACCTTAAGTATACTGTCCTAAGTTCAACCTTAAGTATACTCTCCCGAGTTCAACCTTAAGTATACTCGATCTAGCTCTACATTTGCTAAGTTCCGAGTTCACCTCAAGTATACCCGATCTAGTTCTATTCTTGGCCAGAATTACACTCTTATAAGAGAAAATTCATCAAAAATGGAAATCTGGGTGAAATCATACGAAATTTATATAATATAAAGCTAACAGAGCAAGCTTTCAAATGAAATAAGTTGCACATCATTTGAGTGAGTATAACTTGAGATATAAACTTTGAAACTTGATTCTACTGGACTACCCTATTCTAGCCTGGGTTAAACTTAAGGTAAATTCATTGATGTACTAGGGAAAGATGGCAATGAATCTGAATCTGAAATTTTTCTGGGATGTTCCCTCATATATTAGCTTTCAAACAGCATTGGATTCACTTAATTTGGAGCTATGTAGTGTGAGTTATACCCTTCCCAACTCATACTGCCCAGATGAAGATCCTTATTTCTAGGTCAAACTCCAAAAATTGATAACTACCTCTATACTAATCTAATGGCCTTATACTATATATGTATGGAAAGCCCTGAATGTCTAGTTTCATATAAAAATAATTTCATCAACTTTAAACGGCTGTAGGCGGAGCCGTACACTCCATCGTATGGATCACCGAGGAAGAACCCTAACAGCTTCATGAATTTTCTCTTTTCTTCAAGTTCTTTCATATCAACTCCAATTCTAATCACAACATACATGCATAATCAATTATAATTCATCATCATTACTTCAAATCATATGAATATCATGAGGGTAACAAGATCCCCACATAGCCCAATTCAATAAAAACAAGAAGAGAGATTGGATTCCTACCTTGTCTAGTTGGAATTTAGTTGATTTGGTGCCTTGGATGGGAGCTACTCTTGATAAAACTTGAAGAGAGGTTGGAAATGGAGTAAAGAGGAGTATGAACGAAAGAGAAATGAAGGGGAGTCAGCCCCTTATCTTGACCGAAATTCACAAGGGCAAAGAAGGAATTGCACACAAACTTATGGTGTAAGGAGTTGTGTAATTGGTGGATGTGTATTAGGGTTCCAATTTGGTTCTGTGGCTGCCCTTCTTGTCTGAAGATGGCACCACCTATGGGAGTGTTGTGGCTGAATCCTAGCCATTCATTCTAGGGTTCTCACAATGATTCTTCTATTGGTCCGGTTTCAACAGTTTAAGATTACCGAAATCTTACCGATTTCTCTTAAATCGATAAACCGATTTTAGAAAAATTCTGTGAGATTTCCTATATTCTTAATCTAATTCCATCAAGCTTAATCACTTCTAAATCACACTTAATTGGCTTTAAGTAAATATTTAATCGAATTTCGATTAAACCCACTTATTCGATAAAAATCGAACAACTCGGCTATTAACGACAAATATTTTTTCGGACGTTACAGATGTTACTAAGGGTAGAAATTTAAACTTCAATTGTTTACTTTTGCCAAGAAATTTTCTTTTGAGAAATGTTGAGAGGACTCACTTTTTGTGAGATACTATATCAATTCACCACTCATCCACCATTGGATGGAGTGTGGGTCCCACTTAGATTGGGTCCACACCCTATCCAATGGTGGATGAGTGATGAGTCAGCAGAGTGTCTCACAAGAAATAAGTCCCTCTATCATTTCTCTTTTCTTTTTTATCATTGTCCACACGTCTGAAAGTGTTTGGTCCTAAAAATGTGTCCATGTCAATAATTTGAAAAGAAAAAGTGTCTTAAAATTTTTTATCCACAAGTCTAAAAGTTTTTGGTCCTCGAAATATGTGTCCGTGTCAATAATTTGAAAAGTGGAAGCTAGCTTGTTGAAGAGATATTGTGATGTGTATTGTGCACTAAAACCTTACAGCTATGTTTGGTTGGAGTGATTTAGGGTGGAAGAAAAGAGAGGGGAAGGAAATGGGGAAAAAAATGTCTCATTTCTCTTGTTTGGTTGGGGAGAAAAATTAGAGAGGAGAGGTTAAACAAGACTCTGTCATGGTGGATCTCATGTAAATAGTAGCAAATTTTTTTTCGCCCAGACCCGAGTAGAAAAATTGTCGGGTGAGGCACTATTTTTTCTTGTTTCCAAAGTTCCCTCCTCATTTCCATCTCGTCCTCCCTTTCAGCTATCATTCCTCACGTTCTATCACCGCCTTCACTGCCACATCCTTCCATTGCTACTCCATCAGGTTTGTTCGCCATGGCTACTCTACTGTTGCTCATTGCCGCTCTACCTCTATTCTTGGGCAAAGTTGGATAAGCAATCAGGAAGCCTCAATGGTGGAGAAGGAGAAGGACCATTGAAGGGATGTCTAGTAGTGGAGCGAATGGTGGTGGTGGTAGCAGATTTCCACCGCCATGGACTAGGTGCTTCCTTTGGAGGGTGATTAGAATTGGCCATTTAAGTGATTTTTGGTAAGATTTGATCGGTGGGTTTTGTAGAGGAGAGGAAGATAAAGATTTTGGGAATTGAATGGGTGAATTTAGTTGAGAGATATGGGAGAAATCAAAGAGAGAAGTTGGAGAGAGAGTTGGTCGCGACAGAGGAAGATGAGAGAGAGGGCGGTTTCTAAAATGAAGGAGATAGAAAACTCAATGGAGGCTTAAATCTCAATTGTAATCGATTACAAAAACTAGCCCAAAATTATGTAATCAATTACTAAAAATTATAATCGATTACATAGCACATTTTCTAGCCATTTGCAACAAGCAGTGTCTCTAGTAATTGATTACAATAGCAATTATAATCAATTACAATTACTTAAACTTGGCAAATTTGTGCATTTTGACTTTTGTTCTTGAGTCTTCGATTACAATCACAGGTGCTAATATGAAATAATCTCTAACCATATCAAAATTGTATTAACATAGAAAGAGAATGGACTTATTTTGATATTGTTTAATTGGTAGAACTATTTTTAAGTAATATTTTTGAAATATTTGATTAATTTAAAATATTAGTTTTATTTTAAATAATTTTGAATAATTTATTTTTATTAATATTAGTTTGATTTAATAGGTTGATATTATTTTAAACTGTTAAATTAAAAATAATAAAATTTTTTATTTGATATTAATTAATATAGTTGAAATACTCTTTATAATAATATAAAGATAAAATTATTATTTAGCAGTATTATTCCTTTCTTTTCTTTCACTTTTCCACACAAATAAATAAAAAAAATTATTTTTCTTCCATTTTCCTTTTTTCTCATTTTCTTTCATCCAAATATAATTATAAAAAATATAAATCTGTTCTATTTTTTTTACTCACCTTCTTTCCTCTCAACTTCTTTCCTTTCGATTTCTTTCCTCTATCTAAATATAACCTCAGGTATTTTGAGCAATGATGCTACATACTGGAGATTACCTAAGCTATTATACACTCGAGAGGCAGCACAACATAACTAAAGAGTGTAAGAAACTTAAACATGCATGTGATGATTTGTCAAATCATTGCTACAGTTACTCTTTTGTAATTATTATATGAAAAATAAAATATAATTTGTTACTTTTATATTTAATAAATATTATTATTTAAAATTAATACTATACATGTAAAATTTAATAGTAAACAATTATTAATATTTAAATATAAATATATAGTTAAATTAAAGAAAAAATTTCATCTAATACCCTCAAATATCCTCAATAAAATAATAATCATGAGTAGAAATAAATATCTAACGGTAAGCATAATAATTTATTTTTTAAGCTCATATATTTATAAAAGTATAACTTATTTATTATAATAAAAGTTAACTTTTAGTTAAAAATATAAAATAAAAAATTTTAAAGGATTTTAGTGAAGACAATTCCACTGATATTGGGTGTGCTTTTGTTATTTCCATCAGACACCTTATCGGATCCATAATAATTTATATGAGTTTGAGTATGTTGTAACATTGTTTTTCTTTTTCTTTTTCTTTTTCTTTTTTTGCAGTAAGGACGAGTGTTTTTAAAAATGAAGAAACCGCGGCTAGGGTAGAAATATGAATCATCCCATAACGCGTATTTCGGTTTGGGAGTTGTCACTGAAGATAAAATATTCAAGCAAAGTGCTTTGGATTTTGGGATTCAAAAAGAATGTTATACCGCATCGTGAACTTATTTGCTGGATTTTGAAAATAACACTTCATGAAAGAGGCTTTTAGAAGCACGCGGAAACGATAATAATGCACCGCACATGACTGGAAAGAGCTAGTGCTCTAAAGCTGCAAGGATAAAGTTTTGTTTATTTATTTGCTACTTTTTTTATGCTGCAAGGACAAAGGTGCTTCCACCTCATTAATGTCTAAAACCAGCTCCGCTTTCGTCGTTTTGTTGCCTAGTCTATGGCTCATGTGATGGGTTCTATTGTTTGATTGAATGAAAATAAATAAAATAAAGAATAAGTGATTTCTCTCCTTAAATAATTTAGAACCCTTCTCAGTGCAATAGGATAATAAGATTTGTCTAACAGAAAAAAGAGTCCAATAGGATTTAATCATATATTAAATTTTTGTTTATTTAAGTATTGAGTTGTTATTATTTATAAATCTATACTTAAAATCATTTTTTTTTGACAAAATCTCCCTAATCTCTCTCAAAAATAATGTCGGATAAATTAATTTCTCAGAAAAAAAAATAACTCGCAGTTTCGTACCATTAAAACTGTAAGAGAAGTTATTTTTTCTCAATATTTTTAAAGGATTTATAAAATAAATTGATTCCTAATGGTTTATAAAATAGTTTAAATTGGTTCCTAATAAAAATATAAATAGAACAAATAAGTTGATAAAATATTAAGAGGGGATTAACTTATCCTATATTTTTAATTATGAGGGATCATAAAATATTATTTTTTTTCTTGAGAGACCATTACCAAATTGGAGGTTTTGTCTTTTTTTTTTTTTACAAATTTACTCTGGGCCCTATTTGTAATATCCTCCTAAGTATGGTACTATAGTAAGTCATAGCACTACACTCAAGAGTTGTTACTGTTACCTGAATGGATCTTGTCTGATAACAACCTTTAGCCGTCTCCAATATTCCTTGAACTATCTGGAGATAATACCAAAATATAGTGAGAATTATAAATTCTTAGTAGGATTTAATTAATTATCACATACTGTATCATCATTATTATCTCCAGCTGCTTCAGTTTATTATGAAAAAGGTGAACATGTTAATAGACTTTTCAGTTTTATAGTTCAAAACGATATCCAAGAAAGTTCATTTTAGTCGTCCACTTGATAAATAGAGATGAACTTCAAACAATTAACTTATTAACATGAAAGACAAGTAATCATAATATAACAATTTATAATAAGATACAGCATAATTGAATAACATTCAGAGATGGATGAAAATAACTTCTTGATGTGAGCGCATTCATCGATCTTTAGTTTTCTTTACTTTCTTTTTCTTGGCACACCTGCGCATACGTATCGCTGGCCCCTGTGCAAGGTGAGCTTGGACGTGTCTCTAATTAGAGGAATCTCATTTTGACCATGTGCCTCTAATTCGGAGGGATCTCACCTGACTACATACCTTTAAGATAGAGGGATCTCATCTGGCCACGTGCCTCCAAGTAGAGGGATCTCATTGTCATGTCACATGCCAGTGTATAATCGATATGTCATACCCCATCAGGGTGTAATCGCCATATCATACTCCTTAGGATGTGCAATCATCATCATATCCTTAATCATAGGGTTCATAGATGCATATGCTTCATACCTTATTTTTAAACATCTCATACTTGCATGATTGCCATGTACTCATCATATAAACATCCCTAACTCTCACATATTTCTACCGAAAATTTGGCAGCATAACAGATCAGATCCGTTTCCCATGAATAGTGCCAGTTTTAATAGACAGTTAGTCACAATAAGAGATCAAATATAATGCATTAATCTTTCAAATACTAACATGGAATTGCAATACTTAGACTTTAATTGAACTCATATATGCATTAAGGTGCCAAATCCTTTAATTTTGGAAATCCTGCTCATATTCTTCAACTCTAGCCGTTTTTAGAAATTAAGTCTGAAATTTATTTTAACTCATTTAGACTTGAATTTTGTATATGTTGAAGTATTAGTGTCTAGTTTCTAATCTCTTTGGTCCCATCAAATTTTGATATATGTATCTCAAGTTATTAACATTTTACCTAGGTATGTCCTGTTACTAGGTAGATTTGCCTATCAAAAACTAAAAATTTGCCCAAACATAGAAAATTGGTTGAAACTATACAAAATCTACATTGCTGTAAAGCTAACTGACCTAGCTTTTGTTTCCAACAAGTTTCATCTCATTTGACAAGTGAAACTCAAGTTGTGAGCCCATGAATTTAGGTAACCTTCACTACCCTATTTTACCCTAGGTAGGACTTAGGCCATTTTTCATGAATTACTGGGAACAGTAGGGATTGAATTAAGTTCTAAAATTTTTATGGCATGTTACTCTATGTATTTCTAAAAAAATTCGTTTCACTCAATTTGAAGGAGTATAGGGCAAGTTATGCCCCTCGAAATCTAGTTTGCTTAGAATTAGGGTTAATCCTAAGGTAAACTTCAAAAATTCATATTTCACTCAATACTAATCTAATAATCTTATATTATATACGGTTGGAAACCTCTAAATGTCTAGTTTCACATAAAAATAGCTTCATAAAGTTTTGGTGGCCGTAGGTGGAGCTGTACATTCCGCCAGTATGGATGCTGTAAGATTTTCTAGGTTTCAGGTTCTAGTTTGCTATCTATCTTGTTTTTTATGCAAGATTCAATTTCAATCCCATCAAATACTTGATAAAACAACCATAATCACATAACCATCATATATCATAAATTACATGAATAGAGAAGAACTTCCCAATAGCCATCAACTTGATAAACTCAAGCAAAGAAGCTGAATCCTACCTCAAAATTAAGTTTTGAGCTTGGAAGATGGAAGCCTTAAGTGTGGGAAATGGTGTGGGATGAATAAGTAAGAGGAAGAGGATGAAAAGGGGAAGCAATATGAAGGAGAAAGCTCAGCCCTCTTGATGCACGAAAATAAGGAGGGGAAAATGAGGAATTGTGAGATTTAATGACATATAGTAGTTGGGAGTTTGGCACATGATTGGTTGTTGGGTTTGTGGTGATTGTTGAGCCATTTTTCCTCATTCTTTGGCAGCAACTTGTTGCCACTTTGGTGGGAAATGGTGGCTGAATTTCAGCCACTTATCCTAGGATTTTTGATGTATAATTCTGTTGATTCGGTTTCGGTAGTTTAAAATATTGAATCTTTATCGATTTCCCTCAAATCGGTAAAACATTACTAAGTAAATTTGTGAGATTTTCTATATCTCTATTATAATCTTCTCAAGTCTAATCTCTTTAATTAACACTTAATTCACTCCTAATCAATATTTAATTAACTTCTAATTAATTCTACATAGTCAACAAAGTCAGATAAATAGATTAAGATCGTAATTTAAACGTATTATAATTCCGAATGTTATACTGAATAGTTTCTCATAATTTTTTACATAATAATCTAAATTTTCTTTCGCTCTAGTATTTGTAATTCATCCCTAATTGCTTTTATTTTTCCAATAAATTGATTAACAGCACAAATCAATTGCACTGTTTCTTTGGAATTGTTATATTGTCGCTTTTTCATAAATCCTTTAGAAATTCTGTTTGGTTTCCGTAACTAGTTGCATTTTCGTAATATTGAGCAAGTCTAGGGGCATCCCGTGTCATTTCACATATGGATACCTCCGTGGCTCAATCAGCTAAGGTTTAGGTTTCTATGTTTTCGCTACGTGATTCTGCTTCGTTTAAAATCTTATTTTACTAATCCTATTGATATAGGGACCTAAATGTCATTTTTTAAAAAGTGTAGGGGCAAGGTTGTAAATAACAAAAGTTTGCCCAATGACATTTTCATCATTTTCTATTACGTTATATGGGGATGTTATATTATTCACAAAATTTAAAACTTCTTATTCCCAAACATCCAATCCAATTGTCTACCTATCTGAACTTCTAAACAACTGAAATAACTTGTATCCCCAAATCAAGAATAACCCTAAAGTAATCAATCCTTGAATATTAAAATATGAGATAATAGATTGTGAAAACAAATCCTAGATTAGAGATCAAAATTTCAGAGGATATCATATCACAAGTCATATTATATAAGTATCTTAGGCCATCATTCAAAAATAAAATACAAAAAGAGATGTCAACCATTGGATTCAAGTGATGAAATGCAAAAGTTCTTCAACTATGTGACAAAGAAAACATGCTCAATTTTAAGGAAAAAATTTATCACATAACTATAAGACTAGTGATGTGTGGGCCTGAATGTTGGGAGATAAAAAGCCAATAATTAAGGTTAATGCTATAATGTTCGATTTTCGACTTCCGATCTCATTTAATGTTGAAATTTCCGATTTACGAGTTTGTCTTATAAATTCCGACTTCCTACCTTAGTCATAGTGTCAAAGTCCGATGTCCGATTTTATCTCGATCAAAAATGGACACGAGATCAGATTTTTGAACTTGTCTCTCGGTCCGAGTCAAATTTTCACGAGTTCCGACCTCGAGTTTAATACCAAGAGCTCTCATTTCTCTATCCTCCCGAGTTCCGAGATCGAGGTCCTACAATTCACAACTTCCGACTTTAAGTGCTTGGCTTCACATCAGGCTTTGCTTTCAAGTTTCGAAATAAACTGGATACATTTCCCGGGTTCCGACTTCATATGCAGGATGTTCATGAGTTCCGACTTTATAGAGAGTACGAGTTCTGATTTCATTTTCAGAATATACTGGAAACTAGTCCCACTTTAGGCGACGTGGAGAGCAATTCTACCACACAAATAAGACGACGTGGAGAGCAAGGTTGGTGAAACTCAGCCTTATGTTTTGAGGCCAATCAAAACTTTCCAAGTTAACTACTACTCATGCTTATATAACACACTCTCCTCCTCTTCTTCAGACTCTTCTCTCATGTTGCCTATTTCACTCCAGCTCTCTCTCTTTTCTTTTCTTCACTCACCCAACTCCACCACACTTTGAAATTCCACCAAGTTCCAACTATAAACTTAAGCCAAATCATTCATAGTAAGAGGTAGAGGTTTTAATTCTTGTATTGATTTTCCTGTTTCTTGGATGATTGTTGGTGGTTTAATTCTTCAATTCTGATATATTGATTGATTGATCATGATGAATTATGGTTGGTCTATTGGCTGTTTGTGAGATTAAAATTGAATTGGAAATAAGAAATGATGAGGGTATGAAGAAGTAGAGAGGCTGGAAAACTCAAAACCCTCGGCAGTCCGTACGACGGAGTGTACGGCTCCACCTCCCGCCATTCAAAATTAATGAAACCATTTTTATGTGAAACTAGACATCTAGGGCTTTCCATACATATATCATATAAGACCATTGGGTTAATATTGAGAGAGATATAAATTTTTGAAGTTTAACTTGGAATCCAGACATCCATCCAGGCAGTATGGGTTGAAAAGGGTGTAACTCACCCTATACAACTCCAAATTGAGTGAAACTAATTTTGTTGGAAAGCTTACATATAGAAGAACATCCTACCCAGAAATTCTGAGTTTGTTACCATCTTATTTGTTCCCAGTGATTTGAAAAAGTCAGCCTATGTCCAAACAGAGCCAAATCAGAGCAGTTCAAGAAGGTTAAGTTTCGAGGCTTATAACTCGAGCCCTACTAAGCCAAATGGGATAGGACTTTTTGTAAATGAAACTTTACCCTGTTAACTTTAATATGAGTCCAATTTCGTATCATTTGAGTCAGTTTTCAATTTTTAGTGGATTTTTACTTTTAGTTGCCTGACTCTGCCAAGCCATTGGGCATGCCGAGATAAAATCTGAATATCTTGAGTTATAGATATCAAAATTAGATGGGACCAAAGAGGTTAGAAAATAGAAACATAACACTTCAACATACTCAAATTTGAGGTCCAAATGAGTTAAGTAAGAATTATGGCTTGAATTATAAAAACCAGGTTGGTGGAATATGTATGTAATATTGTGATACTTGTGATAAATGGATGTTCTGGCATGCTGGCACTATTCATGGGGAAGCGGATTCGTTCCGTTATGCTGCCGAAATTTTCGTAGAACCCATGCACAAGTTATGAATTGCATATTAATGCATGTGCATTTTCAAGAAAGCTATGAAAGTTATGATAAGGATTATGTACTATGAAAGTTCCATGCTACTTGGGCCAGCCCCGAATAAGAAGTTAAGGGGAATAGATCGGTGGGAACGTCGGGGAAAGTAAACCCGGCAATTCTCAGATAGGAA
The DNA here is from genome assembly GCA_031439585.1 of Pterocarpus macrocarpus. Classification (NCBI taxonomy): domain Eukaryota; kingdom Viridiplantae; phylum Streptophyta; class Magnoliopsida; order Fabales; family Fabaceae; genus Pterocarpus; species Pterocarpus macrocarpus. The sequence goes on from CM062522.1 coordinate 54,838,404, forward strand.
CGAGCTCGATCCTCGATAAGCAGACTATTACCCAGGAGTCTAAATGGCCAAGAACTCCTAGGGACCAAGAGATGGAAAATGATGAAAGGAAATGAAAAGTTTATGAAGGAAAGTTCAAGTATGAGTTTGCATAATTACATGAACGCATGATTACATGGCATGATTATTTCAGGATATTTATAGTTTGTCCGTTATATTTACGTACTACTGTATGTTTATTTGCTATGCTCATTATCCTATGTTTTACTGTTAGTAGCCTATTCTGTTTCTTATGCTATCTAAAGTAAAACGGAACCTTGCCTCGGACCAGATGTTTTATTGAACTCACTAGAATGGGTAGTTTAGTTTGAACACATATTTTTACAATTAAATAAAACCCGAGGCAACTGAGAATGAATGTGACGTCACCAAACAAAGACACGCAGCGACCCTACTGAGAATTTCCTTAAATTCTCACCTCGTTCTATATTTTCCACATCTTTCTCAGATGCTGGCGAAGGACTCAACGACCACTCCTTTCATTGAGATCCCAGTCTTGTAGCTTCACCAGGTTTCCGAGTTGGACTCGCTGGACGTAGTCGACTCCTGCTAGTTCCGTCTCTGTTTTCTAGCAATAGGGGTTTTGCTGTATCTTTAGTTCGTCTGCATCTAATATATATAGGTATAGACTGAAGCATTGGCTTCCAGCCTACATATGTACATATACAGTTGATAATATAGCACTTATTCGTATCTTTTCTGTTGTGTTATATTAAACTTTATTACGTTGTACAATGCTATTCATATCTATTATATAACAGCGCGCCGTTTCAACTGTTTTGTGATACTAATCACGAGGTTTAAGTAGAATGTTAACACAATAACACAGTCTACTTAATTGAATGCTATGACTTAAGCATAACATTAATTTAATAGGGTGTTACAAATGCTACAAAGATGAAGACATTATGTTGGATAAGTGGATACATTAAACAAAATAGAATTATGAATAAATGCATTAGAAAGTTGATGTAGCACTTATTATAGAAAATATGGTAGAATCTCTCTTTAGATGATTTAGGCATGTGTGGAGAAAGTTCATAGAAATTCTATTAAGGAATAGTTAGAGACTAAAAAGACTAAAAAAGAAACCATTTAAAAATTTAAATTTCAAGTTGTTGACATGATTTTCAATAATACAATTTGGAATTAGCTAATTCATGTAGCAGAATCCACCTAATAGGACAAACTTGTTTATTGTTATTCCATTCCAACAAGAGGCACTATCTTTCTCGCATTGAATAGCCTTGCCCTGTTTTTTTTTTTTTTGTCCGTTACAAATATACAATGCACTCAATTTAAAATTCATTTGTTTAAATTTTTTTGGAAAAAAGCTTTTATTATATAATTTTGTAATTACTCTTTTTAATTTATAAAATGTATCAAAATAATTATTTTGACGTTTCATTTTTTTCAAAAGAATTATTTAATTATCTTATATTTTTTATGTTATATCCTTAATTAAAAAAATTCTTAAAATTAGTGCTTAAACAAAGAAGGCTCAATCGTCAGGTACGAATCACTTTCATTCTCTGCCATTTCAAAATTTGCATGCATTTCACTCTAGTTTGACACTCTTTGCAACTTTTCTACCTCCTGGCTAGTGGATTGACCACAAGATAAATGACCACAGCAAATAGAGGTTTAACATTTATGTGAGAGTGTATTTCATTTTATGCTAGTCAACTGCAAAATAAGGTCTTCCATTTTTTCCATTTTTCAATTAGTCCCTGCTAGGATTGCATCACTGTCCTTTACAATAAAGAAGCTCCTACTCCCATTATGTAGGTAATGGAGATAATCATTCTAGTAGCCCACACTCTTTACTGATGATATCATGTATTGTTATGATTTAAATATCCAAAGTCCTAACTATACTGTCCACTTTGATAATAAAGCAAGAGGAGCATTCATTAAGATTTAATACAAGTTTGCTCTTTATTAAGCATCACTTTAGTGGAAATGAATCAAATGATCTATTGCATAGATCTTGGGTGGGGAAATTGAACAAGCATTCATAAAATATGTGTAAAGAACAAAGATGCAAGTGTGCCACACCTAGTTGTACAAGTTTACTAAGTGTAACATAGAAAGGTTATTGACAGTTGACAATAGTAGAATCAAATGACTGTAGCATGAGTATACTGATAACTAGCTGCAATTTATCACACCTAATACACAAGGGACCCTCGCCCAACTCTACCATACATTACAACTAATTCAACATTTTTTTTGTTTCCTTATCACAATTGTAAGCCTCTTACAGATTTGTCAGACAAAAACCAGGAAAGATCTAGCTTCCATTTGTAGCCATGACTTGGATTTTCAATGCTCTTGTTCCTCCCTCCCAATGCCAGCCCTGCAGCCCAAACAGCACAAAGAAGTAATTCGATAAGGCCAACTGAAAGATGCACTATTATTAGTGTATGGCAGCATGATAGTAAAAAATAGAACTCGGAGGAGCTAAACTGGTTTCATTCATTTCATTCACTTGCAGCATAATATTATGCACTAAAGAGGCTTCAAGGCTTGCTAATGGCCAATACGAACTCTTCTGATACAAATTTCCCCAAAATAAGGACACATCAGTTAGTATAATAGCCGCCATCAGTTAGTTCAAACCATGTATACCTTTTCTTAAATTTCAACTAAGCCCATACTTCTTACCAAAATATCTTAACCAGGATATGTTACAGCAAATGTCAGAGAATGAACAATCGCCAGCTTGATGGAAAGTAACCGTTAGAGTTAGTTAGAAGGCAGTTATAAGTTAGTTACAATTGGCTACTAGGTGTATCATTACTCCCACATATTTGTATACAAATAGATACTGTTTCCTACTCAATAACATACAATCATTTTTACTATTGTTGCACTTCAGACTCTCATTTCCTTCCTAGCTATTCTCTGTTCTCTCTAATCCTTTGATAGTATCAGAGCCTGGTTATGGCTCGAAATTCTCACCAAAACGCCAATGCTGCAGCAGGCCATGCGAATCAAGGAGCAAGCTCTAATTCCATGGTGTAGATCCAAAATCAATTCCAATCAGATCTAGCTTAGAATCGTTACTTTCGTTATCCAAGCGAAAGCCCTAACCAAGTCCTAGTTTCTCCGATCTTCACTGGTTCCAACTACCATAGCTGGGCCAAAAGCAATGAAGCATGCCTTAATCTCCAAAAACAAGTTCAAATTTGTGAATGGAGCAATTTCTAAGCCGGAGGAGTTCGATCCGATGTATGATGCATGGGAAAGGTGTAACAACATGGTGCACAATTGGTTGATCCATTCAATCTCGCCAGCCATAGCTCGCAGCGTTGATGCATTGGAGCTTGCTTCAGAAGTGTGGAAAGATCTCAGGGAATGCTTCTCTAGAGGTGATATGGTGAAGATTGCAGAGTTAATGCAGGAATTTCATGGCTGTAGGCAAGGATCCTTGTCAGTAACAGAGTATCACACTGAATTAAAGGCCTATTGGGAGGAATTGGAGAATTACAGATCCATTCTGTCCTGTACTTGTGCGGTGAAATGCACATGTGAGGCTATGAGGAGTGCAAAAGTTTCCAAGTAGCAAGAGTATATCCTTCAGTTCCTTAACGGTCTAGCAGAGCAATATTCTCATATTAAACTACAGATTCTACAGACTGAACCTTTTCCTAGCATGAATCAAATGTTTTCGAAGATCTTGCAGCAAGAAAAGCAAGTGAATAACAGTTATCAGGATGAAACAAAGATTTCAATTAGTGCTACTGCAACAGGAATTGGAGGTTATGGCAGAGGTGGAGGATCTAATTCGAACAAGATATGCACATATTTTGGAAAGACTGGACATACAGTAGATGTCTGCTACAGGAAGCATGGATTCCCTCCACACTTCAAATTTAAGAATCCTACCTTTGTAAATAGTGCAATAACAGATGCAGTTGAAGATGCGAAGTTTGAAGATGCATCATCTGTAACATCCCCATTTTCGCCTAAGTTAATTAGCTCGGTGTTCCCGGCTAATTAGAGGGGTTAACGATTAATTGAGAATTAATCGATTAATCTCGAGAGCAAGAGCTTAGTAAATTAAAGGCAAGTCGACAATTGAGATTTAATGCATTAAAAGTTACAATTAAAAGCCTAATTGCCCAATCCTTATTAATCCATGATTTAGAACATAAAATCAAGGTGATCTAATCTAATTAACTAAGAGCATATAAGTCTCAAAACTTAATCACATTAACCTTCACATCTTCTTACAAAATTAATGAGGAAAATCCTTCTTAATTAAAATGTGCTAATGAGTAATTTAAACCAAGTGAATTAATTAACATTTAGATAATTACAACAATTATAAAGATGTAGAAACTTCCCTTTAATTATGGTTTGAAAGTTTGGTCAAAGCAAGAGCCATATCCAACCATCCATTTACTTTCTCATCATACACCACAAGAGCAAGAGTCCACATTAGTAGATCCCTTAAGTCATGACAAGAGTTGTACTCTCCTTCACCAAGATCATGACACTTGGTGTGATCCTAGCCATCCAATGCCCAATCCTAAGAGAGCTCATGCTTTAACCACTTGACAAAAACACTACATAGTCTTTACCCAATTGCCAAGACTCAAAGGAAACACAACACACTCTTTTGCCCTATGGTTTTTCCCACTCCCTAGCTTGTGTAAGAAGCAAAATCACCTCATTCTCCCCCCTCATTTGCGCCACCCATCAGCCCACTCTCTCTCCCTCATTTCATTTTTCCATTCCTCTCACCAAGAACACAAAGCTCTCTCCTCTCTCCAAGTCTCATACCCACTCTCTTCTTCTTTCAATCTTCCTTGTTCTTCTTCCAATCTCTCTACTACTCCTCACCTCATTTCCATCACCACCATCACCATCCCTTCAAGGACCACCATTTTTGGTCTTTGGAGAAACAAGATCACTCATACACAAGCCCCATTTCCAAGCATTCAAGGAGGAAGGCTCTCTCCAACCTTCTCCACCTTCAAAATCCTTCAAGAAAACTCTCTTTGGTAGTGGCTCTAAACTCTTTTTCTCTCTTGTTTTTCAAGCTTTAGAACTCCTATGCTCTCCATAGCTAGGTGATTTTAAAGATTGATTATGGGCATCATAGCCATTCTTGTCATAAAATGAGATGTTGTTGCTTGTATGGTTGTTTGTTGAAAACATGTTTTCGGTTTGGTGTGATGCATGGTTGAACTCAATATTTTTGAACTCCAACATGTTAGTTTTTCACTAATCTTTCATGGTATATGAGTGTTTTATAACTTGAGAATGTTTTCTTGAAAGTGAGGTTGAGTGTTTTGGAGAAAACATGAGAAAAATCAAAACGTAAAATCTGGATTTTCTAGCAGTCTGTAAACCGAACGGTATAAATTTTTCCAGAAAACTCAGAAATTCGTGGAACTAATTTTATATGAAAATATACTCAGAGAGCTTTCCATACATATAAAATACATAAGATTCGGAGTTAAAATGAGTGAGATATGATTTTTCAAAGTGGACTGTTCTCGGATTGGTTTCTGTCTGGGCAGTCTACACTAAAATGTGTATAACTCGAGCTACAAAAATGATTTTTGAGTGAGACCAAGTTTAAATGAAAGCTAAGACATAGAGGAACAAATCGATAAAACAGTTTTCTCAGATTCCTTCTGAGTAATTATAATGAGAAGTAACAATCCACTGTACCAGGAGTGAACTTAGAAACTGAACAGTCAGAATAAAATATGCATAACTCAAGCTACAAAATGAATTTTTAAGTGGGGTTTGTTTTGTTTAAAAATAGACTCAGAGAAGTATATCCACACAAAAATTCGAAATAAAAGAATAAAAGATGAAATTATGGTGAATTTTCAAAATTACTGCCCCACTGTAAAAGTAAAACTGGTTAGGGTAAAAGTTAAAGAATAAGGAGAAATAAGCTTTAAGACATTAATACCCTTACATTAAGCATTAGAGAACCCTCATAATTCAACTTAAAAAGTGTCAAAAAGGACATTAGACAAAAATTGGCATTATGCTCAATAAGAGAAGTTTACACAAGAGACAACCTCAATTAAAAGCTTGCACCTAATTTATCAAGCTAAGCTCATAAAATGTTGCTTGTGAATATGCCTATGTTTATGTGCAAGCATGATGTTATGATAATGATCATGATGATATGATGATGTTATGATGATGATATGATGATGATGATATGATAATAATGATATGATATGATGCTTGATGATACTATGATGTTGGTTTCTCTGTTTGGCAAAATTTTGGGAAGCTTTCTGCCTAAATTATCTTCAAGAAATTTTGTAAGAATTATGGACTTAGAAATATTTTGCATCATAATGCTTAAATAAGAAGGAGTTTAATTCAAGTAAGTGATCCTTCAAAAGGGAAGGTAACCTAATTTAAGTTTCCACTACAAAACACGGAGGTAAAAACGGCGGTTATTTAAGCATAAAACGGCGGTTTATAACCTCCATTATTTCCTGCAACGGCGCTTCACAGAACCGTCGAAATGCAGGCCGCCATAAGGGAAAAATGGCGGTTTTGGCATAAGGGCCGTTATTCGCACGAAACACAACGGCGGTGTTATTGTGTGCGTTCGGGGGCCGTTATTTCGGATAAAAGGGCGGTTAAACCGCCGTATTTTCCACATAAATTTATTTTTCGTTGATTAATACGACGGGTTAACCGCCGTATTTTCCAAGTGGAATTTATATTCAAGAAAAGCAAAATGTTAAATTTTGGCTATTTGACCGCCGTAATACTATATATATATTTTTTAAACATTCTATTTTGTTTCTTCCTGTTTACGTTGCATAGCATAAGCCACACTTGAGTTCTTTAAAAAAAAAAGTTAACATAATCCTATTGAGAATGTGAATACAAGCAATAAAATCTTCAACAAATCACATCCTATAAGATGAAAATTCTATTAGCTGAGTTTCAAAATCAAGAAACTAAATACACATTATCTAAATGTCATTAAGTAGTATTTAATAATTTAATCTAAACATATTCTTCATTACAAGTTGAAGGATTTATCAAAATCTAAATATTGCTTCATTAGGGGCCTAACTACTTAGTTTTCTTGGTTGCTACCACCGGATGATCTCCTTGCATTCATAGGTGACTCTGGTTCACTTCCAATGTCTCCATGCTGCAAATATTAACCACATAAATATAAAATCCACAAACAGAATATTATGAATAATATTGGAAATTTAAAAATATTAATAGCTTAGAAATGAACCAAGAAAGAAGTATTATTAATGTTCATTAAGATGAAAAAGATGTTCAAAACAATCACAAAGATCAAAACAACAAATAAAATTTGGTACCCAATATCTTACTAAGTCTGAACAAAATACCTGTGAAGAGGTTTGACAAAATACAGTAGCAAACTCATCAGGAATCCTCCCTTCTTTCATTTGTATGTAGGAAAGAAAAGCACTTTGGAGCTGCCTATGACTTTCACGAGTTTCTTTTAACTCATTTCTCAAAGATACCACAGTATTTTCTAACTCCGGAGTAACTCTACTAGATTCACTCATTGAGGACAAGTGTATACCACCTAAGCGTCTAGTGGATTGTTTAAAAGCACTAGTGGGGGCAGCACCCATGCCTAACACTCGTACTCTTCCAGGGTGCTCTTTCCCAAGTACTTTACCAACAGGATCATTAGGTGAGATTTCAGTAGAGCTAGCTGGGTCCAACATCATGCACTCTTGAATTTTCTCCTATACATTTAATATGAAAATATCAATACCAAGGCATAACATATATTTAAGTTTCCATCAAATACAGACAAAAGTGATAAAGAATTTGTAATAGCAACTCAAACTCATTGGGTTTAACTTACACTAATATTCTCAGCTTCAAGATTCACAAAGTTGCCATCCTTTTTCTTATGAGTGATAAGATACATTGGTCCTCGACCTAAATGCTGTCCAGTCTCCTCAAACTAAAACACTCACAAATTACATAATTATAAACTTTATTCCACTAGGTGAAATTGTAGCAATTAATATTATTTAAGACATAAATGATATACCATCTCATGCATCCTTCTTGACAAGCTTTTAGCACCACAAGTGTGTGGAATAGTTTGCTTCTTCCTATTCTCTGCATTTCTCCGACACATTTCCTAAAAGGAAAAATTATTTATATTTAAACTTATTAATATCTTTTTCTAATAGCAAATAAAAAACTTAAATACATATTACCTTTGTTTTTTCATTCAGACGGTAATCAACAAAGGTTGCCCATTGATCTCGTGTAACTCCTGAGGGTACCTTAGATATAAGAGTATTTCTGCTCTTGGTAGGATCATAGCAAGCATTCCACAACTTTCCTCTATTCTCCCTCCACTTCTTGGAGATTGAGAGATTAACAAATCGTTTGGCAATCATCTCAGATGTCTTAAAATAAAATCGAGGCTAACAGTAAACAAGTTTCATTAGGTTATGAAGCTTTTACATAGCTACTTAAATAGAAAAGTGTGATTTTACCTGAAAAATATCATTCCAACAATCTTTAAAATAATCATCAGGTATCTCAGACCACTTTGGGAAGCTAATAGGAAACACATCAGTTTTAATTGCCATCATCCCACACACTCCTGCTAGTAGACCAGCAGCTTCACCATAAGGGGCTAATTGTTCACCAAACTCAACTATTACACGTAGTCCCTGCTCTAAGTTTAAGATATCTGACACTTTTAACTTGAGTGTTTTAGTTGCTCCTTCTGCATCTATAGATAATGATAACCAAAGACAATAATTATTAGGCAAAAAGAATGTTATAGCACAGATATAATGATTTTAACATGCAAATATAAAATAATAAAGTATTAGAATTAATTAGAATACACATACCTATACCATCTACTGTCCAAAAGTGTTTTGATTGACGTCCTGTATTTTTTTTGGTTGATGAATTTGGAGCTTCTAGTTCCACTGAGGTTGCTGGAAAGGCTTGATCTGAAGCAGAAGGTTGGGTTTGAGCTCCAAGTGAAGGTTGTGGTGGAGGTAAGTAGGTCTCATGTGAAGAGGAAGGTTGTGTAACAGCTCTAAGAGATGACCTTGGTCTAGTAGGAACAACAGGGGCAGAATAAGATGGTTGTTGCTGCATATGACAAGGATGATTAAGTTCAGTGGTATGAGTAGGTTGCAACGATGCCTCTAATGTAGGCTCAACAGCCATGGTCCTCTCTAAATCTGAATTGAGCATATTCTTAAATCTCTTGGCCTTCGGCATGGCTGAACATTCAATGACAAATATGTTAGTTTACACACTAAAATCAAATAATATGTTAGAAACTTGATAACAACTAAGTTTTATAAACATGTTAGCAATGATAAGCATATATTTTAAAATTTAAAATCCAAAATACATTAACACATACCATTAAAGAGTAGTTCAATTATGTTATACTACTCAGACATGTGCCCCTCGTCTTGAAATTCAATTCCATTATTAGCTCCACTTTCCAATTCATCTGGCATACCCATCCTTGTTAATGGTATATTTCCAACATCACTATCAAAATATGTACCTAGATCTTGCTCTTGAAAGGGCTCATTTTCATATAACCCATCCTCTTCCTCTCCCATATCATACAAGTCTCTAGGCTTCAAATGTATAGCAACACTCCAACCTTTATTTATTTCATCATCCACATAGTACACCATTTGTGCTTGTGAAGCCTCAATGTATGGATCATGTTCTTTACGCTCACCCGTGTGAATCAATTGAGAAAAATTGATAGAAGTAAAGTTCCATTTATCTTTCTGGAGACCTCTATCTCGAGTTGTGTCAGCCCATTTACACTTAAATAGTGTCACTCTATACTGACCATATATTAGTTCAATAATATCTTCTAATTTCCCATAATATGGTAGATCAGCTTCTCTTAGGTTTTTGTCAACATTACTTGCCACACAAGCAGTGGTTGAAGTTACAAAAACTCCACTATTTTGAGTTTTCAACCCTTGTTCTCGTTTTGTAGTTCTAAATTTGAAGCCATTGATGTTAAAAGCAGTAAATCGTCTAGCTTGTTGCATTGGTCCTCTAGCTAGAGTTTTCAAAATAGGTGTCACAGTTGCCACAATGTCTGGATTTGCAATCTAAAACAAATATATTATTATGTTAGTCATATTTCCATAATTTAACACTAATCATTGAAATCTAAACATCTTACCCTTTGAGGAAACCATTCAGCAAATTCTTTAACCACTCTTTTCTCTATATCTGTAGTTGAAACTCTACGACCTCTTGATTGCTTCTTAATGAAATCTCTAGATTCACTACATTAAATGACAATAATAAGTGTCAAATTTAAGAACTATACTCAAAATTGAATTCTCTATAATTCAAATAAGGGGGTTTATCCAACACTTACTCAACATATGGTTGCACATGTGGGCAATTTAATAGTACATATCTATGTGCCTGTAACCTCTCAAGAGGTGTCAACATGAAGGATGATGGCTTTCCAACCGATTTACCTAGTCGTCGGAATATGATACACTCTTCATCTAGATCATTGCTATTAGGATGATCATCAACACGCCCTTATCTGTTAAACCTAGTCTCAATCCCCTCTAAATATTGTGAGCAAAAGTTAAGAGCCTCTTCAGCTAGGTAACATTCAACTATGGAACCTTCGGGTTGTGCCCTATTTCTTACATATGACTTTAGATGTCCCAAATACCTACAATTAAGTAGAGTTACAAAACCAACAGAGAAGCTTTAGGTAATAAGAATTAAAATGCATAATGCATTACCTCTCAATAGGATACATCCAGCGATAATGTACTGGCCCTCCTAGTTTTGCTTCATCTACCAAATGACAAGTTAAGTGAACCATGATCGTGAAAAATGATGGAGGGAATAACATTTCTAGATGACAAAGTGTTAACACGATTCGTTGTTGTAACTTGTCCAGTTCAGAGCCACTCAGACTTTTACCACAAAGTTGTCTGAAAAATGAACAAAACTCTACTACAACTGCAGTCACGTTGTCTGCCCACACATTACGTACTGCTAATGGTAATAACTGTTCCATTAGAATATGACAATCATGGCTTTCAAGGCAGATATCTTTTTTTGATCAAAACAACGTGAAATATTGCTTGAATAGCCATCAGGCACTTTAATATTCTTCAGGGTATTGAAAAATGGATCTTTCTTCTTATTTGGGATTGTAAAAATAGCTGGAGAATACTTTCCATTCTCATTTGGCCAAAGATCTCTTCTTATACCCATCTCCATTAAATCTTTACGAGCATTCAGGTCATCTTTTGTTTTTGAATCATTCAATAAAGTGTAAATCAGATTGTCACATATATTTTTTTCAATGTGCATAAAATCAAGATTGTGACGCAACAAGTTAGAACTCCAATATGGAAGGTCGAAAAATATACTTTTTTTCCGCCATTGATTGGAGTAACGTTTTTGGCACCTTCCACGAGACCTTTTCTCTCCTAACTCTAACTCTGGCTCTTTTCCAAATGTAACTTCAATTCCCTCAACTTGTTTTAAAATGTCTAACCCTGACAATGCTATAGGTGGATCCCTTTCCTCCAAATGACCATTAAAACAACCCTTATTCAATCTGAATTTATGTCCCTTAGATAGAAAGCGTCGATGACCTATAAAACAATACTTCTTACCGTGAGTGAGTCTACAAGGGATAGTGTCAAAGTTACAAGTGGGGCATGCATAACCAGTATGTGTGTTCCACCCAGATAAGGTGCCAAGTCCTGGAAAATCACTGATTGTCCACATTAGTGCAGCACGCATTCTAAACATTTCATCTTTTGAAGAATCAAAGGTTGGCACACCATCCAACCACAATTCTTTTAACTCCTTCACAAGGGGTTGTAAATACACATCTATATCATTTCCAGGCATCTTTTTTCCAGGAATTATCATTGAAAGGATGAAGGAAGTTTGCTTCATACACTCCCAAGGAGGGCGATTATAAGGAATTAGAATCACTGGCCATATGCTATAATTAGTGCTCATTACCCCAAATGGATTGAAACCATCAGATGCAAGACCAAGTCGAACATTTCGAGGATCTGAAGCAAATTCAGGGTACATTAAGTCAAACTTTTTCCATGCCTCAGAATCCCTCGGATGCCTCATTAACCCATCTTTATTATCCTCCAATTTATGCCATCTCATAGACTCAGCAGTTTTAGAGCACATGAATAATCTTTGCAGCCTTGGTTTTAAAGGAAAATAACGTAAAATCTTTGCTGGCTTTTTTTTCTCCACATCCTTCCATCTGGAAGCATTGCATCGTGTGCATATCTGCTTTTCCCCATCACCATTACCATCCCAGTAAAGCATACAATCATTTGGACATGCATGAATCTTTTTACAATTAAGTCCAAGTTTGTTGATAGTCTTCTTAGCTTCATAGAATGAAAGTGGGAGCTTGGCAGCTTCAAATGCATCTCTTAACAATTCAATTATCATAGTCATCGCTTTGTCACTGATTCTACATAAGCACTTGATATGATACAACTTAACTATAAATGACAACTTTGTATATTTCTTGCACCCTTCATACAATTCTTGACTTCCATCTTTGAGTAACTCTTGAATATGAGTGGCATCATTTGGTACCTCATTGAATACTCTATCTCCAACTACCCCTTCGTTTAATGCGCTAGGTTCATTGAAATGAGGCATAGAGAACCTAAGGGCATCATGTACCATATCAAGCATTGGATCCTGGGGAATCATTGCTTCTTGTTGGAGAGCTGAACTACTAGAAACATTTGTCAAGACCTCTTCATTTGACTCACCATGTAAGACCCATGTCTTGTAATTTTTTGGGAACGGCTTACAAATTAAATGATCAAAGACAACATTTTCAGTTTGCAACTTCCTAAAGCCACAACTGGGACAAGGACATGTAATTTTATCCTCAATAGCTTTCCTCTCAAATGCAAATTTTATAAATGTCTTCAATCCTTCCGAGTACTCTTTTGAAGTCTGTGGCTTATCAATCCAAGATTTATCAATCGGCATAACTAGAAAGTTATACTAGCCTATATGCAAAAGATACAAAGTTAGATTAGCCTACAAATACGAGGTTTGAAGTTAGATTAGCAAATAAATATATACAAAGTAAATTAGTTAGATTAGTCCATACATAGATATTTATCAATCCTGGGTTATGGATCTAGGACAAGCCACATGGCAGTCAAACAAATTAGCAAACCAATAAATCATTTCATAACATGTTATAGTCATAATCAACATTTCCAAGAAGTAAATAAATTCTCATAAAAAAAAGTAAATAGTACTTTTTTATTTCAGTATAACTTCTGTAAGAGTCACATGCAAAAATTAATCCAATGAGTTGCTCAACTAAAATTATTCATTATCATACCTGATGTAGCAATTCTCCTAAGACTGCACAGTTGCTCAATTGAAGCTGCTAATGTTAGCCGGTTCTAGAGGTCTGCATGCTATATGGTGGGGAATTAATTCAAATATTGTGTATAGCAGAAAGGAAACATAAAAATCAACTAATGCACATTGATAAGTAAAAGAAAGTGAACAAAAATAGAGAATTGCTGATTGTTTTTTATTTCTTTTCTCCCCACAAATACCAGAAGAGAGAACACAAAGAAAGAAAGTGAACAAGAAAAAAGGTGTTAAGAAAGATTTTTTTTTTTTTGTTCCAAGGTAAAAGGTTTCTTACCTTTCCTAAACAGGGTATAGAATATAGATATCATGAATAGAAGGAATAAAACTCAGAAATATATTTAATATAGATGTACTGTATCTTCTTTTGCTTGTTTTTATCTACGTTAAATTTCTTGTATTAGTAAATTACCCTATATCCCCAAGTATCATATCTGCATGGCCCCAATATGATACCTATTTCTTGTTACTAGTATGCATTTTTCTATCTGTTTATCTTCTTCACAACTATAGCATATTATACTTGGCTATTTGGTAATTGAGAACCAAGTAAAAGAATTCTCAAAGTCATTTGAGAGAAGAATATCCATCAAAGAAAATTAGATTCATATAAATGAGTATTCCTATAAATGAGACAAAACAAAAAGCCCTTCTAACAAAATAAAATAGAAATGCCATTCAATCTCCAAATATTCACAAGAATGTCTCTAAACAAAATGTAAGCTAAAATGTGTAAAAGAAATGTCAAGCTTCACCTGTAAAAAGAATAACCAAGATATATTCAGGCCAACACGAACATCTCTAGACTACACTCCACCGACTGCAATGGAAGTAAGATAATTCATTAAATGTTCACAAAGAGAAGCCTTGACAAAAGATGGGACATTTGTAGGTTTGTAATGAATCCTACCAAAAAGGCACTGTTTTTTTGTCTCCCAGTAGAGCACTTACATCTACATTATTATACAACTTCTAACATTTGAAAGTAAAATTTATTGCTTAAGTGCCCATAACTTGAATTTAGGAAAGCAAAACATAAAAATGTGAAATATGAGACTGTTTCATTTGCTAAAACACGAACTTCAGGGGCTCAATGAATTGTTATTATTCATAATTCCCATATATGGATACAAACTTCAACCTGAGTCAATCATATATTTATCTCAAATGACACTAATTTAATAGTTTTTTATCAAATGCACAAGAAAGATGATGGGATTGATGAAACAAAAGTCAAAACATAATAATAATAATAAAAGGCTTGACCATATTGATGAGAAAAAAATTAATTGATATTTCTTTTAATTCATGTGGCAAAAGTTAGTTAGATAAATGAAGTGACTTCTTTTGGCACCCAGTACCTTCCTTCCGTAACTTATATATATATATATATATATATATATAATCAAGGTTTCTAACATTTCAACAAATATCATGCATGACAAGAGCATATCACTTTTCAGTATCAGTTCAATATCCATAACCAAGTTCATGTATCACGAAGTTTGACTTTAGTAAGTTAGCACTAGATTAATAAACTATAAAGAAGAACCTAATCCAGGTACCAAGCACAACAAAATTAAAAACCAAACAAACTAAACCAAATTAAAAGATAACTTTTTTAATTCCATTATTCGTATATCCATTTCTTCTCAATCTCAGGAAGAGAATGCTAAGAGCTAACAAGCTAAAAACAGCTCATTTTCTTTCATCATTCTTTTCCACGTTGTTCTTAATTTTCTCATTAAGTACCGATATTTGAAGTCTAGTCTAAATTAAATGGGGTCAAAATGTAAAATAAGTACCTAAAAAACAAATCATATTCTCCACCTAAATCAAGCATGGACAGCATACCAGCCATTGGATCAGTTTAGAATTTTATTAAACACCTAAGCTAAGGCAAAAGAAGAACACACTAGATAAGATTGAAAAGTTCAGCACCAAATATAAAATTGAAAGTTGCAAAGAAAAAAAATCAGAAAACACTTGGGTTTCTCTCCTTTTCCTTTTTTGATTGTTCAAAATAGAGCTTTGAACTCTCAGAGGAAAGGAGCTGCAAGAGTACAGATATAGAGATAACAAAGATAACACAAACCAATAAAAAATGAAATGACTCATATGATAAGACTTTATCTTTAACTCAAGCAAAAAAGATCACCATCGCTTTAGACTTTCAAAAAGAGGCCAAAAGAAACCACTCTTCCATAGCACCTAAATGGGTTCCAACTGCAGCAAAAACTGAACCACCAAACAGCCAAAAACCTTTTCCAACCCACAAACACCAAATTACCCCACTCACTCACAAAGCTACAAGCAAGGAAGATATCAAACCCCAAATACCAAAAACAAAAGACCTGTTTACCTTAATACCGAAACAACCAACATAACCAAGATTCCAAACATCCATACCAGCCATATAGCATATCATACACAAACAAGCCCCCACCACAACTCCCTTTTCTCTCCTTCACGTGTTCACTCACAGCAGGAAAATTTGAACTTTTATTCTCCCAAGTCACAACCCAATACAAATTGAACAATCAAAGAGTTCATTAAGCTCATGCTGTAAACCTTAGAAGAGAAAACGAAGCTTACCTTCAATTCATAACCATGTTGTATATGTCAATTCAATAACATTCAGATTTTGACCCAAAAAGAAATAGCATTCGTACTGGCAGAAAGGAGGAAGACATTCTGAAGATAACTTTCAACTTTTAGCTTAATGACAAATTTCTTCCACTCTCCTTAATCAACATCAAAACACTGTTTTCACCTTTTCAAACCCCTCCCCCCCTAACCCCCAAAGAAAAAAGAAAAACACGCAGAGACACACATAAAATCCAACAGCAACCGAACCAAGCAATGTAGGTGCAAAAAAACGCAAACAAATTGCTACAACAAAATCATATAAATTACAAAAACAAGAAAATTGAGAGAGAGAGGGAATCGAAAACCTAATAGCAATAATCGCAGGTGAAGTGAAGCGGAGGGCTGCCGCAGCTATTTTCAGCAACGCTACTGCCAGTGGGAAAGAAACCCTCAATCTCTATGTGCAATGAGAATGATCGAGACAGAATTGGAGCAATGAGAATGAATAGGTTCAAAATCATTCACGCTTAGGGGTTGAGGGAAGAACTGGGTGAGCGGGGGTGATGGAAGAACTGGGCGAGTGGGGGTCAGGGAAGTTTTCAAATTTTTTCCCCTTTTCTTTGAGAAATTCTAGCCGAGGAAATAGAAGCCGGGAAAGCAAAAATTTCGCGGTTTTTGGTCGCAAATTATGGCGTTTTAAATGCCTTAATTTGAAAACAAAACTGCCGTAATATCCAGTACTTTACGTCACTCACTAAAAGGTTCTTTCACCTTCGATAAAACGACGGTTTTAAAAAACCGCCCATTTAAAACCGCCACAATTCCCTCCGTTTTTTGTAGTGTTCCCCTCACCCACGACTCACATGAGGCATGGCATGACCCAGCTAGTGTGAGTATAGGGGATAGGTCTTACATGAGGCATGGCATGACCCAGCTAGTGTAAGTACCGAAATTCTATGGTGGCGACGACCACGGTATGAGCTCATTACCACTTATGTTTAGTGGGTGAAAAGATAAAGTCAAGTTAAGAAAAGAAAAGGAACTTCGGTCCAAAACCCTAGAAAGGGAAGAAGTCAAGAGAATTTCATAGCTTGGATATGCATGTTTTATGTAAATATGATTGTGTTCATGTATATTGTGATGTAAATGATTAGAGAGTATGTAAAATTAAATCCGCTTCGGATATTCATGTTTTCGAAAAACCAAGAATTGAACCCTATGCATGCTCACTATTTTCATTAATAAAACCGAAGTGGTTGGGACGATGACGATGACACTTTCGTGTCGGGTTTGAGTCCCATCGAGAAATCTTATTTCTTACCCTAGCTGTTTTTCCGTCTTGTCACCAGATACTCATGGCACGCCCCGTGACGTGGAGCATGGAGCCTCCTCACCATGAGTGGGCCTATGATGAGGATGCCCACGCTATTGTGGCCACGACCACCACGATAGTTCGCACGTATTTCTACCCGGGTCGAGTTTTTGAGCAGGAGGAGCCGGAGGTCCCGCCAGCCCCCGCAGACATCTCATCGGCTTTCCTTGGACTGCCGCTAGGTCCTTGGGACTTTCCGCCTGAGCCGTTGCCCGACATCGAGATAGAGCCGATGTCGCCAGGTTTACCCGTAGCCGAGCCCGAGCCACTACCAGAGGTCCCGGTGATCGAAGTGAGCTCGACAACCGCCTTAGGCGCAGCCGCCACGCCGCTTCCCGAGTACTATCCGGCCAAGGCCCGAGGAGGATCCTCCGAGGAACGTTCTTCGCCGCCTATACTCCCTACCGTCAGATTCGCGTCGCGTGGAAGTGATCACCGACACCTCAGATCATCTGCACTCCTCACGTTTCCCGAGGCCGAGGAGCGAGGGGAACCAGGCACTCGAGGACCTGAGTTCATTCGATGGAAGGGCATGGAAGGGGCCGAGAAGCCAGCATGTGTCTACGTGGGCCTATTTCATTAGTGCTCCTTATCTGTTGTATTTCATTTTTGTATCAGACTTATGTACCTTTGATATTGGGACTATGGCATGACCATGAGTTCCCTTTTTATGTATTTGTTGGATATTATGAGATTAATTATAATTATGTGGTTACAGTACTAATGTTAATGTATGGTATTTTGATTTATCTCTGTTCCTTTAATTTATACTGAAATCTTTGCGATACGCTCGTTTATCTCTATCTTCTCACGCAAGGCTTTACTTTCCAAAAGTGACGACGTATTTTAAAGAAAAAGAAAAAAAATTTTACCGTATTTTCCGCATAATTTAATTTCAAGTGCAGTTTAGTTTTCCACGAGCATAAGTAACAACTAATAAAACGCCGTAATACGACTTAAGCGTAGTATGGGTTTATTAGGGTGTTACATCATCAAATCCACAGAAGGAAGAAAGTTCGCAACGGCCAGGTCCAATTCTCACTCAAGAGCAATACAACAACTTGATAGCTTTGCTCCAGAATTCAGATTTGAAGACCTCAGCATCCAACTCTCATCAAATCATTGCCTCTCATGTCAGTTCAGCTCCAAAAATAGGATTGGTTTCCCCTAATCAAGGTAACAGTTTTGCCTTAGCATGCTTTAAGCCAAAATCTTCCAACTTCTAGATCATAGATTCAGGAGCTTCAGATCATATCTGTTCTTCTCTAGAATGGTTCACTTGTTATTCTAAAATTAGACCAGTTCAGGTTAAACTCCCAAATAATCAGTTTGTCTTAGCCCAAATTTCAGTGTATCACACATTCTCAAACAATTTTGTCCTTACAAATGTGCTTTATCTACCAGAATTCCATTTCAACTTACTGTCCATTTCATGTCTCACTTCAAATCTGAACTGCATCTTAACCTTTTCATCTGAATATTGCTTGATATAGGATATGTCAACTCAGAAGAGGATTGGTTTTGGTAGATAGGATGGTGGATTGTACTACTTGTTAACAGATCACTTCAAGGACAGCAACATAAATACCATATACACCACGCCTTACACATCTCAAATTGCAACCATACCAGATGCAGATCTGTATGCTACAAGTTAGGACACATATCTTCAAGAAGACTTTTCTTACTTAGTAAACAATTTCCTTTCATAAAATACAGTGAATGTAGTCCATGTGATATTTGCCATTTTGCTAGGCAGAAAAGACTCCCTTTCAATAACAGGACGAGTCGTTCAAATAGGTTGTTTGAGTTGTTGCATTTCGACATTTGGGGACCATTTGGAGTCCCGTCTATAAATGGACATAGGTATTTCCTTACTGTTTTAGATGATCATAGTAGATGTTGTTGGATCATTTTGTTGAAGTCCAAGGCTTCAGTCTCTGAAAATGTTAAGAACTTTGTTGTGTTTGCTGAGAACCAATTCGATGCTCGAGTAAAGGTCATTCGAATAAACAACGGTGTTGAATTTTCTTTACTGTAATTTTATAATTCAAAAGGAATAATCCACCAAACTAGCTGTGTAGAAACACCACAACAAAATGGAAGGGTGGAAAGGAAACACCAACACCTATTAAGTGTAGCTAGAGCTTTGCTTTTCCAGTCAAACTTGCCCAAAATTTTTTGGTCATATGCTGTCCAGCATGCAACGTATCTTATCAATAGAATTCCTACACCCATTTTAATTGATAAGTCCCTATTTCAGTACTTAATGGTAATGTTCCCGATTTAATTGAATTAAGACCATTTGGTTGTTTGTGTTTTGCTACTACGGTAAGTGGAGGTAGACATAAGTTTGACACTAGATCTAAGAAATGTGCCTTTATTGGTTTCTAGTCTGGGGTCAAGGGCTTTGTTCTGGTAGACCTAGTCACTAGAGAAGTTTTTGGTTCTAGACATGTAAAATTTTATGAGCAATATTTACCTTATGGTACTAATTGTCATGACTGCATCACTCCCTCTGATTTTGAGTCACATATTGAAGATAATGTTACTCCATCTTGTACTGCCATGGAAGCTGCACTTTCACCTCCATCCTCTTGGCCTGAGGATCCATCTGCATCCCTTAGCCCTACTAGAGCACCATTGCCACACACACAATCTGTTCAACCTCTCAGACACTCAACCCGAATCAAATCTGCCCTTGCATATCTCACTGATTACCATTGTAATGCTGCCACCACTCCTGCTCTCCACCAGTCCACTTCTTCAGTGGCATATCCTCTCTCCCAAGTGTTGTCCTACACTCATTTGTCACCTATTCACACAGCTTACTCCCTAAATTTACTCACTGAGTCTGAACCAACTTCATATGTTGAGGCCAACAAGTTTGAATGCTGGCGTATGGCTATGCAAGCTGAAATTAGAGCTCTTGAAGAAAATCAGACCTGGCAGGTTGTTGATCTCTCTCCTAACGTGGTGCCTATTGGGAATAAGTGGGTCTTCAAGATCAAGAGGAAGTCTGATGGTAGCATTGAACACTATAAGGCGCGCCTTGTGGCAAAAGGGTACAAGCAAGTTGAAGGGCTAGATTACATTGATACCTTCTCCTCAGTTGCTAAAATGACAACCATTAGATTACTTCTGGCTCTTGCCTCAGTGCATGGTTGGCATCTTCATCAATTGGATGTCAACAATGCATTTCTCCATGGGGAACTTCATGAGAATGTTTATATGACTCTTCCACTCGGATTCCCTTCTTCGGGTCCCAATAAGTGTGCAAATTGACCAAATCCTTGTATGGCTTGAAGCAGGCCAACAGACAATGGTTCAAAAAGCTGTCTGAAGTTCTTCTTGCATGTGGCTATACTTAAGCATTTGCTGATCACAATTTGTTCCTTAAGCATGATTCTTCAACATTTACTGCTCTATTAGTATATGTTGATGACATCACTCTTGCAGGAAATTCCTTAGCTGAATTTAATTCCATTAAGTAGATACTTGATAGCAAGTTCAGAATTAAATATCTTGGTATTCTGAGGTATTTTCTTGGATTGGAAGTGGCTCATTCCAGCTCTGGGATCACCATCACCAACGCAAGTATTGCTTGGAGTTGCTTGCTAATTCTGGGCTGACAGCTTCCAAGCCTGCCACAACTCCTCTTGATTGTGCCATTCATCTTCACCAAGATGGAGGCCAATCCTTCCCTGATGTTCCAGCATATAGGCATCTTGTTGGCAGATTATTGTATCTCACCACAACAAGACCAGATATCGCTTTTGCTGCTCAACAACTTAGCCAGTTCATGGCTCATCCAACCATGCAGCATTACAAAGCAGTAATGAGAGTCATTCGTTACTTGAAGGCTTCTCCTGGTTGTGGTTTACTATTTTTGCGACACTCCACCATCCAACTGCTCGGTTTTAGTGGTGCAGATTGGGATGGCTACATTGATAGTTGCAAGTCCATATCCGGGTATTGTTTCTTTCTTGGACATTCTCTTATCTCCTGGAAGTCCAAGAAACAAACTACCATTTCACGCTCTTCTGCTGAGGCAGAGTACCATGCTCTTGCAGCTGCCACTTGCGAACTCCAATGGGTTACTTACCTTCTACAAGACCTTCGAGTTGAATGCGTCGCCCAGCTTGTCCTTTATTGGGACAGTCAAAGCGCTTCTTCATATTGCTGCCAATCCCGTCTTCCATGAGCGTACCAAGCATTTGGATATTGATTGTCACATTGTGCGCGAGAAGGTGCACGTTGGCCTTATGCGACTCCTCCCTATTTCCAGTTCTGACCAAAGAGCTGATATCTTCACCAAGGCCTTAACACTTCGTTCCTTGTTTGATTTCGTTCCCAAGCTTGGCTTGTTCGATATCTACCAGGCGTCAGCTTGCAGGGGGTATCAGAGAATGAACAATCAGCAGCTGATGGAAAGTAACCGTTAGAGTTAGTTAGAAGGTAGTTATGAGTTAGTTACAATTGGCTACTGGGTATATCATTACTCCCACATATTTGTATATAAATAGATACTGTTTCCTACTCAATAACATACGATCATTTTTACTATTGTTGCACTTCAGACTCTCATTTCCTTTCTAGCTATTCTCTATGCTCTCTGATCCTTTGAAATGTGTCAGAACCTGAACACAAAGAAGCCAAGCATTATTTAAAGGGAAATAAAAAAGAAAAAAGAAATTAGAAGATTCTTGACAAGGACGGAAAAGTTAGCTGTCTTTCAACTTCATAGAAGTGATTATCGATCTGCCGTAGTATACAGCAGAATGCAACATAACTAATATTTAACAATGGAATGGTTATGGATGATGTGATTGTTATATTTACATATATAGTATGATTTTTGCCTTGTTATATTTTTGTATATGTTCATTATTCTACACCAAGAGATTATATGTCTTTTGTTAGATATAAATAAGAGAAGGATTGCTACAGAGATTTTTTCCTTCCTATAATTGAGTTTAATGGTTACCCGGATCATCTCATTTCTTCTATCATGCATAACCGAATCACTGATAGTTCCTAGTATTGGAATACATCACAACAATTATAAATAGGACCTCCTTTGACATGAAAAAGGATACTCTAATGTTATGCTTCAAATATAAATTTTCTTAGTCATGTTTGAAAGTTGATGGGATCTCCTTTGATGAAAAAAAAAGGGCATTCCAGTTAGAGGTCAGTGTTCTCGAACTTAATTTTGAAAGGATATGAATTAATTGAATAAAGGCTCGATTGTAATAGGACAATCATAAGTACTTCAGCTGTCATGCCATATTCTAGTCAATGCATTGCAAATGCCTTTATCTGAAGTACATTATTACAGCAATAGAATTCTCAATAGGAAATTGACAGCAGGGCTCCTAATTGTATATATACTTGAAGCTACCAATCTTTTTTATTGGGGCTGTCTGCTTTAGAGAGCATATTTCATTACTTTTCAAATTTTCGTTGTAGCCTTGGAGGCATAAATCATGCAAATGCATTTCACTTATGGATAATGTTTTAAATGTATTATTCATTATTTGTTTAGACATATAAGATTAGTACAGCGTTGTTCTAATTCCTTTGAAACTTAATCCACTTAGATTACAGATCAAAATTATTGCACATCCTCATTTAGGGAAAAAGGTAGAGCAAAAATCCAAAATAAAATTTAGTAAACTAAGCGGGTTCTAGGAGGATACTCACCTCAAGTCGTGTGGTCGATCATTAGTAGGATCACTTCTTTTGAAATGCACTAGCGAATGAATTAGTCAACAAAGGAGTTATGCAAAAAGGGCTTGATTTCTTCTCATCTTGTTGCAAGCTTAAGTATGTGCTTCATTACTCTGACCTATTTGTAGATTGAAGAGAGCATTGGAGTGCATATCCCTGGATCATCAAGGATTTGGATGCTGCTGCTTCCTTCAGGTGTCATTGTGCGCATTAATCCTTCTATGTCCTGCTTATATACCCAACGAAACCCCAAGTTCTTTATCTCTACGTACAAACCTTGGGGGTGTTGGGCATCTTGCATTTCGACTACCAATGTTATGCCATCAAAACCATGATTGTCTTCAGTAACCCTATCAGCTTGGAAAGATGCTTGATGCTACAAGGTAGTGTAACAAATTGGTTTCCCCCTATGTTTAGTGTTTCTAAATGAGTTAGCCATCCAACAGCATTAGGGATTTCATATAGGTTGCAGAAACCTAGGTCAAGTTGCAGCAAACCAGGGAAATTAAGTAAAGAAGGGAACAATATAATATTTGAATGCTTATTTGTTCCAAAATAGAAGAACCATAATAGCAACATATTTTTTCTAATGGAGGATGTTGATTGGCATTGCATAGCAGCTTCACTAATATCAAGCTTCTTTAAATGCTCTGCATACCTTGGCTTTTCCATCAACTGTTTATTAAATATATGTGCACACTCAGAGAGATATAAAAATGAAAGAGAATTGAGACCAAATATGTTGTTTGGGATACTGATTAGATTTTTGCAATTTTTTGAGTTCAAGTAATAAAGGTTGCCTAGAAGACCAATTGATGGACTTATCTTTGCTAGTTTTGTACATCCTTCAAGCTCTAGCTTCTCAAGGTTCAGGATCCCTCTAAAATCTGGCAACTTGATAAGATTTTTTGAGTGATGGAGATCCAAAACTTTCAAATGATGGAGAGGCTGTGAACATAGAATTAGTCACCACAGTTTAAAATTCTTTCATTAGTTCAATTAACCAATAGAGAAAGAGGAAATAACATGAGATATAATTTTTTATTATAAACATTATTTCTTATAGAATATATATAAAAAAAAGGCATTTACCATATTGTTACGCCTTCTCATGGTTGTTTGATGCTACTATGCAGCATGATTAATGAACCAAGTTTATTTGGCTGAAAACTTGATGGCAAACACTTGAAGGGATATGCTTCCCACTTAAGATGTCATAATTTATTGGAAAGACAATTAAGACTTCCTGAAAAACTCATTCCTTTGAATATGAGCAATCTAAGACTACTCATTTTGGTAACTCTTCAACCTTCAAAGTTGTGTTTTCTCTAAAAGATGATAGATGATCCACAACATTGCAAATAAGAAAGAAAAGCATAAATCACTTGAATTACACATGGACTTTAGAAATGTAGATAATAGAATTTTGTCTTATAAAGGGATATTTTACCATATTTTCCAACAAAACATTGTAGAGATCTTCATAGAGCCATAGCTTGCTCCACTTCCTTGGCTCTGTGGGTGAATTTTCTCAAACAATGTTTCTTCCTAGCTCTTCCAACAAATCATGCATTTGAATCCAGAGACCCAAAACAATTATAAGTAACTTATCAATGAGAACTCCTATTCCAATATCAGAATGAAATCCACAATTATCTAAAACATTGGTCACATAGTGTGTACTATGTAGGGTAGTAGTTAAAGAAGCAAGCAATATCTAGAAATATTTCCTTTTCTATTTCCTTCAATCCATCACAACTGATTCGAAGCACATTCATTATATCATTACCTGGGTATTCTCTCATTCTAGCTAAGGTACTTTTCCAAAGTATAAGAGCATCTTTTGGCAGTGAGTTTATAAGGTAAAATGAGTGCTTTTTTTTAAAGATATGAGTTGGGGTCGAAACATGCTTCGCGGTGGTATGCAAATCTTTGTGAAGACCCTGACGAGGAAGAGTATTACCTTGGAGGTGGAGAGCTCTGATACAATTGATAATGTGAAGGCAAAGATTCAGGATAAGGAGGGTATTCCCCCGGACCAGCAGCGACTTATTTTTGCTGGCAAACAATTGGAAGATGGTCGTACGTTGGCAGACTATAATATCCAGAAAGAGTCCACCCTCCATCTTGTCCTTCGCCTTTGTGGTGGTTTCTAAGCATGTTACGTGTTTCTGTTCTATGGTTCAGTTGGTCATAGGTCAATTTCCGTTTCTAGTTCGTGTTTAGTAGCCGCCGTTCAGTGGCTGGTGCTTCTATGTTTGTTTAGAACTCTGTGTAATACGAACATTATGCTAAACCATTGAGTTCGAGTAATGTGATGCCTATGCTTATTCTAAATTTCGGTTTCCTTGTGGGTCGTTGTGTCTACGTTGATTTTTTTTTTTTTTTTGGTTTTACAGCCATCTTCTATGAGCGGAAAATTCAAAGTCTTCAATAAAATCTTTTTGTTGTTAAACATAAATATGTTATTTCATATTTTTGTAGCAAATAATTATTTCTGATTTATGATTTTATTATCTTTTGATCTGATATTTAGTATTTTATTATTATTATTGTTAAAGTGATATTTTAGGATTGTATTATCATTCATCATTTGCAACTTGGACTATGCAATCAGGGACACGACATTCACAATGCGTTAGCTTTCACCCATGACTTTATTTTGGTATGTAGTTTTTGCAGTTGGCCATGATGCAACAGTGATGAGGATTTGATTTGATGGAAAGTTTGTTGGACCTCACACATGAGTTGAAATTTGTAACTTTGATTGCGAGAAAGCGAAATGGGATGGAATTCCTTGAAGCAAATGCAAGACCACAACGAGTACGCAATGGACTCGCTATATTAATTTAGAAGTTACTAATGCTAATGTAACACATAACTCGTCATAACGACCATTTCATGGTTCCAGCAGCTTCGGTTTCAGGCCCATATGGTCTTGGCGTGGATGCTGCATCTCATAAACATCATTGATGGTTGGCCATGTGAATCAGGCAGCGTGTTTTTTATTACCTTGCGTGGACTTAGGCTTGATGGGAATAAACTCTTTTTTGAGTCTAAGCTGTTGTCTTCTAAATAGTTTTGATATGTAGCCGGTGCAACTTGCAGGTCATTGGAGTGATCTGACTCATCTGGGCATTGACGACAACGATGGGCTTCTCTCCCAGCGGCACCCTACAAACTAAATTCGATGCCTATATTTTGAAGGCGGATAACGTGGATTTTAAAGATGAGGACCGCATCTCGGAAACTCGGTTAGCATTTGACGCAGTAACAGCGGAAGCAATGGCTGTCAGGAATGGCAGCCAGTTGGCTCTTGACAATCGTCCTTCTTTTTATTCTTTTAGCTACAGATCACGAGAGAAATTCTGGGATAGGAAGACATTTCTCTTGCTGTGTTTGTCACGATAATTATGTGGGTTATCTTTGTTTTCTGAATCAGTCACTCTTATGATTAGTTCTTTTATTTTTTGACATAAAGGGAGATCAGAGTAAAAACACAGCTTCTTCTAAGAGGATCTGAATATTTACTCTTATGGATGGTTGGCAGCCTGAATCCACCGGCATGCTTGTGGTTATCTTGCATGGGGTTGTTCGAAATATGCTATGTTTCGAGTTAAAGCTGATTTCTTCTTATGGGGTTGTTATGAGACAGAACTTCACTTACTGCAGGAGTTCCAGCAGGCAAGCTGTTCTTCCTTCTTCGAGATGACCAAGAGGAGATTATGACAGCTGCCGCTTGGATGCTATATGAACATTTTGACCTCTTGATTTGATTTGATTTTGAAGTCAACTATAGTATGATTTACCTGTGTCACTTGATGACTGCAAAGGACTTGCTTTAAACTTCAGCAGCTGTTTATTCAATTTTCACACATCTTCAGCGGGATGACAATCCATACCCATTCTGAGGCTAAATTTGTGTCTCCCTCTTCAGATAAAGTTTGGGCTGAAAACCTTGCGGCTGTTGATGTACTAGCTTTGTTTTGTTAATATGAAGCTCTTACAAACGTTGTATTTTGTAAGTCCTGTTCAATTTTTGTTTGTACGATATTTTTAATTTAATACTAGTTAGCTCTGAGAAACAACAAAAGCATGGAAATTAATCCCAAAACATCACATCCATCCAGGAGGGTTTCCACAGTTGGGCACCAAAAAATCTTAATTACTATGTTGGCATTGGTCTAAACACAATTGCTTTCATTTGTAGTTTGATTTAATACCTCATTCAACATTAAAGCAAGTACAACTGTAAATTTTTGCGACTTTCTATAAACCCTGAACACAATTGTTTTCACTATTTGACCCAGACTTGTTAATCGCTACAGGATAAGCGCTTATCGCGCGCGAAGCGGGCGAGCGAGGCAGAGCGCGATGGACGAGGCAGGAGCATCGCGTTTCGTCGTCGCGGTCGTCGCGGCCGCTATCGCGGCTCGTTGCGGCCGCTATCGCCATGAACGCCAAAAAGACGATAAACCGCTATCGCCATGAATGCCAAAAAGACGATAATCCCCCTGTTTTTGGACCGTTTTAAACACGGTGAAGGGGTTGAAAGGTCTTTCGATCCTTCCCCCTCCTTTCTTCGGTTTCTGCCTTGAGGTTTTAGGGATTTTCATCCCGATCCCTTTCCCTCTCAGCCGCTCTCTCTCCCCCACCACCATTTACTGACTCTCCTGCAGTCGTTCAACCTCCGGTGGCGGCGGCGGCCTGCATTTCCGAGACTGGCGATGGTGGTGGTGGTCAGTTTCCGGCGGTGGCAGCAACGGTTGGTGTCCCTCTCCTTCCTCTCCTTCCTGCTCGTGTCTTTCTTTCTTTCTCCTGTTCTGTTTCTTCCTTTTTTTCATTCGGTTTTTCTGTCTTTTTTTTTTTTTTTTTTGCTTGCTTGCTTATCCTTTTTCCTTTTTTTCACTTGCTTCCTTTGCTCTATCTCTTTTTCCTTTCTGGTGCTGTTTATTCATTCTCTGTTTTCCCTTTTTTTTTTTTTTTTTTGCTTGCTTATCCTTTTCCTTTTTTTCACTTGCTTCCTTTGCTCTATCTCTTTTTCCTTTCTGGTCCCTGTTTATTCGTCTCCTCTGCTTTCCTTTTTTTCTCGCTTCTAGTTCAACAAATGGCAACATCATCAACTCAAGCTTCTAGTGTAGCTCCCTCTTCTTGCGATTTGGTGAAGCCTACTGGTGACAACATTGATATAGCATGGCAATGGAATAGCTTAAAAGATATCAATAATAGGAAGAGTGTAACATGTGATTTTTGTGGCAAAACAACCAATGGTGGAATAACTAGAGCAAAGAGACACCAAATGGGTGTGACAGGAGATGCAAAATCTTGTATAAGAGTTCCACATGAAGTTAAGCAACTTCTCAAGGAAGCTTTTGAGAAGAAGAATGCGGAGAAGGAATTAAATTTTGGTGCAGTTGGAGAAGATGATGATGAACAAGAAGAGTTGGAAGAAATCCTGCAAATTAAAAGAGGGAAAAGAGCTTCATCAACATCAAGTGGGAGTAATTTTGTTCCTTCAACTGCTCTTAAGCAGCCCAAGAAAGCAAAGAACATAAAAGGTCCTTTGGATTTGGTGTTCTTGAAAAATCCTGAAGCTACCATTAAATTGGGGAAGCCTCACCAGCAAACAAGCATTAATGATGCTTGCGATAAGGAAGCAAGGGTTAGAACCATTCAATATATAGCCCGATTCTTTTATATGAATGGGATTGCTTTCAACGTTGCTAAATCAAAAAGTTTTAAGTTGATGCTTGAAGCTGTTGGAAATTATGGTCCGCACCTTAAAGCTCCAAGTTATCATGAGTTGAGAGTTCCACTCCTTAAAAAAGAGTTGGAGTTAACAAAGGATATGTTGAAGGGTCATGAGGAGGAAAGGGTGAGATATGGATGCTCAATAATGTCAGATGGTTAGACAGATAGGAAGAATAGGACATTGATTAATTTCATGGTAAATTGTCCGGCTGGGACAATGTTTGTGAAGAGTATTGATGTTTCTGCATATATGAAGACAGAGGAGAAAGTATATGAGCTATTGGATAGTTTTGTAGAGGAGATTGGAGAACAAAATGTTGTTCAAGTGGTGACTGACAATGGAAGCAATTATGTCTTGGCAGGTAAGAAATTATGGACTGCTTAAATTTCTTATTACTTCCTTTAATATTTGGCTAGTCATCTAATTTTATTTAATTTGGCTTTTCTTAGGCAAATTACTTCAAGCTAAGAGGAATAACCTCTTTTGGACTCCATGTGCTGCACATTGTGTAGACTTAATGTTGGAGGACATTGGAAAACTTCCTCGAGTTAAGAAGGCAATACAGAGAGGCATTAGTCTTGTGGGTTTTATCTACAACCACACTTTGGCATTGAATACAATGAGGAAATTTACCAACAAAATGGAGTTGGTTAGGCATGGAGTGACAAGGTTTGCTACAACCTTCCTTACATTGCAAAGGTTGTACAAACAAAAGAATAATCTTAGAAGGATGTTCACTTCAGATGAGTGGTTGAGCTCCAAGACGGCTAAAGAACCTAAGGGGAAGAAGGCTGGTGATATTGTGCTCAGCACAACATTTTGGAATGATGTTGTGTACTCTATTAAACTTATGGGGCCTCTTGTGCATGTCCTTAGGCTTGTTGATAATGAGAAAAAGCCTGCAATGGGATATATTTACGAAGCAATGGATAGAGCTAAGGAAGCCATTCAAAATTCCTTCAATCATAATGAAGCCAAGTACAATGATGCTTTTACTATTATTGATAGGAGATGGGACTCACAACTTCATCACCCATTGCATGCAGCTGGTTATTTCCTGAATCCACGAAGTTTTACTATCCCAATGCAACAAAGATTGAGAGTGATCATGAAGTAATGGATGGACTTTATAAGACTATTGATAGGTTGATTCCAGATGAAGACTTGGCCGAGAAGATTACAAATGAGATTGAAATATTTAAGAGGGCTGGAGGTATATTTGGAAACAGGATAGCAATCAAACAAAGGAATACAGTGGCTCCTGGTAAGAATTAAGAAATATGTACTTAATTCTTGATAAATTTAGTTTCATAATGTTTCTTAGTAATGGTGATTTCCTGATTATTGAATCATAGCTGAATGGTGGAGGAAGTATGGAGCATCCACTCCTAACTTGCAACAATTTGCAGTCAAAGTGTTGAGCTTAACTTGTAGCTCAACGGGATGTGAACGTAATTGGAGCACTTTTGAGCATGTAAGCACATGAAAATAATTTTCCTTTGCATAGTTTTATGCTTTTATTTAATAATTTTAAAACTAACATTTTTGTCTAATTTATGATATGAATATCATAGATTCATTCTAAGAAAAGGAGCAAGCTTGAGCATCAAAAGTTGCAAGACTTGGTATTCGTCAAGTATAATCGAACCCTTAAAGAACGCTTTGATAGCCAAGATAAGATTGATCCTATTCTCCTAAATGGTATTGATGATAGCAATGAATGGCTGCTAGGAGAAATGGGTGCTAACACAGAAGATGCTGAAGAAGAATTTGTTTTTGGTGATGATGGATTGACTTGGGGAGATGTTTCTGCTGCAGTTGGGGCTGAGGAGCCTCCAAGACACACTAGACTTGCTACAGGATTGAAGAAGAAAGTATCAAAGCATTCTAGTTCAAGAAGAGGGAAGGAGCCTATTCAAGAGGAAGAAGAATTTGATGATGAGGAAGACTCAGAGGAGGGGCAAGAAGAGATATATAAGTCTAGTAGTGAAGAAAGTGATGGAGAGAACAATTTGGCAGTGGTGGAGGAGGATGATGATGATGATGATGATGAATGATGAATGATTTGTAGAATGTTGTTAGTTTTAGAGAGCTAAGATTGTTGTCTTTTATATTTTGTTGTTCTTCTACGACTTGATGGTGGTTTTTTTTGGTTTTATTGCCCTTAGAACTTGATGTTTATGTATTTGATTGATGGTGATTGCATGTTTTTAGAATATGGAATAGATTATGAATTTCATTATTGATGTGAATGAATTTAATTGTGAATAATTTTTTATTTTTGAGCATGTATATATGTTATATAATTTGCATAATAATTATATACATTTTTATCAAATAGCGGCCGGAACGCTATCCGCTATCCCGCTATAGCGTTTTTGGGGTCGGCCGCTACGCACCGCTATCCGCGTTTGACAACTATGATTTGACCGAGTGTTAATGCCTCCTTTCTCTTTAGCCTGTGAAAGCCTTTTTCTATATAATAGAGCCTTAGTCAAAAAATTTAGTTACCCTTTCTATTGGTCACACTATTTTTTCTTTCTGCATAAACGGGTATCAAACAACCATGAAAACAAGAAGCCACCTACAAAATGAAACTACAACATAGTCAAACTACAATGGAAAAGATTACACCGAACAATTGGTTGAAGGTGTGATCCCCTAACAGTGCCTAGTGCTAACCATGGCATCAATGCAGAAGTTTGCTTCCCAGGAAATGTGTCCACTGGATTGCTTCGAAGCAAGAGCTCTTTTGGACAATATGCCTGTAAATGAAAGAACAGTGATGGTGTGTGTCAAAACCATCCCGCACTGCATGATTAGCAACTTGAGAATCAGCCTCAAATCACAAGCTACCTTACGTTCATGCCGGGCAGCTAACTGCATCCCATAGAGAAGGAGAAGGTCGAACATCTTAGCTTGAGTGACATTGCAAGAGGAGAGAGTATATGTCAGCTTGTGTGTCTTCCTTAAAATCTTTACCAAAATTTTTAAACTGTTAAATCTGTAGGGCCTTCTTTTTTTTTTTTTTCCACTTTGCTGTCCACTACTAGAAAGTGAAGATGTTTTCATGTCCAAGTAGATGTTCCCACATTAAAATAAGTTTTAGCTCTGTGCATTTGGATATGAAAATTTTTGTTACCTGCAGCAGTGTTATGGTTTAAGAGATGTAACCATAAGATCTAAAGAGTTGTTTGACCCTATCTATGGAGATTTCGCATATTTTCCATAATTCTTTGGGATTGCCTAACAATTGCAGGGTATAGGGAAATTTGTTGAAAATCATAAGCAAACACGTGCTAAGCAGGGTACCATACAAACAGAAACACTCGCACGTATAATTATACATCATATAACGCTTGTAAACCAACCACTAACACTCGCAACTCTTACTTCTTTTCAATGAGATATAATTGTCAAATTTTCTCACATGATACCTAAGATTGCCATTCCTTTATCTATGACTTAAGTGCTACAGCATTTCTTTCCTTTCCAAACTTTTGTATGAAAATTGCTGATAAGTAATAAATGACTCTCATAAACTGATAAAAAAACTTGGACGCCCCAATGACTTTAAAATAGCTATATCCAAGTTGATTCTGGATCACTTTTATACTTAAGATTGTGACAACTAGTTAGACAATCCACAACGATCCATGACCTGATATGCTACGATGTTATTATCACATCAACAAGGTTCTCAATTGTTTTTTATTCAAGCCCCAAAAAAAGGGGAAAACAAAATCACCATATCATCGATTAATAACCAACTACCTATGAATTACTTATAAATTAATAAGAATAACAAAGTCGTGCTACTTTTAAGTGTTACCTGAAATGGATTGGAGTTTCCATATTTGATGAAAGTGCTGCCAAAATGCAGTTGCAAAATTATTCATTCATCAACTTAAGGATTATGGCTGTGGCTCATCATCAATTGCTACAAATTTGCGCTCAATCAAGAATTCCCGCTCTGTATCATTGTTGGGTTTAATTGTTCCATATCCTCCTTAAATACCCAGCGGTACCCACAACTCTTCACTTTTACATACGGATGTTGTAGGGGTTTACTGAGCATTTCCAATCTAATACCCTCAAGATTGCACGCTCCTTTTTGTAAACTTCTTACATATTCATCAATGAATACTTCCCGAGAGAAAATTTTACCAACATATGATCTGATTCAAGAGTGAGCGAGATCTTTCCGAGATGTATCGGCACCATGGGATAATTCCTTTCCTCTCTTTTATTTGTAAAACCAAACCCAATATGCCGCTCATATTCTGCTTCATTGAAATTAGTTGGACCATCATGTGCCACAAATGTTGCACAGCAAGCAATGCCAATCCAATTATCGTCATCCATTATGGGAGAAAATGGATCTAGGCTTATTGAACTACCCGCATTCTGTTCGTTGAACCACCTAGGAATTTTAGTTCCCGGAATAAGAACATCAATTTGGCCAAGGGGGAAAGAGCATCGCATGTTCACCTGGTACCAGAAAAATAAGTTATGTATTAGTTCATGGTATGCACACAGAGAGAGCAAAAGGAAAGCAAAAAATGGTAAATGAAGGAGGGGAAGTAGGCACCTGAATGACTTGTATCATCCAAGAAAAAGCTATGCTACAACAATGTTCAATGTCACTCAAACAGATGCAATTGAAAACATATAATCCTGGCCAAGATTTTAAAAGAGGATGTTTCTTTTCTTCGGCAAGATAGTACTTGAAGGAGCTCAGCAAATACTTTAGGTGCTTACAGCTCTCCAAGTTCAACCATGCAAGCTTGGAAAGTTCCTTGATGCTACAAGGTAGTGCAACAAAATTGTTGCCCCCTAAATTTAAGCTTTCCAAACAATGTAGCCGTCCAATAGCATCAGGGATTTGAAGAAGATTACAGAAACTTAGGTCAAGATATGTCAAACATGGGAAACGAGGCCAAAAAGGCAACAACGAACCAAACTTATCTGCATGTCTCCCAGAATGGAAAAAATGGAGAGGCATCGTAACAATTTTGTAGATTGAGGATGTCAATTGGCATTGGATACTATTTTGACTTGTATCAAGCTTTATCAAATGTTCTCCATGCCTTGGTTTCTCTAATTTTTTAAATAATTTTGAACATCCAGAGAGATCTAGATGTTCAAGAGAGCTAAGACCAAATATGCTATTGGGAATACTAACAAGACCTTTGCAGTTTTTCAATCTCAAGAATATAAGCCGTTTAAGAAGACCAATGGATGGATCGACGTGGACAAGTTTAACACATCCTTTAAGATCTAGCCTCTCAAGATTTGGGGCCTCACTAAAATCTGGCAACTTAATGAGATTTTTAGAGTGACAGAGTTTCATACATTTCAAATTGTGTAGAGGCTGCAAAAAAGGGCCAATAGAAGGAGACAAGGTTAATATAGCCACATTTAAGCTCATGTGTTTAATTGACTTCAAAGAATGGGGAAAGAATGTGAGATAATTTGTCCTTTTTTTATTTGAATAAAATCAACATAAGAAATGGGCAATATCTAGAGTACCTTTGTTCCTTCCCATAGTTGTTTGATGTTGCTATGATGTAGGATTAGTTCAACAAGTTTATTTGGCTGAAAACTTGATGGCAAACATGTGAAAGGATATTTTTTCCATGAAAGATATCCTAGTTCATTAGAAAGAAAATAGAGGCTTCCTGAGAAATTCACTCGCATGAGTCTAAGCAACTTAAGGCGGCTCATTTGTGATAAAGCTTCAGCCCTTAATGTTGCCCTTTCTAATAAATCTTCACTATTTTCTGGATATTCGGGCAAAATTATGGCTTCAAGTTTTTCTGTTGCCTGAAATATTAGACCTTTTAAAGTTATTTATATTCTTAAAAAATGGAAGCCAAGAACTATATTTTCAATAACTATTTTACCTTTTTCTCCAGCAAAACATTGCAGAGATCCTCATAGTTCCATAACCTGCTCCACTTTCCTGGTTCCTTAGGAGATTTTTCTTTAACAATGCTCCTACCCAATTCTTTCAACAAATCATGCATTCGAACTATTCCCTCCATACAAGTTATGAGTGATTTATCAATGAGAACTCTCATACCAATATCAGGATAAAATCCACGAATATCTAACATTTTCTTTACAGTTGTCTCTGAATTATGGCAAAAGAAACAAGCAATATCAAGAAATATTTCCTTTTCCGTATCCTCGAGTCCATCAAAACTAACTCGAAGAACATTCGTAATATCTTTCCTTGGATTTTCTCTCAGTCTAGCCAATGCACTTCTCCACTCAGAGACATCTCGACCAAACAAAAATGAACCCAGTACTTTAATTGCTAATGGAAGTCCATTAGCATATGCTAATGCAGAATCTATCAAGTTTTCGTAATCTCTTGCAATATGATTACGTTTGAAAGCTTTTCTACAAAATAATTGACGAGCATTACCGTCATTCAAGAGTTGAACTTTGTAAACTTTTTCCACTTCATACTCTCTCAATATGTGCTCATCTCTAGAAATTATGATGATTCGACTCCCTGCACCTAGCCATTTGCGTATCATAGATAGTTTTTCCAATTGCCTGCTGATCAACATTATCCAAAACTATAAGAGCCTTTCTATGGCATAAGCTAGCTTGCAGCAAATTAGTTGCCATTGAAAGATTGCAAATCTGAAAATTTTCTTCCCTTAGAGCTTGACAAAGAAGTTGCTTTTGTGCACCCACTGGACCATAATCTGCATAAGTTTTACTTACATCATCCATAAAGCAAGAAACATCATATTAATGAGAAATTTTTTCATATAAGATAGTGGCAAGAGTTGTTTTTCCTATTCCACCCATTCCACACATCCCCAAAACTCGAACATCATCATTGGAATCCAAATTTAGAAGCTTTTCTAATTCTTCCATAGGAGAGTGCATCCCAACTATATCATCTGCTAGACTTGATGTTTTGTGACTCAATATGCTTGTTATCTCTTTGATAATTTTTTCAATCTCAACAGACTGGCCTGAAAAGACCAAAGAAAAACAAAACACCAAATCCTCAAATAAGACAACACTAAATAACAACTACATATATATAAGACAAGACAATAGATTTTGTGAACTTCTTAAAACTATTTAACGCTTAGTTCAAGAGCAAAAAATCATATCTAAAAAGGCATAAAACCTGTATAGGATACAATATAGCACTTTCGTGATTAATTAAACTTGTTCAATGAAATCTTTGAAGTTGTATTAATCAACTTTAGAGTGTTGATCAACTTATTGCAATGACATAAACATCAAACTTAGAAAAAGATTACTCACTTATCCCTTACATCCCAACCAGAGAGATTGGCTACTTGTGTTAGAGCTCCCCTCCATCTTCGCACTTGTACCATCATCTCTGCATCTGCTTTGAATCTTTCTTCATGTTCCACAAAGGCTTTTTCATAATTCCCACTCTGCTTTCTCACCTCGGACGGATTCACATCAAAGAAAATAGGGAGAACACGCTGTCCTGGTACTTGAATGCAATCTGCTATCTTTGCCAGTTCCATAAGCACCATGTTGACGAAGCATAGTTCATTGAGAAGACAACAATCAAAATCTGGGATTCTTCAATTGCTTGTAGAAGCTCTGATGATATAAGTTTCCCTTTCTTGAGCTTTGTATCATCCCTGAAGGCAAGTATGGCTTTTCCGTGGAGAGCAGCGAAAAGATGATCGGTGAAATTGTTGCGTGTGTCACCTCGGAAGCTCACAAACACATCATATTTCCATGTCCTCCGAGGTGAAGAGCTGCTTTGGATTCCCGTGCAATCCATTGCGAAAAACGGAAAACAAACTGGGTGAAGATGATGTAAAATGAGTACTGTGCACGATGAAGCTTCAATGCTATAAGGACTAGTCTTTTTGGGAATGAAGAAAACTGAGGGTAGGGAAGAAACATAAATCAATAGTGTGTGTTTTGGTTTGCTGGTGGGGTCATAATTTTCCTGTGCTGGAAAGTTAAGTCGAAATTTCTTGCATTGAGAACTTTTACTAATATGTCTATATGTAATTAAATATTTATATATAATTTTTTATATTAATAATACATCAAAATTAAATTTAATTGAGTCTATTTTAATCTTACAGAACTATATGAGGTTATACTTGCTGGAACCTATATTTTGTTATGAATAATTATATAATGCATTGTTTATAATAATCTCACTAAAAGAGTTGAGGGTTCATATAATTAAAAATGATAATAAATACATAGATTATATTAAAAATATTATATAGAATAATTAAAAAAATTAAATATATTCTTAGCATATCTAATTTTTAATCATTATTTCATATTTCTTTTTAAAGTAATATTATAACAAATAATATTAAAAAATGTTAATAAACCCGTGCAATGTACGGGATTTAATTCAAGTTTGTGGTATTTTCAAATTAAGCTGTACGGAATAAACGGACCTTCGTTAAACTAATAAAAGCATGGCCGTAAATTCAATAATAGTAAAAGAAAAGTTTTAAATTTATATATTTAGGAATGTATAAATGGTTCTATTTGGGTATTTCAATATTTTTTTTTTTAAAAAGTATATTATGATCGAAATACAATGTTACTTATTGATTATTTTTGGAGTAAAGATATTTTATTTTGTTAATAATAAGACCGATTAATAATGCGTAATATTTATCAAAACATGGTATATAGTACATAGTAGTTAAATAGTTGGAAATTACAAATCCGAAAACC
The DNA here is from genome assembly GCA_031439585.1 of Pterocarpus macrocarpus. Classification (NCBI taxonomy): domain Eukaryota; kingdom Viridiplantae; phylum Streptophyta; class Magnoliopsida; order Fabales; family Fabaceae; genus Pterocarpus; species Pterocarpus macrocarpus. Next base: position 54,876,062 of record CM062522.1, read on the forward strand.
CAAATGCTTTGATATTGTAGCAGGGTGCCGAACGCAATTTTTAGTGGCATATGGGGTCAAACCAAAGAGTAAATAAAACATGGTAAAAAAAATAGGGTTCCCTGTGGGCAAAACTCACGAGCCCCACCGTAAAAGCCACCTTCATAACGAGGAAATTGTGTTATGCGTTTCCCGTGACTTGCTGTGAAAATAGGTGGAAAGTTCTTGCGTTGTGAACTTTGTTGCAAGAATTTGAAAATAACACTTTCTGACAGGCTTTTTCATAAGCACGCGTCAACAAGGACAATGCACCGCACATAACTAGAAGGAGTGCACTACAGTTGCGAGGATAAATGTTTCTTTATTCATTTACCCTTTTCATCTCGCAAAGACAAATGTGCCTCCTCCTTGATATCTAAAACTAGCTCCACCTTCCTAGTTCTGTTACCTTATGTATTCTCTGGCTCATGTGATACGTTCTATTGTTTGGTTGAATGGAAAATAAATAAAGACTGAAAAGGAAAAGGCAATTTCTCTTGTATCCTCCTTAAATCAAGGAATTTGAACCCTTTCTTACATAATTTACTAGAATTTAACCATATATTAAATTTTTATCCGGGTGATTTTTTTTAATATAAAATTTTGAGAGTGAAATTGAGAATATGTGAAATTTTTTATAAAATTAGAGAAATATAAGATTTTAAAGCAAATTCGGTGAAGAGAGAATCAGATTTTATTTTATTTTTTTATTTTTAAAAAGTAAATCCAATAAAAAAAAATCAGATTCTATTTTTTATTATTTTTAAAAAATAAATCTGGTGAAAAAATAACCGAATCTTATTTTTTTTATTTTTAAAAGGCAAATAGATAGAGAGAGAATCGGATTTGCTTTTTAAAAATAATAAAAAAAATAAAAAGAGTGATTGTGTACGTGCGCGCATGTGTGTGTGTGTGATTGTGAGCATGAGAGAGAGAGAGAGAGAGAGAGAGAGAGAGAATAAGGTGTGGGGGAGAGGAGAGAGAAAAGAAAAAAGGAAGAGAGAAAAAAGAAAGAGAGATGATAGAGAAAAAGTAATAGAGAGAAAAAATAACAAAAAATAAAAATACCATATTTTTCACATTTTACTAAAAACATCATATTTTTCAAATTTTTTCACATAAAAATTATATAAAAAATAAATAATCATTTTATCCATCTAAATATTGAGTTATTATTACTTATAAATCTATATTTAAACTCTATTTTTTTTGACAAAACTTTTAATTTTATTTTTATCAAAAATAATGTCGGACAAATTAGTCCTTAAGAAAAAAAACACATACACATATCTCGTGGTGCCTCATACTTAAAAATATAAGATAAGTTAGTCTCTCAATATTTTTAAAGAATTTATCAGACAAATTAATCCCCAACAATTTAAAAAATAATTCAAATTGATCCCTAATAAAAAATATAAATAGAACAAATAGATTTATCAGAATATGGAGGAGGAACTAATTTATCCTATATTTTCAATGGTGAGGGACCACTAAATATATTTTTTTTGTGAGGGACCAATTTATTTGACGCTATTTTTGAAAAAGACTAAATTGGAGGTTTTGTCAATTTTTTTTTTTTACAAATTTACTCCATGGTCTATTCACAAAATTAAAAATTTCTCCTAAACATCAAATCAACTTGTCTACCTATCCTAATTTCTAAGCAATTGAAAAAAAAAAAAAAGAGTTTTATGCCCATATGAGGAATAGGCTTAAAAAAAATCAATCCCTGAACATTAAAATATGAGATAATAGATACTGAAAATAAATCCTAGCTTAGAGATCAAAATTTCAGAGAATATCATACCACAAGTTGTAACATCCCCGTTTTTACCTAAGTTAATGAGCTCGGTATTTCCGACTAATTAGAGGGGTTAGCGATTAATTGAGAATTAATTGATTAATCTCGAGAGCAAGAGCTTAGTAAATTAAAGGCAAGTCGACAATTGAGACTTAATGCATTACAAGTTACAATTAAAAGCCCAATTGTCTAATCTTTATTAATCCATGATTTAGAACATAAAATCAAGGTGGTCTAATCTAATTAACTAAGAGCACATAAGTCTCAAAACTTAATCACATTAACCCTCACATCTTCTTACATAATTAATGAGGAAAATCTTTCTTAATTAAAATGAACGAAGGTGTAATTTGAACTAATTAACTCTTAGATAATTGTAACAATTATAAAGATGTAGAAACTTCCCTTTAATTATAGTTTGAAAGTTTGGTCAAAGCAAGAGCCATATCCAACCATCCATTTACTTTCTCATCATACACCACAAGAGCAAGAGTCCATATTAGTAGATCTCTTAAGTCATGACAAGAGTTGTACTCTTCTTCACCAAGATCATGACACTTGGTGTGATCCTAGCCATCCAATGCCCAATCCTAAGAGAGTTCATGCTTTTAACCACTTGACAAAAACACTACATAGTCTTTACCCAATTTCCAAGACTCAAAAGAAACACAACACACTCTTTTGCCCCAAGGTTTTTCCACTCACTTGCTTGTTGTAAGAAGCAAAGTCACCTCACTCCCTCTCTCATTTTTGCGCCACCCAATCAGCCCTCCCTCTCTCCTCATTTCATTTTTCACTTCCTCCCTCAAGACACACACACACACACAAAGCTCTCTCCTCTCTCCAAGTCTCATACCCACTCTCTTCTTCTTTCACTCTTCCTTGTTCTTCTTCCAATCTCTCTACTACTCCTCACCTCATTTCCATCACCACCATCACCATCCCTTCAAGGACCACCATTTTTGGTCTTTGGAGAAACAAGATCACTCATACACAAGCCCCATTTCCAAGCACTCAAGGAGGAAGGCTCTCTCCAACCTTCTCCACCTTCAAAATCCTTCAAGAAAACTCTCTTTGGTAGTGGCTCTAAACTCTTTTTCTCTCTTGTTTTTCAAGCTTTAGAACTCCTATGCTTTCCATAGCTAGGTGGTTTTAAAGATTGATTATGGGCATCATAGCCATTCTTGTCATAAAATGAGATGTTGTTGCTTGTATGGTGGTTTGTTGAAAACATGTTTTCGGTTTGGTGTGATGCATGGTTGAACTCAATATTTTTGAACTCCAACATGTTAGTTTTTCACTAATCTTTCATGGTATATGAGTGTTTTATAACTTGAGAATGTTTTCTTGAAAGTGAGGTTGAGTGTTTTGGAGAAAACATGAGAAAAATCAAAACGTGAAATCTGGATTTTCTAGCAGTCTATAAACCGAACAGTATAACTTTTTCCAGAAAACTCAGAAATTAGTGGAACCAATTTTATATGAAAATAGACTCAGAGAGCTTTCCATACATATAAAATACATAAGATTCGGAGTTAAAATGAGTGAGATATGATTTTTCAAAGTGGACTGTTCTCGGATTGGTTTCTGTCTGGGCAGTCTACACTAAAATGTGTATAACTCGAGCTACAAAAATGATTTTTGAGTGAGACCAAGTTTAAATGAAAGCTAAGACATAGAGGAACAAACCCATAAAACAGTTTTTTCAGATTCCTTCTGAGTAATTATAATGAGAAGTAACAATCCACTGTACCGGGAGTGAACTTAGAAACTGAACAGTCAGAAAAAAATATGCATAACTCAAGCTACAAAATGAATTTTTAAGTGGGGTTTCTTTTGTTTAAAAATAGACTCAGGGAAGTATATCCACACAAAAATTCGAAATAAAAGGGTAAAAGATGAAATTATGGTGAATTTTCAAAGTTACTGCCCCACTGTAAAAGTAAAACTGGTTATGGTAAAAGTTAAAGAATAAGGAGAAATAAGCTTTAAGACATTAATACCCTTACATTAAGCATTAGAGAACCCTCATAATTCAACTTAAAAAGTGTCAAAAAGGACATTAGACAAAAAGTGGCATTATGCTCAATAAGAGAAGTTTACACAAGAGACAACCTCAATTAAAAGCTTGCACCCAATTTACTAAGCTAAGCTCATAAAATGTTGCTTGAGAATATGCCTATGTTTATGTGCAAGCATGATGATATGATGATGATCATGATGATGATGATATGATAATGATAATATGATATGATGCTTGATGATACTATGATATTGGTTTCTCTGTTTGGCAAAATTTTGGGAAGCATCTGGCCAGATTATCTTCGAAATTTTGTAAGAATTATGGACTTAGAAATATTTTGCATCATAATGCTTAAATAAGAAGAAGTTTAATTCAAGTAAGTGATCCTTCAAAAGGGAAGGTAATCTAATTTAAGTTTCCCCTCACCCACAACTCACATGAGGCATGGCATGACCCAGCTAGTGCGAGTATAGGGGATAGGTCTTACATGAGGCATGGCATGACCCAGCTAGTGTAAGTACCGAAATTCTATGGTGGCGACGGCCACGGTATGAGCTCATTACCACTTATGTTTAGTGGGTGAAAAGATTAAGTCAAGTTAAGAAAAGAAAAGGGACTTCGGTCCAAAACCCTAAAAGGAAAGAAGTTAAGAGAATCTTCTAGCTTGGACATGCATGTTGTATACGATTACACTTGTACTTATAGTTATTATGATACAAATGATTAGTAGGTATGTTAAAAAGTGAATCCGCTTTGGATACTCATGTTTTCGAAAATCTAAGAATTGAATTTGATGCATGCTCACTGTTTTTATTAATAAAACCGAAGTGGCTGGGACGATGACGATGACACTACGTGTCAGGGTCGAGTCCTATTGAGAAATCTTATTTCTCACCCTAGCTGTTTTCCGTCTCGTCACCAGATACTCATGGCTCACCCCGTGGAATGGAGCATGGATCCTCCCCACCATGAGTGGGCTTACGACGGGGATACACACGCTATTGTGGCCACGACCACCACAAAGAAATGCGTACACATTTTTATCCGGTCGAATTTTTGAAGAGGAGCCAGAAAACCCGCCAGCCCCCGTAGACGTCTCTTCAGCTCTTCTTGGACAGCCTCTAGGTCCTTGGGACTTTCCGCCCGAGCCATTACCCGACTTCGAGATGGAGCCGATGTCGCCGGGCTTGCCCGCACCGAAGTTTGCACCTGCCGAGATCCCTGTGATAGAGGTGAGCTCGACGGCCACTCCTAGGGCCGCTTCGCCACCGCCCCCTGAGTATCACCCTGCTGAGTCCGAAGAGGACCCCTCCGAGGCATGTTCGTCTGTGGCCAGCCATACCCCGGGTCGTCGCGTGCGTCGCTTTGAGGTGATCAGTCGGCACCCCCGCATCATCCGCACTCCTCACGTTCCCCGAGGCCGAGGAGCGAGGGGAACCAGGCATTCGAGGACTTGAGCCCACTTGATCGAAGGCATGGAATGGGCAGAGAGGCCAGCAGACGTCCACATGGGTCTATTTTTATTTGTGTTCCTTATCTGTTGTATTTCATTCTGTATCAGACTTATGTATCTTTGACTTCGGGGCCATGGCATGACCATGAGTTCCCTTTTATGTATTTTATGGATATTATGAGATTAATTATATTTATGATTGTTGTAGTAATTGAATGCATGGTACTTTCATTTTATCCTTGTTCCTTTAATTTATACTGAAATCTTTGCGATACGCTCGCTTATCTCTATCGTCTCGCGCAAGGCTTTACTTTCCAAAAGTGACGACGTATTTTAAAGAAAAAGAAAAAAAATTTACCGTATTTTCCGCGTAATTTAATTTCAAGTGCAGTTTAGTTTTCCACGAAAGATAAGTAACAACTAATAAAACGCCGTAATACGACTTAAGCGTAGTATGGGTTTATTAGGGTGTTACACAAGTCATATGATATAAGCATCTTGAATCCATCATTCAAAAATAAAAAATAGAAATTTAACTCATATAAATCAAGTTGGATGGATAAAATGGAAGAGTTCTTTGCTGATAAAGAAAATACTCAAGTTTAAAGGAAAATTTTATTACATAACTATAAGACTAGCAACATGGGGGACTAAATGTTGGGAGATAAAAAAGCAACAATTAAGGTTAATGTTGCATAAATGAGGATATTGCGTTGCATGGGCGGATACATACGTCAAACAAAATAAAATTATGAATGAATACATTAGAAAGAAAGTTGATATATAAGTAGTGTTGGTAAAGTGGACCGGCTAGCCCTAACCCGTCAAAAGTAGGGTGAGACGGAGCGGGCCGAATTAGGAAGGCGGGCTTAAGAGCCGGTTGGCAGGTTGGCCCACCAAAAAAAAAAAATAAATTTATTTTAATATTTTTTATGGGTTAAATTACTTTAAAATTTTTTAAAAATTAGAAAAATATATTAAATAAAAAATCTACTTAAATAAAATAGAATAAAATAATTAAATTACATAATATATATCCAAATTTAATTCAAATATAAATATAATAAATTAATTAGGATATATAGATAAGTTTATAAATAATAATTAACTATAAATTTATAGCATAAAGTCTATAGTATAAAGTTTATAAATTAATAAAGTATAATAATAACATAATCTATAATAAAAATTTAAATTTTTTTTAAAAAATATTCTTGTACCTAAAAAGAAAAAAGAGACACTCGCCCCCGCCGGCCAAAGCCCATAGGTTAGGCAGGCCAAAAATTTTTGACAGGCTAAATTTGTCAACCCAATCTATTATTTTTAGTGGATTTAGCAAACCAATCCGGAGGGTTAAACTCGTTTTGCCATCTTTATGTAGTAGTTAATGTAGAAAATATTGTAGAATCTCTTCTTAGATGCTTTAGGTATGTGTGGAAAAAGTCTACAGATACTCCATTACGAAATAGTTATTGACGAAAAAAACCTAATGAGAAACCATTAAAAAAATTAGATTACAAGCTGTTGACATGATTTATGATAATACACTATGATATTATCTAATTTATGTAGGTGAATCCGTCTAATAGGATAAATTTGTTTAATGTTATATTGTCATTCCATCCCAACAAAAGGCATTATCTTCTCCCATTCAATTTCCTTGCCTATTTCTTTAGCCATTATATATATACAATGCACTCAATTTAAAATTCATTTGTTTAAATTTGAAAGAAAAACTTTTATTATATAATTTTTTAGTTACTCTTTTTAATTTATAAAAGTATCAAAATAATTATTTTGAAGTTTAATTTTTAAAAAAAAATCATTTAATTATCTTAAATTTTTTTATGTCATATCTTTTAATTAAAATAATACTTAAAATTAGTGCTCAAAGAAATTAAGAGTGCTCAATCCTCATATACGAATCACTTTCATTCTCGCAATTCAAATTTTGCATTTTGCATTTTGCATTTCATTCTAGTTTGACATTCATTGCAACTTTTCTGCCTCCTAGCTAGCGGACTAATTACCAGACAAATGACCACAGCAAATGGGGGTTTAACATTTGTTATGTTTCTTCCTCTTAAGGCATTAACATGTAGATACATGTGTGTGAGAGTAAATTATCATGTGTCTCTCTTATTTATGTCAAGGACTTCAGAAAGATAAGAAGAAAAGAATGTACATTTGATGCTAGACGACTGCAAATAAGGTCTTCCATTTTTAAATTAATACTTGCTAGGACAATTAAGAAGTTCCTATGCCCACTATACAAGTAGAGTAGATAATCATTCCAGTTGGCCACACTCTTCTTGATGATATTTGTAATGAGTCTATTGTGGTCTTGGGCTTTTATTGGCCCAAACAAAAAGCTGCACTTCTACCCATCCTATTTATGTATTTCTCAAAAGGCTATGGTATTTTGAAATCTATTGGAATATTTGTACTTAACACTATACAAGCTCATGAGTGGACAAACGAGGGCCCCGTCATTGAGAAATACATACCGACTCATCTCTATTGCTATTGTCATTCTTCAGGGTCATTGTTCAATATTACTTCAGTAGCTCCTTTATGTGTGACCAAGTGGACCATACTGTTTTTGTTGTTCATACCGTAATATTCTTTATGGTAAATGCATTGATGACTGCTATGGTGATGACCATTGGAATTGCAATTGTTATTTGGGTTGCACTTCCATATTCCTTTACTACCTTACATTTTAATGGGACAAAAGGCTTCAAGAGTGGAAAAATATTCTGGTGCATTGTCAATGGTCATTGGACAGATTTTATAACTAGTTTTGTCATTCAATTTTGTACCAACTTTACAGTGCCATCTTATGTAGAGTGTTGTGATTTATACATGGCTTGTGTTTCTGTTAATATGTCAAGTGGTCTTGCCTTGTAACACAAGTTTGTTAGCACTACAATTTTGTACACCGTGGCTAGAATTTTTGTTGGCATTCAATTGGCTACAATGTTTAATATTGTTGGTGCTGAACACGAATTGTGGTGTTCCTCGGCCATTCCAAATTCCATGGATGCAATGGGTGCAATTTTTGCAAAGGTTGAAGATTTTATTGAATTGGATGAGATGCCCAAGGAAACTAAAGAGAGCATTCATTGCCATTGGCAAGGAGATCTGTGATGTTGACAATGATTTTACTGCTAGTTTATCTGAAGGAAACACTACTGCTGTCATTGGCAAGAGTTTGGCTATTGGGTCTCATTGTAAGTTCAAATAGATATAGAAAATATAGTCGAAACTTTGACCTTGAGGACAAGGTGAATTTTAGAGGGGAAGGTAATGTAATGAGTCTATTGTGGTCTTGGCCTTGTATTGGCCCAAACAAGAATAAAAATGTAACAATAACAGAATATAAGGAAAAGTGGGGCTCGATTGTGGGGGTGTGGATTATGTGAGTAACTTCTAGTCTCTCCCTTTGGTATCTGAATCCTTCTTCCTCTTCTTCTCTCGGTTCCCTGTGTCAAGGTATTTCTTCTTCAAGTTCTTGTATCTCGCAACATGCACTCAAATAGTGGTTTTATGGTGTAATCGCTTAGTTGTAATATCATAAACTCACTACTGCTACATTGTTCTACTGCAATTCTTCATTGTTCTCAATGTATTTCTTCATTTGGTTTAGTGTTGAGTAGCTACCTATTACAATATCAAGTATTGTTACGATTCAAACCTCAAGTCCTAATTTTCCACTTTGATAATAAAACAAGAGCTGCATTCATTAAGATTTAATATAAGTTAGTTTTTCTTAATTAAGCATATCTTTAGTGGAAACGAATCAAATGATCTGTCGCATAGATATTGGGTGGGAAATTGGGCAAACATTCATAAAATATGTGCAAAGAATAAGGATGTAACTGTGCCACACCTAGTTGTACAAGTTTACCAAGTGTGACAGACAAATGTTATTGATAGTTGACAATAGTAGAATCAAATGACTGTAGCATGAGCACACTGACAACTAACTGCAATTTATCACACCTAATACACATGGGACTCTTCCTCAGTTCTACCTTATATTACAACTAATTCAGCATTTTTTGGTTCCTTATCACAATTGCAAGCCTCTTACATATTTGTCTGTACAAAAGCCTCGAAGATCTAGCTTCCATTTGTGGCCAACACTTGGATTTGCAATGTTCTTGTTCCTTCCTCCCAAAGCCACCAAGCCCCAACTTCACAAAGAAGCAATTCGGTGAGGCCAACTGAAACATGCACTATTGTCAGTGTATGACAAAGATGTTAGCAAAAAACGGAACTCAGGAGCTAAACTGGTTTCATCAATTTCATTCACTTGAAGAATATATATTTATACACAAAAGAGGCTTTAAGGCTTGCTAATGATCAATACAAACTGTGATAATATACTTCCCCAAAATAAGAACTAACACTCCTGTACTAGCAGGCCACGCAGTTAGTATAATGGCAATCACATAGTTCAACGAACAATGTATAGCTTTTTCTTAAATTTCAACTAAGCTCACACCTCTTATTAAAATACCTAAATCAGAATATATTTATAGCAAATGGGTCAACACTCGAATACAGTAGTAAAGGTTAAAAAAATTTATTTAGAGGATTCTTGACATCGAAGGAAAAGTTACCTGTCTTTTTAACTTTCTACAATCGACATCGATATGCCATAGTATACAGCAGAATGATATACGACTGATATTTAAATAATGAAATGGTAACAAATGTTAAGACTGTTGCTTTGATATATTTTTGTATTGGTTCATTATTCTATTCTACAGTGGGAGATTACCATTACTTGCCTTTTTGGATATAAATAAGAGAAAGATTGCTACAAAGATTTTTTTTCTCCCTCTCATTATGAGGTTAATGGATACTCGGATCATCTTAATTATTCTACCACGCATGAAAGTCACTACAAAGCAATTATAAATGGGACCTCCTTTGACATGAAAAGGGACACGCTGAAGTTATGCTCCCGATATAAATTTCCTGGGCGTGTTATAAAGTTTGATAATGAGACCTCCTTTGACAAAATAAAAAGGATATTCCAGCTTAGAGGTAAGTTCTTGGACTTAATTTTGAAAGAACAAGAATTAATTGAAGAATGCCTGATTGTAATAGGATAATGATAAGTACTTCTATGGTCATGCCATATACTTGTCAATGCACTGAAAACGCATTTATGTGAGAAGTACATTAGTACAAAGATTAGAATCCTTAATAGGAAGTTGACAAAGATGGCTCGTAATTTTATTCATACTTTAAGTTACAAATCTTTTATTGTGCTTGTCCATTGTAGCAAGCATATTTCTTTAATTTTTCAATTTTCCTTGTAGGCATAAATCATGGTCAACGATTTCACTCACTGAAATTTATATTATTAATCATTATTTTTTTAGATTTATAGGATTCGTACAACACTGTTCTTATGTATTTGAAACTTAATCCATTTAATTATAGCTCAAATTGATTGATTGTATATCCTTATTTAGGGAATAAAGCCTAACTATAAACACAAAATAAAATTGACTAAATGGGTACAAGGAGGACACTTACCTCTACTGGCTCATCATCAACGTAATCTCTTCTTTTTCAAATGCATTGCTGAATGAATCATGAACAACGGAACTGAAGCGTAAAGGATTGTATTCCTTCTCATCTTGTTGCAAGCTTAAGTCTGCACTTCATTACTCTGACCTATTTCTAGATTCTAAAGAGAGTATTGGAGTGCCCATCCCACAGATCATCATGGATTTGAATGCCGCAGCCTTCCTCCAGGTGTCATTGTGCGCACCAATCCTTCTATGTCTTGCTTATATACCCAACGAAACCGCAAGTTCTTTGTCTCTATGCACAAACCTTGGGGTTGTCGTTTGAGTTCCATTTCGACTATCAATCTAATGCCATCAAAATCATGAGTTTCTTGTGTAAGCCAATATATCATTTCAAAGGAACCATTCACGAGAAAAATAGACTAGCCAGAGGTGATCTGATTTCAGTGTCACTAGATCTTTCTGCAGATGTATATGACTTTTGAGGTAAACCCCACAGTCTTTTTTGTGTAAGTGGCAAGTCATCTTGGATGTCATATTATTCAAATTAGTTGGATCAATATGTGCAACAAATGCCATGAGACAACTATGCCTATCCAGTCTCTGTCATATACAATGGAAGATGGTTCTATGCCTATATTATTATCCACACCGATTGTTGAACCACTTTGGTATTTGACTCCCAGGAATAACAATATCAATCTAGCCAAGGTCGGCACAGAATCCTGTCAGTGCCTCGCTATAAGAAAAGCAGTTATGTCTTAGTTCCTACACACACAAATTGAAAGAGAGATAGACTGGGTAAAGAGAGAAAAACTACGCACCTGAATGATTTGTGTCATCCAAGAAAAAGCCACCCCATTACACTTCTCCATCTCACACAATTTCAGGCAATCAAAAATAAGTAATCGTACTGAAAATCGTCTGTCTCGTGGCAAGACAATACTTGTTGGGAGCTCAGGCAAATATTTCAGCTTGGAAAGATGCTTGATGCTACAAGGTAGTGTAACAAATTGGTTTCCCCCTATGTTTAGTGTTTCTAAATGAGTTAGCCATCCAACAAAGATCAGGGATTTGATGTAGGCTACAGAAACTCAGGTCAAGTTCTCGCAAACCAGGGAAATATAGCAAAGAAGGGAACAATATAATATTTGAATACTTATTTGTTCCAAAATAGAAGAACCGTAAAGGTAACATATTTTTTCTAATGGAGGATGTTGATCGGCATTGCATAGCAGCTTCACTAATATCAAGCTTCTTTAAATTCTCTGCATGCCTTGGCTTTTCTATCAGCTGTTCATTAAATAAATGTGAACACTCAGAGAGACCTAAAATTGAAAGAGAATTGAGAGCACATATGTTGTTTGGGATACTGATTAGATTTTTGCAATTTTTCAATTTTAAAGAATAAAGATTGCTTAGAAGACCAATTGATTGACTTATCTTCACTAGTTTTGTACATCCTTCAAGCTCTAGCTCCCAAGGTTCGGGATCCCTCTAAAATCTGGCAACTTGATAAGATTTTTTGAGTGACAGAGATCCAAAACTCTCAAATGATGGAGAAGCTGCTAAAGGTCAAGAAGAGCACACAAAATTAGCCACCACCGTTTCAAATTCTTTTATTAGTTCAATTAACCAATAGAGAAAGCGGAAATAACATGAAATATATATTTTTTAGTATAAACATTATTTCGTATAGAATATGAAAAAAGACATTTACTATACTTTTATGCCTTTCCATGGTTGTTTGATGCTGCTATGTGGCATGATTAATGAACCAAGTTTATTTGGCTAGAAACTTGATGGCAAAACTTGAAGGGATATGCTTCCCATTCAAGATGTCTTAATTTATTGGAAAAGACAAGTAAGGCTTTGTGAAAAACTCACTCTTTTGAGTATGAGCAATCTAAGACTACTTACTTTTGATAACCCTTCAACCTTCAAAGTTGTGCCTTCTCTAAAAGATGATGGATGATCCACAATAATAGCTACAGTTTTTTTTGTTTCCTAAAACATTGTAAATAAGAAAGAAAACCATCAATCACTTGAATTACATATGGATTTTAGAAATGCAGTAATAAAATTTTATTTTATAAAGGGATATTTTACCATATTTTCCAACTGAACATAGCACAGATCTTCATAGAGCCACAACTTGCTCCACTTCCTTAGCTTTGTGGGTGAATTTTCTCGAACAATTTTTCTTCCTAACTCTTGCAACAAATCATGCATTCGAATCCAAGGACCCAAAATGGTTATAAGTGACTTATCAACAAGAACTCCTATTCCAATATCATAATGAAATCCGCAATTATCTAAAACATTGGTCACATATTTTGCAGAGTCATAGTTGAAGAAGCAAGGAATATCTAGAAATATTTCCTTTTCTATTTCCTTCAATCCATCATAACTTATTCAAAGCACATTCATTATATCATCATCTGGGTTTTCTCTCATTCTAGCTAAGGCACTTGTCCGCCCAGAAACATCTCGACCATACAAAAATGAGCCCAATACTTTAATTGCTAATGGAAGGCCTTTAGCATACTTCAGTGCATCCTTTGTCAAATCTTCATAACCTCCCAAAATATAATCATGTTTGAAAGCTTTCTTGCAAAATAATTGAAGAGCTTCTCCCTCATTCAATAGTTTAACATTGTAAATAACATCTATTCCAAACTCCTTCAAGATATGTTTATCTCTAGAAATTATGATGATTCTACTCCTTCCACCTAGGCATTCACGATACACAGCCAATTTTTCTAGTTGTTCAACTTGATTAACATTATCAAGAACTATTAGTGCCCTTACATGGCATAGCCTAGTTCTCACCAAATAGCTTCCTTCAAAAAGACTGCATATCTCTAGATTTTTATCATTTAGAGCTTGATGAAGAAAATATTTCTATACACCTATTGGACCAGAAGCTTGATAAACTTTGCTTACATCATGAATAAAACAACAGGTCTCATATTGACGTGAGATTCTACTATACAAAATAGTAGTAAGAGCTGTCTTTCTTATTCCTCCCAACCCACAAATTTTGCCTAGTTAAAATTTTGCCTTTGTCTCGAACCCGAACTTCCCCCTATCTTGGTCTAACCTTAGAGTTTGGGATGTTACAGAAAACAATCAAGTTTAAGGAAAAATTTTATGGCATAACTATAAAACTAGCAATATGGGGGACCAAATGTTGGGAGATAAAGAGCAACAACTAAGGTTAATGTTGCATAGATGAGGACATCGCATTGGATGAGTGGATACATTAAACAAAATAAAATTATGAATAAATGAATTAGAAAGAAAGTTGATGTAGTACTTATTAATTGTAGAAAATATTGTAGAATCTCTCCTTAAGTGGTTTAGACATATATGGAGAAAGTCTACAGAAACTTCATTAAGGAATAGTTAGTGACTTAAAAAAAACAAATGAAAAACCATTGATAAATTTAGATTATAAGTTGTTGACATGATTTATGATAATACACTATGGTATTATCTAATTTATTTAGCTGAACTTGTCTAATAACATAAATTCGATTAATGTTATTCCATCCTAACAAGAGGCATTATCTTCTCCCATTCAATTTCCTTGCCCCTTTCTTTAGCCATTACATATATACAATGTACTCAAAATTTAAAATTCATTTGTTTAAATTTGAAAGAAAATATTTTATTATATAATTTTTTAATTACTCTTTTTAATTTATAAAAGTGTCAAAATAATTATTTTGAAGTTTCATTTCTTTCAAAAAAAAATTATTTAATTTTCTTAAATTTTTTTATATTATATCTTTTAATTAAAAAAATTCTTAAAATTAGTGCTCAAAGAAATTAAGAGTGTTCAATCCTCAGGTATGAATCACTTTCATTCTCTTCCATTTCAAATTTTGCATTATGCATTTTGCATTTCATTCTAGTTTGACATTCATTGCAACTTTTCTGCCTCCTACCTAACGGACTGATTACCAGATAAATGGCTATAGCAAATCAGGGATTAACGTTTACGTTTGTTTCCCTTAAGGCCTTAATTGACCATGTATACAAGTGTGTGAAAGTAAATGATCATGTGTCTCTCTTATTTATGTCAGGGATTTCGGACAGACGGGAAGAAAAGAATGTGCATTTGATACTAGACCATTGCAAATAAGGTCTTCCATTTTTCAATTAATACTTGCTGGGATTGCATGACTGTCCTTTGCATTTAAGAATTTCCTATGCCCATTATGCAAGTAGAAGAGATAATCATTCTAGTCGCCCACACTCCTCCCTGATGATATCATGTATTGTTATGATTTAAACTTCTAAAGTCCTAATTTTACCATCCACTTTATAGTAAGAGGTGCATTCATTAAGATTTGATACAAGTTAGTCCTTTATTAAGCATCTTTTTAGTGGAAATGAATCAAAAGATTTATCGCATACATCTTGGGTGGGGAAATTGAACAAGCATTCATAAAATATGTGCAAAGAATAAGGATGTAAGTGTGCCTCACCCAGTTGTACAAGTTTATCAATTGTGACAAAGAAGGGTTATTGACAGTTGAGTTGACAACAGTAGAGTCAAATGACAGCATGAGCATACTGATAACCAGCTGCAATTTATCACACCTAATATACATGGGACCCTTGCTCAACTCTACCTTACATTACAACTAATTCAGCATTTTTTTTTGCATTCTTGTCACAATTGTAAGCCTCTTACATATTTGCTGTACAAAATCCTGGACAGATCTAGCTTCCATTTGTGGCCATGACTTGGATTTGCAATGTACGTTCTTATTCCTTCCTCCCAGTGCTAGCCCCGAAGCCTCAACTTCACAAAGAAGTAATTTCGTTAGGCCACTGAAAGATGCACTATTGTTAGTGTGTTGCAGCATCTTAGTTAAAAACAAAAGTAAGAGGAGCTAAACTGGTTTCATCCATTTCATTCACTTGCAGCATATATATTTATACGCAAAAGAGGCTTTAAGGCTTGCTAATGATCCATGCAAACTCTGATACAGATTTCCTGAATAAGGAACAGCACTCCTTTTCTAACGGCCCACATCAGTTAGTATAATAGCCGTCAGTTAGTTCCCATATGTAACTTTTTCTTAAATTTCAACAAAGCCCATACCTGTTATCAAAACATCTAAATCAGAATATGTTTTGTCAGCACTTGAAAACAGGAGCAAGGGTTAAAAAAATTTGTTTACATGAAGGAGAAGTTGGCTGTCTTCCAACTTCCTAGTGGTAATTACTGATATGCCATAGTATACAGCGGAATGCAACATGTGTGATATTTATATAACAACTGAGAGGGTATAGGTGACATATCAACAAATCGTCAGGGCAACAAAGTCTTATAGTTGAGTGAGCAATTCTGATACGGAAGAAAGAATTGGTTAGAAGTCCTGAAGGTGGATCTCACCAGTGTGTGAGGCATTTGGAGTGAGGTACCCCTGAACTCTAGACTTTTCGATCACTTTTCCTTCTTGTTTTCTCTGCGATTTCTCTGTATTCCATCTCTGTTATTGATTATCAGCACCATATTGCCATTTTAACTCATCAATAGAGCATCCTTCAATCCGAAGTTTCCTTCTATTTTCTACTGTTCTTTCTTTGGGTTGTTACTTGTTACATATAGTATGATTTCTTGCCCCGATATATTTTTGTACTTGTTCATTATTTTACACTGACAGATTATCATTATATGTCCTGTTAGACATAAATAAGCAAAGGATTGTTACAGGGATTTTTTACTCCCTCTCATTATGAGGTTAGTGAGTTCCCGGATCATCTCAGTTCTTCTATCAGGCATGACCAAATCACTGACAATTCCTAGTATTGAAATTCATGACAACAATTATAAATGTAACCTCCTTTGACTTGAAAAGGGATACTCTGAGGTTATGCTCCAATTACGAATTTCCCTAGGCATGTTCTAAGGTTGATAATGGGACCTCTTTTGACAAAATAAAAGGATATTCCAGTTAGAAGTTAGTTCCTGAACTTAATTTTGAAAGAATAGGAATTAACTGAAGAATGTATTACTTTAATAGAATACAAGTATTTCAGCGGTCATGCCATACAGTTGTCAATGCATTGAAAATCCATCTATCTGAGAAGTACTTTATTACGGCATTAGAATCCTTAATAGGAAATTGACTCTTAACTGTATTCATACTTTAACTTTCAAATCTTTTATGGGGGTTGCCTGATTTAGAGAGCATATTTCATTACTTTTTCAATTTTCCTTGTAGGCAATATATATATATATATATATGCTTATTCATTATTTGTTTAGACTTATAGGATTCATACAGCACTGTTCTTATATCTTTGAAACTTAAATCCATTTAATTATAGTTCAAATTTACTGTATATCCTTATTTAGGGAATAATGCAGAACCATAAACCCAAAAATAAAAGTGACCAAATGGGGTACAAAGACTATCACCTCTGCGGTGGTTGATCATCAACGTAATCTCTTCTTTTGAAATGCACTGCTGAATGAATCAGTGAACAACGGAACTGAGTAGAAAGGATTTGATTTCTTCTCATCTTGTTGCAAGCTTAAGTATGTACTTCATTACTTTGGCCTATTTCTAGATTCTAAAGAGAGTATTGGAGTGCCCATCCCCAGATCATTATGGATTTGAATGCTGCTGCTTCCTTCAGGTGTCATTGTCCGCATCAATCCTTCTATGTCCTGCTTATATACCCAATGAAACCCCACTTTCTTTATCTTTATACACAAACCTTGGGGTTGTTGCTCGTGTTTCATTTCGAATACCAATTTTATGCCATCAAAATCATGATTGTCTTCTGTAATCCACTTCATAATATCAGTGAAACATTCACGAGCAAAATAGACTAGCCAGAGGTGATCTGATTTCAGTGTCACTAGATCTTTCTGTAGATGTATACGACCTGTGACGTAGAACCCCCGCTTTTTCTTGAAGAAACGGCAAATCATATTAGATGTCATATTATTCAAATTAGTTGGATCAATATGTGCAACAAATTCTGCGGAGACAACTATGCCGATCCAGTCTTTGTCAAATATAATGGAAGATGGTTCTATGCCTATTTCAGTACCCACAGTCTGATTGTTGAACCACTTTGGTATTTGACTCCCAGGAATAACAATACCAATCCAGCAAAGGTTGGCACAGGAATCCTGTTGTGCCTGGTACAAGAAAAGCAGTTATGTCTTAGTTCCTGCACACAAAGATGGAAAGAGAGATAGATAGGGAAAAGAGATAAGAACTACGCACCTGAAGGATTTGTATCATCCAAGAAAAAGCCACTCTGCTACACTGCTCCAACTCACATAATTTCGGGCAGTCAAAAATAAGCAATTCTACTTTAAAATCTCTATCTCGTGGCAAGACAGTACTTATTGGGAGCTCAGGCAAATATTTCGGCTTCTTGCAATGCTCCAAGTTTAACGCTATCAGCTTGGAAAGATGCTTGATGCTACGAGGTAGTGTAACAAATTGGTTTCCCCCTATGTTTAGTGTTTCTAAATGAGTTAGCCATCCAACAGCATCAGGGATTTGATCTAGGTTGCAGAAACTCAGGTCAAGTTCTCGCAAACCAGGGAAATATAGCAAAGAAGGGAACAATATAACATTTGAATATTTATTTGTTCCAAAACAGAAGAACCGTAAAGGCAACATATTTTTTCTAATGGAGGATGTTGATTGGCATTGCATAACAGCTTCACTAATATCAAGCTTCTTTAAATGCTCTGCATGCCTTGGCTTTTCTATCAGCTGTTCATTAAATAAATGTGAACACCCAGAGAGATCTAAAATTGAAAGAGAATTGAGACCAAATATGTTGTTTGGGATACTGTTTAGATTTTTGCAATTTTTCAAGTTTAAAGAATAAAGGTAGCTTAGAAGACCAATTGATGGACTTATCTTCACTAGTTTTGTACATCCTTCAAGCTCTAGCTCCTCAAGGTTTGGGATCCCTCTAAAATCTGGCAACTTGATAAGATATTTTGAATGACGGAGATCCAAAACTGTCAAATGATGGAGAGGCTGCAGAGGGTCAAGAGGAGCGCGCACAATTAGTCACCACAGTTTAAAATTCTTTCATTTGTTCGATTAACCGATAGAGAAAGAGGAAATAAAATGAGATATAATTTTTTATTATAAACATTATTTCTCATAGAATATAAAAAAAGACATTTACCATACTTTTACGCCTTTCCATGGTTGTTTGATGCTGCTATGTGGCATGATTAATGAACCAAGTTTATTTGGTTGAAAACTTTATGGCAAACACTGGAAGGGGTATGCTTCCCACTCAAGATGTCGTAATTCATTGGAAAGACACTTAAGGCTTCCCGAAAAACTCATTCCTTTGAGGATGAGTAACCTAAGATTACTCATTTTTGATAACCCTTCAATATTCAAAGTTGTGCCTTCTCTAGAAGATGATGGATGACCCACAACAATAGCTACAAGGTTTTGTGTTTCCTAAAACATTGCAAATAAGAAAGAAAAACATAAATCACTTGAATTATACATGGAATTTAGAAATGTAGGTAATAGAGGTTCTTTTCTTTTTTTCAAAGGTATATTTTACCATATTTTCCGTCAAAACATTGTAGAGATCTTCATAGAGCCACAACCTACTCCAATTGCTTGGCTTTGTGGGTGAATTTTCTCGAACAATTTTTTTACCTAGCTCTTGCACCAAATCATGCATTTGAATAAGAGAATTCAAAATGAATATAAGTGACTTATCAATGAGAACTCTTATTCCAATATCAGGATGAAATCCACAATTATCTAAAACTTTGGTCACATATTTTGTAGAGTAGTAGTTAAAGAAGCAAGCAATATCTAGAAACATTTCCTTTTCTATTTCCTTTAATCCGTCATAACTGATTCGAAGCACATTCATTATATCATCATCTGGGTTTTCTCTCATTCTAGCTAAAGCACTTGTCCACCAACAAATATCTCGGCCAAACAAAAATGAGCCCAATACTTTAATTGCTAATGGAATGCCTTTAGCATACTTCAATGCATCCATTGTCAAATCTTCATAACCTCCAAAAATATAATCACTTTTGAACGCTTTCTTGCAAAACAATTGAAGAGCTTCTCCCTCATTCAACAGTTTAACATTGTAAATAACATCTATTCCATATTCCTTCAAGATATGTTTATCGCTAGAAATTATGATGATTCTACTCCCTGCACCTAGGCATTCACGATACACAGCCAATTTTTCTAGTTGTTCAACTTGATCAACATTATCAAGAACTATAAGTGCCTTAACATGGCATAGCCTAGTTCTCACCAAATAGGTTCCTTCAAAAACATTGCATATCTCTAGATTTTTATCATTCAGAGCTTGATGAAGAAAATGTTTCTGTACACCTGTTGGACCAAAAGCTTGATAAGTTTTGCTTACGTCATGAATAAAACAATATGTATCATATTGATATGAGATTCTACTATACAAAATAGTAGCAAGAGTTGTCTTTCCTATTCCTCCCAATCCACAAATTCCGAGAACTTGAACATCATCATTGGTGCCCAAAAGCAAAAGCCTTTCTATTCCTTTATAGGAGACTGCCACCCAACTAGATCATTAGGAAAACTAGAAAATTTGTGACCCAACATATGTATTATTACTTCAACAATTTTTTCAATTTCTGCATTTTGTGGCCTGAAAATTTGTAGAAAAATATAACACCAAATCATCAGCTTATAAAACCAATAATAACAATATTAATAGTAGTATCAAAACATTACACAGAGGATTAAAACAAAGTAAAGATTTTTATTATTATCATTTTACTTTATAGAAACTCCTATTAGTCTTTCCCCAAGCATGTAAATTTTGACCCGAATTGAGTGTTACATCTTTAACAAATTATACAATACTTTCCCGACTCCAGTTTGGAAAAGGAAAGTAAATTTAAAAATACAAAATCACTAAAACAAAAAAAATTAAAGAATATACGTGATATATATTGAGTGCATCCGTAATAAATTAAGATTTTTGTTTTCATGAAAACCTTAAATTTGCTTTAAGTTGTTGCACAAAAATAAACCATCAACGTTTAGAAAAATTTACCTATCCCGGATATCCCAGCCAGTGAGATTGGCCACTTATGTCAGTGCTTCCCTCCATCTTTGCACTTGCCCCCATCATCTCCAAGTCTTCTTTGAATCTTTCGTCATGTTTAGCAAAGGCTTTCCCATAATCTTTCGCACCTCAGAGGGGTCAACATCATAGAAAACAGGAAGAACACGTTTTTCTGAGACTTGAATGCAATCCACCATCTTTGCCGGTTCTTGCAGGCACCAAGTGGAGGAAGCATAGTTCTTTGAGAAGACAACAATGAAAACCCGTGATCCTTCAATTGCGTGTATGAGCTCAAGTGTTATATGGATTCTCCTTTCTTCAGTCTTTTGTCATCCCTGAAGGCAAGAATGCTTTTTCTCTGCAAAGCAGCAAAGAGATGATCAGTGAAACCGTTGCGGGTGTCCTTACCTCTGAAGCTGACAAACACGTCACATGCTCATATCATTTGAGATGAAGAGATGATTTGGTTGCTGTTGGAAGCCATTGCAAAAGCCGAAGTACGCTTGTTGAAGATGGTGTATAACTAGTTTAAGGTATGTGTGTTGACCAAAAAACAATATAATGTATGTACATGTAACTAGGAGCTCAAGTGCTTTCAAACAAACGACACGCGTGTGGAAGTAAGGAAATTGTCGGTAGGTAGGATCCATTTACGGTAGACCATGCATGGGAAGGATCATGAATGGTCTATGCCCTAGGAACTGTAGATTATGTAATACAAGAGATTAATGGATAAGATTCTTCAACTGAAACTTGTGGTGAGGCAAGGTGTGAAAATATGTACAATATTTGCAAAGTGAACCTCCAGCTACCGCTATTTTCGTCGAGCTCCATCCCATGCGGCATTTCCGTCCATGGTCCATCATATGCATCAACATGTTGGACGGGCGTCTCCATTGAGGTGCGAAAAGTGAAGGGCCATGCTTAAGGCTTCTGCATCTGGGCGAGTTGCTCTTTCTTGTGCCACTTCTTTTGTCTCTCTTGACAGGTTTAAGTTTATTGGAGAGTTTTATTTTCCTTAGCTTCCCTTTTATCTCATTATTATAATGATATCACGAAAAGGATTCTCAGTTTTGTGTTCTTTGGTTGTCGAAAGTACAAGAGCATCTTTTGGTAATGAGTTTGTAAGGTAAAATTAGTGCTTTTTTTATTTTAATAAAAGTTTTTTTTTTGGCGAGAAAATAAAAGTTGTTTGGGTAAAAGATAACTAAATAGATTATAAGTAAAAATTATAATTCTAAATTGAAAAATTGTTTATAATTATGAGCAATTTTTTAAAACTTTTGATATAAATAAAATACACTATTTTAAAATTATTTTTTAAGTTAATACATCTAAATATAAATTAATTTTTATATAATTAATTATAAAAAACTTATTCTTTTAATTGATTATTAAAATAATTTTAACCTCACAAAATTTTCAACTCCGAGTATTGCTTATTTACTTATGTAAATCCTTAAGAATTTGGAGTATTAATGAGGTAAAGGTAAAAGATTTGTTGAATCAAGTGCTTATTATTATAGATCAAAAGTTATAACTTATGGTAAGAGTAACTTTGCTTCCTTAAAATCTTTCACAATCACATTGAAAATAAGGTGTTGTTCCTACAATTGGCACCATGAGTTAAAATATTAAACCCATCAAATCCTAAAGATGATACTAGCCAAATAAAACTAACAATGTATAATAAAGTATCACTACAAAAAACGTGTCAATTAGGGGTGGTTTTTTTTTCCATTTAGAGATAGTTTTCAACCTCCGTAGAATTACTTATGCAGCTTTACATAACCTCCACAACCTTATGTTAACTGTTTTTAGCTCCCACAAATTGTATGTTCTATTTTATTTGTAGAGTTTTAAACCCTCAATCTTGTTTTATCTTTTAACAAATAAAATTGATTGTGGGGGTGGAAACTGCCATAATTTAAATGTCACAATATAAATTAATTTCAAGTTGTTATAATTTTTATTTTATAATTGGCACTATAATTTTTGTGAGATTAAAAATTGCTAGATATATAATATAGGCCTTTTTAATTATTCCTAATATCAATCCATTAATAAACAATATATAATAAATAATTAAATAAAAATTATATACTAAGCAATCACAAATGTAAATAATTTCTCTAAAATATCTATATGTAATCTAAATTCAATTACCAACATTCATAAAGAGTTCATGACTTCAAATTCATAATAAAATCGACAAAGTTTACAAATTTAAATTCATAATAAAACCCTCAGAGTTTATGACTTCAGATTCATAATAACACCCACAGAGTTCATAGCTTCAAATTCATAATAAAATCCACAAAGTTCATAAATTAAAATTCATAGTAAAATTCACAAAATGATCATCACTGCAAATCTGTAATAAGTTCTCACTAGAAGTGATCTAATTGTTGATAAAGAAAATACAAAACTAAACATTGTCTTGGTGATTTGTGTTACTGCCACCCGATGATCTTCTTACATTCATTGGTGTAGTAGGCTCACTTCCAACATCACATGGCTAAAACAATAAAAAAGAAATTAAGTACAAAAAGTAAGTACTTATCAAAAGTATAACTCAGACATCAATCATTTACAGAAAGTAAGTACTTCTCAAAAGTAGAACTCATCTCAAAATTGGATGAAATCCTTGTTGGAAATGAGAAAATGCATCAATTCAGTGAAAACTTTGAATCTCTTAGCAATTTAAAGGATGGATATCATGCACTTGGAAAATCATTAATTGAAGGACATGCTAATAGATAAGAAAAAGGAATTCAAGAGTCTTTCTTGTCATCTTTCTGCAGCTGTGGAGAAATTGTCACAGCAACAACTGACTAAGAAAAAGCTGTTGCAAACTATTTGGAAGCTCGAGAATGATATAGGGGATGCATATGCTGGAGTTTCGGTTATTCAAGATATATATAAATGTCTCTTTGAAGGTATTACAAGTGAATTCAGATGCATTACTAAAGAATTACATCTAAAGAACAGTATCATGGAAGAAAGGAGAAGCTTTGGTGGATGCGAACAAAGCATTAAAATTGGAAGTTGCTGAGAAAGAGAAACTAAAACAAGAAATGCTTAAGTTGACATCAATAGTGGAAGAAAAGGAGAAGTTGGCACAGGAGGTAACAAATGCATCGATTCAGGAGATCCCCAATATGTTTGTTATCTTCTAATCCAATGTACTCCTTTGAATAACAGTACAAGGGAACGCAAGGTTTTAAAGCCCGCTCTGAGTGAAGAATGGGAATCTATATTTTCCTAAAGAAAATGTATTCTTCTACTCTTTTCTACTTTTTAAGTTTCTCAATTAATTAAACAAAGATGGTAGTATACGTTGAAAATCTATGGTTAATTAATCAAGCTTGTATTTATTAAATATTGGGAGGATGTGATGATTTGATTAGCTCCTCAAGACTTAAGATGGTATATATTAGGGAAAAAAAAAGGACACAGAAGTTAGTTTACAATAATAATAGGGAAATTTTGTTTGTCCTTCAATAAATATCCCTAATATATGCCTAACATTGAGCAACTTCATTCATAAATTACTAATTCAACATTGGCGTGAGAAGGGAATTATTGAAATGGTTGAGATGAGCCTAAATGTTGGCTGCATCTATATGCCAAGTCTTGCTTGCTTGGGCTTAGTGAAAAGTGGGTTTAGTCAACTTTTCATAATTAGCCATACTTGCATGAACAAGGGAAGCTTGAACACCATTCACGCCATACTTGACTATGAATCAAGTAATGTCGTTGACCAAGAAAATATTTCTTTAATGTCCTCAATTGAAATATACCTTTTAAGTTTGATTACTGCCAGCACCAGCTTTTAGTTTGGTTCCCCTCGTGCTAGCCTACCATGACATTCATGAGATCACTTTTTCTGCCTTAATACGTGATACTCTTATTTTTACTCTATGTTACAATAAAAGGAGTGCTTAGCCTACTGATTTCAGCTAGAGTAATGATATCATGAAGCAAAGAGAGGGGGGAAAAAAAAGAGGACATGTCGTTACCAGAATTAGGTGATTTGGAGCTAGTAACAACTTTGTAGCATTCAAACAGGCTAAAGCCAAAGTATGTTGATAGTTTCATGATCCTTGCAACTTCCTGAAGCAAACATAAGTTAATTAACAAATAAGGTTTTAATCTTGACAGCGTAAACATAATTGATTGAGGATATCAAGAAACTCAAACAGAAGTAAAATGACTATGTCTAAGATAGCAGAACCGTATATTGATTAAGGCCATATCATAATTAATTAGAAACTATTGTAAACAAAAATTTCTTCTTATTAGCAGTACATGAAGCTAAGTTCACCAGGTGAAACCTTTCCATCAAATTAATGACTAAATCATTTTGTCAATCACATATCTATAAATGAAAACGTAGCAGCTCTATGAACTACACAATCAGTTTTATTCATCTTAGCGATCTGTCACTTCCAAAAAATATGTATATGAACAATCTTTGCTCATCAAATTTATTCCCAAAATAAACTTCGTAGTATATACTATATGCTTAACCTCTTTTTTTACCCTACGTAAAAATACTTAGTTGTTTTTATGAAAAACTTCATTAGTATGGCATCTTATGCAGTATTTTTAACATTTCATGCAAGGTTGCTGGCACTATTTACAACCGAGAAACACATTGGTCCTTTATGCAAATAGGTTAGGAAAAAATGAAGGAATTCAGAAATAACAAGTGAAACAGCAATAACTAAACAAGTAAAATACCAACGAAGTAAAATGTTCCAATGAACGCTTTTCCCTCAACATTAACATTCTATAGACAAAAAACAAGTCCCATAAGGACACCAACACCCAGGGATACAAAGAAACAAAAATACATGTAAACAACAAGACAATTTTGAGAACAAAACAACCAAACCAGCAGAAAAAAGAGCCCCAGGTGCAAAATAATCAGTGCCAACTCCTAACAAGGAAACAGGTAAGGACAACAAAAATAGGGGATAAAGGGAAACTTGACATCATGCTCATCACCAAAACCCCAATCAAAGTTAATTAATTGGCAAAACTCAAGCAGCAAGACTGGCTAGAAATGCACAAAGAATGCACAAAAGTTATTTCTTCAAACATATCATAGCACCCTATAGAAGCTGAAGCCAAAAGAGAAAAAAAAAAAAAATCAACTTAGAGTAAAGGAACCCCGTTATATGGCTCAAAGCCTCATCTAGGTCTTTTCATTTGATATTCACACTATCCTTTTGCAAACACAATTGACAACTTCCACAAATTATGTCAAGTCTCAACACCAATCCATTTTCTAGCAGTAGATCTAACAGTTTTATTTCCCCCGTCTATCTTCATACAGAAAATAGAAGGGTGAAGCTCCATTCTTTCCTCCAAAATGAAGCGCTAAAATGTTCTATTTCTTAGCCATAGCTAACTTTAATCCAGTTGCAGCAAAATTTAAGAGCTCAAATTGTAAATATTAAACAAAATCAAAATTCTCCCAAACTTCTAGAACCCCAACATGTATCGCGAACACAAAAACTAAGGAAGGAACAACCAACAATCACAAGCATATCTTGGAATTGTGAAAAAAAGAAACTAGAAAAAGGAAAAGAAACCTAATTTCAGAGGGTAGCGAAAAACCTCCAATCGTGATGGTGGTGATGTTCTTCTAGTGAGGAGATTCAGTGGCCTTGGAGAACGGTTACCCCATCTTGAGTGCAAGAACCAATAAAAGCAAGAGCTATATAGAATGAGAGCAATAATGAAGGAAAAATGACGAGGCACTGGTGGAGAAAGAGCAACAATAGCAGAGAAGGCGTAATCAACGGCAAAGGGGGAAAAATGTGAAAGTATTAATGGGAAAGTAATGAGTATTGAAACCCTTGGGACTAATGAGTCCCTTTTATTTGAGACGGTTTAAAACCTTCCCAAATTGTGAGAAAAAAATGCCTCTAATCGAGTGATTTATAGTAAAATAAAAAATCACCCCTTCTCATTAATTTTAGGTAGTTTTCAACAAACTCTTCAATAAAATCGCCTCTAATTAGCGCTTTTTTTGTAGTGTGTCCTTTTAGCTCTTCTTGGATATTGGAACCGTAAGAAAAGCTAATGCCTAAGCTTATGTGGCCAATTAGATGGAGAGAAGTAGCACCGAATAGGGGTGAACACTGGGTTGGGTTGACCCACTAACTCATAGGTTTCAACCTAATCCAACTCACAAGATACGAGTTGGGTTGGATTCATGGGTTGAGTCGGGTTGAAAAATCTATAATCCATGAGAAATGGGTTGGGTCATGAATTTGAAAATTTGCGATCTACACAACCTAACCTAACCTAGCCCAACTCAACCCAAATCACCTATGAGAAGTTGATGGGGCATTTGATATATTATTGCGATGAAAATCCAATGAATCATTTAGATACTACTGAATATTTTGAAAAGATTGAAAATGAAGCTAATAATTATATCAATTCATACATACATACATACATACATACATACATACATACATATTTATATATATATATATATATATATATATATATATATATATATATATATATATATATATGACACTAGCTTCAATTGTTTCATGTAGTTTATTATATTTTTAGGGCTTATATATATTTTCATGAAGACTACAAAGACTTAAATATGCATTTTTGAAAATTTAATGTTTTTTTTTTTAAATTTAGGTGGCTTCTATCATGCACCTCACAAAGTATGGTGCATGATGCACCTTGTGCATAAAATCAAGTACACAATACTCCTCTTCCCATTTTCTCCTCCCCATCCTTCATTTTCGATTTTCTTTCACCTATCCAAGCACCGCCACCCAGCTCCAACCTTCTGGTAGCGCTTCACCAATCCGCTTTAGCTGTCACGTCAAGCCACCATGTCATGCCACCGTGTTACAGCCCAGTTCCAGCCTTCTCATCTTGCTATTATTGATGTCGAGCTTGGTGAAGGATGATCATTGGTGCGTACAATAACAACTTATACCACTTGCAATGCACCAGCAGAGTCCTTCACCAGAAGCCAACCCTCACCAGGTCTGTAACATCACGTCCAAGGGGAGAACGCATATGGACACAACCCCTTTCCATCTTCTCTAATAATAACACAAATTTGTAGCCAAAAACTCCTCATTCTTCCTCTATGGTGGCGCTCGAACAGCGGACAATGGCACATTTGAAAACTAGGTGCCGTCACAACGAGAATGGCAACGGTACTATGGGGAGCTGCCATCTACCCTTTCCTGGTCATCTTTTGTGGTGAAAATAGCCGCTTAGAATTGCTTCATCTGCAGTGAGAAGAGGGAAGCTGCCAGTAGCGAAGGGGGAGTCATGGCCCACGAGGGTGGATCAAGGGAGGCAGAGGAGATAAACAGGACATTGTTTAGCCACATTCACAAGTTCGTTTAACCACATTCACAATTTTATTTAGGCGCATTTTTGAGTTTGTTTAGCCACATCCTCAAATCATTTAGCCAGATTTTCTGAATGCAGCTAAAAGAGAAGTCCACCTGCATAAGCAGGTGCATAATGCTCCCTACTTTGTGAGGTGCATTTGAGCCAAAACCTTAAATTTATTCATATTGGGATTATATGTTTGTTAAAAGATTTGATATTTATATTATATTTTATGTTATTTATATTTAGATTTATTATATTTGATTATATGTTTTAATAGATTTGATTGGTAACTTTTTTTTCTCGAATATATAGTGAACTGATGGATTTGACCCATGAGTAGGTTGGGTTAGGATAGATTTAAAGGAAAATTTTGCTCCATTCAACCCAACTTAATCCACTATTTGATTGAGCGAGTTGGGTCGAAAAAGTCCTCAAACCAACTCGAGCCAACTCACGTCCAACCTTCACTGAATGTTAGGCACAATGTGATATGAACCCCATATAAAAATGCGATATCTGTAAGAGATTTGGAACTATATGGCCTGATCACTATTATTGAGCCATTGAATATTATGGCCTTGGATGCTTCAAGGTTGTCAATCTCAACTTTTCTACCAGGGTAGTGCTAGCAACATTAACAAATCTACCTCCATCAATTATAACATTACAAGTCTTGTCTTGAATAAGACACCTAGTGTGAGAGATGTTCTCAGGTTATATCCCATCTCCATCCTCCTCTTTAACTTGTGTGTTGAGTGCTCTCCAAGTAATCAAGAATGTTACTTCCCTTTGGATGCTTTACATCACTTACATCTTTAAATCTGGCATGGACTTATAATCTGATTCTCCCTCTATCTCTAACTCAATCTCTTCATTGTCTCGCATAATCATCATCCTCTTGTTTGGACAATGAGAGGCAATGTGGCCTGTTCTGAAGCACCTAAAGCACTTGATGTCTCTATTCCATTGTGGCTTAGACGAGGTCGAACCTTTGTCATGGGAAAGCTACTTTTGTCTTGGCTCCTCTACTTTTCACTTAGTAGGCACTTTGTCTTCCCTCCTTCCTGAATTCGGCCTCCATGAAGAAATTTCATGTCTAGTACTATCCTTCATAGCCAAGTGTACCAAGTCCTCTAACTCAACATAGTGTTGTAACTCCATATCATCTCAAATATCACCATTCAACCTAGCTAAAAATCTTACCATAATGGCTTCTCTATCCTCCTCAATATTGGCTCTAATCGTGGCCATGTCCATCTCCTTGTGATAGTCTTCAAAGCTTCTAAAATCTAGAGTCAGGTTCTGTAAATGTTTGTATAACTCTGTATAGTAATAGCTAGGGATGAAGCGCCTCTTTATAACTCTTTTCATCTCATTCCATGTATCAATAGGTCTCTCCTTATTCTTCCTTCTGCTCGAAGTAATCTAATCCCACCAAACAATAGCATAATTAGTAAATTCAATAACAGCCAATTTTACCTTTTTCTCCTTTGAGTAATTATGATAGTAAAAAATTACCTCCTCTTTTCTTTCCCACTCGAAGTAGGTATCTAGATCATTCTTCCTTTGGAACAATGGAATCACTATCTTTATGCTACTCAAATTATTGTCCTGCCTATTTGGGGACCCTTGCTCTCTTTTATGTCCACTTCTTCTCCGATCATGCTAGTTCTCTTTATATTTAGTGTACGTTCACCCTCATCTTCTGAAGGACTTTGAGCTCACCTGCGAGGCTGTCTTCTATGAGTTTTGAATGTCTCATTCCTCGTTAAGCACTCATTCATTGCCTCCAAGGTCATACTAAGGTGTTCAAATTGCCTTTGTATCGCCATGATAGCAGAATGTTCGTCCTCTTCAACTCCTAAATGTGACATTCTTACCTGCAGAAAATTATTAGTCCAATAGATAAAACATGGCCTTACCAGTCACTCCCTTATATGTTTACACTCATATGATGATCACTCAATCCACTAGTGTTTACACTTAACTTTTTTTTGCTTTTACCCTCTAATTTTCTCACTACTCTTGTCTTTTACCACTCCAAAATTCCTTAAATCCTCAATAATAAGTGAATAATTGATATCCAAGGAGCAAATAACACCTCACAAACAAAGACTCAAGAAAACCCAAACTATGGATAAAAACTAACTCCATATTTGCTAGCTCAACTTCAAATAGCCATAACTTTTGCTTCAGTAGTCAGAATGACTATTATTATACCTTTTGGAAAGTCTCTAGTGATGTAGTCTATTACCCCTCAAATTTCCTGTGGTTTGATTTTTAGGCTCCTCTTTATTGCTTATCTCGTATTCTTCTTCTCCTGGTCCGCTTCTTTGCCGCTTTTTCCTTTTGTCACTATCTCTGCTCGACTTCTTTGTTGCCCACTCTATACTTGTCCAACAATTCTTGCCTTACTAAGCATTCAATCTAATCTTTTAGAATAGTGTAGTCCTCGGTGGTATAACCATAATTCCCATAGAACTCACACCATTTGCTATTGTCCACTTCAAGGGGAATTTGCTGCTTTCCCGTATTCGATGGTAGTTAGATTAGCCGAGCATTATATGCTTCCTTGAGTATGGTCTCCCTCTTGGCAGTAAGAGGGGTGTACTCATCATATCAAGATTAGGAGAGGTAAAAATTTCGTCTTCCCTCATCTCGGCCCTTCTCCTTTGGGGTAGGCTCATATCTCTTTTAGCTTCTTTTCTCCTGTCTCCTACTTTGTTTTGAGTCCTCAGCTCTACCATTCTCTGTCCGAGCTTTCGCTTTCCTCATTTTTTAAACTTCCTCCATGTTGACATACCCCATAGCTCATTCCCTGAACTCAATTAGAGACCTTGAGGGTTAATTGCTAGCAAAAAGGACCCGCCGGTTGGCCTCTCTTGATGGAGTGCAATTTCATAGCAGGGTCGAGGTCTTGTATCTGTATGGCTACGGTATTAAACTGATCCAAGTACTCCCTCAGTGGTTCCTGTGGCCTTCGCTGTATGGTATTTAAAGAGTCCAACATTTTCTTATAAACTCAGCTTGAGGAGAATTTGTTCGCAAAGGGTTGTGAAAGTTTGGCAAAGTTGTGGATTGACCTTGCAAGTAGTAACAAGAACCATAAAAGGCTGCCTTTTCCAAGAAGGTGAGGAATATTTGGTAGATGAAAAGATCACTTGCTCCATTGACCAGCATCATCGATTTGAACATGGTCACATGGACTAAAGGATCGCGAGTTCCGTTATATGGCTTCAACATCATCAATAGCTGGAAATTCACCAGAAAGGCCACTTACATAATAAATTCTGAGAAGGGCTCTGATCATGTCAATGGGCCTTGGGTGGTGGCTGTTTGAAGGTCTCCTCTCTCCCATAAGTATAGTAGGTGTTGTTTTCCTCTCGATCTCTAGTAGGGTCGTCATTATTCGGACAACTGTTGGCCTTGTTTTTTCTCCTATTGTTTTCCCAATTCATCATCGCCATTTGAGCTTACAGCTTCCTGTTCTGGTTCTGAAGTTGTCGGACCATCTGATACAGCTTTTCCACAATGGGAGTTTGGGGAATATTGCTCACCTCGTTTCCATCATGATGATCGTGTTGGTTGTTCTATTGATTGTGCTGGTTATTACCAACATTCTCAACCATGATTATACTCTGACTCCTTGTGGTAACTATTCACCTTGTGTAGGGATTTTCTCTGGCCCCACGATGGGCACCAATGTTCTGACCAGTTTTCTGAGGTTGTCTGATGTTGTCCTCTACAAGTCCAAGCTCATTGTGTGCTCCTTTGTTGGGGGATTTGTAAGGGACTCCAATTCTCAAAGTCAAAAATTCGTCCCAACCTAGTACAAGTAAAAGGGATTAGTTACTTTTTGCTTCTCTTGAGCCCCTTCTTATATCCAAGTTTGAACTTTTCTTCCCCTATTCCTAAGTAACTTCCAATTTCTTGTTCTTATGGAATTCCCTATGCTCAATAACTAATCTTAACGGATTAGCTACTTTTGGATATTGACTCAATTTGGGCTTATCCAAGGAGAAGTCCTTCTAGAATGCCCTTGTTGAGCTCCTTTTGGTCGAGCTATAAGGTCTAATGAATTTGTTCAATCCATCTTATAACTAAGAAAAATGATAAATACATAGACTATGTTAAAAATATTATACGAATTAATTAAAAAAATTCAATATATTTTTATCATATCTAATTCTTTATTATTATTGCATTTTTTTTAAAAGCATTCTTATAACAAATAATTTTTAGAAAAATATAATAAACTTGTGTAATGCAAGGGATTTAACTCTAGTTTGTGGTATTTTTAACTCAAGTCATAGGGAATACAACGAGCCTTCATTAAATTAATAAAAAATAATCGTAAATTCAATATTAAAAGAAAAGTTTAGAATTTATATATTTAGTAATATATAATGGTTCTGTTAGGGTACTTCAATATTAAAAAGTAGAATAATTATGATAGAAATACAAAGTCATTTTATTGATTAGTTTTGGAGTTAAGATGTTTTATTTTGTTAATAATAAGACCGTACATAATATTTACAAAAACATAATAGGGTGAATTACATTGACCTTCCCTGAGATTTAGTATAATTACACTGGCACCCCTCTATTTAGTTATATTACACAGACCTCCCCTATTTCTCACGGAAAACCAAGTTCCAAGTTCCGATTTACAAAGTTCCGTGCTAAAATTATCTTTTAAATAGATAATTCACCTACGAGTTCCGTGTTTTCACATCATTTTTTGATAATTTACCTTTCTGTAGGCGTAATGATCTTGGAACTCGGACATTGGAAGCAAAAATCTATTTAAAAGATAATTTTAGCTCGGATAATTGCTTGATCGAAACTCGGAACTTGGTCTTCCGCGAGCAATAGAGGAGGTCTGTGTAATATAACTAAATAGAGGGGTACCGAATATAATTACATTAAATTTCGGTGGAGGTCAGTTACACTAAACATCAGAGAAAACCAATGTAATTCACGCAACATAATATATATTATGTAGTACTTAAACGGTTGGAAATTACAAACCCGAAAAGCCAAATGCTTTGATATCGTAGTTGGATGTCAGCGCAATTGTCAGTGGCATATGTGGTCAAACCAAAAGGTGTAAGAAACTGCTAGTACCAGGTCAAAAGTACAGGGTTTACCGTGGGCCAAAACTTACAAGCCCCACCGTAAAAACCGCACTAAAAGTCTTAAACTCTGAAGCCTCAATGCAGTAAAGACAAGTGGTTTTAGAAAATGAAGAAACCGTGGGCGGGGAAGAAATATAAACCATATGATGACGTGTATTTTGGCTTGGAAGTTGTCGCCAAAGATAAAATATTCAACGAAAGTCCATTGGATTTTGGGATTCAATGCGTTACACCTTTCCCGATGCGAAGTTAGGTCGAAATTTCTTGCATTATGAACTTTATTGCAGGAATTGAAAATTACACTTTGTGAAGGAGGCTTTTCTAATAAGCACGCCTGAACGACAATAACGCACGCAGATGACTGGAAAGAACCAACGCTCCAAAGTTGCAGGGATAAATGTTTGTTTATTTATTTGCGAATAAACATCCAAATAAGTTTTTGATAATATTCTTAATAGATATGAGTAAACATCTAAATTAATCATTGACAATATTTTCGATAAATATATTAATTTTTGATAAAAATAATTGATTTATTGGTCTCTAATAATTATAAAAATTAGATAATTTGGTCCTCAACTAACTTGGAATCAATACAGAGTCAAATATAAAGGTAAAATCATGACTCAAAATTTCCCAACTCCATTTCATGTAGCACCTTCTAAACATGCAATTTATAGAACTTGAAAAGCCCCCAAAAAGCACCATTTTAGTCTAACATACTTAATCCTAACCTTTCAAAAATGACGTGTTTGTAGGATTTTTTAAACTTATGCAAATTTGTGCATTTAGAGGGTATCACATGAGATGGAGTTAGGGAAGCCTTAGTCATTATTTTACCTTCATATCAAACTCTTTACCAATTACAAATAAGTTAGGGACCACTGGTGTCCATTTGTTTTACTTGTCAAGGACCAAAGTATCGAATTTTTGCAATTATTAGGGACTATAAGACCAATTATTTTTTTGTTAAGGACTAATGTATCCATCAAAGATATTATCAGGCACTAATTTAAGGGTTTACTACTTTTTTAAAAGTAATGATATAACCTCCTAAAAATCTCCTTAAACATCCTCCTAAATATTAAACAAAATAAAAAATAGATAAAATCAATATCTTGGACTCTTAAAAACAATAAATTCTTCCTTCATTTTATAATCAGGAAAATGTTTAGGAGTATGTTTGGTTTAACTTTTGGGAGAATTACTTTTGAAAGAAGGTCTTTTAAAAAAATTAATTTTAGATGAATTATTTTTATAAGAATGATTTTTATTTGATTTAAATATATCAAAAGTAAGTTTAAGAGAATAATTTTTTTACAGGATAAAGTAAAATTACTTTTGGTTGTTAATATGAGAGTAATAGTAAAATTTCTTCTCAAAAAACTGTTTGCTAGAATAAAAAATAACTTTAACGATATTTATCTCAAAAAGTTTTTTGGAATTCCAAAAGTGAATTTTAAAAAAGTCTTTATATACCCAAATATATTAATTATTGTGCATTTTTTTCTCATGCTAATAAAAGATCTTCTGACCCTCCCAAAAGTATATCCAAATGGACCAAATGATTTATTAGAAGGATAAATCATTTCTTTTTTTTTTTTTCATGTCACAAGGACAAATGTGCTTTCTTCTTATTAATATCTAAAACTAGCTCCACATTCATCGTTTTGTTACCTAGTCTCTAGCTCATGTCTTAAGTTCTGTTGTTTGATTGAATAGAAAATAAATAAAGAAAAGAATAAGTGATTTCTCTACTTAAATGACAGCATTTAGAACCCTTCTTACGTAGTCTAATAGGATAATAGGATTTATCAACCCAAAAAAAAAAAAAAAAACAAAAGAATAACCTACTAGAATTTAACCATGTGTTAAACTTTTGTCTATCTAAGTATTGGGTTGTAATTTATATTTAAACTCAATATGTTTTTTAGCAAAAACACCCCAATTAACTCACTTTCAAAAATAGTGCTAGACAAATTGGTTCCTCAAGAAAAAAAAAAATCGCAGTCCCTCACCATTAAAAATGTAAAACAAGTTATTTCTTCTTAATATTTTGAAGGATTTATAAGGCAAATTGATCCCCAACAATTTATAAAAAAGTTCAAATCGGTGCTAATCAAAATATAAATGGAACAAACAAGTCCATCAAAATACTAAGAAGCGATTAATTTATCCTACATTTTTAATTATGAGGGACCACAAAATATATATCTCTTTTTTCTTAGAGACAATTTTGTCCAGTGCTATTTTTGACAATGACCAAATTTGAAGTTTTTTCAAATTTATATTTATATTTTTGTTTTTAACAAATTTGCTCTAGGGTCTTCCATTTTTCAATTAATACTTGTGGGCATTCCCGCATGACTATCCTTTGCAATTAAGAAGCTTCTATTCCCATTATGCAAGTAGAGGAGATAATCATTCTAGTCGCCCACATTCCTCCTTGATTATATCAGCTGTTGTTGTGATTTAAATATCTACTATCTATTTTACTATCAAAGCACTTTGATGATAAAGCAAGAGATGCATTCATTAAGATTTAATACAAGTTAGTTCTTTATTAATCATCTCTTTAGTGGAAATGAATCAAATGATCTATTGCATAGATATTGGGTGGGGAAATCGAACAAACATTCATAAATTATATGCAAAGAACAAGGATGTTACTGTGCCATACCTAGCTATAACACCCTCCCAAGTACAGTACTATGCTTAAGTCATAGTACCACACCCTGGAGTTGTTACTGTTACCTGAGCGGACCTTGTCTAAAAGCAACTTCTGCCGTTTTCGGAAACTTCTGAAACTATCTGGAGACAACATGGAAATAGGAGTGAGAATTACAAATTCTCAGTAGGATTCTCTAATTATCATACATAATGTCATCGTTATCATCTCCAGTTTGCTTCAGTTTATTATGAAAAAGGTGAATATGTTATGGAAACTGTTTAATTTTACAGTTCGAAAAATATGTTATTCGAAGCAAAGTTCAGTTTTAATCATAGACTTGTTATTTGGAAGAGCCCATATCACACCAATTTATGAACTGTATTATAAATAATAACTGCACATATTAAAATGCATATAGCATTAATAAACTAGATACATAACATCTGCACATTACTTTGCTTATACTTGAACTTATGCATATACATAAAATTTACTTTTCTTTCTTCATCTTTCTGTTCATCATAAAATCTTTATCGTGCCACATTCCAGAGTATGATCGCCATGTCATACCCCATCAGAGCGTGATCGCCATGTCACGTTCCTTAGGAATATGGGATCTTCATTTGGTACTTACACTAGCTAGGTCATGCCATGCCTCATGTAAGTTCTGGCCCCTATGTTCACACTAGCTGGGTCTAAGCCATGCCTCATGTGAGTGGGGTGTCTGCATATACTTTAATCTTTAGCTTTTAGTCTTTAGTCTTTAGTCTTTATTTGGCACACCTAGGCGTTACGTATCGCTGTCCCTAGGGTGCTGTTACTGCCCTTGGGTAGCCTGGCCTTGGAGTGAGCTCGTCAGCTTCACCCGTGACCGTCGTCACACCAACTCACCCACAAGGGGATTCACGTGCCTCTAGTCTTGGAGGGATCTCATTCTGGCCACGTGCCTCTAATTGAAGGGATCTCTTCTGGTCACGTGCCTCAAAATTGAGGGATCTCATCTGACCACGTGCCTTCAACATAGAGGGATCTCATCTGACCATGTGCCTCCAAGGTAGAGGGTAGCTACCTCCACAGGGAGGGATTCAAAGTGCAATTGCCTCCAAGTGAAGGGATTCATATCTTATCTTTTAACTGCCTTCACCGGGAGGGATTCAATGTGCAACTGCCCCCAAGTGAAAGGATTCACATTTTATATACTCATGTCTTTTCATTCTCATACATGGTCATACATAGTCATACTGAATGTACCTATACTTCATTTATTTTTATATGTCATTGCACACATGATCTTCACGTACATAGTTGTGACATATAAAGGCCCGTAGCCTCTTTACCATTCTACCGGCACTCATGCATATGCTACATCATTTACCCTCATATACCTTACATCATACTTATGTCATTCTTAAACATAAAGTTTATACATACACATTCATACTTAGATTCATCCTTGCATATAAACGTTCCTAGACTTCTGCCGTAATTTTGGTAACATAATGGATCAGTTCCGTCTTCCCATGAATAGTGCCAGTCCTCACAAACAGTTTAGTCATAACAATGTAATCAATCTATTCATATATATAGATCAATGTAAAACTGGCAATCCTCACTCAAACCATATATGTACACTAATACTTGTAAAATTATCAATTTGGCCATTCTGCCAATTTTACTCAGTTCTGCCCGGATTTTGTATAATCCACCTTTATTTCTATTCAACTCATTTAAATATGAAATTTGCATATGTCATAGCTCTATGTGTCTACTTTCTAACCTCTTTGGTTCCATATCATTTTGATTTATATAACTCAAGATATTCAACTTTTACCTCCGCCTGTTCAGTTACTAGCCCGAATTACACTCCTGGAAGTATAAATTCACTAAAAATCGAAACTAGGCTTAAATCATACGAAATTGGTCTCATATCAAAGTTAACAGGACAACCTTTCATTTGCAAGAAGTTTCACTTGATTTGCTTAAGTATACCTCGAGTTATAAGTCCTGAAATTCAACCCTCCTGAACTACTCTACTTTGGCCTAGATTGGATATAGGGTAACTTCCTCGAATCACTGGGAACAATCGGGACCATAACAAACTCGGAATCTCATATTGGGATGTTCCCCTATGTGTAATCTTTATAACAAAGTTGGTTTCACTCAATTTGGAGTTGTACAGGGCGAGGTATACCCTCCTCAAGTCACCCTGCCCAGATGAAAGTCCTGATCCCTAGGTCAATCTTCAAAAATTCATATCTCTCTCAATACTAATCCAATAACCTTATATGATATATGTATAGAAAAACCTGGAAGTCTACTTTCATCTAAAAATGGTTTCATCCATTTTGACCGGCTGTAGGTGGAGC
The DNA here is from genome assembly GCA_031439585.1 of Pterocarpus macrocarpus. NCBI lineage: Eukaryota > Viridiplantae > Streptophyta > Magnoliopsida > Fabales > Fabaceae > Pterocarpus > Pterocarpus macrocarpus. Next base: position 54,914,592 of record CM062522.1, read on the forward strand.
CGTATACACCACCGTGCAGACTGTCGTGTGGTTTCTCACTCAGACAACATCTCAATCCTTCACTTCTCCTAGTTTTCTTCTGCTAACCTTAATTCCAACTCAAGATTTCATATTAATCCAACCATAATCCATCATATACATCCAACATATTATCAAACATATAAAGAAGAGTAATCTTTCATGCATCCTCAGTTTAGAGAAATTAAGATTAGAGATTGAATCCTACCTCTTTGGAGTGTGATCTTGTTGAATTTGAATTTGAATTGATGGAACCTTGACCAAGCTTGGAGATTTGATGGAGTTGGTTGAGAGAGGAAGGGAAGAAGAAGGCTGGAGCAAGAGGAAGAGAAGGAGGCGTAAATCAGCTGGGAATGAGGAGGGAAGTCTGAGTTAAATACATAAGAGTTGTGGTGTTGATTGGTTGGAGTTTTGTGGTTGAAGTTCGGCCATGTCTCTCACTTTTGTGGCCAAATTGCTCTCCACGTCGTCCCTCAAACTGAGACTCGTTTCCACTCTATTTGAGCTCGGAACTCGTGCCATTTTACTTAAGCTTAGAGCTGAAGCTGGATGTCGGAACTCGTCCCATCTTGTTTGTGGCTTATGGAAATCTTGTCTGGTTTATTCGAAACTTGGAGCGAGGTCGGATGTCGGAAGTCATACAGCTCACAATCATATAATCTCGGAACTCCCATTTGAATCCAGGAATATCAATGCTGAGAATAAACTCGAAGTTCGGTACTTGTAACATTAGTTTAAAGCATCAACTTGGGTCAAGTCCGAAGTCGGGATGAGGACGGTTAAGGTCGGAACTCGGGTACCTCGGTTGACACTGGAGGCCACATCATGAGACCGGAAATCGGGTACATTTCTTCGAAACATGAAGTCAGATATCGGGAATCACTCCATGTTGTTCGGACTTGAAGGTTAAACTCGGAAGTCATGGAAAAATCTAGATGAAGTCAGAAGTCGTAGACTAATGTGGGCCGAGCTCGGAAATAATCTCTTCTATGAGAAATTCAAGGATGAAGTCGGAAATAGGAATTGATCAATCCTGGGGGCGAAGTCGGAACTCGGAAATCGGGATGTTACACTAGCCGTCCAAGTTTACCAAGTGTGACACAAAAAGGTTACTGTGTCACGCCTCTGATATTTTTATGGTATTTTACCCTATGTGTAAACTTTCTAACAAAATTGGTTGCACTTTAATTGAAGGTGTATAGGGCGAGTTATATCCCTCAAAATCCAGTCTGCCAATTAAGCATCAGGGATATAATTCTATGATAACTTCAAAAAATCATATCTCACTCAATACTAATCCAATGGCCTTATAATTTATATAGTTGAAAAGCTCTAAATGTCTAGCTTCATTTAAACTTAGCTTCATCAAACTATGATGGCTATGTGTGAAGCTGTACACTTCGCAAGTACGAACACTGTAGGAATTTTCAACTCAAGCAATTTTGGTTAGCTACTCCTTTTTGTTTTTCACTAAGTTTCCAACCTAAACCAAATGTCTCCATGCTCAAACTGCCCTAATAACTCATATAAACACAAACATATCATCAATTTAAAGAGAAGAAATGAAAATCCTAAACAGCCACCAAGTCACAAAAATAAGCAAAGTTATTGAATCCTACCTCAAATTAATGTAGAAACTAGCTAGATTTAAGCTTTTAGTGGAGGAAGTGGGTGGAGTTTGGAGATGGGAGGAAGATAGAGTGGAATTGGAGAAGAAATAAGGAAGAATGGTCAACTGAAGGAGGGAGCACGAAAATGAGGGGAGTTAGGAGGGATTTTGATATTTTAAAACATGATACACACTTGTGATTGGTGGAGGCTTGAGTGGTGTAGGTTGAACCAAGTCTTTCCTCTCCTTTGGGCAGCAAGTGGCACCATCTATATGGGGTAGGAGTGGCTGAATTTTAGCCATTAAAACTAGAGTTGTTAGTATAAAATTCTATTGCTTTGGTTGCGACAAATTAAAATGCCGATTCTCAATCGATTTCCTTCAAACCAACGAAACATTACTAGTATTCTTCTCATATAATTGTGTCAATTTCTCCTAATATTAATCACTATATAATTCACTTTTGAATATTCTCACATATCTAATAAAACCAAATAAATCGATTAACAATGTAAATTAAACATATCACAATTTAGAACATTGCAAATTCTTTTAAGTCCTCAAAACATTACCAATAGTCTTCTTAAATTTTTTATTTAACAAACTTAAGTTTTCTAATCCAAATGTTTATATTCCAAACCTAATTAAGTGTATCTCTCTAATGAAATGAAATAATTTAATTAACAGTACTAATCAGAAGCACTGTTTCTTCGGGATTGCTATACTATATTTTTTCATAAATCCTTTAATATTTTCTAACTGATCTTCTGTTTTCTGTAACTAATGGTGTTTTCATAATTTTGAGCAAGTTTAGAGGCATCCCACATCATTTCACATGTGGACGCCTTAGTGGCCCAATTGGCTAAGAATTAGTTTTCTATTATGCCATTTTTAGGAAAATGGGGATGTTACAAAATGCACTTAGGAAATTGGTAAGAGTCTGGGTTTGTATGTAAGTAATGACGATGAGGATATTAATGCTTTCGCTGACACGCATATGGAAAAAGAGGATGGAATGAAGCAGGCTCGCGCTAGAGGCAAAAAGGATAGGTATAGAAGAAATTAATCACTTGACTCCTTAATGTGTTGAAAGTGTCTTTAGGCCATAGCTTCATTTCTTTTTTGTGTTCTTTGTGTCTAGATATGTATTATCGTTGCCTATGGTGCAAACTTTTGTATTTGCTCCACTATATATGGCATTAAAGCTCTATCTCAATTATCAAAAAAGGTTGCATCTACTTTAAAAGCTTTTAATTAGGTTCTTATACTTTAAAAACATTGTAACTAAGTCCGCACCATAATTTGGTCATTCATTCTCTATTATAATATACACGTACATGGCTATTAGTCATGCTTTATTACACCATATATACCACATGAACTAGGGGTGTGCAAGGGATGGGTTAGATTGGATTGAACTAGAGCCTAACTCATCCTAATATTTTGACCAAGTCATTTTTTAGAATCCAGACTCGACCCAACAATAACCCAAAAATGATCAAGTCAAATTGTCTCAACTGGGATTTAGACAACATATACAAGTTTAAACATTATACATAGTAAAATCATGAAATATTTTAAGCTCAAAACAAGATTCAAGATATATTTTATAATACATATTTTACAACAAATTATTTCAATATAAAGAGAATATCATGTTATGTAAAACACATTAACTGAAGTACAAATTTCATGACCCAAACCTGGACTGTGATCGGCACATAGGAGGCATTGCCCCCTAGCAAGCCTAATTAGGAGATTTATAGAGAAATGCACAGATGGAGTTTTCCCTAAAATTGGACTTTCCTATATATAATTTCCGAACAATTGTACCACAATGCTAGAGCACCTGCACATGTTACAGGAATATGGGAGACGGATGAGTTCAAGGTGAAGGTGAGTAGCACCTTCACCAAAGGGTGGGTCATTCCACACTGAAAGCTCCACCACTACTAAGCACACTAGGGTGTGGATGGTAAGTAGTGTAAATTGCATTTAGTTTTATGTTCATTTTATGTTTTAAATTATGTACGATTATGTGATTTAATATGAAATGCAAAAGAGCGACATGAATAGGGAAGCCATCCTTGGTGAGCTATTTAGAGAGACATACACTTGAAAAGAGGACAAGTCATGGTGGGTCGACCAACGTTCAGAGGTCACATATGTAAAAAATCCTAAACTTCCTTTAACTTTTTATTGTTATTTTGTGTATGTGTATTCTAATGTACACTATGGTGCCTTAATTATTAATTTGTTTATTTTCATTGCAGAATAAATACTCCTCAAGAAGTTGGGACTCCTAATAAGAAGGTGATGATTGGCCTCCTGTTAGTGAGGATGACATTTTGTCATATGTTATAGGTAGCCCTTACAAGGGCCACATATATGGGATATGGACCTATTATTTAGGTCTATGACCAGATCATTCACTGCAAAGGATCATGAGGTCCATGATTGTTTGCATGCATTAACTTTTGAACTCTAGACCTATGCACAAGAAAGTGAAGAAGAGAAATAGGAAGATGTGAGAGAGCATATAGACCTTCATGTAGCAAGTGCATGTGAGAAACTTAGCTGATGTTCCTCTTCTGCCCATGCTAGAGGATTCCTCTAATAACTCCGACATTGACTTGGACGATGGCGTCACTGCCAATGAATGAATCCATGTAATAACTATTTCATTAAAAAGATATGAGGGATAGAAGAAAAGATGATGAATGAATGCATGTATGTATTCCTAAATTGAAAACTACTTCTCCTATGTTTTTGTTCATATTTCTTACCCTTTTATCATCAGCAAAAGAATTTTAAGGAGAAGAAATTGAGCATCATGAAAATGATCACTCAGAAGGATCATTTCTTCACTAGTTGAGGAATCTAAACAACCATGGATTGAAGGGTTGACAATTTATTGATCATATGTCCTGGATTTGCAAGAAGAGCATCAAACTCATGTTTGTAATACTCTTTTGTCTTTTTTGTCTTGTAACATCCCCATGAGGTCCGACTTCATTTCTCATGACTTACGACTTCCGATTTCATCTTCAAGTCAATGGACATTGCTTCCGACTTCGAGTTTCAAATATGGTGTACATAATTTCTGAATTCCGACCTAATCTCAAGAATATCACAAGATCTGACCCTCTAGGTCCGATCTCCGAGATTGTATGCAACTTCAATGAGAATGAACACGAGTTCCGACCTCATAAGTTACTTCCAAGAGTTTTTCGTTTCTATTGACGTTCCCAGTTTGAGTTTAGTACCGGCTTCCGATATTTCCGAGTTCCGAGTATAAGTTCCAATCTCCAGGCAAATAAGGATAATGTCTTATTACTGACTTCCGGAGTTGTTCTCCCGACTTCCGCGATCATGTTTATACCAACTCTTCGGGATTGATTCTTGATCGAGTTCCGAAGTTACGGTTTACTGAGATGCCGAGTTTAGGAATTTCGGGTATGAGTTTGAGTATCCTAGTTTCCCGATTTCCTGGATTCGGGTACAAGGTTCCCACTTCCTATTTCCGATATTAAGAATCTTCCAAAGTTCTTGTGTTTCCTAAGCTTTGGGTTCCACATTAAGTATGTGAATAAATCCGATCTCCAACTAATTCCTGATCTCCGAATTCAGGTTCCAAATGGATACAAGTTCTGATCTCATCATTTATTTTCTAATTTCAAATACGATGGACGTAAGCCCGACCTCCAATTTGATATTCAAGTTCAAATAAAAAGGGTATGATTTCCGACCTTAAGCAGAGTGGAGGCGAGTACCGATTTAAGGCAGAAGGAAAACGAGAATCAATTTTTAGCCACAAAAAGGGGGAGACATGGCCAAAATTCAGCCAGCTCTACCACCATAGATGGCGCCATATGGCAGCCACATGATGAGGAAATTTGGCCAAATCATGACCATTGAAGCTAAATATCTCAAGTCATCCTTATCTAGTCATAAAGCCTAGAAAAAATCTCACCCACCTCCCTTATTTTTACGCCTCCACCAATGCTTCAGCCTTCTCCCATTTCTTCTCCTTCTTCTTCCTTTCTTTCCTTACCTCCATGACCAAGAACTTCAAGCTCAAGATTGGAAGCCTTCTTGACCTCAAATCCTCTTGCTCCTTTTATGAAAATTGATCCTCACCTCCTTCTCTACAAAACTCCTCTAACAATTTTATGATTAAGCATCAAATAGAGCCTCCCCACATTCATATGAGCTGCTGCCATGATGAAGGAAGAAGGCTAGGAGTTGGTTTTTGGCCTCCTTGCTTCCATAGTTTCAAGGATTTCAAGGTAGGTAGCTCAAATCCTTAGTTGTTTGATGTATCATGTGACTAGGTGGCTGTTATGTTCTTCTCATGCCATACTTGTATGATGGTGCTTTGATGTTCTTCTAGGGTTTTGAGGTGAGAAAACTTAGTTTAAGTTGAGGAAATTATCAAAAACTCAAAAAGGAGCTAAGTAGAATATGTTTTTGTGAGAAAACCCCACGGCATCCGTACTAGCGGAGTGTATGGCTCTACCTACAACCGGTTAAATTCGATGAAACTATTTTTAGATGAAAGTAGACATCCAGGGCTTTCCATACATATATCATATGAGGTTATTGGATTAGTATTGAGAGAGATATAAAATTTTGAAGTTTGACCTAGGAATCAGGGTTTTCATCCGGGCAGGGTGACTTGAGGATGGTATAACTCACCCTATACAACTCCAAATTGAGTGAAACTAACTTTGTTAGAAAGCTTACACATAGGGGAGCATCCCAATATGAAATTCCCAATTTTTTATGTTCCAAATTATTTCCAGTGATTTGAAGAAGTTATCCTATGTCCAAACCGAGCTGAAATGGGATAGTTCAGGAAGGTCAAATTTAGAGGCTTATAACTCGAGTTCTACTAAAGGAAATGAAATGGAACTTATTGCAAATAAAAGGTTGTTATATTAGCTTTCATAGGATACCAATTTCGTATGATTTGGACTGGTTTTCGAATTTTAGTGGATTCTTACTTGTAAGCATGTAAATCTGGCTAGCTGCAGGGCAGTTTGGGATAGAACTCGAATATCTTGAGCTATACTTATCAAAATGATATGGGACCAATGAGGTTAGAGAATAGACACATAGAGCTATGACATATCCAAAAGTGAGATCTAGATGAGTTACATAGAAATTATGGCCTAATTTACAAAACCGAGCTGAGTGAAAGTACTAAGATAGCCAATATGCTTTAAGTGCAACTAAGGTTCCTAGGAGATTGATGATGAATTGTGATGCTTTAAATGCACTAATGTTCTTATGAAATTGATGTTGAAATGTGAAGTGAAATATTGTGAATTTTCCATAAAATGGATTGTCTGCTGATACTGGCACTATTCATGAGGAAGCGGACTTGATCCGTTATGCTGCCGAAATTTCGGCAGAGATATGCAAATTATATGACCGTCATGAACATTTATATGTTATGCTCATAAGATTTATATATATGCAAGAATGATTTAAGTATGATATGCAGTATATGAATGAATGCATAGAGCATATGTATGTGTAATCATGTCCAAAGAAGAATAAGATTTATGAGAACTTGCAAGAAAGACGTACCAAGCTACCACGTGAGGCATGGCATAGACCCAGCTAGTGTGGGCCAGAGCGGTACTGTTTAAGACTTGGGCTAGCCCCCGACCAAATTTAAGAGGAATAGACCGGCGTAAGGGTCGGGAAAAGTAAACCCATCACTCATGTATAGGTACGAGCTCGGACCTGAAAAGCAGGCTATCACCCAGGGGTGAGAGAGGCCATTCACCTCCAGGGGACCAAGTACAGAATGACAAGGTTAAGTTGCAAGTTAAAGAAGAGATAAATTAAGTCAAGTGCACTTGCATACATTCAAGTATAAGCATCTATATGTGTAGCTTCAATTATCTAGTTAAGTCATAATGCTATTATGATCCTTGTTGAAGCATATTATACTATCTGTATTTCTATGTCTGTCATATGATATGGCAAGCGGTTGTTAAAATATGACCCACTTCGAGAAAGGTGTTTTCAACTTAAAATTGAACCACTATTTGTTTATATGTACTCATGTTTTTATAAGAAACCGAAGCGGCTAGAATGTTTATAATGACATTGTAAGAATGGTTTGAGTTACCTACTGAGAACCTTAGGTTCTCACTGCCTACTTGTATGTTTTTCTTTTCCGTAAACATTCTAGCACCCATGTTGGAAATCAAGTGCGAGGCGGAGTACAGGGCCTTTCATTGAGCAAGAATCGGGCGTAGCCAAACCAAGAGACCATGGATGCTAGCTAACGGCTAGTCGGATGTAAACGCTATGTACTATGTCAGTCACAATTTCCTTTAAAGTGTAATTATTTTATTCTCTATGTATCAGAGATTATTAGTCAGTAATAAAGTGAGCAGTTAATCCCCTTTTTTTTAGGTTATGAGGAGCGAGACTTCAGTAGATGGCTTGAGATAGATTCTTAAAGAAGCAAGTCAAGTGTACATGCTAAGGGAGATGCCTTTTGAGGTGAAGATTCTAGTGGAACCATCTTCTCAAGAGTTCCTTGTTCTTTTGATAATCGAGTTAGATTAAATTGTATGGCACCAGCTTGAACTACTACACTTTCTAAGTAAGTATGTCCTCAACTTTTATCAAATATTTTTGAAGAGCTACATCAACATTTTCTATTAATTGTGTAGCAAAGAAGTTATTGGAGATCAAATTGAAAATAATTTATAACATAAAGGACATAATTAAAAAAAAAAAAAGATAAGGGACTAAAAAGCTCTTTTTGCCTAGTTAGTAAAAAACTTTTAAAACATATTTACCACATATTGCTTATTGTAACATCTCGAAAAAATGGTACTTCTAATTAGTACTGTTGATTGAATTATTTTGTTTCATTAAAGAGATATATCTAATTAAGAAATGAGGAAAAAAAAAAAACGCCCCTGTGTAAACTTTTGGTAATATGCAGCCTTGCCCAGAACTTTTAGTAATTACATGTTGACCCCTAAAGATTTTTTTCCATAATTACCCCTAAACTTTTTAGAAAATAACATATAGGTCCCTAGATTAATAGAATTAGTATAATAAGGTTTTAAACGAAGCAGAACCACGTAGCGGAAATGTAGAAACCCAATTCTTGGCCAATTGGGTCATGGAGGTGTCCATATGTAAAATGACATGGGATGCCCCCAGACTTTCCCATAATTACGAAAATGCCATTAGTTATGGAAACCAAATAGAAAATATTAAAGAATTTATGAAAAAGTGAAAAGATAACAATCCCAAAGAAACAGTGCCATTGATTTGTGCTGTTAATCAATTTATTAGAAAAATAAGAGTAATTAAGGATGAATTATAAATACTAAAGCTAAAGGGAATTTAGATTGTTGTGTAAAATACTATGAGAAATTATTTAGTATAATGTCCGGAATTACGCTAAGTTTAATATATGTTATTAATCAATTTATCTGACTTCATTGAATGTGTAGAATTAATTAGAAGTTAATGAAAGGTTAATTAGATGTTAATTAGAGAGATTTGGATTAGAAACAATTAAAATAGAAACATAGTAAATCTCATAAAATTCTTCATAATCATTTTGTCGATTTGAAGGAAATCAGTAGAATTTCGATATTTTAAACTGTCGAAATCGAATCAATAGGATCATGTGATGAAAACCCTAGGATAAGTGGCTGAAATTTAGCCACCCTTACCACATATGAGTGGTTCCAAGTGTTGCTCAAGATGTAACGTCCCGAATTCCGACCTCCTTACACATATCTTCCTAACTTCCGACGTTATTCAACTCCAACAACGGACGTTCGACTTCGCCCCCAGGACTGATCAATTTCAATTCCCGACTTCATCATCGAATTCTACACAGAATGGGATAAATTCCGAATTCCGAGTTCGTCTTATGTAAATATACGATTTCCGACTTCATTTGGCATCAATTTCCACGACTTCCGATCTTAAACTTCAAAGCCGAACAACATGAACGTGATACCCGATTTCCGAGTTCATATGCCTATCTTGGTGACTTCCGACTTTACCTCATTACATTATCAAATTTCACATAAAGTGTACCACTTCCGACTTACGAGTTCAAGCATTTGGGTTTGATGCATGCCGAATTATCAAGTTCCGACCTTGCTCAATATCCGACTTCATGTTTCAAGGACAAATATACCCGGTTTCCAATATCATCAACCACACAGTATATAAATCCCGACTTCCGGGTTTAAGTACTTGGGTTTGGCAATGTGATTCGAATGCCCGAGTTCCAATATCATACCTCATGCTTCACCATAGTGTGTGTGGTTCCCGACCTCAGAAGTAACGGTGTAACACAATGGTACGTGAGTTGAACTCAATGGACATGAGTTCAAATCTTTGAGTTGATTTCAGTTATACACAAGTTCCGATCTCCGATTTTATATCCAGCATTGACATTCCCAAGTTAAGATAGGGAGTTCCAAGATTACATGATTTTCAGCTGCATTACTTCCGACCTCCGACTTCGATTTCCAAGTATCAAAATAAACAAGATTTCCTCAAGTCATAAGCAATATGGTACGAGTTCCGACATAAGGCTTCAGCTGCAAGCAATTTAAAAGGTCACAAGTTCCGACATAGGGACGAGTTCCGATTTCAGGTAGAGCGGAAGCGTATCCCACTTGTGGACGACGTGGAGAGCGAATTGGCCACAAAAGTGAGAGACATGGCCGAACTTCAACCACAAAACTTCAGCCAATCAACACCACAATTTTCTTGTATTTAAGTCAGACTTCCCCCTTCATTCCTAGCTGATTTACGTCTCCCTCTCCTCTTGCTCCAACCCTCGTCTTCCTCCTTTCCTCTCTCAAATCCAACTCCATCAAATCTCTAAGCTTTGGCAAAGTTCCATCAATCCAAACTCAAATTCAGCAAAGTCATACTCCAAAGAGGTAGGATTCTACTTCTATTCTTGAATTCCTTGCACTGTGATTGCATGAAATTATACTCCTCTTCATGTATTTGATGAATTATTGGATGTATTATGATGGATTATGATGAATTATGATTGAATTAATAGGAGATTTTGAGTTAGGATTATGATTAGAAGGAGAAAATTTGAAGGAATGGAGAGGTGGGATGCTGTCTTGGTGAGGAAGACCACGGCAGTCCATACGGCGGAGTGTACGGCGCCGCCTAAAACTGGTTAAATCCGATGAAACCATTTTTAGATGAAAGTAGACATTCAGGACTTTCCATAGATATATCATATAAGGTTATTGGATTAGTATTGAGAGAGATATGAATTTTTGAAGTTTAAACTAGGGTTCAGGACTTTCATCCGGGCAGGGTGACTTGAGGAGGGTATAATTCACCCTATACAACTCCGAATTGAGTGAAACTAACTTTGTTAGAAAGCTTACACATAGAGGAACATCCCAATATGAGATTATGAGTTTGTTATGGCACCAATTGATCCCAGTGGTTCGAGGAAGTTACTATATGTCCAATCCAGACCAAAACAGGGTAGTGCAGGAAGGTCGATTTTTAGGACTTATAACTCGAGCTATACTATAGCAAAAGGAATGAATCTTGTGGAAAATGAAAGGTTGTCCCGTTAGCTTCAATATGAGACCAATTTCGTATGATTTGAGCTTAGTTTCGATTTTTAGTGAATTTATACTTTCAAGAGTGTAATTCGGGCTAGTGACTGAACAGGTTGAGGTAAGATTTGAATATCTTGAGTTATATGGATCGAAATGATATGGGACTAAAGAGGTTAGAAAGTAGACATATAGATCTATGATATATCCAAAATTCAGATTTAAATGAGTTGAATAGAAATAAAGGTGGATCATATGAAATTCGGGCAGAACTGAATAGATAGGCAAAAGTGACCCAATTGATGACTTCACGGGTATTAGTAAAACATATAAGGTATGAGTTGTGAATTGCCAGTTTGACCTTGATATATATGTGTTAAATTGATTATATGGCTATGATTGAATTGTCTGTGAAGATTGGCACTATTCATGGGGAAACGGAGCTAATCCGTTATGCTGCCGGATTTACGGCAGAAGTTTATGAAATTAGGAATGTTTACATGCAAGGATAAATCTGATGATGATATGAGTTATCAAGGATGAATGAAAGTATGAATGGAAATATAGAAACCCCATATTCAAGAATGACATAAGTGTGAGATGAGGTATATGAAAGTAAAGGACAAAGCATATGTATGAGTGCCGGTAGAATGGCAAAGAGGCTACGGGCCTTTATATGTCACGACTATGTACGTGAAGATTATGTATGCAATGACGTATGAAAGTAAATGAAGTATAGGTACATTCAGTGTGACTATGCATGACCTTATATGAGAATGAAAAGACATGAGTACAATGAATGTAAATCCCTTCACTTGGAGGCAGTTACTTGAGATCTCTCCCTGTGAAGGCAGTTAGATATAAAGATATGAATCCCTTCACCTGGAGGCAGTTGCACTTTGAATCCCTCCTTGTGAAGGCAGATATCCTCTACCTTGGAGGCACGTGGTCAGATGAGATCCCTCTATGTTGAAGGCACGTGGTCAGATGAGATCCCTCAGTTTTGAGGCACGTGACCAAAATGAGATCCCTTCACTTAGAGGCATGTGACCAGAATGAGATCCCTCCAAGACTAGAGGCACGTGGATCCCGTTGTGGGTGAGTCGGTGTGACGACGGTCACGGGTGGAGTTGACGAGCTCACTCCAAGGCCAGGCTACCCAAGGGCAGTAATAGCACCCTAGGGACGGCGATACGTAATGCCTAGGTGTGCCAAGTAAAAGACTAAAGACCAAAGGCTAAAAATTAAAGTATATGCAGACACCCGACTCACATGAGGCATGGTTTCGACCCAGCTAGTGTGAGCATGGTGGCCAGAACTTACATAAGGCATGGCATGACCCAGCTAGTGTAAGTACCAAGTGAAGATCCCATATTCCTAAGGAATGTGACATGGCGATCACATTCTGATGGGGTACGACATGGCGATCATACTCTGGAATATGGCACGAAAGATTTTATGATGAAAAGAGAGATGAAGAAAGAAAAGTAAGTTCTATGTCTATGCATGAATGTAAATACAAGTTAAGTTAGGTGCAGATGTTATGTTCTCAGCATATTGATGTTGTGTGGGCGTCTTAATATGATGTAGATCCAGTAAAGTATATGTCGAAGTTATGCCGTTAGTACATTGATGCTATCATACCTTATTGTATTTCAGTTATTAGTCCCAATATAATTCATGACTGGATTTTTATGGATTCTCTCAGATGCCAAGTGTATGATTAAAATGAGCTTTGCTTCGGATAAGATATTTTTCGAATGTAAAATTGAACAGTTTGTGCAGCATGTTCACCTTTTTCATAATAAACCGAAGCAAACTGGAGATGACCACGATGACACTTTGTATGAGAATCCTACTGAGAATTCTATAATTCTCACTCCTATTTCCGTGTTGTCTCCAGATAAATTCAGAAGTTTCCGAGGACGGCTGAAGTTGCTGTCTGACAAGGTCCGCTTAGGTAATAGTAACAACTCCAGGGTATGGTGCTATGACTTAAGCATAGTACTGTACATGGGAGGGTGTTACACAAGATGGTAGAGAAACTTGGCCTCACCTCCACCACCAAGCCTCCACCAATCACGTCCACTCTTGGGCGAGATATTTCCTCTTTTATTCCCCTTCAATTTCAGCCTCCTCTCTCTCTTTCTCTTTTAGACTTACTTTCTTTTTCCTCTCACCATCTTCCTCCACTTTCAACATCCATCGAGCTTCTTGCACCCAAATCTTTCACCAAAACTCAAGACTAGCTTGTGGTGGCACCAAAATCAAGGTAGAATTCAATTTTTGTTCTTGATTTCTTTGAACTATGGCTGCATGAAATTTTACTTTTCTTCATTTATTTGATGATGTATTGGATGTATTTGATGGTTTATGGTTAGATTAACATGAAATTTTGGGTTGGAATTAAAGTTAGAAGGAGAAAACTAGAAGAAGTGGAGAATTAGGATGCTATCTAGGTAAAAAACCTATGGTGGTCCATACAGCAGAGTGTACGGCTCCACCTACAGCCATTTAAATTTGGTGAATCCATTTTTATATGAAACTAGACATTCAGGGCTTTCCATACATATAAAATATAAGGCCATTGGATTAGTATAGAATTAGTTATGATTTTTTGAAGTTTAACCTAGAAATCTAGCTTCTCATCTGGACAGTATGAGTTGAGAAGGGTGTAACTCACTCTACACAACTCTAAATTGTGTGAAACTAATGCTGTTTGAAAACTAACATGTAAATTCGTTGCCATTTGATCCAAGCACAACAATGAAATTACCTTAAGTTCAAACCGGGCTAGAACAATGTAGGCCAGAAGGGTCAATTTACGGGGCTTATATCTTATGATATACTAATGCAAATGATATGCAATTTATTTCATTTAAAATCTTGTTCTGTTAGCTTTAATTTGGTATAAATTTCGTATAATTTCACCTAGATTCCTATTTTTAGTGAATTTTTGCTTATAAAAGTGCAATTCTGGCTAAGTGTATGGCAGTCTAAGGTAAAATACAAATAACTTCAGCTATACAAATCAATGAGATGGGATGAAAAGGGTTAGAAACTAGGCACATAGAGCTATAACATATCCAAAATTTAGGTTTAAATGAGTTGAAAAGGATTAACGGTGAATTTTACAAAATTTGGCAGAAAAGGATAGAGTGAGCAGAAAACTCTATTGATGTTTGCATTGAATTTGATGAATGATATTGTGAATATATAATTGTTGTTCCATATTGATTTGCATGTTTGAATGGTTTTACTAGTAGCCTAGCACTATTCATAAGAAAGCGAACATGATCCATCATGCTGTCGAATTTCCGGTAGAAATTAGTGATAGTTCTAAATATTTGTGTGTTAATGTTATTACGCGACGTATATGAATACCATGCATGTATGATCATTCAAGAATAAGGTATGAAGCCTATGTATTGATGATTCTATGATGAAAGATATGATGATGAGTCCATATTCCTAAGAAACGAAACATGGCGATCACGTTCTGATGGGGTATGACATGGTGATCATACTCTGGAATGTGGCATAATGATCTAACACCCTAAGAGATGTGACATGGCGATCACACCCAATGGAGTAAGACATGATGATCATACTCTGGGACGTGGCAAGACGAACATTTTCTAAGGAGTTGACATGGTGATCACACCCCGATGGGGTATGACATGACGATCGTACTCTGGAATATGACATGATGAGCACATCCTAAGGAATATGATATGGTGATCACACTCCGATGGAGTATGACATGGCGATCATACTCCGGAATGTGCATGGCAAGTAAAAGGAATTAAAAAAAACTGCACTCTGGGGATGGCGATACGTAATGCCTAGGTGTGTCAAGAAAGAGAGTTATAGAAAAGTAAAGGAAGATTAAATAAGTGCCTTGGTGTATATATATATGTATATATTCCAATATTCTTGTTATGCTAAAATTTACTATATTTGTGAGTGTTGTGACTGCCATGCTAATTATGAAATAAGAATTGATTATATAATTGCAATGTGATTCAAGTGCTTGAATAAAATGAACTCTGCTTCGGATAATATATTTTCGAATTATAAAACTGAACAGCCTATATAGCATGCTCACCTTTTTCATGGTATGAAATTTCTTAGTGTATCCTACTGAGAATTTAAAATTACCACTCCTGTTTTTGTGTTATCTCCAGATAGTTCG